>JBAJHW010000001.1:137370356-138010356 GCA_037013535.1 Intellagama lesueurii
ATGCCAGGGGCTACTTCCGATGGTGGGAGAGGTCATTGCACCTCACTAGGTAATTACCACCCGCCTTAAGTTGGCAGCCCCCAGCCAGTAAGGTGCTGCCTCGCCACGGTCTGTTAACCTCATGGGGTGCGTGGGGTTTAGAGTGAAAGCCGAGAAGCAGATCGATAACCCTGCACCATGCAACAATCATAAGAAAACTTCTGCCCTAAAGCTGGGCACCTGGAATGTTCGGACAATGACCCCTGGCTATTCTGACAACCTGCAGGAAATAGACGACGCGCGCAAGACAGCTGTCATCAACATGGAACTGAGTAGACTGCAGATGGACATTGTTGCCCTGCAAGAGACGAGATTGCCAGACTCGGGATCTGTCAAAGAAAAAAAATTCTCATTCTTCTGGCAGGGAAAACCATTGAATGAGATCAGGGAATATAGTGTTGGCTTTGCGGTTAGAAATACTCTGCTGAGCTCCATTGTTCCACCTACTGCGGGGAGTGAAAGAATCCTGTCTCTGCAGCTCCACTCATCAGCAGAAGCGGTCACCCTTATTAGTGCATATGCACCAACACTGTCGTCCACAACAGAAGTCAAAGACAAATTCTACGACAATCTGGCAGCTACTATCAAAAAAATCCCCGAGAGAGAACCACTGTTCATTCTTGGAGATTTTAACGCTAGAGTTGGTGCTGATCACAATTCTTGGCCCACTTGTCTAGGCTGGTTTGGCATTGGGAAGATGAACGAAAATGGCCAACGCTTGCTGGAGTTTTGCTGTTATTATGGTCTTTGTGTCAGCAACACGTTCTTTAATACAAAGCTTCAACACAGAGTCTCTTGGAGACATCAAAGATCGACGTATTGGCATCAGCTCCATCTGATCCTCACTAGACGCTCTAGCCTTCCTAGTATTATGATCACACACAGTTATCAGGGTGCTGATTGTGATACTGATCACTCCCTGGTGAGTAGCATAGTAAAACTGCAAATAAATATATTGTATCATACGAAAAAGGAAGGAAGACCATGTATTGACATCAGCAAGACTTGTGATCAGAGAAAAGTGGAGGAATTTGCTCAAGCACTTGAAGAAACTCTTCCAGGCCCAGCTGATAAAGATTCACCTGAACAATGGGAACATTTCAAGAATGCTGTTTATAACACTGCCTTGTCCACATTTGGCAAGAAGACCAAAAAGATGGCAGACTGGTTTGAAGCCCATTCGGAGGAGTTGATGCCAGCCATCGAGGAAAAGAGGAGAGTTCTAGCAGCATACAAAGCCTGTCCTAGTGAGTACACCTTGCAAGTTCTTCGACTTGCTTGTAGCAAAGTCCAACAGACTACCAGGAGATGTTCTAATGATTATTGGCTTCAGCTCTGCTCTCAGATACAGACAGCAGCGGACACAGGTAACATCAAGGGAATGTATGATGGTATCAAGCAGGCTTTAGGTCCAATACAGAAGAAATCTACTCCTTTGAAGGCTGCTACAGGCATGATCATCCAGGACTGAGTACAGCAGATGGAACGCTGGGTGCAGCACTACTCTGAGCTATATTGTAGAGGGAATGTAGTAACCGAAGAGGCATTAAATAACATTGAGTGCCTGCCTGTCTTGGAAGAGTTGGACAGTGAACCAACTTTAGCAGAAATAAAAGTGGCCTTGGATTCCCTCACCTCTGGCAAGACACCTGGGAAGGATAACATCCCTGTTGGTGCTGAAGTGCTGTAAAGAGATCATCACCACCGAGCTGTATGAAATCTTTTGTCTTTGCTGGAGGGAAGGTGGAGTACCACAGGACATGAAGGATGCAAACATTGTCACATTGTACAAGAACAAAGGAGACAGGGGCAACTGCAATAACTACCATGGCATCTCTCTTCTCAGTGTTGTAGGGAAGCTGCTTGCCTGTGTTGTGCTGAAGAGGCTCCAGGTGCTTGCAGACAGAGTCTATCCAGAATCACAGTGTGGATTTTGAGCTAATAGATCCACCATCGACATGGTATTTTCCCTCAGACAGTTGCAGGAGAAATGTAGGGAACAACGACAGCCACTCTTTGTGGCCTTCATAGATCTTACAAAGGCTTTTGATTCGGTTAGCAGGGACGGCCTTTTTAAAATACTTCCCAAGACTGGATGTCCACCTCGGCTCCTTAACATCATCAGGTCCTTTCATGAGGAAATGAAGGGCACTGTTGATGCAGCTGTTGTTGCCCATTCTGCCGAAGACCTCCAACAACTTATGAATTGTTTTAGCAAGGCCTGCCAAGATTTTGGATTAACAATCAGCCTGAAGAAAACACAAGTCATGGGCCAGGGTGTGGACTCATCTCCCTCTATTACCATTTCTATACAAGAATTGGAGGTTGCTCATGATTTCGTGTACCTTGGCTCAACGATCTCTGACACTCTCACTCTAGATGTCGAGCTCGATAAACGCATTGGCAAAGCAGCTACCATGTTCTCTAGACTCACAAAGAGAGTATGGCTTAACAAGAAGCTGATGGCATATACCAAGATCCAGGTCTATAGAGCTTGTGTCCTGAGTACACTCCTGTACTGCAGTGAGTCCGGGACCCTTTGTGCATGGCAGGAGAGAAAGTTGAACACGTTCCATATGTGTTGTCTCCGATGCATTTTTGGCATCACCTGGCATCACCTGGCAGGACAAAGTTCCAAATAGTGTAGTCCTGGAATGAGCTGGAATTGTTAGCATGTATGCCTACTGAAACAGCAACGTCTATGTTGGCTTGGGCATGTCGTGAGAATGGCTGACGGTCAGATTCCAGAAGATTTCCTGTATGGAGAATTAGTGGAGGGAAAGCGCCCCAGAGGGAGACCACAGCTGCGATACAAGGATATCTGCAAGCAGGATCTGAAGGCCTTAGGAGTGGACCTCAACAGATGGGAAACATTGACATCTCAGCGTTCAGCCTGGAGGTAGGTAGTGCAGCATGGCCTCTTCCAATTTGAAGAGACACTTGTTCAGCAGGCTGAGGCAAACAGGCAGTCCCGAAACCAGCAAAATCAGGGAGCTGGACAGGGGACAGATTTATTTATTTTTATTTATTTATTCGATTTCTATCCCACCCTTTTAGACAGAGTCTACTCAGGGCGGGTTCCATTAAACATTATAAAACTAAAACAGTTAAAACAGTTCAAAACAATAATGTTAGTAATGCTCAAGATGGAAAAACAGAAAATTATAATAAAAATAAAATCAAGTATTGACAGGACGGAAGGCCTGCCTAAAGAGCCAAGTTTTTAATTGGCTCTTAAAAACACCCAGCGAGGGAGCCAGGCGGATCACTGATGGAAGGCTATTCCAAAGCCGAGGGGCCACTGCCGAGAAGGCCCGGTTTCTTGTTCTTTCTTTCTGGGCCTCTCTCAGCGTTAGGCCCCTCAACCGTCCCTCCTGGCTATGGCGAGTGGTGCGGGTAGATCTAGGTGGGAGAAGGCGATCTGCCAAGTATTTAGGTCCTAAACCATTTAGGGCTTTATACGTCATCATCAACACTTTGAAGTGAATGCGGAAGCAAATGGGCAGCCAATGCAAGGCAGCCAGAGTGGGAGAGATATGCTGGTATTTTCTCACCCCACTAAGGAGTCTGGCCGCCGCATTCTGCACCATTTGAAGCTTCCGCATCAATCTCAAAGGTAGCCCCACGTAGAGTGCATTACAGTGGTCTAATCTCGAGATTACAAGCGCATGGACGAGAGTGGTGAGGGCCCCGCCATCAAGATAGGGTCGCAGCTGGGCAATCCGCCACAGATAGAAATAGGCGGAGCGGACCACGGACGCCACCTGGGTTTCCATGGTAAGCGCCGGGTCCAGATGTATCCCCAAGCTGCGCACCACACTCTCAGCGGTGAGAGTCACCCCCCCAAAAGAGAGGGAGTTTCCCAAACCGCCCATGGAGGGGCCGCCCACCCTCAAGACCTCCGTCTTGTCCGGGTTCAACCTCAACCCATTGTATTTGTCTTCAGTGTGGAAGGGATTGTCACTCTCGAATTGGCCTTCTCAGCCACACTAGATGCTGTTCCAAGTCCTCTATTCAGAGCACGTTACCATAGTCTCTTGAGACTGAAGGATGCCTACAAACAAAAAAGTACTGGCTTGTGTTATGGCTCTTTCTGCTACCTTTGTCTGATTGTGGATGTTGAAAAGACAAAATGGGTGAGTGGCAGGTGATTATTTTGTCTTTTAGGCCTGTGGTTTGATCCAACCTTTTTTCTTAAAAAAAGAAAAAGGGGTAACCAAATCGTATTTTGATTGCCTTTTTAGGAAGAGAAGAGAGTTACTTCGAAAAAATTTAAGTGCAACAGTAACTAAGAGGATGCCTTGGAACTGTACCTATAACTCGTTCTTTCTTAAATATAAGGTTTGGGTAATGTATCAGAGCAAAGTTTGGTCCATGCTTAGTGAATTTTGTGACAGAGGGTTGTACCAATTGATTTTATTCATTAATTTTAGAAGGAATTATTGCCCTGTAAAGTCCTAATTGCTTTAGCCCAGTCTAGCCCCAAATTGCATCCCAAAGACCAATCAGTGTGCAGGTTCAGTGAGACTAGACTGTCATGGCAAAAGAGAAACAAGTGCCTATGGATTTTTTGTCAAAGCTAGTTGTAGCTGTTTTCATTCCATGCAAATGGGGGAATGTAACATAAATTATTCCAAAAACAGAAAAGAACAACATTAAAAGAATGGAACCATTAGGGAAAAGTCAAATCCAGGACACAACCATGAGCAGCCACAGAAGGCTGGGACTAACAACAACAACATCAACAACAGCAACATATTAACAGGGAAATGGATTTATTTCAAAGGGAATATGAAATGAAAAAATGACCTAAAATATTTCTCAACTGTAAGAAATTATTTTGAAAGGAAGTTATACTCCCAGTAATTATTACTTTGTATAACTTCATCAAACTATCTATCATAGACAACTTTCCTCTCACATCTTTGGCACTGTTCATAGATAGGTTGAAAACACCTGTTAAGCTGCACTTTTATTGGTTCCATGTACATTTTTTAAGTAGTAAGAATACATGCCTCTAATAAAATTAATAGAAATTGGATTCAGCTTTTTTCTGATTTGGAACTTGCCCATTTTTGCACCTTGTGGTCCAAAAATGGACTGCATCATGTTGGAGTTACAGCTCTGAGCATGACCCACCCATGAACTTCTCTTTGGTGATCTGTCTGTCTGTCTGTCTGTCTGTCTGTCTGTCTCTCTCTCTCTCTCACACACACACAGAGGTTGAAATCCTGTTGCTTAGCTTAGTGAGCCAAAACTAGAATAGACCCAGTTAATCAATGTAACTCATGGAAGAGTGGACTCACCAAATCCTCACTGATTCAATGAGCTTACTCTAATTGCAACTTCCTACACTAAGGTATAGGATTTCAGCCACAGAGTGTTTGATTGCAATATTAATTCTGTGCAATAGAGATGAAAGGAACTCAGATTGATTTCCTTGGTCTCAGAACTTGACTGGCCATTAGTCAAGGTGAGATGGTTGTTTCAGGTGGTGTAGTGCTGGAGGCAGCAGTGCAGTCACAGCCTTATCTCTGTGGCACACAGCTTACATATTCTTATTCTCTGTCTTTCAGTAACTGGGAGAGTTAGTTCCAACAGTAAAAGGAATTGCTTTGTACTTAATGGTCTTCATGCATCTATGAATTTGCTGTGGAAAATTCTCATTTCATATCAGAAGGTGAATTGGATTACTCTTCATTTCTCCTATAGCTCATGCATCTCATTCAGTTTTCTCTGAGAGCCAGACTATGATACAAGTAAACCTATCATTAGAGCGGCAGTTTATGTTAAGTTCACCAAAAACATGATTCAGGCCATATTTTGTGTCTGTGAAATAAGACTTGCAAATGAAGAGCAAGAACAGTGGCAAAACAAAGGCTGAAATCTTGTTGCTTAGCATGGTAAATCACAATTAGAGTAGGCCCATTGAATCAATGGAATGTACGGAGGAGATGACTCAATAAATCTCCACTTGTTCAATGGGCCTAAACTACTCACAGCTTACTACACTAAGCAACAGAGTTCAAGCTGAAAATTCCCAGAGATGACAAAAGCTTCTTCTGCGACAATCACACATAACAGCACTTAAGAAACTCCCTCTTTTATGACGGCAGGCATTTTCTTGAGGAAGAAGTTATTATTCAAAATATCATCATAAATGTAGAGATATTTTAGAACTACAGGAAGAAGCTCCTTTGCCAGGAAAAATCAGCAAAGCCAACATATTCTGGAATGGAAAATTAAAACCTCAGTTATCACGTTAAAAAAAAAAATACTTAGTTTTGAAAGGTTTAGTTTCTATCAATCTTTATATTCTAAAACCAGGAATGGAATCCTTAAATTAACAGGCCAGTGTAGTACATTATTTAAAGGGAAACCAGAGCTTCATGTCACCTGAAAGTCGAACTCAGTGAAAAAAAATTGTGCATATCCTATTTATGAGTTGCTGCCTCCAACACCTAAGCTGGTAAAAAAACCCACAACTTACCGTTTGTACAGATAAGCAATAAAAAGAAACTTTCAGCAGGAAAAATGTTGTTTACAATGTTTGGCTGTGGCCCTCTTACCATATTCAATGTGAGGCATTACTTCTTCAGAGGTGAAAGATAGTTGGATCTAATGTAGGAAGCATGTATTGGAGTCCAGCTGTAACAGGAATCATGCTGCTGAGTCACCAGCTGCTGCCCTCTACTTTGTAACATTATTTAAGCTTTGTTCACAGAATTTTCCAAACAGAAATGAGTACATGAGGGCAAGGGAACCCAACATCCTATTACTGATAGGAGCTTCACATCTCAAAGGGATTTCTGTGTGCAGAATGTGTACATCAGACAAACAGCAGGTACAGGCTACAGAGCCCTTGAATGCCTTAAGACTGAGGGCCTTGATCTCCACTTATTTATAACAGAACAGGTGTGTGAAAGAAGTCTTTAGGCTAAATTCTACTTTTTATTTATTTATTTATTGCACTTATACCCCGCCTATCTAGTCGAACGACCACTCTAGGCGGCTTGTCACTGAAAGTTTCAGTACTTTGTTTCCCTCTTCTCCTCACTTCAGCCAACTGTGCCACCTGAAAACTGACTTCGGGATGTTTCTTAGCCCCTCAGAGCTAATCATGAGAAGAGGATCAGTGCAGTACAGTGCAGAAGAGGATCAGATACTCCCTGGATCCCACCATTCTGCCTGTGGGGCACCATTATTTCATACAGACCATGATCTAAATAATCATGCAGAAGAGACAAAGACTAAATTGCTACATTATCTTTCAAGTTTATTGCTTCTGAAAACTTTTTAGTCTACTCAGTAGATAGCTTCTGTGAAGTATTTGAAAAGCAATGGAAAAGACAATTAAGTTCAGATAAATGCTTGACAGTGCTTGCATTTTTACTCTAGAATTTATCCTCTATTTAGTAGCAATTAGTACAGAGCCACAACATAAAAGCACATGAACTACAAATATAAGAACTGCTATCAGAAACACAGATAACCCCAAACATATGTACTAGACACTGCAGCTGCAGTTAAGGACATTAGCCATTCCTCCCTCTAGATCATTGAATTAATCATCCTCTTTAATTGGCTAGGATGTAGCAGGAAATATATTATGGAATATGAGATCTGTTTTCCAAAGAAGAGTCCCAAAATGTGTTCCATTAAAACAGATTTATAATTCTATGGTCTGTCCCAAAAAGTATCACTGCAGAGTGTTATCCAGTAGCCAGATGTTAACTTAAAGTGCACATTGTTTGGGAAAAAAGCTAATTAACAACTTATTAATTGGATGGAAAGTCTGAAACTGTTGTACTTCTAGCAAATACATAATTTTCTTCAAGTATTATTAAAGCGTTTTTGTTGTACCTATTAAAGATTCTTGTCTCTAAGTTAATTTCATTATGCTAATAAGCTATCATCGTTACAGAACCTACGCTTTGATCCATGTTAATTGTCGTGATCTTCAAAGACAAAGTCACCACTTACTTTAAATGAATTTTACATCTTTTTAAAGAATCACACGGAAATTAGGGGAAGTAATTAATTTTTTATTATGTGTCTCAATATTTTTAAAGGAGGAAGTCAATGGTATTGGCTAGAATTCATTTTAACATTTAACTAGGGAAAACAGCATGAGGCAAAAAAACGTTCAGATGCAAAAGATTAAAGAAAATTTGAAACTGGGACCTAATTTGTCTTGATAAACTTTGGTGTTTAATATGCTTCTTTTGTTCTCAGTATGAAACTGCAGGGTTTTGATTTGTATAAACTTTTTGAAGAATTAATTCTTTCTAATTTTTATTCCTTTCTTTGCTTTTCCTTTACAGTAAGACAGAGCAGTTGACCTTCAAACCATAACGCTTTTAAAGATCTACAAAACGCACAAGGTTAAATCTATTAGTGGCCTGAGATTAGCTATTATACACTTACAAAAATGTGTATTTAGTGGACTGAAACTTTGGGTTTATGCTAACACAACAGCAATTTAAGACACTGTAAATTCTACCTGAATTAACCCATACAATATGAATCATCATTTATTGCCATCCCAGTTGCAATGAAATAATAATTAAAAAAAACAAGTTGGAACTTATCATATGTGACTTGGCATGAGCACACAGAAAGTAGAGGAAATAAACAAGTGTGTTTCTATAAGTATCACGGCAAAACATAATCCACTGAGTTAACCATTGACCGAAAACTGAGGATAGGTTATAGAACAACAATCCTAAGGTAAATGTCACAAACATGCAACCATATGCACCTAAAATGTAAAGGATTATGTATTCTGTCTTTAAACCACCACTATCCCAAGGATATTAGTATTAAAAATGAAAAGGATTTTGGCTTTTCAAATAAAAAAAGTAGGCAAGAAAGAAGAGTTTAAGACATACTAGCAGTAATTAAAAAGCAAAAGCCAGATTACCTACTTCAGCCTTCCATTTAAGCTTCCAAGTAAGCATCAGGTTTAAAATGAACCTATACAAGTAGGATTTCTGCAATCCCTCTAGACAGGTGGTGAGCTCATTTCAAGGATTTTCCAGTATTACTGCTGGACTCATTTGGACTAACACCAGGCATCAGTGACCCTCATCTGGATTTAACTCATGACCTGGCAATCCAATGACAGACTAGCTATCTATTATACTATCAGGTTATTGTTTTCTGAAGGCATAGATGGCCTGAAACAAAATATTGCTCTAATATGTAAGTACACTGTGTGCACAAAAAAATATTTTTTTGGAATGAGATCTGTTAAGGTGGACCATCTTCCATCTGCTAGCAACTCATAAAAGCAAATCCTCTGGCTGCTCTGAACTACAACTGGGAGTTGCAAACTTGTTACAGTGTGGGCTACTCCTATTTAGGCTTCCAGCCAATCATGTCATTGTCCACCATACTCCATCCATCCTTCCACCTTTTCATCTCTCTCTTTTTTTCAGCAGTCAAAATTAAGTATCAGGCGACTGTTCGCCATTACTCCCTGTGTGATCAGATGTGGAGAAATAGCTGCCATTTTGGACCACTTTTGGCACGGTTTAGTGCAAGCTGTTCCCTGGTGATCACAGGATTAGATATGGGGTATTCGTATTTCCAGGGATACGAATACGAATAGCGTCACCACAGGTGCCACAGAGGTCCATTCCCTCCCCTCAGAACTGGCCAGTGCACTTACCAGTCACTGCACAGAGCTGGGGTCCTTTGTCGTTGTCACAGAAAGAGCCCGGCTGGCAAGGAGGTGGGATGGGCAGTCTCCCCGCTCAGCTGATGAGTGGTCGGCTGTCTGGGGAGGGAGAGAAGAGCCAGCTGGGCGCCTTCTGTGATTGGCGCGACAACAACGAAGGACCCCAGCACTGCGCAGCGACAGGTAAGTAGACCAGCTGGTTCTGGGGGGAAGGAAAGGAATTCCATGGCACCTGTGTTGCCGCTATTCATATTCATATCCCAGGGATATGGATACAAATAGCTCATGTGTACGCAGGATCTACATGAGATTGCAAAGTAGCCTGACCCTGCTCCATGCTCAAGCTGGATATTTTTGGTCCAGTGGCAGGGCTACTCTTTTTTGGAGTCAGTCTGAAGCAATTCTTGCACAGATGGAAGAGTTGTTTTAAGGGAGATCACTCCCTGTGAGGCTACTCTTTTTCACACTATCAGATATGATCCTTTCTCACTCTCTGATTGCATCCTCAATCCTCTTTTCAGAGTGGACTATTGTAGTCCTGTGTTCCCCTAAAAATGTTTTTCTTTGGATCTCTGGAAATTTGGCATTATCTTGAGCATACTGACGGCCTCCTTCTCATTTCTCATTGGTCCTACTTTGACTACAGTGCTTCTGACGCTTATTAATTAGTCTTGTTCAGTATTAGAAGAAGGCCCTGCTTGTACAAGAACCCGTTGTTTATTGATTTTCCACATTTACATCCCACCTTTGCTCCAGTGAATTCGAATCAGTGTGTATTGCCATCCTTCGCACTTTATCTTCACAACAAACCTGAGAGACAGGTCAGGCTGAAAAACTGTGACTGGCCTACGATCCCTCAGTGAGTTTCATGGCTGAGTGGGGATTTGAACCCAGGCATCCAAAGTTTTAGTTCATCCCTCTTACTACCAAACCACACTGACTCTTAAGTGCCTTTGAGCCAAATGATCTGTGGCCCAGAGATGCAATGAACAGGGGCGTATGCACATCATGTTTACACACAACACTGAGTTTCCCAGTTTCAGTAGAAAACTGCAGGCTCTTGCAGCCAACTTTTTGTGGCAAGAAAAAATTTAAATACAAATTAAAATTGCTGAATAATGACCAACGCATCATGTTTGGTTCCAGTTTTTCTATAGACCAGTCCTGAGTAGAAAATTCTGAGGAAAGATTCTAGAGTATTAAGTGAGCTGGACGATGCAGATGACTCAGAACTGGTGGCAGAAATTTCAGAAAGAGCATAAATCTGGTTTTGATACAACTTCAGGGATATACACTGCCCTGACACATTTTGGAGTCATTGCTCATCCTCAGTTAGAGGTCTATACTTGGAGGTTCTACCAACAATACCTGTCAGCTCAGATGTCATGGTATTATGCCATATGGAAACCATCACCTATTTGAATTTGCTGTATGAGGCAAAAATGTATATGCTGTCTTTCTATATCTAATTAAGTCTATTTGTGTCCATACAGAAAAGGATACCACAACCTAGCTAGGGGATTCTGGGAACTTTCATCCAGTACAACTGGAGGACACCAGGTTGGAAAGCTTATGCACATTTATGAATTGAGACATATAAAAAGCACTGTCTCTTGTCTCTTTCTGCCCCCATCTCATTCCTGTCCCACCCAGTAGGAGGTTACAAAATGCTGGGGTTAACTGTAAGATGCTTTACTCTTCTAAAAACCTTTGCTTTTTAACTAAATGCTTTCTTATCTTTCTCATTTAACATAGTCCCACATTTCTTCTTTGAAGTAATTTTGGGCTATCTGATAACATATAATGGAAAACATGTTTATGTCTTCCACCAGTTCTTGTTGCATATTTCAAATGCTTAGAACAACAATTTTCAGAAGCTTTCATTAAGGTTAATTTAAAAAACTACATTAAATATGAACAGATTTTCTCACAAACAAAATGCAATGTGTATTTAACAGACTTCTGTATGTTATATTTGATAAACTACCTCATATAAATGCAAATTTTTGACTTTATGCCAGAACCAGGTGGTATGGGAAATATTTCTATTAAACAAATAATGCTGGGTGAGCAAACTGAAAAGTTATAGTATCGTGTGGTATGGTACACTAAAAGAACGGAACAAAAAAGTGCTTTTACTCAGGTTGAGTAGATTTTGTCTCCAGGTGTCCCCATACTTAAGAAATGCATGAAATGAAAAGGAAGTAACACAGAGTGAGATATAGCCCTCTGGGTGTAAAGATACCTTGAGTTGCAGGCAAAAATGGACAAATTTGGACTCTTCAGTGAGTAAGACAAACCATTTTTGAAATCTGTGGCTGGACTGCTGGATTCTCTAGTGAGTGAAACAAATGATTTCAGTGTCACACTTGGTGCTGTAATAATAGCACTATTCTTGCTGTTCAGTTTTTGTTCCAAAAGGTTAGGTCCGTAAACAAGATCTTCCTAAAAACAAAGTTGAAAAGAGGAAGGATGAACACATATACTGTATTTATGTATTAGCATTGTGTATGTGCTAATGCACGAAACTTTATAATGTGTAATAATATTGTGCTGTCAAGACAATTCTTACTTATGGTGACCCTTGTCAGTATTTTCTAGGCATAGAATACTCAGAAGTGCTTAACTATTCCCTTCTTCTGGGATAGTGCAGGTTGCCGAAGGCTTCACAGGCTGGCTTTTCCCTTGGGAGGCACAGTGAGGAATCAAACTCTCAACCTAGATACTTAATTCACTGATCCATCCATCCAGTATAGTCACTATCTATGACAGAATGGCTTTCCTGTCCCCATTGCAGCCCTTTCCAGGCAACCCCAAATCTGCTCTAGATAGTTGATGGACTCTGTAGCCAGTGAAAGAATCAAACAAGAAAGGGACGTCTTGTTGCATGAACAAACATGTTGGATGAAATGAATTGCTGAAGGTCATAAGACGTGGATAGTCTTGAAACCTGGCTATGTGATTGTGTAGAAGATTATTTCTCGGCCTCTCTTTGAACTGGTTTATAAGAGGAACATACAGTCAACCCTGGACTTACGAACGGCCCTAGTTACGAACATTTCGATTTACGAACCGCTCTGATAGAAAAATATTGACTTGACTTGCGAACTTAGATTTGAGTTACGAACCGAAAAAAAACTTTTTTTTTTAACCTAAGTCATCTTAGGTTAAAAGGAAAAAAAATAAAAAAAATTCTGCCCCTAGTGGTAGGAATGGATTAACCGGCTTTGCATTAGTTCCTATGGGAACTAATGATTCGAGTTACAAACCGCCCCTCGACCTAAGAACCAAAAACAGCCGGAACAGATTAATTGGTTTTCAGTGCATTCCTATGGGAAATGCTGATTCGACTTACGAACTTTTCGACTTACAAACTTCCTTCCGGAACGGATTAAGTTTGTAAATCGAGGGTTGACTGTATAGCAGAGCCTTTCTCAGGATTGTCAGGAAGACACACACCTATAGCCATACATAAATTAATTATAATGTGCCATCAAGTCAATTCTCACTTATTGCCACCCTTTACAGGATTTTCTAGTCAGAGAATACTCAGAAGTGGTTTCCCATTCCCTTCTTCTGAGGGCACCCTGGGACTGTGCAACTTGCCCAAGGCCACACACACTGGCTCTTCTCTTGGGGAACACAGTGGGATTTTTATTTTATTTTTTATTTTATTTATTTTATTAGACTTATATACCGCCCATCTAGAACATGTCTACTCTGGGTGGAAATTGAACTCCCATCTTTACAGAACACACATATAAATTTATCTTTCTGTAGGATTGCCATATTGCAATTTTCCAAATATGGTCAGCCTAAGTTGCAAGTTTTGCAAATTATTATTAAGGTCTCATCTGCACATTTTGCAGATTAATTTCATAGTATGCAAATGCCGTGCAAATTAATATAGACTGGTGATATGCAGACTAGCATGATACATGTTAAACATTGTAATATGTTTAACATGTACATTGTTTTTCTAACAATATGTTTCAGTCTTGGCATCATTTACACAGTAACTCCTAATTTGAAGCAGCCAGTATAGTTTAAGGATTAGTGTTGCACTTGGAACAGGGAGACCCAAGTTCAAATCCCAGCTCACTCACAAAGCCTACTTGGTAACTTTGGGCCAACTTCTCAGCCAAACCTACTTTACATGGTTATTTTCAGCATTAAATGGGGGCGAGGAGGAATACCATGTAAAGCAGCTATGAACAAGCTGTGAATAAGGAATGAATTATATTCCCATACATATAGCCTTCCGGGGATATTCTCATCAGGTGTCTGTTGTTTCTATTGATAGCAAAAGACCCCAAACAAACCCACCAATAGTTCAATGAAAATACCAAAGAAGTCCCAAACAAGTAATACACTATCACACAATTTGCAGGAAAAAAATGTAAGGAGAAATGGAGGTAAATTGCAGAAACAGAGAACAACACTGGGAGATATTTCCTTCGAGATCCAGATAAAATATTTTATTATAACTAGAAAATATCCTAGCTTAACTTCTTTTGCCATATTTGAATTTACACACACAGCTATCTCCTACTCCCAGTAGCTGCTGTATTGTTTCACTGCTTGGGTCTTTGTAATAGGGGATGCAACACCACCCTTCCTTAACCAGTTTAGTCACTGTGCATATTATCTGAGGGTTTCTGGGAGGTGTAGCCCAAGAAAAATGAGTTTGCCCATCTCTATTCTTGAATAAGTACAAATATATCAATTTTCCATGCACTATCACTGAGGTGTAAGATTCATTTAATTTAGTAGTCTGTATCTCTGAGTAAGCAGTTCAAAGACCCATACCATATATCTAAAACAAATGCATGTGGAATTAGTTCTTTGAAAAGGACATAATCCTTTTTCTTATTATTGTTTGAAACTTCTTCCCAAATATTAATATTCACAACAAATATAAGCTCAACCTCAGCAACAAAAAGCAGAAGCTTCTTGTAATTAATCTTTCCCCCTTGTTTTTGCCAATTCTTTAAGTAAGCAGCACCTACCTAAAATCCTAGGTAAGGTCCAAGAAGCCTGTGGAATTAGAAATGAAATGGATGATTCTGGAAGGCCACTGAATTGCAGAAAAATTTAGTTCTCTGAGAGCCATTCAGTCCAATCCATTTGCAGTCATATTTCTACTTCAGTTTTTACCTATTGCTAAAGTTCTTTTTCTCACCTCTAGCTTGCCTCTCCTCTCCTCCTGTTGTAGTTGTTTTTGCTTCACTTCCGTTTTGGTTTGTTAGTCTCTCTCTCTGCTCCTGATCTCCAACCCTGCATAAAGGGTCTGTCTCTCACATGGCTGAGATGCACTTCTTCTGTTTTTTTCTTTTTACTGTTCTGCTTGTAACTACTGATCACACCTGTAATCAAAGATACCTTCTTTTCTACTTTAAATGCTTCTAGAATAATTTTATATCAACAAAGTGCTATTGCCCTCCCGTCCCGGAATAACGAGGTGAGACTCAAATTATGGGATGAAACACTTTATTAACCATAAAATTGGCAGCCTTTGGCCTGGAGGTGTCCCCAGCATGTCCTCACCCCTCACCATAATCTTGCTATCTGTGGCTCTGAGCATTCAGACGCACTATACCCCGCTTAAACTCCATGGGGATCTCACCGATCCATCTTCATTCCACACTACCTGCCAGTGTGCAACCACACCCATTAAAACTGCCCTGAACCCCTTCGCCAGTATGGGATAGGTGAAAAACTCCCCGCTCGCAACTGCCAATCTGTTGGCATGGGTCCAACTCCAAAGGCGGATGTGGCATTTGCCTCTCCAGAAGCTTGGAGTCAGATTTGGATAATGAAACTTCCAAGAACACTCTGTTAGGGAAAACAAACCTTGGAGCCCAAGATAACAAGTTACGCAGAGTCTCTTATCTGGTAGCTTCAAATCCTCCCCTTTATAAGCAGAGCAAAGATGCGGACATATAAGAAAAAAAAACATGGAGAGAGTTCTGATAAGACTTATAGCATAATATATTAGACTTGATATATTAGCATTGGTCAGACATATATACATGGCATTATATACATAGGCATAGATCTCTCAGAGCAACATAACATTCACAGAAGTAAAGTAATGACCACCAGACTCACAACTGAGTGGCAAAGTGCTGTTCTCACTCTCTTGCTTAAATAGTGAGAGCAGCCTATCACTGCAGACATAGCAGCTGAACGTGGTTAACAAGCATTACCTAAGCTTGTTCCAGATGTATGCCATCAGTCATCCATTGACTTGACGTTTACAGGCATGACTTTGCATTCTCACTACAATATTAAATTTAACCCCTTGTTCACTTAAAGGAACAAATCTATCCCAGTATGGGATCGGTGAAAAAATCCCCGCTCGCAACTGCCAATCAGCAAGCGGGTCAAAAATTCCTCATACTAGCTATAAGGGTAGGTGGGTGGGTTGCAAGCCTCAAAAGAGGCTGATGGGGAAGGAACGCCTGTTAAATAAGGCGCTCCTTCCCCCTCCCTTCCTGGATAGCTGGGACGTGAATAGCACGTCTCGTGTCATTCCAGTTGGAGGGCAAAGAGGCTCCGTGCGGCAAAGTCCCTTGCCCACGTTGCCTGCCAGTCTGTGTGTCAGTCTGTGTGTCTGGGGGATAGTGGTGAGACTGGCCTGATCTCTCCACGTTTCTTACTCTGCTAACTAAAAGCAAATTAATCAAATTCTCCAAGAGTTTCAATGTTAAAACTGGCAGTGACCACCACAAACAAAATAAAGAGAATTGCTTTTCTTTTACACATTTTCATTTCAGAAGATGTTGTTTTCATATTTACAGTCTCAGTGTCTGCCAAGTTACAAATGTCACATGAAACGATCCATAAAAGCTAGCTAAACTGCCCTAGATTTAAGATTTAATGAAAGCAGACAGTATGAAAAATTTAGCTCTGAGAGGTGGAAGAAACCTAACCTGACGATTAAATATAAATAAGCTCTAACTTAATACAATGACATTAAAATTGTTTGCTCGGTTTATTCATTTTAAGCAACTTTATTCCTCCGCATACATCACACATTTGCCACCAAAGCACCAAGCGTTATTGCTATGGACTGCTTTGTGAAGGATGGTTTCATGTATAGCTCAGATCCAGACATAACTATATATATTGCACTGCATGCAATTATCAGCTCCAAATGGTGATGCTCACTCCTGTGTTCATAAGCTACACCTGTCCATCAGATTTAATAAGGCCTGGATGAACACTGTGATGAGCTTTTATTTGAACCAGCTGCACATGATGGCCTATCTTGTTTAATTGCATCAATAAGGTGTTTTTTGAGAGAGAGAAAACCATAGTTATGTGTGCTGTAACTTTAAATATATTTTAAGCCATTGCATTGGTGGGATTGTTAGCCAAGCATGACTTTTTTTAGAATTAAAATGCATTATAGGCTCTTTTAAATATATTTTGTGATATCCTTCCCTATCATATCCAGGACAGGTGATATTCTGGCAACACTGTTGGATTTTGATATGTAATAACTATGTGCCATCAAGTTAATTCTGAGTTACGGTAACACTTTCCAGGTTTTGTTAGGTATTCTAAGGCTGTTTACCAACATATGCTTTGGAGGCAGGTATCTAACTCATTGAGAGAAATATATTTATCTAATAACTGCAAGAACCACTAACATTAATCTGAAGGGTTGACTGTTGGAGAGATGGCCCATCTAGCAAATTTACCTATCAAAACAAAGTTGCAATAGCCACTTGTTGTTGTTGTTTTTTTGTTGCTTAGTCGTTTAGTCATGTCCGACTCTTCGTGACCCCATGGACCAGAGCATGCCAGGCCCTCCTGTCTTCCACTGCCTCCCGGAGTTGGGTCAAATTCATGTTGGTAGCTTCGGTGACACTGTCCAACCATCTCGTCCTCTGTCGTCCCCTTCTCCTCTTGCCTTCACACTTTCCCAACATCAGGGTCTTTTCCAGGGAGTCTTCTCTTCTCATGAGATGGCCAAATTATTGGAGCCTCAGCTTCAGGATCTGTCCTTCCAGTGAGCACTCAGGGTTGATTTCCTTCAAAATGGATAGGTTTGTTCTCTTTGCAGTCCAGGGGACTCTCAAGAGTCTCCTCCAGCACCACAGTTCAAAAGCATCAATTCTTTGGCGGTCAGCCTTCTTTATGGTCCAGCTCTCACTTCCATACATCGCTACTGGAAAAACCATCGCTTTGACTATGGGGACCTTTGTCGGCAAGGTGATGTCTCTGCTTTTTAAGATGCTGTCTAGGTTTGTCATCGCTTTCCTCCCAAGAAGCAGACGTCTTTTAATTTCGTGGCTGCTGTCACCATCTGCAGTGATCACGGAGCCCAATAAAGTAAAATCTGTCACTGCCTCCATATCTTCCCCTTCTGTTTGCCAGGAGGTGATGGGACCAGTGGCCACGATCTTAGTTTTTTTGATGTTGAGCTTCAGACCATTTTTGGCGCTCTCCTCTTTCACCCTCATTAAGAGGTTCTTTAATTCCTCCTCACATTCTGCCATCAGAGTGGTATCATCTGCATATCTGAGGTTGTTGATATTTCTTCCGGCAATCTTAATTCCAGCTTGGGATTCATCCAGTCCTGCCTTTCGCATGATGTATTCTGCATATAAGTTAAATAAGCAGGGAGACAATATACAGCCTTGTCGTACTCCTTTCCCAATTTTGAACCAATCAGTTGTTCCATATCCAGTTCTAACTGTTGCTTCCTGTCCCACATATAGATTTCTCAGGAGATAGATAAGGTGGTCAGGCACTCCCATTTCTTTAAGAACTTGCCATAGTTTGCTGTGGTCCACACAGTCAAAGGCTTTCGCGTAGTCAATGAAGCAGAAGTAGATGTTTTTCTGGAACTCTCTGGCTTTCTCCAATAGCCACTTAATAATTAATAAATTTATTGTCATTGTAAGTATATACATAGTATACACATACAACGAAATATACTAAAGTATCATAAACCTGATACTTATAATGTGTTTCAGCATTACCTGCTTTTGAAGTTACAGATAAGTCCATATAATTTCAAACTATGTAGTTCAGACTTCATAGACTTCTTTCCGTTTCAGTGGTTTCCATTTTTCTTTGAAACACCTTTCATTTATATACTCTCACCTATCAGGGCATCATTTCTTTGGACTTTTACTTTCATCATACACATTTCATCCCCCATGCTGTGCTTATGAGTTTTGTTTTTCATTTGCAAGGATCAGCTACCTCTTATTATATCTTGTTGCTTGTTTACAGGTCTCCTAGGATTAAACAGGATCAGAATTCTGAAAGTTATTTTTAAAGGCTAGTTCTTCTGCAATATATGGTTGGCCCAGCCAGTTATCATTAATTCTCTATGTTTGACACATATTTTGCGGATTTAATGGCTATACACAGGGTGGGGGAATAAACTCTTTATTATGTGATACAATCAAGAATGCAAGGCCATTTGTTAATAAAATCACTTGCTGTATGCCACTAGATGGCAAATTTTGGTTCCATCAATAATTTAAATAACTGATGATTTTACTGAGGTTTTTTCCTGCTTTAAAGTGGTATAATTGTTACTGAATATATCAAAATTCTGTCCTGAAGGCTTGAATAGTTTACTTTGAATACATCTTACTTAGCAAGCACATATGTGTGTGTGTGGACAAGATAGTGTGTAACGAGGATCTACAGCAGCATTTCACTCAGAGGCACTCCTTGGATTGTTTTTACTCTTTTGTAGGCATGCATTAAACTTGACTTGATCTGTGTAAACTGGCAATCTCAATCTGCACTTTATTAGATCGAATTGTGATTTACTCTTCGTTAGTGTACACAATGTTAACTGGCAACTTAATGTGAAATGCAATTCCATCAAGAGATTTGCATTTGGGATTTGATAGAAATAAATGTTGCTTCTATGACAGTGGTTCTCAAACTTGGGTCCCCAGATGTCCTTGGACTGCAACTCCCAGAAATCCTGGCCAGCACAGCAAGTGGTGAAGGCTTCTGGGAACTGCAGTCCAGGAACATCTGTGGACCTCAGTTTGAGAACCACTGCTCTATGACACAGTCCATTCATGTATTCAAACCACTGGTGTTTCAGGCTTATGAGGACAACAGGCATGCTATCCAGCCTTAAATCATTCCCAAATTGTGTTTGACAATCTAATTTCCACTTGTGGCACACTGCTATCTGAATTGTGTAAGATGGTTTGTGTGGCATCTATAAGCATATCCATGGGTAGACAAAGAGAAACCTTGGGACCAGATATGGACTCCAGAACCCTTGTTCCCAATATTTTCCCTTGGAAACTCCCAGGAGCTGTAATTTGTCTTCTAAATAGGTTACAGTGTGTGTGTGCGCACACACACACACACACACAATTTTATACTAAAAATATCTATTTTCCAACTCAGTCACTTTTTGGTTTCCAATGGGGGCACTGGCATTTTTGCTTCTCTGTCCCTCACAGACTCCAAGGACAAAAAAGTGGGCCCTGGATTCAGAAAATGTCCCCTTCCCTTATCTATGGTTATGTCTTATCATAGCAGAGATCAGAACACATGTACTTTGAAGTCCTTCCAGTTCTAACTCTCTGTTCCTGAAGAAATAAAGAGACAGGGCACCAGTGATGGAGTCAAAATTGTTCCACAACTATATTAGTTTTTATTTACCTCCTCTTAGATTTTCTTGGACTACAAACCCTATAATTATTTCTGTAGTGTACCACCTGAAGGACCCACACTGTACAGACACCTAAATCACGCTCATCTGGAGAGAAGGCCTGCAGGATGTGTTTCATGCCTTAGACAGACCTTTCCTTCTTTTTCCGGAATGAAAAAGAATGTGCTGCAATGGTTCTTGGGAAGTTTCCTTTTCAAACAAGAAGTTAGGCCTATCCAAGGCAAGACGCCTGCCACCTGGGCCTTTTCTGCAGGCCTCTAAGGTCTGGGTCCTGCAGGTGGAACTCCCAGAAAAGAGAATTATGAGCTTTGTATTCAGAGCTCTGAAATGTGCATCAATAGTTTTCTCCCTTGAGTTCCTTTCCAGTCCAGTAAGAGCAAGCTCTCTGCCTCAATGCCTTCTTGTAGGGCTACAGGCTGGCACCAGCCAGCTAATCTTTGGGAAACCCTCTAGAGCCCATTTGCTCCCTAAGCCTCAGAACTTTAAGAAGGCTGTAGCCCTCATGAACTCAAGGGATGCATCTCACTCCCCTGTTGATACCGCAGTCACCTCATAGTGCTCATTTGAAGCTCACCAGCACCATCCACTAATCCATAGTACCCAGCAATGCAAGGAGCTTAGCTCCTCAAAGGCTAAGTGGTAAGGCAAGGACAGCTTTTAAGAGCCTGCTCTCCCTACCTGATGCTGCCAATGTGACAATGATGCCTGCATGCCCATGACAGTCTACCTCTCTGCTGTGGAGGAGGCAAACAGGTCCCATCTCTGCAGCAAGTTGGACTCACAGCATGGGAGCAGAATGCCATTCTCCATAATATTTTAATGACTTTGATTGCACTACTGAAAGCAACTTTTTCTACCTTGAAAATTAAAATGGTGAGGATTAACACATACCTCTCTCCTTGGGGAACACATGTCTCCTGCTGAATATCCAAAGGAAAGATTTAGAAGTCCATTTCTAAAGCAGGCATGGCCATTGCAATATAACTTTGTAAGCAACAGAAGCACATGTGTGAGCATTTCCATGTTCTAGAAACATAAAGAGGCAATGCTGCTGGCAGGAAGAGTATCAAAACACAGGCAAAGAGCTTGTGAAATCACCAAAATTAAAACTCTTGGGGTTGCATTTATTTCCGGAAATATCCATCTTACACAAATGAATCCTGCAAACATAACCTATCAAAGGTATAAAACTTAGATCCAAAACATATGGATGGGGACTTCAATTCCGTTGTCCTCAATGGACCAGGGATGTGAACATTTGTCAGTTTAATGTCTCATTGCATGTTTCCATTAGAATTCTGTACTGCTTTGTGAGATTTCTTTTTCTTTCTGCATAGAAACGTATGCATTTTTCCACTGATATTCTCAAAGTGAATACATTTTTGTATGCACTTTCCTAAGGTACACATTTGTACATTGGCTAAAATACGTTGGCTAAAAATTGGCTCAGTAATACTATGTGTGAGAAGGATCGTGGAATTGTAGTAGATTAAAAGCTGAATAAGATCCAACAGTGTGATGTTGCTGCGAAAAAGCAAATGCTATTTTAGGCTGCATTAACAGAAGTATTAACAGAGTTCCAGAAAAACATCTACTTCTGCTTCATTGACTACGCAAAAGCCTTTGACTGTGTGGACCACAGTAAACTATGGCAAGTCCTTAAAGAAATGGGAGTGCCTGACCACCTTATCTACCTCCTGAGAAATCTATATGTGGGACAGGAAGCAACAGTTAGAACTGGATATGAAACAACTGATTGGTTCAAAATTGGGAAAGGAGTACGACAAGGCTGTATATTGTCTCCCTGCTTATTTAACTTATATGCAGAATACATCATGCAAAAGGCAGGACTGGATGAATCCCAAGACGGAATTAAGATTGCCGGAAGAAATCTCAACAACCTCAGATATGCAGATGATACCACTCTGATGGCAGAAAGTGAGGAGGAATTAAAGAACCTCTTAATGAGGGTGAAAGAGGAGAGCGCCAAAAATGGTCTGAAGCTCAACATCAAAAAAACTAAGATCACGGCCACTGGTCCCATCACCTCCTGGCAAATAGAAGGGGAAGATATGGAGGCAGTGACAGATTTTACTTTATTGGGCTCCATGATCACTGCAGATGGTGACAGCAGCCACGAAATTAAAAGACGCCTGCTTCTTGGGAGGAAAGCGATGACAAACCTAGACAGCATCTTAAAAAGCAGAGACATCATCTTGCCGACAAAGGTCCGCATAGTCAAAGCGATGGTTTTTCCAGTAGCGATGTATGGAAGTGAGAGCTGGATCATAAAGAAGGCTGACCGCCAAAGAATTGATGCTTTTGAATTGTGGTGCTGGAGGAGACTCTTGAGAGTTCCCTGGACTGCAAAGAGAACAAACCTATCCATTTTGAAAGAAATCAACCCTGAGTGCTCACTGGAAGGACAGATCCTGAAGCTGAGGCTCCAATACTTTGGCCATCTCATGAGAAGAGAAGACTCCCTGGAAAAGACCCTGATGTTGAGAAAGTGTGAGGGCAAAAGGAGAAGGGGACGACAGAGGATGAGATGGTTGGACAGTGTCATCGAAGCTACCAACATGAATTTGACCCAACTCCGGGAGGCAGTGGAAGACAGGAGGGCCTGGCGTGCTCTGGTCCATGGGGTCATGAAGAGTCGGACATGACTTAACGACTAAACAACAACAAACAGAAGTATAGCCTCCAAATCCCGTGAAGTACTAGTCCTCTGTCTCTATTCAGCATTGGTTAGGCCTCATCTAGAGTACTATGTCTAGTTCCAGACACTGCACTTTAAGAAGGATGACAACAAACTGGAGCAAGTTCAGAGGAGGTCAACAAGGATGATCAGGTGACTGGAAAGACTGAAAGAACTGGGCATGTTTAGCCTTGAGAAAAGAAGACTGCAGGGGAGATATGATAGCACTCTTCAAATACAGTAGAACCCCCGCATACGTGGGGGATTGGTTCCAAAGCATGGAAAGTAACCAATACCTAGCAAACTCCTAGCAAATATGCTTTTAAAGTTTAATTTGCCAATTGCTTGTATGGAAAGAAGCGGTTGAAGCACAGCGTGCTCACGACGTTGGCCACAAACACCAGTAGGTTCCTTGACAGATCGATGAAAGTGTGGATTCCCTGGACAAAGGGATGACTAATGTCTTCAGAACAGTGTACATGATTTAAATATGTAAGGACTCTATGGTACTGTACTTTTGGAATTGGCTATTAATGTATTGTACATTTTTATACTCACTTTCTTTCTCGAATGGTGAGATTATTTTTTCCTGCCAGAATCCTGTCCACCCTCCTTCTACAAGTTGTTATGAATCCTCCCATAGCTTTACTGCACTCCTTTGCTTCAGGCATTTTGAAAACCTGGCCTGGATCCAAGGAATGAATCTGCAGAATTTAAACAGCTTCTGGTGATCTCGTTACATTGACTGCAGGTGAGCGTGGTTAACTGAATCAGCAGATTCTGATCCTGCAGATATTGGGGTTCTACTGTACTTGAAAGGCAGTCAAACGGAGGAGGGCAGGATCTGTTCACGGTCATCCCAGAAAGCAGGACATAACATTCTGCTCAAGCTACAGGAAGCCAGATTTAGGCCGAACATCAGGAAAAACCTCTTAACTGTTAGAGCAGTATGACAATGGAACCAAATATCTCAGGAGGTGACAAGTGCTCCAGTGCTGGAGGCATTCAAGAGAAAATTGGACAACTTTCTGCCAGATCTGCTTTGATTTGGATTCCGGCATTGAGCAGAGGGTTTGGACTCAATGGCCTTATAGGACCCTTCCAACTCAGTTATTCTATGATTCTATGATTAGCTAATACTGTTCAGAAGGAGCCAAATCAGTACGCATCCAATAATCTCCAGACCTTTTCCCTTCCATATTTGTAAGCTTTATAAAGTTTAAGATGCCCCATAACATTGTTCCAAAAATGTGTATTTTGTAGAACTTGAAATACACATATAAATACAGATACAGTTATGAGTATAGCTGTATTGTGTAAAGGTTTCTCATAATCTGAAGCCTCCTAAAGTATGTCAGGTGAAGCAACGTCATCTGTTTTTTCTGTGCTTTCTAAAAACATGCCGGTAGCTGTCTTACATTCCAGCTAAGATGTAGCTTGCTTCGCCTGTGTGTGAATCTGGCACGGCAAACATCTCTCCATCCTGAAGGATAGCTAGGACACTTATTGACAGGAAAGGATGGGCAACTGTCATACAGAAGATGTAGACAGCTACTGGTATCCCTGTTTAAGCACGATAGCATCATATGAGTGCTGATTCAATCTTCCTCTTTTCTCACAGCCTTTCTCACCGGATTTAGTGCAACATGTTGGAGTGTTTTAATTAAATCTGATGTGTACTGACGTCAAGGAAGCACACTGTAAGTCACATGGAGTTTCTTTCACCCTCTTAGTATAATCATGCAGGTTTTCCATATGTACAGCTTCAGCTCACATCTGCAAGCAATGCTTTATAGGCAGAATGAAGCCCCTAGATGCAACAGATTCTTTTTTGGAAAAGCAGTGGGGGGGGGGGGAGAGAACCCACAGAAAAAATAATTTTTAGGAACATAAACAGCTATTGCTGCTTCTTTCAAAAAAGAAACACAACAAAGAAACAGGAACGGTGGCCTCATCTGATATACCCTTTATTACCCCATGCACAAGACATATCAATGGAAGCACTGGAAAAAGAAAAGTCTAGAGAAATATAGCCTTGTCTCCCTTGGGCTTTTGCACTCTCCTTCTCCCTCTGGTACAGTTGCAAGAAGGAAGTGGGATGTTCCAGCCTCCATTTTAACTCCAGTTAACTTTAGACATGGTTAATGAAAAAGAAGCTAACGTCAAGCCATAGTCCAGTCTAACCATGTTTTCTCAGTTCAGACCAGAGGTTGAAATGTTACTATTGAAAATTAATTCTCTCTATTTTTCTTGGACAGCCTTGACCAGTTACTAGTGGTGTAGTTCCAGGGAGTTCAGACAGCACTCTAATTTTGCTAATGAATCACACTCTAGCTGCTCACTGATCATGTGACTCCCAAGTGTGTGTTTGCAAATTTCTACCAATTGATAACAATTTAATTTATCTGTTTGGTGTTATTTACTGTGCATTTACACATTTTTTCCTTCCCTTGTGGGGAAATGATGAGTAACTGGTCTGCCACCCTATAGTGTATAGCAGTGCACAAATGACACTGAGTTCAAAGTTCTTCAGCCTTTTTGTGGGAAGAGAAAATGGGGAGGGAGGGACAGTTTCTCCAGGGGAAAGAGCAATTCTATAATGAGTTCTCAGAGGTGGAGCTCATCATCACCAGTAGCCAAACTGTTGTTCTTTTCTGCCAAAGGATTTTTGTTTTGTGCACTGCCACTGCAGGCAGCAGCTACAGTAGCTATGATGGCTGCCTGGCTGCCATTGTGCTTCCACTACCACACCCCTCACGTAGCATCATTTTATTTATTTATTATTTATTTATTTAACTTATATGCCACCCACTCTACCCAAAGGTCTCTGGGACATCATGAAGGTGGTAGCAGGAGGAAGCCTCTTAGAGTTTATTTCCATTATAACATTGAAAGTGTTGCATTTATTTGTTTCTATCACATATTTCACCATCCCTCTATAATAACACAGTTAGTACTTTTAGAATTAGTGCATAAGTATACCATAACTAAACTAAATGTAATTGTTGGTCTTCACTAGAGTAGACCTAATGACATGGCATTCAGCTATTAATTCAGTAGGTTTACTCTAGTTTAGGGTTAGCAGCTGCATTTAGGTTAATATTACTGTTCTCCTTTTTGGGGGGGAAGTGGGGGGACTACTACCTTACTGAATACTGGAACCTTTTGCTCTTTTAGGGAACAAATCACTAACACAGATGCCAGGGAAGGCCTCTGGAGAAAACCTCCTTGGAATGTAACTTGACAAGAATAAGAGATCCATAAGTAGGGATGCAAATCTTTGTCTGATTCATTCTCGTGTGCAAGAATGAGAAATTGCAAAGTTGGTCTCCTTGTCTGTGAGGGGGTGAAATATTTTATGTCAGTCTTTCACTCAATTCTTTGTATTTGCAGGAATGATTTTCATACAAATAATGTGACAACTGCCTTGTGGTGTAGACTTTTAAATGTTTGAACTATGTAATGGGCTGCTTGCCTCTTTTTGATCAGCTGTCTTTTTGTGCTTGCTCTGTGTGTGTGTGTGTGTGTGCATGCGCACACCTACACATGCACGTTTAGCTTCACAAAGGGAACAAGACATTAGTTCTGCACAACTGTTTTGTCCAAATTACAGAACCTTGATGAGAGAAAAAAAGTGCTGCTTGTCTTGCTCTCACCTCATGAGGCCTGGAAATTTCTCAGTGAGGTATCTAAACAGATGGGAACTGACTGAGTATCTTTCACTCCCTTTATCCTCAAGGCACCCCATTTCTTAATGCATTATATGGACTTGGGCTCTGGATTTTTTGAGAGTCTGGCAGCCACAACCGAGGCTCCAATGCGGGTGGCTTCCCAAGTGCTTTCTGTTTAGTTATTTACTTGACCATTAGGATAGACTCACAGCTGTCTTCTCTCACGGGTCTATATTTGTTACTGCTCCAGGTCAATAGGAAACAAGGCTAATGACTAAACATTAAAAGTTAAAAAGCGTTCCTAGTCATAGCATTATTATTATACATTGTTTGAAGGTTCCCATTATCTATCATGTGCTGTACTCTTGTCCCTTCTCTGCTTTCATTACTCTCCCTATGTTGCTGTAAGTATTCTGTTTAAAGACACCTCTAGATTTTGACATGTCATGAGCAGGCAGGGTGGTGGTGGTGAGAAATCACCAGGTCATTAAACTATCCATTGAGAAACCTCCAAGTTGTTTCTACACCAAGCAAGCTGGATTGTTTTAAGCTGACTGTAAAAAACCTTTCGCCGAATTAAAACAGCATGCTCAATGCCAGGATGCCTGTCCTTCCTCTGCCTTCATGTTAAATCCTATAGAACGGGGGATCTTATAAATGATTGAGTTATTTTTAAACCACTGGATAGCTTCCAGTCCCTCTATTTCACGCTGGATTAATTATATAAGAATACTGACTTGTTCATCACTAATGTTACAGCTTTTAAAAACAACATGCTGTTTAAATTCATGTTTGGCAATTGTTGCCTGAATCCCCTGAAATTTATGGCACCACACCCAAAGTGTAATAAAATCTTTAGTGGCCCTTTGTCTTTCCTTTCTCTTTTCCTCTTCTGGGGTGTTTTCTGCCAAAAGATGCATGCAAAGACCATCCAGATGTTATTTGTATCAGAGCAGGGATTTCAGCCTAGCTATCTGTGGTTGCAAATGTTTATTTTTAATAGGTTATTGTGCAATCTTTGCTGAGTGGACCGTAGTAGTCTTCAATATGTGTTTTTCAGCAATGCTGGGATGTTGTTTTCCACCACTATTGTAGTCCAACAGAAGTGTGATGGGTCACTGGGGGAAACAAACAAAAATGTAACACCTGTAGTAACACTCCAAGATGTTTTTACAATGGCTGTTCTTGCAAATGTGAAAAGTCTTCTTGATTGCTGAGAGTGAGATAGCTCAGTGGTTTAGAAATTGAGATGCAGAGCCAGAGGTTGGGAGTTTGATTCCCCACTGTGCCTCCTTGACAGAGGCTGGACTTGATGATCCATAGGGTTCTAGGAATAAAGATGAAGCATTTTTTGTTAGCAGCTCTAAAGTGAAATTACAAGGCTTTAGTCAATGAGCCATAAATAAGAGAAGGTACAGCCCAAATCTTGCAACTGCTACAGTTCTTGGAGACCAGGTTTCACTGTGGCACTGAAGTATACGAGAGATATTTTTTAAAAAATATCCAAATCTTTTCAGTTAAAAAAACCCAAACAAACAAGCCAAACTTTCTCCCAGTCTATGCTGGAACGTTATTTTGCTATGGCTGTTGTTCCAGACGAAAGGGGTGAGTTTACTTTATTGCACATACTTGGAATTCTAGTAAAATTTTAACTGTTTGTTCAATGCCGAAATGAGCTGCTAACGAAAAACACTTCATCTTTATTCCAGTGAGAAAAGCAACTTCACCTCATTAAAGGAATTTTTAGAAAAATTAGTCTCAATGCATATTCAAAACGTTCCAACAGATATTTAAAAGGACTAGTTGTGACACCCACAAAGCTTACAAAATATTATTCAGCAACTGATCTAACCCCTGTTGTCCAGTCAAGGCTGAACTTTGCTGAACTTTCTTTCTAGCTTTCACTAGGACAAAGAATGTCTAAAGAATGCTCACGCTTCCTCCCGCTGAATATGCATCTCATCTTCCCAAGCGACATATCGGGGACAGAATCAACATTAGTAAGGTTAAAGAGATGAGTTGAAGTGAGAGTTAGCACCAATGGTTGAAAGCATCCAAACCTTGTTGAAGAGAACCATGGTTATATTAGCATTGGTGCAGGCATTACCCTATTTGGGTCTGAAAGGGGAAACTTATGTGCAAGCAGGGAAGAAGAAGAGAGAGAAGATGAAGGAACATGTCCTCGTGGCCCTGATAAAATTGTAGCAAATAGGCTAGTTAGAACATGATGTCTCCACTGGACCTAAGATGAGTAACATATTTGAGCCTCGTGGCGCAGTGGTTAAACTGCTGTACTGCAGCCAAAACTGTGCTCACGACCTGGGGTTCAATTCCAGGTAGCCGGCTCAAGGTTGACTCAGCCTTCTATCCTTCCGAGGTCGGTAAAATGAGTACCCAGCTTGCTGGGGGGGCAATGTGTAGCCTGCATAATTAACTTGTAAACCGCCCAGAGAGTGCTTGAAGCAGTATGGGGCGGTATATAAGCAGCACGCTTTGCTTTGCTTTGCTTTTGCTTTGTTTCTGGACTGAATTCAAGATGCTGTTTTGAGTTGCAGTAAGAGCTGTAATCTACTCCACCTAGAAGACAGAATGTGCGGGAAGGCTGCTTTATGTATTCCAGTGGGTGGGCAGCCATGTTAGTCTGTTGCAGTAAGAACAACAAAGAGTCTTGTGGCATCTTGAACAGTGATTGGAAGGTGATAAGTACATCTGAGCATAGTCCTTGTTGTAGCCAAGTATAACTGTGTTATTTGCTCATCTGTGTTCCAGGGCATCTCCAGACAGGGGAGGCTGGAGTGATTGGGTTCGTACTTAAAAGGTTCTTATCTCTAGTGCAGTCTATTTTATCTCTCACTTCTGTTCACACGGACTGATATTTTTTTCTCCTGTGAGAAGAGTCCACCAGGTCTTTGGATCACTCAGATTTGTTTCCCTTTTTGACTAATCACACTCCTCTCCCCCCCCCCCCACTTCTCCCATGTCTACCATTCAGAGGGCTGTGCCGAGTTCCCCCTTTTTGGTTGTTAAATAAAGTGACACAGCAAAATAGCAATGTATCTACCTAGCATGGCGCACATAATGTATCTTATTTGTCTAAAATAGTGTTGCATCAATAGGAAAATATAAATAAAAATACTAAAGTAGATGAAAATAGAATGCTTTCACTACAGCAGAAGGTTGTCACCTCAGATAACACCATCTATAGCTCTATTTTGGTGTGGACTTACCATCCACATGGGCTACAGAACCGCCTAATTAGGAGTCACATAAAAAAAAAAACCTGGAGCTCTATCGCTGTGCCAAGAAGGAGCTGTATGTGAAAACATTTGGACACCATAAACCAAACAGCACCAAAAGCAATCCAAATAATGAGCTACTCTGCCAGTGTGGACATGCCCTCGGTGACTGCTAAATGACTTTTAACAAGCATTGCTAAAGTAACCACTATCCTGCCATTATTTGAGTTTCTATTATATTTCACATTCTGTCTTCTTCCCCACCTCCACTCCTCACCTGTAGAAACATTTGACTTCTGATGCACGCCATGTATCTTAAGAAGTGGCCGTCCAAAAAAGATTATGGCAAGCAAAAGTTCTTAGGCTTTAACTTTCACCAAGATGACTTTTTGTTTAAGCAAGCCATGGTTGCTCTGTTATCTGCCACAGAAATACTCCATCTGTGTGCATAGCTCACAATCAACACTTTGACAAGCATCTGCCAGCACCTGCTTGTTTGTGCATCCATTTAATTTCTTAGTATTGCATATGAAACTTGATCAGAGCTAATTAAGTCAAAACATTTTATATAGATAAAATACCTTGTAAACATTCATCCTACATCCAAGGAGCTGGCAGAAGCAAACATTGTTTTACTTTCTTCTCTTTCTTAATGCACACAAGACCTCTGTGAAATAGGTTGGGCTGAGAGCTTAAGTGGCTTACTGTCCCCTGGTAAGTTTCATGATTAAGTTGAGATCTAAACTCTGATGTTTTCCCAGGCCTAGTCCAATACTCAGACCATGACCCACCATCACTGGCTCTCAGTAGTTTCACAAAGAAAATGAGGGCAGCACCTAATTTGCATGTAACTTTTTCTCAGTACATACATGTGGATCTCTGCCTTCTGCATACCAAGTCCATTTGCCAGTGTGCTAAATCTTAGCTTTATGATTAAAAAAAAGACTATTCTCCCAATTTGGTGGGCAGAATTGCAGCTTCCTTGCTGCAGTAGGACTATGCAGCTGCTGGGTCCTGTCCCATTCTGAAAGAAAAAGAAATATAACCCATTTTATGGTTCCAATGGATCACACAAGACCACAGTATTCATTAAAATAAACATTGTATGAGCTATAAAATACTACTTCGAAGTGACTGATGCTAGATTTAGAGAATGACACTTTAAAGAATCCATTTTCAACACCCAGACAAATCTATAAGGATTTGTTTGGAAAAGCATGTATTGATGTTGCAGAATTTCTGTTTATATAGTTAAACAGGTTGAAAATGGACTGGATTCCCAGTGTGGTATCATGGGCAGAGTGTTGGACTAGAAATCTGGGTTCGAATCCCCACTTGGCCATGGAAACTCACTGGTGGAGTGGAACTGGTAAAACCACTCCTTAAATATCTCACCTACATTGTGAGCCCTGTTAGGGTCACTGTAAGTCAGTTCTGACTAGACAGTACAGAACACTCACAAGGGTTGAAACCCACAGAATTAAATGGAATCAAGAAGAGAAAAATGCTGAATATTTATGGTTTAATGAAAAGACAGTATTTGCTTGTAAAAGCATGCAGTGATGCACATGCTTGGAACTCTTAGACAGCAGTTCCTTTCTGCCTTGTGATCTCTCTCTCTCTCTCTCTCTCTCTAACACAGTGAGCGAGCGAGCGAGCGAGAGAGAGAGAGAGAGAGACTGGGTTGATTTTCAAGTTTAAGTCTGAAGGCTATTGGAAGGCAAGCCGTTGGTTCTTGCCAGAGATGGAGTAGGATCACAGGTTAGGATTCCTGAGTGATCCTTAATGAGTCAGAGATCTATAGAGCTGGATGACAGAACATCTCATTTCACCCCTAAATCCAAGCTCCACATGTAGCTAATCCTGCCTCAGTTGCCAAATACTTCTTAACTGCCTCCAAGGACAGCATTTCCTTTCCACCATGTCCCCTGGCCAATGTCTCTTACAGCAAGAAAGTGTTTCTCCTCTCTTCTGTTCTCACTTCTCTTTACTTTTTGGTGTTCTCCACGCATTTGGATACATCACTTTTTCAACTCTAACTATGTTGGTGTGTTTAAGCTGGCACCTTCCTACCAGCCTGATGCTGTTTTGAATGCCAGGATGGTACCCTGATGTAACTGAAGTAATAACAAGAATGCTTCTGAAGTAGATTTCTAGGTCACTGATGGGCTCAGAATCTCTTTTAAGAGAAAACACTACTTTCATTTACAATTGGCTAATGGTGTGTCACTCATATTCCTGTTGCTGACATTCCAGGTCCTTGTGTACTAGTTCTGTGGCAGAAACTTCTGAATTTTATTTTCCCATTTTTTTCTGACAGGAAACCAAATTTGTAGATGGAAACCAATTAGGACTCTCCCCCCCCCCCCATATATTCGATTCTAAAAAACTACCCATACTTTCTTCGTTGCTGTTCCTCCCCCTATAAAAATGGTTCCCAATCTTGGATCTCTAGATGTTCTTGTACTAAAACTCCCCAAAGCTTTCACCACTAGCTGTGCTGGCCAGGATTTCTGGGAGTTGTAGTCCAAGAACATCTGGGGACTCAAGGTTGGGAAGCACTGCTCTATAAAATAATCCACATTACCAAGTTAGAAGATATACTATGCCAGAGATGTCGTAAGGCAAGAGAGAAAATGTAGCTCAGTAAAATCACCAATGTGCTTTTTTTTTAAGGGGGATATTACATGCATACCATGATCCCTTTCCATTAAATGATTTATATTTGGAGGGGAAAGAGATTATACACTTAGCAAAGCAGAATTTAATCATGCTTAGGTGTTCACAGTGAAATGATTTATTAGTTGTAGTTTTGCCTGCCATATTATAGTATCCACTCCTATGGGCAGGTATTATTCGACTCAAGTTGTCTTGGTGTGTAGTGATCTCCTGACCCAGTTCTTTCAGCTTCCTGGGCAAAATTCATGTCTCCCTGGTGACTGCAATGGGCCAAGTATCACTTGGCCTTTTTGTTGCCTGCCTTAGCCATCTGTTGAACGGAATGTCCCTATGTTGATCATCTATGGCAAGAATTACTAACTTGTGATTGGAGATTACACACACACACACACACACACACACACACACACTGCAGTTCATGATTAATGGACTTGCTTTAAAATCCAGAAAATCTGGTTGCAACTTTTTTTTTTGGTCTGCTTTTGAAAACTGGAGATCTAAACTACTTTGAAAAAGTTAGTGGCTGAGCAACCAGGTTGCAACTGGAGCCTATGTTCACCTCCCAACAATGAGTCCTGAAAAAAACAAAAACAAAAGTGAATTTGCTACTTGTGGCGCTGGGGGAACATATCATGCATTGGTTTGCTAACAATACATACCCTATGCTGTTCTCATGAGTTACTAAGTCATCACATGGCATAGAAACTTTCTGTGGACCGTAGCAAGGATATACTGTAACTGCAGCTCACATTTTTCAGACTGTAGTCTTCTGACACAGTGATTAAACTGCTCTCCTGCAGCCAAAATTGTGCTCACGACCTGGGGTTCAATCCCACGTAACCGGCTCAAGGTTCACTCAACCTTCCATCCTTCCGAGGTCAGTAAAATGAGTACCCAGCTCACTGGGGTGTGTGTCAATGTGTAGCTTGCATAATTAACTTATAAAACACCCAGAGAGTGCTTTAAGTGCTATGGGGTGGTATGGCTGCTCCGTGAGGTGCAGAGCTTGCAAAATGGGGACTCTTTGCCTGATCTTTATTTAAGGGGAGATGAGATTTAAGGGATTCTCCCAGGCAACAATGCACCCGGAGTCAGGAGGCTCAGGTGGGCTGAGGCTTCAACTGTATTCCTACAGTTGGGCAGCAGAAGATGTGTTGTTCAGATGACAGCACGCTTCAGTGCCAGAAAACTCACCCTTGGGTGGTCTGGTCAGGAGAAAAGGTACACTGGATTCAGATAAGTTTCACACTACAGTAGGCCCCTTGTGAAAGGGGAATTAAAAGTTAAATAGTTTAATAAAGTTGTGGTCCCAGTATAACCCAGCCTCTGTGTCTCGCCTCTTTATTCCGAGCTGGGTGGGCAAATAAGCAGCACACTTTTTTCCTTTAGCATGGAGAATATGAGCTTTTGCCCTTCAAGCAAGAAAGCCAGCAAGCCTGAATGTTCTTAGCTAGAAAAGAAACTAGTACTTTGCTTTGTTTGTGATTAAGGAAAAATGCAATCCCTACAAATCCAAGCTATTCTTGTTTCAAGTGCACTATACCATACATTTACAAGCTTGGTACCAGTCATTCTGCTTCACAGGCACAAAAGTCAGTGGCCTATGAGTTTGTGTTTGTAATATGAGGCAAATTCAGTGATAACCTTTCAGAGATTTATATTTTTCACGAGGCAATGGTAAAATGGCAGGGTAAGAGTAGTAAAGTTGTGATCTTCCCATTAGTTTGCTAAAATCTTAACCCAAATTAACTCTCAGCAGTGGTTTGATCCTTGCAACCCAAGGAGGGGCTAAAAGAAATTTTAAAAAGTACCTGTGTTGCACCCTTACTTCTAGTATAATGGAACACAAATGGCTATTTACCAGAAGTACAGATTGTGAGTCACCCACATCCTCAAATGTTTCTGACTCAGCCAGATGCCAGAAGCAAAATGGCTGCCTGGCTTGTGCCAGCTTACTTTGCAGCACACCAAAAGGACTGTGAGAATCACATTTCCTACTCTAACAAAATGGCAATGCGCAATCCAAGAGCATACCATTCTCTCAACGTCTTGTGGGCATGAACCATACCAGAGACCCATTCAGGGAATTTGATGTTAATTTGTTCAGGTACCAAAATTAAACTTGGTGGCTAGCCCACAGCCAACATTTGTGGTTGTTAGGCTGCTTTTCCTGCTGGTTTGCAGTCCAAGACAAGACCTATCAATGACCCACCAAATTTAACCCCTTAGCATTTGGTGGTGGTGGGGTTTTGCTTCAGTTTTTGCTCCCCACCCTTAACTTCAAAATAAGGGACACTGTTCAGCACTTGGTTAATGGAAACACTGAATGGATGGCTTATATTTGGCTTGGTGGTGGAATCCGCCTACTCTCCTAGTTACTACAGTATAATGCAAGTGGAGTTTGGAATGAGGGGAGCTACAGAATATAGAAAATTCTATATTCATTCCCCTTATTCTAAACTCCACCCACCAAGCCAAACATAATCCATTCATTTGGTATTTTGGTCAACAAAGTGTTCCGCAATGTCCCTTCTTCCGAGCCTACCCAGTTTGGCTTCAGAATGCACTCCTTTTGTATTATCCGAGGTGTCATCTGCCCTATGGGTGGGCTAGATTTACATTGCCCTTTTTCTGTTTGCCAAAAACCTCCTACAGCCACCATTGCTTTGAAACCTAAGCTGTGCAGTTCTGAAGCTGAAATAAATGATGTAGAATTATGGTACAAGTTTCCCAGAAATTTATCTGGGGAGCAGTTTGAGTAAAGAATAATCAAGTCAAACTGTGCTAATAGCATGGCTTTTTCGTCTCATATAGATAATTTACTCTCAGTTGAAGGGGAAAGTGCATTAGAGTTAAGACCATCAAACTCATTCCACCTTTGTTATATTTAAACTAATTAGGCTCAGAGATGAAACACATATTCCTAAGATTCCAGATAATCTTAAACAAAACACTCCATGCTAATTTTTATTCCGCTCCTATCTGTGCGCAGATTAAACAAAGCCCACAGTTAGTTTCATCTGCCATTCTTTTAAGAGAAATTAAAGCCTGCTGCAAAAAAATAAGGGGGGAGGAGATCAGATCCAGTGGCAAGGTTCGCTGCGCTATGCATTTGCTCATCGTTAGTTTATCTGCAGCAAATGAGCATGTATAAAACAGTCCACCTACTGTTCGAGTTGCTACGATATAATGCAGTTCCACTGAATGATCCTGTTAACCTAACCTTCAATTTGCTGGGATTTGAACTCTGAATTACAGCTTACTAACATAGTTTAACAGCTGGTACAAGGGCTTCTTTTGAATTTTTAATCACATGAATTAAAGATTGCTAGAGATGCTTTTTTTCAGGCCTCTACTAGCAGTGATCCAGTGTTCAGAAAGACAAGTATAGGTAGCCCCAAGAGAATTAAGAGCACAAAAGGTACTTCATCTCATGGAGCTTTGTGCCCTGCTAATTAGGGATCCGAGTGCAAATTATTCATAAGAAAATAAATGTGTGCTAGGTTCAGTTGGACTGTGAGACATTTGGCTAAATACAGAGTAACAAGTAATCTAAATGGGATTCTCAAACAAACCTGCTCTGCAGTGTAGTTTGAGTAATTATGTTTATTGACAACATGGACCTCCCCCTCCCTTCCCCACCCCTGGTTGTCCCAGGTTGCTTTTCGGAACATTTTGAAATTAAATGTGCATATTGCTGTGAATATATTCAGTAGGTCTTGCTCTTGCTTTAGTCTGGGGATGATTTTGTTCAATTGTCTGTTTGCACAAAGACAATAAAACGATGACCACCAGTGAACGCTTCTCAGCGTTCTTTACTGAGCAAAAACATGGGAGAAAAATACTTGGTATACCAAATGCGCTGCTCCTGCAGCCTTAAAGCACAGCATAATAAAGTTGACAGGGATGTTTAAACAAAGCAAGGGGGGAGGGGGGGAAATAGGCCAGCAGGAAGCAGAAAGCATGTTGCTTCTTAATTATGCTGTGTTCTCTCTCTCTCTAATGGATTGCCCTCCCCAAACACTCCAAGTACAGCAACTGGCATGTGGCATCTTCGGCTGACAGAAAAGCAGTGGCAAGCATGCAGCTGTTCATCCTGACACACAGGTGTTTGATTTTTGGACTCGTTAGCGAGACAGATTTTTTAGGAGCGTACAGGGGAATCAGCCACAGTCATTGCACAGAGAGCAAGTTGGCCAAATCCACTGGTGATAATTATTATGTAAATCCCCATTTCCGTTTCAAAGCTCGGTGTTTGCCTCACAGCCACGTCTGGTCAACTCTTGGCCAGCTTTGAAACCCTACCTTCCTTCAGTTTCAACACCCTGGGGGGAAAGGGCCATTGCTCAGTAGCAGAGCACATGCTCTGCATGCATCAGGTCCCGGGTTCAAGCCCCAACATTTCTAAGGAAGGCTAAGAATTCTGCCTGAAAACCTGGAGAGCCACTCTCGACCATACAGAGCAAGACGGCCCAATTATTCTGACTTGCTTTCAAGCCTTCCTATATTCCTGTTAAGACATACATATTTTCAAAGCTGAACATGTTGACAGTCAGGCTGAAGTCTTGGGAAAAGCCAAGATGAAAATCCAGTCAAAAATAACAACTTGTTTCACTGGGAAGTGACCACTATAGGAACATTTAAGCAGCCATAGTGACTTCGGATGAATGGCAATTTCCTTAAAAAGAAAGAGATGGAAATGGTTCTGTTAAGTTGAGGCTGTGGAAACATCATTTGCCTATTGAAGGAGGGCTAGTCCAATTTGCTTCACTCCCACACATAACATTGTGGCATCAAGAAAGGCAACCAAGGAAGTAAGAAGGTGAAGAGCTGACCACATCTTCATTTTCTCTTCCCTGCTCAAAGACATGACAAGTATTTGTAGTTCTCTATTGTTCTGATATTTGTAGTTCTCTATTGTTCTGATGGGACGTGGTGGCGCTGCGGGTTAAACCGCAGAAGCCTCTGTGCTGCAAGGTTGGAAGACCAGCAGTCATAAGATCGAATCCATGCAATGGAGTGAGCTCCCGTCGCTTGTCCCAGCTCCTGCCAACCTAGCAGTTCGAAAGCATGTAAAAATGCAAGTAGATAAATAGGTACCACCACGGTGGGAAGGTAACGGCGTTCCATGTCTAGTCGTGCTGGCCATGTGACCATGGAAATTGTCTACAAACGCTGGCTCCATGGCTTGGAAACGGGGATGAGCACCGCCCCCTAGAGTCGGACACGACTGGACTAAAATATCAAGGGGAACCTTTACCTTTACCTTTATTGTTCTGATAAGGCTGTTGTTTTGGATTGACATTTACAGCTCATACTGGTTAAAGATGGTAGGATGCCTTGGGTCCTTTTAAGGAGAAAGGTGGGGTAAAAATATTTTAAACATACTAAATAAAATAAATGTATAAATACAAGAAGGACCTATCTGGACCAGTAGAAGGTAGGCCTAGTGAAGTAGAATGGGTTGTCTGTGTTAATATTTCCTCAGAATTACAGTTTTCAACAAGTGTATTTTTAAATCTCCAGTGGTCACACCCAGAAAGAGACCTCAGCAGATCTTCCACATCTTGTCTTTTATTAGAACCTCACAGAATTAGTTTCTTTCTCCTTTTATGACCTAAGCCTATTGAGGGTTAGCCCCTGGCTCTCTTAGCCTGAAAGAGACATGCCCTTAAATGATACAGTCATCATCAATCTTAGTTCCTATTGTGCTTGGGTGAGAGGTTCACGGAAGTAATGGAAATGTGATCTTCATTAATTTGGCCTTTGAAGAATAGAGCAAAATATACACTGAGGGACGTTTGTGTTTTCCTGGAGCCTTGAAAGAACCTGGAGGCAGCACCCATTATAAATGCTTGCCTGTACCAGTTTTCTCCATCTGTACGTGTACCTCCCAGATCTTCTTTCATTATAAAGAAAACATTTGCTTTTCTTTTAAAAGACACAATTGCCCTGCACTTATGTTTTGGTTCTTACTGTTATTTTCTGACATGAGTGCAGCAGTAAATGGTAAACAGTTCATAACGGACAAGAACAGAAGCGGGGAAACCTTTTCGTTGGAGGGCCAGATAACCTCAGGACTAATTTGTTGAGCGCTTCATGTTGCCAAGTTGGATGGGGCCAGAGCCAAAGAAGATGAGGCCTTGACCACCACCCCTTTTCCTAAGGTTGCCAGTTCTCAGGGTGCCAGCTGAGGTTTCAGAGGATTCTTATGCTTGCCCTGGAGCCCCAGGCAGGGTGACAAATCTCAGGGTGAGTGACACTGGAAGATGATAAAGTTTTATTTTTGTGTAGCATGGTTTTGAAGCCAGGGCTAGGGTGGTTTTAAAGCTAGGCCATCCACTTATACTGGCTCAGATGCTTATATGCATGGTGTGTTTGAACATTGTTGGGATTTATTTATTTAAAGTATTTTTACCCTGCATTTCCCCTTAAAAAGGACCCAAGGCAGCTTACATCATTAAAAAGAGAATATTTAAAGATAAAAACAATGAGTATACAAAGGGGACATACATCACTAAAAGTCAATATTGAAAGCTAAAAACACTAAGTATAGAAATATTAAAAAGGAACAAACAAATACTACTCTGAGAAATGGAAAAGACAAGCAATACTAAAAACAGAATCAAAGCAGTCATGCATAGCAATCCATCGAAAAAAATCATGCTCAGGCAGCCAGTCACTGAGGGGAAGCTTCTCTGAAGAAAAAAGGTCTTCACCTGCTTGCAGAAGGACAGCAAAGATGGAGTAAGGGTATGGGACTAGGGAGGAAGCTAGTGAGTGCACGTTCTCGATGCCATTGTGCCATTCGGAGGTACATAGGAAGTGGAGCATCAGCATTGTGGTCTAGGAAATTTCTTGTTGCACAGGGACTAGCAACAGTGGCACATGCCTTAGAAAGAAAAATCCTTGTGGGCTGTTGGTGAGCCCAACAACAGCACAGAATCTGGGATACTCCACATGTGTTATGCATGCTTTAGGTAACACCTTGTGACATGTGAGCCCTAGCAGAAGTGGTGACAACTGTCCCAGTGCTGGACAAATTTTGCTGTTTATGTTACCATGAATAAAAAGGTTTTGCCCTCTGAATCCAGATTGCCAAATTATATAATTATTTATGTTTTATCTAGACCCATTTGTTTCAGTTTATCCAGAACCCAGTTCTGCCTCCCTCCAAATGTTTACCTGCATTGTCTCTGAGAAATCACAAGGACCCCCACGGGGGGGGGGGGGAGGTCCCACAATTTGGCAGGAACCCCCTGGGTGAATTATGGGATGGGGAGCCATCAAATGGCAGGAGGTAGAGCAACCCTCTTACCTCCATGCTGTTCCTATGCTAGTTCTTAGCACTCTTTGACATCATCCAGCTGCACCTTTGTGTGTCACAAGGATTCTCTGCAACGTGCAAGGATGTATGAGGGAGGGAGTTCTGATGGAGGCTGCCTCCATGTATTCTTTCTAGAATTTCTGTTGGAAATTATTCCCTCATGCATTTTTGCATAGGGAATCCTCACAATTTGCAAAGGTGCCCAGGGTGCTTTTCAGAGGGCACAAAGAATCAGCACAGGAACAGCATGGAGGTAATAGGTCTGCTCTACCTCCTGCCACTTTGACAGCTCCTGCTCCCATAACTCAGGGTTCCCACTGAATTATGGGACTCAAAGTTTGTTTGTTTGTTTTTTGGAAGTCTCATTCCTACTGGCAACTATACTCTCTCAGCCATTCCCTTTTCTCTTTCCCTCTTTCCTCCCAACCTAGTCAGCTTCTACAGATGGGAAGATCACTCTTGTGGAGACCCAGAAACAACTACTTCCATATGGCTTTTGAAATGGGATCTAAAGCTGTATGAGATGAAGTCAGGCACTGCAGGTTGCCCACCTCTGAACTATGAAGTGGAATAGTGCCTTTAAAAGACTGAAATGTATATTAAATGATACATTTTGAAGTATAGGGCTGTGGAATGCAAGGAGAAACTATACAATAGGACACATGATGCTTTACAGAGAAATAATGGAAAACACACACACACACACACACACACACACACACCAAATCCTACACAGGAATATACAGTCTAGAGCAGTGGTTCCCAACCTTGGGAACCCAGATGTTCTTGGACTAAAACTCCCAGAAGCCTTCACTACTTGCTGTGCTGGCCAGGATTTCTGGGAGTTGCAGCCCAAGAACATCTGTGAACCCAAGTTTGAGAACCACTTGTCTAGATGAAGGCCTGCAGATGCAAAGATTATAAGAATTAGTGTGCATAATATGTTTACTTCTCTCAGCCACTAAATAAATAAATAAATAAACAGAAGTAATTTACTTGAATCTATTCTTAGATATCACATCTTGTTGAATCAAACAAAACAAGGCAAAAGGCTCCTCCTCTCTCTAATCCTGAAATCAGGCAAATGTGGTGGGAATTGAACGGTGCAAATGTGAACAGCACATCTGACAAAAATTCAGATTTTAGCTGTGCGTTTGACAGCCATAATTGGTTTGAGTCCTTTAGAGCAAATATGGCAGATTTCCTGGTCAGAAGACTCTGATTCAAAGCTAAGTAGTCCTCCAAGGAAATGAATGCTCGACTATGATTCACAGATTGAGGGGAAAATACTATTAATTTCAGCTCTGTGAGGAAATCAAACCATTTCTCTTTTCACCCCTATTCACAACAATGTCAGTTCCAAATCCTTCAGTCACATCTGTTACCTTAACATCACAGCAGCTTTCTTTGCAGTGCTTCCTAACCTCTAAATTTCCTGCTGCCTGAATGATCTCTTTTCAGCTTGTGGTCCATCATACGACTGCCGAGTGAATGGTGTTAAGTGTTTCAGTTTGGCACAGAACATCTCGTTTACCTGAGCTCTCTTGCTGGCAGGATGAGCGATTCTCCACAGTTCTAATGCTCACTTCCTTTTGCGAACTAGCAGCAAGCCACGTGCTTTATCACAATGGCATACAGCCACCTGGAAAGAGGAGAAAGCAGCCACGGCTGCTTCTTCTTCTTTTTTTCCTTTTGGTACAAACACAGGACAAACTGTGGCACAAAGGACTTTGCAAGTATATGGTATAACAGATTAAAAAAATGATGTTTTTCTTCTCATGACAGTCTAGCCCCAGTGCTTACCAAAGGGAGCTGTAGGGCCCATTTTTGCAGGGCCGTGGCATTAAAAATGCAGGGCCCATTTTTAACTTTAGCACCTGAGGAGAGATAATGACATCTCTAACTCTTTAGAAGAGCACCAAGGAGAGATCGTCTTGGGCAGAGATTGGGAGCAATAGTGAAAAATGACCAGCGTTAGCCAACTAAGTCAGTTTTTCTGGGGTAAAAGGAGGGTAATTCAGTTTACATTTTTATTTAAACTGTAACTATGCATTAACTGGTAGAAGTACATTTGAACTGAAAGTTAAGAAGGAAATTATCTTCGCTTACATTACTTACTGTATCACAGTGAAGAAAGAGCTGAGAAGCAGCATTGAACCTGCCTCACCTTCCATCGGCTTCCCACCCTACTTGTCTGCTGAAGAAGGTAGATTTTGAATAGCTTATCTTCTGGAGGGAGAGGGAAGAGTCACATGTGGTCCTACTCTGGCCTCGCTTTGGTACACATGAAAACTCTTCCTGTATGTGAGGAAAGCTATTCAGAAATTGTCAATGGATCATGGGCATCAAATCTTTGTTCAAGGTGCAGCCTATGTTGGGGAGATGAGATTCCCATTAGCCATGTCTGGGGCTGCGTGCAGATTCCCCCTTTGAAATGATACCAGGCATCGGCCATCTCTTCCCATACAATGGCTTCTTCCATCCCTTCTGACTATTAATCAACCTGATCTTGCAGGATTGAACCTGTAGCCTGTGAGGGAGGGTGGGATTTGGAAGATCATGATTCTCTTTCCTCATAATATTGCCTTTCTCCTGCTTGAGACTAGATTACGTGCAGATATGTTTTTAGTAACTATTGTACTCATATCTAGATAATTAATTAAAAGGGGTATTCATTCATTTTTAAAAAAATGCAATGCATGGACTATCTTAAGGATTAAAGTCAGTTAATGCACAAACCTTTATATATCTAAATAGAAGTAAGATCCACTAAGATCAATAGGGTTTACTCCAAGATAAGTGGATGCAGCATCACATTTTTTTTTGTAAGCCGTCATTATAATCATGTGACTTAAACAGCAATTTAGCATAAAAATAACTATTAAACATATGTCCCCTCCAACTGGAACGTAACTGAGTTTGATTTCGTAAATCACCAAGAGTAACTGTTAATCCTTTTCCTACTAACCTTCCCATCTCAGGTCACAAGAAAATGAATATCAACACTCTCACATCTCTTAGTGCTTGATTGTAATGGAATATTTTAAATGGGTAATTTATGATTTTCTCTGTATTGTTGGGTGCTTTGAGCTATTCTAAAGAAAGGTTGGCTATAAATTCAGGCTTTCAAGCAGGTGTTAAAGATCCATTTGTTTCTAGCCTTCCTCTCTTAGACAGATTGGTTTAAATAGGTTTTCAAAGACTTTTAAATTATTATGCTTGGCTGCTATTGTTATTGATAATTTTATTGCCATTGGACTATACAATTGTAAGTATTTTGCAATTAAGGGGTTTTAGAGCTATAGCCTTCAAGGTGCCTTTCCTCTCTCTGTGTGTGTGTTGGGGAGGATCAGTTCTGTTTTATTTTGGTTGAGTAAATTTTGTTTTCCTGATTAAAGGCAAGTCTGTTTTCTTCTTCTTTTTAACATTTTGTTTTTCTTATTGTTTAGAACTTTGATGTACTTTGATATTCATCGTGTGATGTATTTAAAAAATTGCAAGCCAGCTTGCCAAAACATGTAAAAGGACCCTAACTTTTACAAACAAACAAACTAGCCACACTAGACGCTGTTCCAAGTCCTCCATACAGAGCACGTTACCATAGTCTTTCGAGACTGAAGGATGCCTAAAAAATCTCCCCACAGAACTTCTGCTCCTCCCACTCAGTTTTCACAAGCCTTGTTATTGTGGAGGGCCACACCTAGAGAGGCACAGAATACTGTTAGCAGAAACTGAGCCTTCTCGGTTGTGGCTCCATTTTTGTGGAACAGGCTTCCTCCTGAGATCAGTCAAGCCCCTTCATTGACTCAAAAGGATGCTCAAGACAGAGCTACATAAGGAAGCATTTAATAATATGAAGTGTGTGCAGAACCTGGATTCATTAATCCTTACTGCCATATTTAGTGTTTTTAGTGTTTTTTGTGGCGGTACTTTTTAAGGTTTTTATTATTTAAATTTAAGTTCTGTTTGTTGTTATGGGTTATTTTGGGATGTGGGGAAGGGCTGGGTTTAAAGTGTCATAAACTGTCCAGAGTAGTGCATGTCACTAAGTTGGGCAGAAAAGAAATGTATGAAATAAATAAATAAAATTAATATATATGATCTCATTTTACTGAGATCTATTCTGCTTAAAAAGAAGTAAAACACACTTTTGTATTACAAAGCTTACAATGATTGCTATTCACAATCAAGCTATAAAGCAGTCAAAGGGAAAGCAATTTTACTTCTTTTGGTGCCCATGCAACATCCAGGCATGCTGTAGCATTCTGACACCTCCCCAAAAAGGAAACAACGATGTAAGGCACTGAAGTTGTGTCCTGAGCAGTCTTGACCATGTATCTCAGTTGCCACGAATTGAGTCAAACTGTAGCAGGCATTATTCCCAACATATTCATGCCATATGGGACTGCAAACTTCCTTTTTGAAATATGCCTGCTTAGAATCTAAACAGAGCCCCTGAGTGTAGTCCCATTGTATTTTGTTTATCATACAAAATCTCAAACATTGTACAAGATAGTAGCAAAGAGAGTAAGAATAGTCAATAGCAGCCAACTGGTTGCCTCCAAAGAAACTCATATGTAGATCAGGAAAACAATAATACTCCACTCCTTTTTTTCCCTGACTCCATTCCCATTGCGTTATCTGTCATTGCTAGTAGGGATGTGCTGTTCAGAATTTTTGGACTACAGATTCCATAATTCTCCATCATGGGAGTTCCATCTGACAGACATACATTTATGAGTCTGATTGGGGAGAAAGGGCTAAGTCTGAAGGTTCTGTGATTAAGCCAGGCCTAGATCCACCCTGTTCAGAAAGGAAGTTGCACCAGTGCTAGATAAGACATAAGACATAAGACATAAGAAATTTATTTGTCATTACACTCACAAGTGGGTGCAACGAAATGAGGTGCTCTTCCCAAGGTAAAAACTGGACAACACCACTACAAAAAAAAAAAAAAAAAAAAAAAAAAAAAATTAAAATATACACCACACTCTCCATACAGATATAAATACCCCGTTACTCTCCGCAATTTAAATTTCCACCAGACACTTATGACCCTGCATTTAAACTCAGTACTGCACTTGGGTAAAAGCTGTTCTTGAATCTGCTTGTCCTTGCTTTCAATACCCTGAATCTCCTTCTCGATGGTAATAGTTTAAAGAGTTGATATCCCGGATGAGAGGAGTCACTCAGTATGTTGGATATCTTCCTCTTACATCTGTTCTTATACAATTCTTCCAAAGAGGGGAGTGAACAGCCAATGATGTTCTGGGCCGTCTTAATCACCCTCTGAATTGCCTTTTTTTCTGCCACTGTGCAGCTCGCGAACCATACACAGAGACAGTAGGATAATATGCTCTCAATCGAACTCCGATAGAAGGTGGTTAACAAACTCTCAGTCAATTTTTGTTTTCTAAGAGTCCTTAGAAAATACAACCGTTGTTGCGCCTTCTTGATTAACGCAGCAGTATTTGCACTCCAAGTCAGGTCATTTGTTAAGATGGTCCCAAGAAACTTACATTCAACCACCTGTTCCACACGGACTCCATCTATATACAGTGGCCGAATGTCTGCCCTTTTTTTCCTATAGTCCACTATAATTTCCTTGGTTTTTTGGATGTTAAATAGAAGATTGTTTTTTTTACACCAACAGGATAGTTGTAATACCTCATCCCGATACGCAGACTCATCCTCCCCGGAAATAAGTCCTACTAGTGTTGTATCGTCTGCAAATTTGATAATCCTATTACTGGGATGGTTATTGGTGCAATCCGATGAATAAATAGAGAACAGTAGTGGACTAAGGACACAGCCTTGTGGAGTGCCAGTGCTGAGTATCTTGTCAGTAGAGATGTAGTCATTCAGTTTAACCCTTTGTGGACGGTTTGTTAGAAAGTCCAAAATCCACAGACAGATAGAATCTGGAAAGTCTAGATCTTTAAGTTTGGCTATTAATCTGGGAGGTATAATGGTATTGAAAGCAGAGCTAAAATCCGCAAACAGCAATCTTACATAATTCCCTTGTGTTTCCAAGTGGGATAAAACCATATAAAGCACTGTATTAATCGCATCCTCAGTAGATCTATTTTCTTTATAAGCAAACTGAAGCCCATCAAAGGAATCCGGAAGGCAGGAGATAATATATTTCCGAACTAACTGTTCAAAGCACTTCATTAAAATTGAAGTTAGTGCCACCGGTCTATAATCATTTGGACTGTTTGTAGGCAACTTTTTAGGCAGTGGAATGATGATAGAGGCCTTGAGACAGACAGGAACTACACATAGTGTCAGGGATCGGTTAAAAATTACAGTCCATATCCCGGCTAGCTGATCAGCACAGCCTTTTACCACCCGACCGGGAATTGAATCAGGTCCAGCTGCTTTTCTGGAGTTAACCACCTTCATAGTCTGTCTCACATCCTGCTCGTTCACAATGAAGGAAGGACTCTGCTGAGTAAATGATGGCAAACGAACAGTTTCAGTTTGATCGATCTCAAATCGAGCAAAAAAGTTGCTCAACTCCTCAGCCACCTCCACTCCTCCACCCGAGGAAACCTTTTTTGCTTTGTAGTTTGTTAGTTGTTGAACCCCCTGCCAAACTTGCCTCATGTTATTGCTGTAAAAGCAGTCTTCAATTCTCCTCTTATATTCGGCCTTAGCTTGCTTAATGCCTCTCCTCAAATTCGTTCTTGCTGTACTGTATTCTAGATCATCCCCAGACTTAAAAGCCTTGTTTCTGGCATACAACAGGCGTCTAACCTTCCCGGTCATCCAAGGTTTTTGATTGGGATAAACCCGGATACGTTTATCCACTGTAACAGTGTCAATGCAGTGTGCCATATACCCTAACACTGCAGCTGTATGTACTTCCAAATCAGGATGGTCAAAAACTTCCCAGTTCGTCTGTTCAAAACAGTCCTTTAACTGCTCCATTGCTCCCTCCGGCCAGCTTTTCACTGTCTTAACTACTGGCCCTGACTGTTTTCTCAGAGGAATATACTCCGGAGCAAGAAACAGGGACATGTGATCAGACTGGCCCAAGTGTGGCAATTGTAATGTCCTGTATCCATTTGCAATATTCGTGTAGACCTTATCTAAGGTATTCGACCCCCTAGTAGCACACTTTACATGTTGATGGAATTTAGGGAGGATCGCACGTAGGTCTACATGATTGAAGTCTCCTGCAATAATGTATACAGCATCCGGAAATTTCCTTTGCAGGTTGCCAATTTCATCGCCCAGATGACCCAGCGCCAAATCCGTATTTGCATCCGGCGGAATGTAAACCACAAGAATAATAACAACACTGAATTCCCGTGGAAGATAGAAGGGCCTGCATTTGACAGACAGATATTCCAGCTCTAAAGAGCAATGACATGTTATAGTCTCTGAGTTTGTGCACCAGCTCTCTCTAACAAACACGCACAAACCTCCTCCTCTGCACTTCCCCACATTCCTGTCTCTGTCCAAACGATGTAATAAAAAACCTTCCATATCAATAACAGTATTTGGAATAGTGGGGTTCAGCCAGGTTTCAGTGATCAACAACACGCAACAGTTTTTCACAAACTTACTTGAGGAGACCTGTAACCTTAAGTCATCCATCTTGTTTGCCACTGATCTGGCATTAGTCAGAAAGAGACTTGGGAGCGGTAACCGCTTCGTTTGTTTTTGTAGCCTGTTCAAAACACCAGCCCTGCAACCCCTTTTCTTCTTCCTTTCCTTTCGTTTTCTTTTCCTTCTCACTCTCATCTTTGCCGGAATTACAGTCCACAGAGGGCCGGGGAACCTTGCAATCTCTGATGGTATGCCATGTTTCCAAATAAACTTAGCTGTTATCTCTTGTTTACATTGCAGTCCTATCCTCATAAGTTCCCTTTTGCTGTAGAGTATGTTCATTCCACCGGAGATATTCACAACACAAGATAATACACACAAATACACACAAAAACATCCATAAGGAACGCCAAGTCGAAGAGCACTAAGCTGCAGCACCTGAATGCGCGGCCATATGCACCGAAGGATGATGGTGCCAGCAGGTACCATCTAGATAGGAGCATCCTTTCTGAACAAGAAGTTTACATGGAGCTAGGCCACAAAGCCTTCAAGCTTAGGCCTCTCTTTTTGGTGAATTGTCTGTTAAATGAAACTCCAAGAATATTGACTTTGTAGTCTGAACATTCCCTAATGGCTTCTAACCATGGATTGACCTTGGACCTGATCAGAGGTGGCTCTGACTCCGTATCTATAAACAGTGTATTTTTAAGAGGAAAATACTGTTTGTTCTAATGGGAGCTTGTTTCCACCTGCATTTGGCTTTTATTTAGCTTGCTTTTATTTTGTAATTGGGCAGTTGGGAGATAGCATGGCTTTAATATCTGAGGTCTCAGACACAGCAGCACTGAAATATTTGCATTGCCTAGAAGGATAACATTGGAGAAATATGCTTGTGCCTCCATATGTTGCCAGATTCCTAGCCTCATTGCACAGAAGTGTAATGTCTATGCCTAGCAGGTATTTTGTATTGCACAAGTCTCTGTTTAAGAAATACAGTTTGTCTACTGTATGAGCCAAAGCCTTATTTATTTATTCTTGAATTTACCATCATTTTGCCTCACACTACAAAATCTGCAGCGTGAGAGAAAACATATTCTTTATAATCAGTTTCTAGGTACCTTTGGAAAATGAGTTCCTTTTCCAAAATTGTAATTAATAAATTACATAAAAGAGAACAGCAATCTGAGGGACTTAAATCATCTGTACACCTTCCTAACAGCCGCTAATAGATTATTACAGAATGAGGGAGAATTGATTCACAATGTAAAAAATCAACAATAAAAGTGTGAAACACAAAGAACAGGAAAAAAATGCCAGGACACCTTATGAAAGGTAGCAGAGAATCAAGTAAGGAACAAGAGGCACACGATCACCCTGAGAAATCTGGAAGCATCTATTTGAATTTCCTCTGGGATTAAGCACTGAGTGTTTATATAAACACAGAAAGAGATTCCAAGAAAATAAGAGATCTTCACCAGCTTCCAAAGCTCATCTCTTATAGCTTCCAGAGCACCCTCGTTCACAGCTGCAATAATGATTAATCTTCTCTCTACTTCCAGGCAGAAAGAACATAGCAGGCACCTGGTGCTCTAAATAAACCATGTGAAGTAGGCCCAGTGATCATTAACCCTTGATTTTCCAGGATTTAACAAATATACCTCACCAGATCTGTGAGGAAAAAGAGAACTGGCATGGGGTGGGTGCATTAAATTCTCCTAGTGTTTGGGAAGATATGCCATGAAGAGCCACTTGACAGACCATCCAGCAAGTGCTTCAATTTCCACAATAAGAGAACATGAGAAGTTTCATCTGCTGGATTCTTCATCCTATTTGGGTGGTAAAGATCAGAACCTCATTCATATTAGAAAATGTGCCAGATATTCACCTGCAGAGGGGAAGATTGTAACTAGAGATGGGGATATTCATATACGAATATGAATATTGCCGCACAGCTGGAGTTAACAAGGGTATGTCCCCTGGGGCCTGACCGTCCACTCACATGTCCACCGGTGGCCTTGCTCATCCTTCCAATCACTCTCTGAGCCTTGCTCTCTTCCTGCTCAGCTAGCCACTTCAGGCAAGGGGAGGGAGGATGAGTTTCCCTGCATAGCTGCCGAGTTGCTAGCCGAGCAGGAAGAGAGTGGGGCTCTGGGAGTGATTGGAAGGATGAGCAAGGCTGCCACCAGTGGACACATGAGTGGATGGTTGTTAACTCCAGCTGCGCAGGGGATATTCGTATTCATATACGAATACCCCCATCTCTAATTGTAACTCTGATCCTCTGTAACTTTATGTTTGTCAATATTTTGCATTCTGAAGGCATGAGACTGAAGAGGGACAGTCTCCATGATAGGGGTGGGCACCATGGCAGACAGATTGGTCTGAAACATGTTAACTAGGCATGGACTTCCAGATTGCTTGGACTTCAGCCATCACAAGGGGACTTGTAATTTTTTGGGAGGTGCCTTTACTGAATTTAATGGCTGAGAGACTACCAGTCTTTAATCATTTGCGGCTCCCATAGAGCTTAGACACTCCCACCCATTTCTTCTATCTTCTTCACAGGAAGAAAATGGGTGACTGAACTCTAGGTCATAAAAATCTCCTGTGGGGACTTTAATTTCTTGTCTAAAGCCCCCAAAATTCTACCTGGGGGAATTCCTAGAGAATTCTGGGAGCTGAAGTCCAGAAAATACAGAAGTCCCATGCCTAATGTTAATCTGATAGACAACTACCTTTACAGTGGTCACTCACTATAAAGGTCAGTGCAATCCTATACATGTCTCCATGAGGAAAATTTGTTCTTGTTGATTTAGCCATCATTCAAATTCTTTCAACAAAGAATTTTAAAGGTTTATTGACTCCAGCCATGAGTAAGACAAAGAGCTCTTTGTAATTTGTGCAAAATTTCTACAGTGCCCTATTTATCAAGAAGCAAAGGAAATGCACTCACAGAAAGCACAGAAAGAATGGCTGATTATTAAGGTTGACACATGCAATACATCAAGTGCTTCATATTTTGAAACAAGGCATCAGTCATCTTAATTTTGGGCAGTCCTTGTAGTTTGTGTAATTTCATAAATGGTAGCATTTTTGCAAAATGAGAAGTTTTTGCACACAATGGGCAATTGCACACAAAACATCATTCTCATCAACGCAAGAACTCTGTCAAGAGCACTAAAAAAAAAAATCCTTGCCCTTCTCACCAGTGATGAAAGGAAGACTGTATTTCCTTGTCCTTGTGGGTGAAGACAACATAATCTAGGGTTTATGTTCCTAGTCCAGAAGTAAACACCACTGAATCCAGTGATGCTTGCTCCTTGTAGCCCCACTGTACTGACCTTGAGACTCCATGACACGTGGTGTACTGGACAATTGGGAGTAGAAAAGGTGAAGGCATGAGAGAAAAGCAAGATCCTGCTAGATCACTTGAAATGGAAATAAATTTGACAACCAGCCCATGAATCTTTGTGTTGTTTTTTTTCATCTCCTCCCTCCACCCTCTTCCCCCACTTTGCATGACAGCCTTACTAACCTGCAAAGCGGAGGTAGAGTTGTCAAGCTTTCAAAATGCGGAATACTGAAAAGGTCAGAGTAGTATAGTATGACAGAACATGTAAGTCATTATAATTTTGATACCTCATTTGTAATGAGAATGAGAGTGAGAGCAAATGACTGTAAAACACAGTCTAAAACCTGGGGAAACTGGGTCGTTAAGTTAGGAGTGAAGTTCTCAGCCCTGCCTACAATGACAAATCAGTGTTCTTCACAAATGGAATATAAAATTCCAAGGCTGACAACAACAATTAAATTTTAAAAGTATGAATTGTAAAAAAAAGAATTGCCATTACAATACTATATTAATATCTATATTAGTTATATTAATATATTTACTATATTAATTAACTATATTAATAGTACCATTATAATATAAATATTGTTGCAATAACGATAACAATAAATGGTTCTTCCTTGTTTTACAAAATGGTGCAATGTGGATTATGTATGTGGTTGGGAGAACGTGCAGTGAATTGGAAAGTCATGGCAGCATGCTTGTATTGTAGTTTTCTGTGATGTGGTTGTTGATCTGAACCCTTGTATAATGGCTTGCTCCAATTGTCATCATGAATTAAGTGGTACTTGCTACATGTGCTGGCAACTCCTTGGATCCAGAATGAATGAGATAGGGTTTCAGAACTTATGTGCAAGTGTAAGTTATGTGTAAACAAATAATATGTAAATGAAGGACCAACACTCCGTAGAGATGGGTGAGGTAAAATAAATATTTATAGGGTTCGAAAACATAGACACATTAATTTTCAATTTTTACTGCAATGGGCACTGCTTTCTCCAGGACAGTGGTTCCTAACCTTGGGTAACCCAGGTGTTCTTGGACTGCAACTCCCAGAAACCTCATCCAGCACAGCTAGTAGTAATGGCTTCTGGAAGCTGCAATCCAGGAACACCTGAGTTATCCAAGGTTGGGAACCACTGCTCTATGGATACCAATGCCTGTTATTCTTAGGATGTATCTGCACTACATATTTATTGCAGTTAGATTCCACTTTAACTGCCATAGGTCCACCCTATGGAATCCTGTGATTTGTAGTTTGGTGGAACAGAGAGCTTCAGTGCATTCTCCTGAACTACCATAGAGGTTTCTAAGTACTTCACTAAACTACAAGTCCCAGAATTCCATAGGAGGGAACCATGGCAGTCAAAGTGGAATCAAACTGCTGTAACTGTGCAGTATATAAATTTAGAGAAGCTGTATAGCCTACGGTGGTCTGGGAGGCACACATGGGTACCATGTCTCATGATATGGACAGCTGTTTCTTGGTATATTTCTGTAGTTATTCAGGGATGAAGACAAATCACAGTGCAAGTGTGGCTGGAAAAAGAAAAGTGTGATGTAGTGTGTGGTAGCTAAAACGCCTGGATACACTTCTGTTCCTACTCCCAGTTGGCCCCACGACTCACTGGCTCAGATCAAGGTCCTTGTATGTGTGCTCCACACATAATATTTTTTTTAAGTAGTTGAGCAAGAACTCCACGTTTTTTGTATTACTCTGTCACACACAGAAATTATTCTACAATTGTTACTCAAGGCTCTGCCTCCTGTTCCACCATTGAGGCCCAGCCCATGACATCACAAGGGTCCACTTCGGGCCTCAGGGTTTGACTTTGACATCTCAGGGAACCAGAAGCTGCCAAAAACTGAGGCAGAAACCCAACTGATGTAGTTCTGGAGTAATATGTCAATACTTAAGTTAAAATTGGGGGGGAGGGGAAAGGGGCTTCCCCTTATCATTTATTACGGCTTTTAGCTACTGATGTTCCATAGGTGTTAATGTGATGATTTGTCTAAAACTGGAGGAGGTCAGGGTCATGTGGATTTCATTAAAGACTGCCTGCATTTTTCTCTTTCCCAACAAAGCAAATACAGCCTGGTGAAAAGCTGCACTCGTGGGAAACTGAGATATGAAGCCAGACTACCTAGTGTTTTTGCTGACTGTGCCCAGGTGCTGGCTTTTCAGAATCTCTAGCAAAGTTTACTGGCATCACCAGTTTGCTGATCTCCTTAAGTGGAAATGCCTGGAATTGAATTTAGGTCCACTACTGAACAAAATAGTTCTTCCCCTCCACGTGTACTGATTTTTTTCCTTACTTTTAGCTGTTAAAGGCCAATGGAAGAAATATACTTTTCAACACTGTACAGCTTCCTATGCAAACACAATATGCAACGTAAAGTAATTCTATAATTGTCATGAACGTCTTTTCTGCAGAACAAGCTGCTCTTAAGGCTAATGAAGGGGGGCAGATCTCTTTTCCTAGACAGTTGGTGTCCCTGAGTCTTATGCAAGCTACACCTGCTGAAATTCATGAGGTCATCCTCATAACATCTGCTCTTACATAATGGGAGCTTTCAGAAATAATCAAACCAAGGATTATCTCAACAAAAAGAAATGGAGTACGTGTACAGGAGGATAGATGTATCTGATGGCATGTGAAACTGAGTTTCCAAAGTTCCTGTGAGCAGTTCCCTGTTCATGAGTTCATCCTTCTGGAGAAAAGGGACACATCCCTGAGATGTTGTCCCAAGATAATTGAAGGCATGCCCCCAACAATGTACAAGGTGGTGTGAGGACCTACAAGGAAGGAAGCAATATTGAGGGAAACCCCTCTACTCGATTGGGTCATAATCCATGGCACAAATGGAAAGTCTTTCTAGTTACAGAGGGAATATTGTGAATTCACTGTAATGTTTCCTGTTATTCTGGGCTTCAGTAGAAAAAGAACAGATCAGGTTAGAATCTGCATAAGGAGCAGCCAATAGGATTAAAGCAGTCCCAGGCCATGGGTGTGGGAATGCAGATTTGCTTCCCCCATATGTGATCTCCTGATAAATAATCAGTTTCTAGTGATGAGATTCTAGTGAAAAATAAAAGAAAATATGATGTATAAAACACTTTACTCAGAAAATGCAATAAATGGAGACATGCTTGGTGATGACAGAGTTAAATATGATTGCTTTTATTTATTATCTTTTCCTGACAAAATACAATAGAAACCTGGGCCTAAATTTTGCTTCCAGCTAAGCTTCACAAGGGTGGCTTGAACAGTCTTTTTAAAAGGGAAAAAACCCAATATGGTGCACTAATTATTCTTTCATTTTGCAAAATGTCAAACTCCCTGTGATCCTTTTAATTTCTATGGGTGTTCCAAACTGGAGAGCTGTCTAGATGTTCTTTTAATTGAGCAGTACACCATGTGGTAGATGTAGATTTAAATATGTCTAATAATAATAAAAAGAAATAATACTTATGAAACAAACAGTTTCAGTTCAAGGATCTTACTCATTGTGATGTGTGGCATAAAATCTGTTTAATTCTCCTACGATTTTGACACAGTCTTCATCAATGTCTAATACTGCAGCTTCTCCTGCCTGATGGTGGCTGTATGATACATATGTATTTGCCTATGTATGTAAAGAATAGGAAGTCAAGGGCAGTTCATTTCCTTTAAGACAAGAGCCTATGAACCTATATGTACTTAACGAAGGAACCCTGTTGAATTCAGTGGAAGTTATCATAGTGGTCACACATGTATCATTGTACTATAACGTAGAAAGTTTATCTATGTTCTTGTTGTTGCATGCTGTCAAGTTGCCTCCAACTTATGGCAACACCATGAATGAGCAATCATCACAATGTCCTGTTCTTAAAAGCCCTGCTCTGTCCTTGTAAATTCAAGGTGATGGCTTCCTTTGTGGAGTCCATCCATCTATATTTGATCTTCCTCTTTTCCTGATGCCTTCAACTTTTCCAGAGGATCCTGACTTCTCATGATGTGTCCGATGTAGGACTGCCTTAGTGTCAGCATTTTTTTTTACTTTAGGGATCATTCAGGCTTGGTTACCTCTAGGGCCCACTGGGTTGTGTTTCTGCATTCCGCAAAGCTCTGTTCCAGCACCATATTTCAAATGAATTTTTTCCCCCTCCCTGTCGGCTTTTGTCACCATTCATCTTTCGCACCCATACATAGTAATCAGGAATTGAATAGCGTGGATGATCTAGGCCAGTGGTTCCCAACCTTTGGTAATGCAGGCATTCTTCAACTGCAGTTCCCAAAAGCCTTCACCACCAGCTGTGCTGGCTGGGTTTCCTGGGAGATGACGTTCAAGAACACCTGGGTTACCCAAGGTTGGGAACAAAGTTTTCAGAACACAGACTGTACTTCAGACATTTTTTTCTAGAGATGGGGATATTCGTATGTGAATATGAATATCCCTGTCGCATCTGGCTCTAATGAGGGTCCAGCCCCCAGGACCGGACCGTCCACTTATGTGTCCTGTTACAGTGATGGTCCCACTCGTCCTGCCAGTGGTGCCCAGAGCTCTGCTCTCTTTCTGCTCATCTGGCCACTCAGCAGCCATGTGGGGAGATACGTCCTCCCAACCCCTGCCTGGAGCATCCAGCTGAGCAGGAAGAGAGTGGTGCTCCAGGCATCATCGGCAGGATGAGCAGGACTATCACCGCAGCAGGATCCATGAGTGGATGATCTGGTCCAGGAGCTGGACCCTCATTAGGGCCAGCTGCCATGGGAATATTCATATATGAATACAAATATCTCCATCTCTATATTTTTCACTCCATGTAAGGTAAAAAGCTTTGTTGTAACACCTTGAACATCACTTTGCTTGCATGGAAATTAGAGCAATGGTCCAGCACGTACTGCACTCCTTTTTTTTGGGTATTGGAATGTATATTGAATATTTCCAGTCTGTGGACCATTGTTTTATTTTCCATATTTGTTGGCATACTCTTGTTAAGAAGTTCTCAGATTAAGTATCTGTAGCTTGAAATAGTTCTACCAGTATCCCATATATCTCTTGTGTTTTATTTCTTCCCAGTGCTTTAACAGCACCTTTCATGTCACTTTCTAGAATTACAGGTTCTTCATAATGGCATTCCTCTTCAAAGGAAACTCTCATCCTTTGATCTCTTCTGTACAAGTCCTCCGCATACTCTTTCCACCTTCTCTTTATTGATTTATAAACTTATTACCTATTAACATAGCTAAGCTTAATATCTCATAGTACAATCATATAAGGTGATTGCATTTGTATCCTCTTATACGTATGTCCTTCATCCCAATGATGTCCCTTTTACTCCCAGTTGAGGGTTTATTGTGATGTACTGTTTCCTTTAAGAAAATTGTAGGAAATGCTTTTTGGGCAAATGTGAAAATAAAACTAGTTTTCTTGAGGGGCTCAGTTGTAGTTATGATCTCAGAATGTAATGCTGAACTTTTACCATGTTTGAATCATATCAATAAATGTTGAAGTTTGCAGTACATGTGAGTTCTCAGATTTATCTAATTAATAGGCATAGACAACAGATACTGCAGTAACAGAATTGCAGCCTATGGTTGTTAGTACTACTTATGTAAGAAAACATTTCGTACGATATCTGCCCCAAAGCTTTTCAGTTCTGTATATATTTATCATTATGGATATAACAGAAAATTAGAATGACCTTAGAATTAGCAGCTCTAAACCATGCAATCCATTGGCTCGTACATATTCTGCCACAGAATAAGGCTAGCTTCAAGCTTCAAGATAACTGACGTTTCAGAACTTAACCAAAACAGAAGGCAAACTCAAAAAGATTACTTACACAAAAGGCATAATAACAATAAGAATTTTAATTCTATGTATATCAGAATGTGTGTTCATTTTCAGGTTGCCATTCTGTAGGCCTACCTATTGCATCACCAAACTGGATAAGGTCTGCCTACGAAGCCATAATCCATCATTGTACACCATACGTGTTAATTACTTTCTGTCCTCCCTCTTTGTTGTCCTCCAGGTTTAACATTATTTTGTGTGTTGCAGGAGGGGGGGGGGAGGGACTCAATACGTTCATTTTTGCTATTGTTTGCTATGCTCCACCGCATCTTTGTATGATCTGCCTGATCTCTATCCCCAGGAGGAAATTTGTGCATGCATACAGTATGTGAACTTTAGATAAATAAATAAACACATGAAACAGCTTCCAGATAATTGAAAGCGAGGGAAGGAGGGAAGCAGAAAAGAAAACAATTTCTCAGGGGGGAAGCAGGCTGAGGTGGCAGGTATGATTAAAATCTATATGATTTATGAGTAGGTGCATTACTGACATGACACCCCCTTCTGTTTGTGTTTGTTTTAGTGTATTTGACAATAAAGTTTCAATTTGCCCCCTCTTCTTGCTTCTGCTTCCTCCCACGCACCCCTTGCTGCAGGTTTTGCTCAAGAGTTAGCCACTCAGGAATTCCTAGTGCCTGACTGAGCAGTAATTTAGTGAGCTCTCTTGTGCTCTTTTCCTGTCAGTATTAACATGTCAATTCATTTTAATAGTCTGGGCATGCTCAGTGGGCATGCATTTTCTCTGTAGGTATCCCCTGAGCCCACCCTGCAGTGCAGAAGTGTGTTATAGCTTGTCTCTGGTTGCTGAGACTCCAGCAGGTTTATTTTCGTTGTGGCCACGTTTATTTGTGGAGACAAAGCAAGGAACAAGGGAGAGAGTAATGTGACAAATCGAGATCTTAAAATATTAAATGGGTTATTTATATATATGTAATTGGTAATTTAAGCCGTGCACACAAAGTAGATTATAAAGCCTATTTTGGCTTCATCCTGACACATGACATAGATTTTTTTAAGAATGGCCTGTCACTTCCTCTGATCCCCCCTCCTTAATTATAAGATATTGTGCCACATCGGAAATTATCTGTAATCATGATTAATAGTTGAAGTGCCTTTCATATTAAATTAGAATTTAGTTGACATCATTCTCAGAGAGTTGGGTGTAATATTTTGCCTCTCACACATGAAAAATGGAGACTGAAACATCTTTGTTTTTTTAAAGTTCACTATTCATCTACATTTCCCCATGTTTTATAGACTGCGGTTTAAAAGTTTAACTTTAAATAGAAGGACTCTTCATGCTATAGATGCTCTTGAATCTTAAAATGTAGCCTTTCTAAAGAATATATACAGTGTGGCTGAATTCCTGTGCATGTGTATTAGGGAGGAAATCCCACTGAAATCATGGGGACTGGTATGGATTCAGATATAACTAGCCAGCTGAGCCAAAGCTGTGTTGAATCCAGACCGCTCCCAACTAAGGGAAGGTGGAAATTGTTTAGGATTGCCTTCCCTGGCCTAATTGTGTGGTGCCATAGCAGCTGTCTCCCTTACCTGCAGGAGATTTGGATCTGGTATAACTATCTCTTCCCTTACCCCACCTGTTCTCTGCTCCTTTTTCAGCTCTTCTGTAGTCAGATAAGGATGGGACTTTTCAGAAAAATGAACTCCCGGTCCCATAATTCAGCAGGAACCCCAGCCCCTCTGTCAGAACTCATTCTCCCATGCAACTTTGTGAGTTGTAGGGAATCCATGTGCCCGAGGTCCTTTTCAGAGAATGCAATGAAGCAGCACAGGAACAGCTTGGAGGTAAGAGGGCCACTCTATGTCCTGCCATTTTGACAGTTCCCAGCCCTGTCATTTGGTCTGAGTGGTTCCCATCAAATTATGGGACCAGGAGTTCTTGTTTGCTGAAAGCCCCCTTCCTATTGACTCACCTTTGCCAGCACAGCACTTGTGCTAGCAGATCAGTCAACACGAAATGGTTCTGCCAGCACAAGGGCAGTTGTGTTGCCACAAGAGGCTGATGCCAGTTCCAGCCAACTAAAGCCAGTCCAACTTTGAGGCAATATTGGTCTGCATCCCTGAGACTTAGGGATGTAAAAGAAAATGCAACATTCTCCTCCTCACCTGCTAGACCTGCAGAAGACTTTCTGCTGATCTTGATTCTTTGAGGATTACTGCTATTATTATTTTTGTGCAGAACATGAACAAAATGTGCCAAAACTGGGACTGGGACTTCTTAGACTCAAGGAAATTAAACAATTTTTAGTCCTCCATAGGTTGTTTCCCTTCTTAAAAATTAGCCGCCACTTTTTTTTGTGTGTGTGTGTGTGTTTGCGTGAATGCACATCACCAAAAAGAAGATCAGACATCACCAAAAAGGAGGACATTCTTTACTGAGAAAGAGGACATTTTTACATAAATTTTTCATAAGCTAACTAAATTTAAATGCAAATATCATTATTGCTATAATTTAAATAGAAATTAACCAACTCTTGCTGGAGTTTTGCTGTTATTATGGTCTTTGTGTCAGCAACACGTTCTTTAATATGAAGCTTCAACACAGAGTTTCCTGGAGACATCCAAGATCCAAGCATTGGCATCAGCTCGATTTGATCCTCACTAGACGTTCTAGCCTTCCTAGTATTATGATCTCACGCAGTTACCAGAGTGCTGATTGTGATACTGATCACTCCCTGGTGTGTAGTAGAGTAAAACTGCAAACAAAGAGATTGTATCACACGAAAAAGGAAGGAAGACCACGTATTGACATCAGCAAGACTCGCGATCAAAGAAAAGTGGAGGAATTTGCCCAAGCGCTTGAGGAAACCATTCCAGGCCCGGCTGATGCAAATGCACCTGAATGATGGGAACATTTCAAGAACGCTGTTTATAACACCACCTTGTCCACATTTGGCAAGAAGACCAAAAAGACGGCAGACTGGTTCGAAGCCCATTCGGAGGAGTTGATGCCAGCCATCGAGGATAAGAGGAGAGGTCTAGCAGCATACAAAGCCTGTCCTAGTGAGTACAACTTGCAGGCTCTTCGAGCTGCTCGTAGCCAAGTCCAACAGGCTGCCAGGAGATGTTCCAACGATTATTGGCTTCAGCTCTGCTCTCAGATACAGATAGCAGCAGACACAGGTAACATCAAGGGAATGTATGATGGTATCAAGCAGGTTTCAGGTCCAATATAGAAGAAATCTGCTCCCTTGAAGTCTGCTACAGGCGTGATCATCCAGGACCGAGCACAGCAAATGGAATGCTGGGTGCAGCACTACTCCAAGCTATATTCCAGAAAGAATGTAGTAACCAAAGAGGCATTAAATAATATTGAGTGCCTGCCTGTCTTGGAAGAGTTGGACAGCGAACCAACTTTAGCAGAAATAAAAGCGGCCTTGGATTCCCTTGCCTCTGGCAAGGCACCTGGGAAGGATAACATCCCTGATGAAGTGCTGAAGTGCTGTAAAGAGATCATCACCACTGAGCTGTATGAAGTCTTTTGTCTTTGTTGGAGGGAAGGTGGAGTACCACAGGACATGAAGGATGCAAACATCATCACATTGTATAAGAACAAAGGAGACAGGGGCAACTGCAATAACTACCATGGCCTTCTCAGTGTTGTAGGGAAGCTGCTTGCCCGTGTTGTACTGAAGAGATTCCAGGTGCTTGCAGACAGAGTCTATCCAGAATCACAGTGTGGATTTCGAGCTAATAGATCCACAACTGACGTGGTATTCTTCCTCAGACAGTTGCAGGAGAAATGTAGGGAACAACGACAGCCACTCTTTGTGGCCTTCATAGATCTCACAAAGGCCTTTGATTTGGTTAGCAGGGATGGCCTTTTTAAAATACTTCCCAAGATTGGATGTCCATCTTGACTCCTTAACATCGTCAGGTCCTTTCATGAGGAAATGAAGGGCACTGTAGTTTTTGATGGCTCAACATCAGATCCCTTTGACATCCGAAGCGGAGTGAAACAGGGCTGTGTCCTCGTGCCGACCCTGTTTGGGATCTTTTTTGCTGTCAAGCTGAAGCACACCTTTGGAACTGCAACAGAAGGTGTCTATCTCCGGACTAGATCAGATGGAAAGCTCTTTAATCTCTCTAGATTGAGAGCGAAGACCAAAGTCCAACTGAAATGCATGTGGGACTTCCTCTTCGCCGATGATGCAGCCATTGTTGCCCACTCTGCCGAAGACCTCCAAAAACACATGAATCGTTTTAGCAAGGCCTGCCAAGACTTTGGACTATCAATCAGCCTGAAGAAAACACAAGTCATGGGCCAGGGCGTGGACTCACCTCCCTCTATTACCATCTCCACACAAGAATTGGAGGTTGTTCATGACTTTGTGTACCTTGGCTCAACGACCTCTGACACTCTCTCCCTAGATGTCAAGCTGGATAAACGCATTGGCAAAGCAACTACCATGTTCTCTAGACTCACAAAGAGAATATGGCTTAATAAGAAGCTGACGGCATATACCAAGATCCAGGTCTATAGAGCCGGTGTCCTGAGCACACTCCTGTACTGCAGTGAGTCCTGGACCCTTTGTGCACGGCAGGAGAGGAAGCTGAACACGTTCCATATGCGTTGTCTCCGACTCATTTTTGGTATCACCTGGCAGGACAAAGTTCCAAATAGAGTAGTCCTAGAACGAGCTGGAATTTTTAGCATATATACATTACTGAAACAGCGACGTCTACGTTGGCTTGGGCATGTCGTGAGAATTCCTGATGGTCGGATTCCAAAAGATCTCCTGTATGGAGAATTAGTGCAGGGAAATCGCCCCAGAGGGAGACCACAGCTGCAATACAAGGATATCTGCAAGCGGGATCTGAAGGCCTTAGGAATGGACCTCAACACATGGGAAACCTTGACATCTGAGCGTTCAGCCTGGAGGCAGGCGGTGCATCATGACCTCTCCCATTTTGAAGAGACCCTTGTCCAGGAGGCCGAGGCAAAGAGGCAGTCCCAAAACCAGCAAAATCAGGGAGCTGGACAGGGGACAGATTGTATTTGTCTTTAGTGTGGAAGGGATTGTCACTCTCGAATTGGCCTTCTCAGCCATGCTAGATGCTGTTCCAAGACCTCTATTGAGAGCATGTTACCATAGTCTCTCGAGACTGAAGGATGCCTAATCACTAATCACAAATAGAAATACACTACTGCTTGCTACATTGCACAAGATTTTGACAAGGTAACCATCTTGGGACACAGCATTGACATATGGGATATACAGTGAATCAAATAAGTAAGGCATAGTAATCACTTTTTGAAAGGTCCTGTGCCTTGTGTTTTCTGCAGCTTTCTGAAAAGAAATACATATATATTTTTTAAAAAAATAAATAGAGATCAGTATAGTTTTTTTGAAATATCTAGCTAGGCAACAATCAGTTATTTCAGAGGAATGATATGAACAGTATTTTCAGAATATTCAATCATGGCAACTCACCTCATGTCTGAAACTTGTACAGAACTGACGTGATATGCTATATCCTTCCTGCCATATATTAGTAGTTATATCAGCGTGGTTTGCATCTTTTCTTACAAAATGACATGTACACTCTGAACCATTTTACTTAAAAATGAAAAAGGGCTGGTTTTACTTTTACATTTACCATTTGAAACTGCTGCTTTCCTTGTCTGGCCAAGGAAATTCACTGGGGGCAGGGTGGCCACTTACACATCACCCAAAAGGTAGTGTTTGGCCATCCTGATTGTGCGCTGTGCTTCTTAATGAAAAAGGAGATTTTTTTAAAAAAACTCATTACAAAAAATCACCCAAAAAAACCTTGCTGAGATGTTTCGTCAAGTTGAGGTGGCCTGAATCAATGAAGCCGAGAAATTTAGCTACTATTCTTTACATGCCTGCTCTGAGTAAACATGATGGGACCCCCTTGCATGTTAATGTACATCATACATTGGTGTCATTAGATTTTTATAAATACTGTGCTATATAATCTCCCTTATATACTAAGTTTATCACAAGTATTGTAGGAAATAGCATGATGAACTTAAAGCAAATGCAAATTAATTTAGTTTCTTGAAGGAACGAGTTTTGTATCATCTTGTAACTGCTATCTACTTTTTCCGGATCACATGCAGTTGAGAGCTGGTATGTGTGGCGTGTAAAGAAGAAACGCAACAGTAAATTTGTGCAGGAATGTTTTGGCATTTGGGCATAATTACAGAAGAGTAGGTAGAAAACAATGTTTGGAATGGCAAGCTTGAAATGAAGATACCTTAGTGTTGACCATATATGGTACAAACCTCTTTCTTTAAAATGTGGAATCCATAAAACATCTTTCAAAAAGCAAAACACCAAACAGTGAGAATTTATATTTTACACAACACAATACAAGAGTTCCTTTCTCCCCCCCCCTTTTTTTTTTTTCCTGGCAAATTTCTGGTACCAGAAAGAAAGATTTACAATGGTATTCGTGGTATGCAATGTATCTGGAATATTATGTGATGCTGCTAAGTTGTGTTCTTAATATGCAACTCACATGGCAAAAATGCCCTACGCATTTTTGAATGATGCAGGAAATGTTCACAATTTGCAATAGGTGGAAACAGTAGAAGCTGTCATCCTATACATATTTTGCTGGCATAGTCCCTATTTAGGTAAAGGTAAAGGTTCCCCTTGACATTTAGTCCAGTCGTGTCCGACTCTAGGGCGCAGTGCTCATCCTCGTTTCCAAGCCATAGAGCCAGCGTTTGTCCGAAGACAGTTTCCGTGGTCACGTGGCCAGCACGACTAGACACGGAACGCTGTTACCTTCCCACCGAGGTGGTACCTATTTATCTACTCGCATTTGCATGCTTTCGAACTGCTAGGTGGGCAGGAGCTGGGACAAGCGACGGGAGCTCACTCCATCGCGTGGATTCGATCTTACGACTGCTGGTCTTCCAACCCTGCAGCACAGAGGCTTCTGCGGTTTAACCCGCAGCGCCACCACGTCCCTACTAGTCCCTATTTAACAGAGTACATAAAAACTATTTTGGATCTAATCATGGCTGTTAGTGTTGCTTTTGTTGCATTTCTCAGAATCCCTCGATATTCCATCCTCTCCCAGTACCATATCAGATTGTGAGATTTTTTTTAAAAAAAACCCTTTTTGCATAGATGTGTGTGTATATTTGGGTAAGCAAATGTACAGATTATTCTCAAATAACACAGTTCTTATGTGTGTGTATTTCCAACTATATGGACTTTCAAAAACTATGCTTTTCTTTTGGTGAAATGCATTTCAGGCTTTAGAAATGTGCAGATACATGAAACAAGATGCACTTGATTCTATTGCCAGTTTCATGATGAGTGAAATTGATATTTTCATTTCTTCTCCAACCACATATGACACATGAAATAAGAAGCTGTCCTCCAGGGAGTCTATGTGTGAAGTGAAGAAAAGTTCATCTCTTTCAGCTTTTAGCCTTTTTGGGTCAAAGTGGACAATAAATCCTGAACAATATCTGACTGATTTTGTCCAAGTTTTTCTCGCTTCCCAAAGCTTGCAAATTAGCAAGCTTTGCTTTGTAATTGGTCATCAGCTGGTAAACACAAGCTTATTTTCCACCTCTGCATAGGCATGAAGTTCAGAGGCAATCATATCACTGGAACACTAATGTAGCTTTAGCTTCAAAGGACATGCTATCTGTATCATTTAGTTTGAATCTTGCTTCTCCTGGTTCCACTATCAAATGACTTGATTAATATTCTAGATGCCAACAAAAGTACTTGTAAGAAGTTATCTAAATTCCATTTTGACATTTATACTAATTCATAAACTACTAAATTATGCACACATACATACCACCGTAATTAATGAGCATCACACATAAAGGTGTATAGAGAGCCATAGCCCTTAGCAGTGCTCATCTGTTAATAGATACTGATAATTACAGAGCAATATATACATATTACCCAAAAGGTTTACTCAGAGTCTGCTATTAGACTTGCTTGAACTTGGCCAAGATGCATCAATGTATCTTGATATCCATCACCAGCAGAACTGAGCCTTTCTTTCAATCATCCTGTTCTTATTGTGCAAAACAACAACAGTAACAAATTGGTCCAAATGGTTTCCCAGTCAGCCAAAGTATATTTCTTAAGGTGCATAGGGGACTGCTGAAGGGAGGGGGAAATCCCTTAATCAGGAGACAGCAGTAGAATCCAGCAGCAATGCACCATTGGATCCTGGTTTTGCTTTGACATTTTCATGTGCAAGGTGAAAATATTCATATTTCTTTCATTTTAGGTTCTTTTTGGAGGGGTTCCTCTTTAGTTTTCTTCTATTTTCATACTTTTCATACTTTTTATGTACATGCCCTTTAATTTTAATATGAAAGGGAAAGCCCCATTCATGTTTACTGGCACTTGAAAAGCCCTAAATAACCCTTAGAAACTGCTACAAAAAGCAGAGATAGAACAACAGAGAATCAATCTGCTCCAAAGGCAGGTAACAGTGCATGAGAAAGAAAAATCATCATCAGACTTATGCAGGCACTAGTTTTACTATCATATTCATACAGCCCAGTGGTATACTGTTACAGTCACAAAGTCCACCCCCTGGCCCATCCCCTCCCACACAGGGAGAAAATAGGAACACACACACACAGCCCTCTCTCCAAGAAAAACAGGCAAACATATAAAAGCAAAAGATAGAATCAAAGCATCTTAGGTTAACTACTTGAATATTGAGAGATTTTCCTCACCATCTCTCCTCACTTGATGCCTTCTCTTCTCTTCTCTTCTCTTTGTCCAGAAGGGAGGCCTGGAAGCAGCAAAAACAATACAAGAACTGAAAGGACATCATCATCATCAACAACAACAACAACTACTACTACCCCAAACACACATAGGGATGAGGGAAATCTCCAAAGAAATCAGATAATTTAAAAAAAAAAAATCTCAAGAACACGTGCTGGCACAGGCAGGCTGCCTGGCAGCACCAAAAATAATCTAAGGAGATGGGAATGGGAAAAAAATAGAAGAAAGTAAAATATTCAAGATGGAGGCAAGCAAGCAGGCAGGCAGACAGGCGGCAATCCAGGATGCAGGGCACTATGGACTTGGCACATAGTAAATCCACAAGGAAAGAATGAAACAAAGAGCATACCTCACTGGGTTTGTGGCCCTTTTACAGATTCAAAATTCCCACTCATCCCATCTGACATTTTGAATGGCTGCTGACAGCCCTCATGACTCTGTTGGATGAGAAAATTCTTAGGCAATTTGACAGACAAAACGGCACCAAAAGGTAACACACAAGAGAGAACATGAGAGAAACATAAAATTCTTGTCTACCAATTTTTTGTAAACATAAATCATTCGTGTATGACAGGTTCTCTTTAGGCAGTCATTGAAAGAACACTACTTAGCATGAAAGGTAGCATTAATCGTTTGTTTAAACAGAAAAGGCCCATCTGGTCCATCACAATTTCTTTGACACAAGAAAGAAATATTTATCCTTTACTATTTTTTTCCTTCCTACCGGCTAATGGCTATAGACCCATGGTTCCCAGCCTTGGATCCCCAGATGTTCTTGGGATAAAACTCCCAGAAGCCTTCAGCACTACATGTGCTGGCCAGGATTTCTGGGAGTTGTAGCCCAAGAACCTTTGGGAACCCAAGGTTGGGAATCAGTGCTATAGATAATGTCCTTCCACTTTGGTCCATTAGTTTCAGAAAGATTGTACTCTATGGCCCTTCCTTCTAGATGGATAGTGGTGCCTTTAGTTCCTGGACATCTTTTCTTTTCAGCTACAGTTAAGAGTTGGGAAGTAAGATATAAACATGCCCAGCAGTTTTTATTCTGTCTTTCTTACTTACTTACTTACTTACTTACTTACTTACTTACTTACTTACTTACTTACTTAGAAATTGCGTGGGAGGACAAAAAAAATTAAATATGAGGTCTAGATTCCTGATTATATAGTTCAGCAGGCAGTGAGCTCAGCAGGGTCACAGAGCTGAATTGGAGCACAATGGAAACGCAGCTGCTGTCACCCACTTTGGTGACCACAGAAGTAGCAGTTGATAGCTGGAGGGAGAGAGGAGTGCTCTTGGCTGAACTCAGATCCATTTTTAAAAAACAATTTCCCTTAGCCATGTTCAACATTTATTAAAAATTAGAGCTGTGATGTATTTATGCCAAGACCCATCATTATGGCAACGTTTTTAAAAAATATGTATAAATGTCTTTTCTTTAATGTATGCATGTATTTTTTTTCCTTTATTGATGCTTAACAAAATCTCCACATTCCATTTTTGTCTTTGAACCATACCATGAACTGTTCAATAATGGTTTTGACATCTGTGTGATCTTCTGAAGGCTGATTTTTCTTTCCAGGAGGCTCAGAGTGACATTAAGGGCTCAGGTGCTTAAAATCAACATGAAAAATACAGAGCCCCCATCTCCTCCTTTAAATGCAACAATGTAATCAGATTTCAAGTCATCTTGCCTACCTCAGTTACAGCTTTATGGAGATTAATTAGTTTTTAGCCCCCAGTCACATGATCTTTTCTGACTGCTTCTTAGCTACATTGGCTTTCTGAAAGAACCTGAAAGATGCCTCCCCACCTCTATCCTCGCTCTAAAGGACAGATTAAATATTAGCATTGGTTGCCTTCTTCATTTGATTTAGAGGTAGATAGGCATAGTCAGAGTTCAGTTATTTTGTTGTTAATTAGCCATGTTCTGTAATCCTTCCTTTGGAAGAACTTGGGTGTTTGGTAGAAGCATAAGAGGAGGAGAATGAAGACAGTGGCTTTAAAATTAGAGATGTCTGTGGCTTTATTTAACTATGCCATATTTCTCCTTTGAAGATACATAGCTTTGGGCACATAATCTTAATATATATCAGATAAGTAGATAGTTACACAGATAGATACAGGGAGGTATACACTGCTCATGAATCCTCAGTTTTTGCTTTCTTGTACGCCAGAGAGGTAAATGGTTAATTTTTAATTTTAAAGATGTATTATTAACTATGCCTAGTTTTATCAAGGGGTAGCAAACCTCTCAGGCATGTTTTTGCATGTTTCTTTTAGGAAATGGCGATAACAAAAGATTTTTAAAATGTGCCAATTCTGTCTTCTATACTTGTGCTGTAATAAGCAGAGAATGTAGTAAACGCTAAGACTTTAGGTTTGCAGAACCACTAAAGTCAGGCTTGGCAACCAAATTTTGCCCAATACATAATGGACAGATTGTATATTCCAAAACAAGTAACAGTGTAAACTCACTTGGGCACTTATGGTTTTGTAGTGATAGCATGCTAGAAATTAGGAAGCCTGGGGAACATCTCCAGGGAACCTGAGTAGATGGCAGGTGTCTTGGTAATTACATACCCCAGAGCTCCTTACTTCTAATGCATCATTGGCCATGCTCAGCTGTGTCCCAGAGCAAGGAAGCCTGGGACATATTTATTTATTATTTATTTATTTTAAATATTTTTACCCTGCCTTTCTCCTTGAAAAGGACTCAAGGTGGCTTACAACAATGAGAGACAATATTTAAAGTTGAAAACCATGATTTTTATTTTATTTTATTAATACTTGCCCTGAGGGTGAAGGTGGCACTGGTGTATTGTGTAATTGTATATTATTGTGGTGGTAGGTTTATGTTGTCTATGTTTGATGTTCTTTTAATAAAATAAAATTTAAAAAATTAAAAAAATTAAAAAAGAAAACAATGAGTATACAGTGGTGGTTAACATCATTAAGTGACAATATTTTAAAACTATGAAAAATGAATGAGGAATCTTACATCATTAACAGGCAATATTGAGGCAAAGATCAAAAGTATACAATTTTTTTAAAAAAATGTCACTCTGAGAAATGGAAAACACAAATAGTAATAAAAATCCTATTCTGCAGAGTTATAGCACTTTGATTCCACTTATCTACCATAGGTTCATTCTTTAGAGTAACAGAATCTGTAGTTTTGTAAGATATTTAGAAGTCTCTGTTAAAGTTCCAGGTACAGCACTAGGTCTCTCTGGCAGATAATTGTAAGTCCTCCTCCATGCCACAAATCTCAAGACTTTGTAGAATGAAACCATGGCAGTTCAAGTGGTCTCAAACTGCTATAACGTGATAATGTACATACCCTCACAGTCTTCAGAATGACTTGCATCAAGTTCTGGGGGGGCAGGGATGGAAGGCAGGCTTCACAAAGAGAGTTTTGAGTACCTATCACAGCAGCTAGGTCAAGGAAGGGAAAGGTGCAGCCATAGAGGAACTTTGGGTAGCTCATAAACTTTGCTGTGCTCTCAGTTACATCACTCGCAGGATGACAATATCTAAACTCAGAGCTGGATTCTAAACACAAAAAAGTAAACTGCATGCAAAACAGGATAACTGGCTGAGCCTCATTTCAAACTGAGCTGAGCAGAGTCTATCCATCATAAAATAAAACAAGGAACGATTGAATGACTAACATGAAGTGGGGCAGGAGTCAGAACTATGCATTGTTGGGAAGTCACCAAGGCCCACAGCCCTGCAGGAGACCTGCTGCCAACTGTCTGGAGCCTCTCTCCCAGTTGCTGCTCTTCACTCTCACCACAGTCTAGCTGCCTCCTCCGAAAACACAAGCAATGGGAAAGAGTGAGGGGACAGAACAGCTCATCTCACTTTGCCTTGCACTTTGCCTTTGTCTGTGTTTGCAAGAGGGAGGGGGCAAGGGAAGGAGCAATGGGAACAGAAGTAGAAGGAGATCTTGTAAGAGAGGTCTCCTAAATTTGGAGCTGCCCTGAGTATCTTGCAAGGGTGCATCTACTGAGAGTTATTTCAGAGAGAAAATGGTTTCCTTATTGTTAAATAAGGAAAACATGTAGAATTCTTGCCCTGACAAAGACACATTACTGAAATATATTAGGATCTTTATGTGTAGTTCAATTAATTTTCTTTCCAGTAGTAGTTGCAATTGGGTTTTCTCTCATCCTTTCCCCTATTTTTGACATGACTATTTCCTTGCTATATATTTAGAAGGACTCTCTTTATATCTGCAGAGTAAAGAGTAATAATGTAGAAATATCAAAACTGAAACACAGCATCTGCATGGCAGGGCTTTGAAGCACTAAACACCTGTTTGGGCAATAAACAAATAAATAAACTGGCAGTTCATGCCCATTTCTAGCCAGGACACTTCTATTTCAGAGGATGATTTTCCTCCACTTTTCATTGTCAAGACATGATGTGTGTTTTATTTCCACTGTTGGCATCATAATACTCGGGGGGAGGGGATATATTTAGGACTTCCTTAAAAAGGGTTTTTCATCTGTTTGTAACTTGATTTATGTTTCTATACAGTACTGGTTTTCATATTTAGTATAAAATTGTCAAGAGGTAGCCAAAATATTATTTACATATATTTTAGTTGAACTGGTAACACTACAGTCTTCTGCAAGTCTACTCAGAATTAAACTTCACTGGGCTTAATGGGCCCTTTCCCCAGGCATATGGGTATAGGACTGCAGCGTTGGTTGGGCAGCCAGCTTTGTGGATGGTCCAGGATCACTTCATCCTCAACAACAACATTTAAAATACGGATTCATCTAGAAGTTATCTTTTCAACCCATCAACACTGGCTTTGAGCAGGAAGTACTAACCAAAGAAAAGGTGAACTGAGGATTGAGATGTGAAAATGGCTTCCTTATGTCAGCATATGAAGCCTTGTTCTGACATTTTGTCATTTGACGTTCCTTCTTTCTAGATCTTGTTGCTTGTGTCTTAGTCCTACTTAAGAGATCAAAATACTTTGCGCATCCATATGAAATGTATCTGCCGTCTCCAGACATTGTTGTGAAGGGACTCCCCCACATTTGTGGAGTTACATAAATGGGTGTAAAGCATTGTAATCTGCAACTCGGGAACATGTGTATATTTGTGCATGTGTGTGCTGGATACATTGATAGATTTGGCAACAACTGTTCTCTTTGTAGTTGTGAAATCATTACTAGGTCATGTCATTACCACTTTTCTTTCTTTGACAAAGGGAGTTCTTAAGCATTTTCTGTCTGCCACAGCAGCATAATCTGGTATCACATTCTTATATGCATAGTGGGCACATTACACATATTCACATGCAAAAATGCACACACACTCATGCTGTCCATTACAAACATATCTATGTGGTGGTGGTTTTCATGATGATGATGGTTGCTTTTCTGTCATTTCCAGTGCAAAGCATCCTATATAATAATACCCTTTAGTTCAACAGGAGTGTGACTGGCAAGGTGCAGAAGTGCTTTTCGAGCAAGCCAAGAAGACTCTTCATGCTGTTTAATGCTCAGGTGTTTCAAACCCCCACTTCTTATGCGGAAATCAAAATTATCTCTTTGCCTTGCTTGCAGAGCTTGGATTCTTGCCTTTGGCTGTAGCCCCAGATGTCTGCCAATAAAGACATCCCTCCATGCCTATACATGGAAAGAGACCAACATAGATGCCATCGTAAGGGATTCAGCTGAGCATATGCTGAGAAAATTGTGGCATCCATATACGGTGCATGGGGTAGGGCTGACTAAACACACTGGTACACCGAAGATTATGGCCATGAAAAGGAAACATGGGTTTGCTGAAAATGTCATTTAGGGATGTGTTAATAGTTATTTCCTGGCTCAGCGTTGCAATATTTTCAACACATTCTGTTCTGCTTCTTCTGTTGCCTGGCTTGAGTGGCTGTACGTGAAGCAGAAGCTTTTCTATATTCTTTCCTTTTCTTATTTCCAAACATAGAAAAAACAAGAGGCTCAAATGTGTGTACATGGTGGTGGTACCTTAAAAAAGAAAAGTACCTAAAGATGGCTTTATTCATCTTTGGACGCATGTATAATTCTGGTTCTTATCTCCATTATTTTAAAATAGAATAGGAAAAGGACTCCAGACTTAAAAGAGCAGGGACAAAGGCCATGATACCACAGAAATAAAAAGAAATCAGATTTTTCATTTAGCAACTGGAAGTCTTTTCCAGTGTTTTCTGCATGGTGTTGTCAGGTTCTACAAGAAGAAGCTGCCTTTTGTTGCCTAAAACCCAGGGCCTGTCTTCACAAACCATTTGCTTTTGTTTCATTATTATGAAACATAATAATTTGGTGTTTGTATGTCATGCAAAGCATTTGCATGTATCCTGCCATTTTTGAATCTAGAAAATTAAATTAATTGTGGTCAAAGGCCAGCTGAGCCAATGCAAGTACAGCTCATGTTGTGCTGAAACCAAAACCCCTTCTAGTGTAGGAGTGGCCCAAATTACATAGGACAACCCTTGCACTGGCCTTTGTGCTGGTGTGGTTTGTGGTGTGACACAACTTCTTCATCACACACCTCTTCCTCCTCCACCTTGGTTCTTCTGCCTGCTGAATACTTCGGCCAAAAGAATATTCAGTCAGACATTACAGAAAGCTACAAGTAGAAGGGGGGAATCCTTAAGGGCTAGTTGTGTGTGACTGTCACAGCAGGAACCTCTCTCATCTCCTTGATTTTGCAAATTGGCTTGTTTTGCTTTGTTCTTCAGGACTAAAGCAAGAGATTTCTTTGAACATCTGTTTCTTCCCTCTGAGATCAGCCAGCAAAAGATAATTCTGCCTGGCACCATTTTTAAATTAAGATTGCAAGATCGAACTGTGTCATTTTACTGACAGAGCACCAGTTCCTTCCTTTCCTCTACAGCTACCCTAAGCATGCCCTGAACTTGTGCTCTGGAGAGCTGGGGACCCTCCAAAACAGATTTAGAGGGGGGCATGGTGAACTCATGGGCAGTGGGGTTGTGAAGAGGCGTTGATGCAAGGGTGCTGAACATAAAGGAAATTGATGAAAGAGAAAAGGGGAAAGTTTCATTGTACTGCTGTTCATAGAGTAGTGCAACATTAGATGCTATCCATTATTTCCAAGCTACTTTGAAATTCAGGCTCCATGATGCTCCCCCTTGTTGTTGTTGTTTAGTCGTTAAGTCGTGTCCGACTCTTCGTGACCCCATGGACCAGAGCACGCCAGGCCCTCCTGTCTTCCACTGCCTCCCGGAGTTTGGTCAAATTCATGCTGGTAGCTTCGATGACACTGTCCAACCATCTCGTCCTCTGTCATTCCCTTCTCCTCTTGCCTTCACACTTTCCCAACATCAGGGTCTTTTCCAGGGAGTCTTCTCTTCTCATGAGATGGCCAAAGTATTGGAGCCTCAGCTTCAGGATCTGTCCTTCCAGTGAGCACTCAGGGTTGATTTCCTTCAGAATGGATAGGTTTGATCTCCTTGCAGTCCAGGGGACTCTCAGGAGTCTCCTCCAGCACCACAATTCAAAAGCATCAATTCTTCGGCGGTCCCCCTACCTATCCTAAAAACCTATCCATCTTTTGGTACAGAATCGAGTCCCTTGATAATACGATGAGCTGGTACAAAGTTGTCCATTGTGCCCAGAAGCATTTCAGGTTACAGGACCTTTTGCAGACAGTTGTGAGGATGTTCAGTAGCACCCCAAGCTTGAAGATTCAAACACAATGTAAATGTCACTTCTCAGAGGTTTTCAATCATTAGTAACAGTTTTGGAAAACACATTTCTAAATATCTTTGTGTCCAGGATTAGGGAATGTAAAGAATGCTTGCTAAATTCTATGCTCTTTTTCAGTTTACGGTGCCTGAACTTGATAGAACACCTTGTCAGGTAATTGCCAAACGCTGTGAAAATCCTCACCTCCAGGCAAAAGCAAGACCAGAATGGCTACTTTTTTCTGCATATACAGGTCTCTCTAATTTGCACAAACCGCCTCTGTGCAAAACTAGGTTCCCTTCCCTTTGAGAAGCAAAGCACACATCCACAGCAAGCACGGAACTGACTGTTTTCCAAAAATGCAAAGGACTCCCCTGATGCTTCTAATCCTTGAAAGTCCATGCAACAATGCAGAAGCCATTGTCATTTTGTGTTACTCATTATTTATTGCATTAAAGTGTAATTTGGTTTAAAACATTGTGTAATTTTGCTTAATTTGTATAAAGAATCAATCTCATGCTCATTTTCATTTCTGTCATGCTTTTGTTGAGAGCGTCACAAAATATCTCTCCCTTTCATGGGAAGAGGACAACAATTCTGTCTTTCCTCACATTCAAGGGTGGGGCATGTGAAGATTCTTATCTCCACTCAGGACAGTGCAAACACAGTACTTTCTGGCCTGAGGACCCTTTGCATCACAGCTTATACATAGGTTAGAGCAGTCCAACTTATGTAGGTCCCCAGATGTTCTTGGACTACAACTCCCAGAAATCCTGGCCAGCACAGCTAATGGTGAAGGCTTCTGGGAGTTTTAGTCCAAGAACATCTGGAGACCCAATGTTGGGAACCAGTGGGTTAGAGGGAAAGGGATGAAAGATAGGGAGGGCTGGTGCTAGCAATACTATCACTAGTTGGCTTGGTTTTTACTGTGCTTGCATCTGAGCCTACTTCATTCTGGAATTACATGCTATCACTGATCTCAGTATGCTTCTACAGCAGCTCTACTGGCTGCCAATCCCTCTCCAGCAGAATTCAAAGTGATGGTTTTAACCTATAAAGTCTTAAATGGCTTGGGCCCAAGCAAGCTCCAAGACCACATCTCCCTTTATGAGCCTGCTCAACTGTTAAGATAATCAGGAGAGGCCTTCCTCTCAGTTCCCCCACCTTCACAGATGCGTTTGGTGGGGGCATGGGAGAGAGCCTTCTTTGTTGCTGCTCCCAGACTCTGAAACTCCCTCCCACAAGAGGCTAGGCTGGCCCCCATCTTTGTTGTTCCTCTGCAAGCAGGTGGAGACCTTTCTCTTCAGGTAAGCTTGCTCTGAGTGAATGGCTGCTGAGCAGGATTTTTTAAATGGATTGTTGTACCTTACTGCATTGAATGTGTTTTGATGTTGCTTACGTTTTTGGTTTTTTTTGGTTATTTTTTTGGTATTGTATTGATTGATTCTTTTAGCATTGTGTACTCATTGCTATTAACATAGACACTGTCTTTTAATTGTTTTAAGCTGTCTTGGGTCCCTTTTAAGGAGAAAGGTGGGTGAAAACAAACAAACAAACAAACAAATAAATGACTAGCTCCTGCTCTCTCTGTCTACTCTGTTATTTCTACATTTGATTGTTACATATGAATGGCAAATTGGGACATATTGCAGATTTGAAACTCACAATTTCATGGTCATCTTGCTAAAAAATAAGGAACATAATAGGAACCACAGGAGGGAAAGACGTGTTCGATGTATTACGTACAGATATTTTCTGAGAGTGCATTCTTTGATTCTACCTGTTAGTTATTAATGTGGTCAAAGTGACAGTGTTTCATTGATATCGGATCCAGTACACTAATATTTATTGCAATCTATAATGTAGAGTCAGCTCTGTACCAAAGCAGGAGGCAGAAGTATTTATGATTATTAGTACAATATTGAAGCATCCTGAACCAATTACTGATCCAATTACCATGTCATTATTATCTTCTGAATAGAGCTTGATTTGTCAGTGATAAATATGAAGCAATTAAACCACCTTTTTACATAATAAAACACTGCAGGTGTTTATTCTTAAGGCTTTATGGATACCAACAACCACTAGATTTAATTAAAAATCCCTTGCAATAAATGTGAATTTCATTAAATTGTTCTAACATTAGTGTATCTTTGTAGTCAATGCTGCTGAAAGATATGATTAGACTTTCTTTTGCTTAAAAGCTGCACTAAGTGACCAAACAATATGACTCCAGTGTCCTAATCTTCCAAATAATTAACGAGTCTTCTTTAAAAAACATTCGATTGGCCTTTAAGATTATTACTTTGATCTAGAAGGAGAAAAGTTTACTTTAATGCATGTTTTTGCTGTCAGGGGAGGGAGAATGTGAATGTTTTCGTTAACCAAGAAAAGGAAAGGAAAGGAAAACAGATTAAAGCACATTTCCTAACAATGTTTTTCAGAGAATGAGTCCATCCATTTACATTTACTTGGACTTACTTCTAAGGATATATATCAAGGACTTTGCTGCAAAAGAGAGAGGGGATTGTTAACAAGTCAAGGCATTTCTATAATGGATAACCAACAAGATTCTGTAAGCTGCTTACTCAATTTCTGTTTTATGCTACGTGACACCAACAGGATTCTTGCCTAAGTGTCAGCCTGGGTTACTTAAGAGGCAACTATATGTGACTTTTACAATTTGAATGCAGCTAAAGTGCATGTTTTCAGTTACGTAAACATCATCTATCTGTAGGCATCCTTCAGTCTTGAGAGACTATGGTAACGTGCCCTGTATGGAGGACTTGGAACAGTGTCTAGTGTGGCTGAGAAGGCCAATTCGAGAGTGACAATCCCTTCCACACTGAAGACAAATACAATCTGTCCCCTGTCCAGCTCCCTGATTTTGCTTCAATGCTGTATGTGAAGCTGGAGTGCCCTCTCCAGAGCATGAAGCCTGGGTAAAATAATATGGAGGATAGGCTGTTACCCAAGCAGCAAATCCCCCCTCTCCACATCGCTGAAATAGTCCAATGGAAAAGCAAGAGCCAATACAACTGGTTCCAGCGATGTCGCAGGAGTTGCCAGAACAACACGAACTGCCTCCGGGACTCCGGCTCCGGATTTTGCCTCGAGGTTAACTCCTGAAGCCTTTTCCATCAGTGGATATAGCCACAAGGCAGTGGAGGTTTGAAATCGGAGTTTTCCTTCTCCTAGATGGGCTGCCTTCCAAGGCTGACGAGCCCCACCTACCCGGCCTGCTCCCTAATAGTGCGGAAGTATGATCCTACCCCGAAAACTTTGCTGCCCCCCAGGTGTATGCAATGCTATTTGGCTTTCCTATTTACCAGATTAGACTCAAAAATAGAACCAGAGAAGCTAAAACCCCGCCCCCTCAGACCATGCAGTCAGGGAGAACAAAGGTCAGCCTAGAAGAAAATACCTCACCAAAAAAATAAAATGTCCCCCCAAGCACAGCTCACCTCCTGCCTCAGCTTCCTCCTCAGGAAAAGGGCTTAGAGCTTCTGCTCAAACTCATTTAAAGCTTAAAACCCCGCCCCCTCAGACCATGCGGTCAGGGAGAACAAAGGTCAGCCTAGAATACCTCACCAATAAAATAAAATAAAACATCTAGAGTGGACCTTGAATAGTATTCAGGGGTAGGACTGGATGTTCTACTAGCCAAGTGATGTGCTTGCCTCAGGCAGCAGATCATAAGGGCCAGTGAATTGTCTCCATGTCTTGGTCCAGACAATCTTGGTCCAGACAATCTCTACACATGACATGACTGTGTAGAGCTTCACCGGCCCCGGCCCAGCTGCATAAGATAAATGGCCAGCACACAGCTCTCCAAAGCAGGCCAGCTGTTTTGGCTATAACCGCCATGTCAGTTGCATGTCAGTCTTTGGTCTCTGAGGCCAAGGGGAAGGTCCTTGTGATGTCAGAGATGTAGGGCATAAAAGCCTTGCAAGGAAGCCAAAACCAGTTCTGGGCCAACTTCTCTGTGTAAACAGAAATGGAGAATCTGGAAAAATGCCCCTAGAATCTGTATAAAACTCAGCTAAACAGGTAATACATCATCCATATAAAACATTGTTAACTAGGTAGTGCTGTTGAGGTTTGTAGAAGACTCACTTCCAGCCCATGTGGAGTTTTTCCCTAGGCTGTGCACCACTGTTGCTGTGTAAGAAAAAGGTGCATGCAAATTGCATTCCTCTACCTGCTTTGCTCTAAATGGCATGTGCCAAAATCCACGTACCCATCAACTCTCTCCCTGTTTCCTCCCTTTGTTACTGGCTTTGTGGGGCACTAATATTGCCCAGGCACCAGGGTTTCTACTAATTTTTTTCCCTACTGCACAGAAGCCAAGGGCTGGTCCTGAGGAAATGCTTCTCCCTGATCCAGCACCAAGTTATTTTGTGTGGCTCTCCAGGATGCAGCCGTGCTGTAGCCCCAGCCCCAGAAGTGGGGGGAAATTGAGGCTTTTCTGGCGATAGCACAGGTAGGGGGTTCACTGGAATATCTCGCTTCAGTAGCATGTGTAGATTCCGATGTAGCATATCCATATATCTCCTACCGCCAGAAAAGCCCTTTAACCACAACCATGCAAAACGATGTCTAGTGCTGGGTTGGGAAGAAATGTCCTCTGATCTGGTCCTAGCACAATATCTCCAATCCTGTGAGCATGTTCTCATATTTTTCTTACTGTAAGAAAAAAAAAATCAAAACAAAAGGCAAAAGACAGGGTGAGAGAAAGGGAAATTTGAATGAGTGAAGAAATTAAGAGACTGACAGTAATGAGGGAAGGATAAGGAAATATGAGAAATAAAGCAAAAAAGTATCTTCTTTTCATAGAGTATAGTCAAGGACAGAGACTCACTGTATAACTGAGGAGCTGAGAACCCACTCCTCTTGATTCTAATTGAGTTCTGTATGAAATACTAAAGATAATAAATCTCAAAGCTGTCAATGGGTATTGTTTCTCACAAGATGGCTGCCTAGAGTTGACATTTAACTTTACACACACATCTGCTGTGACAGTTCAGCAGAGGTTGGATAGCAACCTGTAAGGGATGTTGTAGTTGTGGACCGCCAGAGTTGCAGTGGATGGGTCAAGATGATCTTTAAGATCCCTTCTAAATCTTGTGATTCAAGGTGCAACAGAGAAAACACATCTTGCTTTAAAGCAAAAAGATCTAATGTTCTTTTTACATGAGATAATGTTTGGAAGTGAACCCCCCAGGAACTGGTGGGGATCATTTTAGAAGCAAGGCACTTATCATAAGGGAAATGGACTCTGAATTAGAAAACAAGGGAATTCAGACAACTGAATTTGTTGAAATTTCTCAAAATGCATTTGGATCTATAGACTCACTGTTGTTTGCTTCTCAATTTTCTCCATGACCAAGCTCAGTTTGTAAGGCCTGCCACAAGTCTGCTGGACAGGGCTGGGTTGAGGCGTAGTCTCAGTCTTAAGAGATGTTGAACTGCAGACATGTGATAAGAGTTTCCTTCAAGGATGCCCAGTTCCAAAGGAGTGGAATAGAAACGATACTGACAAACAGATGCAACGCCACCCCCCAAGGAGCCTGGGAATTGTAGCCTAATACAATGGAGACCTGTAGCCTGTATTTTCCATCCTGTTGTACTTGAGATAGAGATGACAGAGTAAGAGTTGGAGGCACAGTTAGAAATATAGTAGTGGGCCTGTTCTGCACTGAGCTAAAGAGCAAGGTCAGAACATACTGGGATACCCAAAGTATATTCTTCTCAAGGGCTGAGAAGGCAGAAAGTTGAAATGTTGGTGCTGGAGGCAATAATTAGACCACAGCTTGCTAGAATGGAACCCAGTCTCTTTATTAAACAACTTTGCCTTTGGAAAGAGTCTTTTACTGACTAGGAAAAGTACAAGCTTTGTGGCTGCCTGTAAGGAAACATTTGGACAGAAGGGAGAGGGGAAACTACAGTTATTCTGCTTTCTTTTGGCCTAATTGGTGAACCAATGAGTTCTTAATCCCTTTTATACTACCCTTCCTATCTAAAAATCTCATTTTGACATCAGCTGTTGTACGATTTTATACCAGAATGGGGGGCGGGGAGAGACCAAGTGTAAGACCAAGTTCCCTGGGATTCTGGATTGCACCATCTCAAAATGCATCACCACACACAGCACCTTTGCTGGTTCATACACCACATGTATCACTTGCTGGCCCACCATTTACAACAAAGCTCTCATCTGCAGCTCCTGAAGAACCCCTGGTGATTGTTGATGCAAAGATGGTTCCTCCTGCATGCACAAGGAATGCTCTCATATTCTCTTCCATCTGTCAACTATCAGGAAGAAACTGGGAAACTAATTCTACTGTTGCAAGATGCTCAAAGCACTATGTCTAAGTCAGCTATAGCTGGTGGAGTGTTATGAAACCAGTTTCCAAATTAGACAACATCTTTGAATATTTTCACCAAAATGGCCAGCACCATGTAAGGTGTAGAGCATGTTTCAGGTTCCTCGACACAGTAAAATTGCTTTCAGAGATTTCTCAGGTGCTCCACATTTCAAAGGATGTAGAACTGTTTACAACAATGAGACAATTCAAAGGCATTCGGAACAATCCCATTGCAGTGAAAGCACTAAAGCACTCAATCAGTCAATCTTGACATCTGTCAAGACATCATAGATTTCTTCTATGGGAAAAACAATATGTAAGATCAATGAAAAACTCACAAAGTTGGTGACCGCCTTCATACTTAAGGAGATTCAAAGAAATGGACTCTGAGTACTCATTTCCTGCAAGAGTAGATGTGAGTAAAGTAACATCAGTTTTCCCTAAAATACTACAGAATCCAAAATGAGCAGTGATGCTCAAGAGTCTCTAATCCTACAGATGTGCTGTAGACTGTGGAGTCCATTGGTCACATCTTGCCTGGAGATCCATAAATGTCAGTTTGGGAAGCTGGGCACAAATTCTAGCAGCCCATACTTACTAATCAGGACTTTGATCCAGAGGACTTCAGCATGTTGCAGAAGCCAATGAAAAAACAGTACTTACTTAGTGGGTCTGTCAAGGTTTTCAGAAATAAAATGCTAACAAGTCAGATGGAACAGTGATGCTGTAAGAAATTTAGTGGATGAAATCCTGTTGCAAAACTTAAGCACTGTCATGTTTTGGTTCACCCACTGTGATTTTCAGGGGTGTAAGCACACACACCAAGCCACCGTTTCATCCAATTGGTAACAATGTGTATGAAAAGTTGCAAAGAACACCGCTGGTATGTCTGATGGGAGAGATATTGATGCTATAATGAAGCCACTGATGCACTTGCTGAGTTTTTGAACCAGTGCTTTGATGTTCAGGCTAATCTGTAGATTATGAAACCATTTGCCACTTGGCATCTTGTGGGATTCCTGGAAGCAGCTCACTAGTTGCTAGGTACAGATTTCAACCTGGCAAAATGTTCACCAAAATACAGTGGGATACTTTATCACATTGATAAAGATTGCAAGATGTCATTGTCCAGTTTTCGTGGTTCATTTTCTTGCCCCATCCAAGGAACACAGAAATGTGACAATTCTCATGGCACATGTTCTGGCAGCTAACCCTCATGGTGCTGGTACTAAATATCTCATGAGCACAAGTGTCACGTTGGAGTCTATAAGACCCACCCATGCATCAGAAAACAAATACCTCTACAATGATATGCCACCACTCACTGGTGCCACCAGGGACATCCGTGCTTTTATGGATGAATAGATGAGAGCACAGGTACAGTTTAAAGGCAATTTCTCAGAAGGTGGCAACCAACACTGCTTATCTCTTCCAATCCCAGGTTGTAATGATACAACTATCTTGAAACAAGATTGGACATTTTTGACTAGTCAAGTGCTTGGTTCTAGTAATTACTATTAATATAAGTTTATGGAGACTAAAAGATAACAGTAGTCATTTCAATATTATATTTATTGATCTTTTCATCCTCTATCTGTTTTAAGAATAGCCTTCTTTCTTATTATATTCCATAAATTACACAAAAACCTGTTTCTTACTGCACAGTTTATTTTCCTGCTGCACAAAACTTGTCCAGCTGCATATTCTGGCTGCTGAGCCAGAGGCTGGAGTTTGATTCCCCACTGTCTCCTTTACAGGGGCTGGACCTGATGTTCCATAGGGTCCCTTCCAGCTCTACAATTCTAAGATGATGATGATGATGATTACTAAGACTTATACCCGGCAGGCATAGAACACATACAGACACTTCCACACACTCTGAGCCTGTGAATACTGGTACTAGCTGGAGATGGATAGAAATGGGTGACCATACTTTAGATCCACCTCACATACACATAAAGTAGACCTTTCTCCTCCAGGATTGCTTGGCCTGAGTGTTGTCTCCCTGCCCAGAGACCCAAGGAAGCATAGCAATTCTCTGAGACTTCGTCAGGCACTCTGAGATCTGGCAACCCTAGCCATGATCACATCATGTGGCATTTGGCAAGCCATGGTCACTCAGTTTTAACTCATTCTAATGATAAAGACAGCTGGGAAGGAGGGAAGATGGGTGTCCAGGCTTTCATGCCACCTCTTACACACAAATCAAACATTCTTCTCAGACAGATTTTTTCCATCTCTGAGATCTACAATTGAGTTCTTGAGACCTGGCAACCCTCCCTGCCAGTTGTTTGACTCATTCTCAGAGCACAACAGAGATTGGGAGGTGGTGATGGCGGTGGGGGAGAGTTTGTGCTGCTGCTTTTCCTGCTGCAGGTAGTGCAGAGCTTTGGCCTAGTATTTGGGACAAGAGTGGATGAGGCAAGAACTCCACCTTTTCCTGTCCTGTAGCCCTCACAAAAATCTACTAACATTCTTTCCATTGGAAGGAAAGATGATTGGGCTTCCTTCAAAGGTATACGTTTAAATGCTTTCAGTCTACCTCCTTCAGTCCTGCTGATACTTAGGCTCTGCCATAGCTACTATCAAGCTGCCTGTTCTGCATTCTTACAATTCTTGTTTGTCTCCACACCAGGAGGTGAACAGGCTCCAGAAGCTTGGAAGCCACACACCCTCACCCTCAAACTTTGGAGGTCTCTCAGCCTCAAAACTGCATTAAAAATAATAATGATAATTCAAAAAGGCCCTTAAACCATAGAAGAAATGTTGCCATGTGGTTGGGCCCTCTTTGCTATTTTAGGCCCATGAGAGCCTTTTTTCCTCTGAAACCAGAAGTGGCTGGAAATCACTTCTTATTTTGAGAAAAAAAGTAGCAGACATAAAACAGCTTGCAGGAACACAAGACAAAATTTTACCTCATGCCCTTTAAAAGGCACAAGACATAAGCTGAATAGCATTTTTATAAGATCTGTGAGGGTTCAGGTGGCACAGTGGTTCGGAGGGCACACTTGGCCCCTGGGAGCTGCACATATCCCTAAATCCCTGCTTCGTCCACACCAGTCTGAGCTACCCATTTTCATGTGATACTTTTAACCTGGATCTCCAACATACCAGGTTTCCAGTTGTTGCATTCGTTCTTAGTAGATGAAACAATCAATCAATCTTTATTTGTGGTCTCCGACCCATTAAAAATAGATGAAACAGTAAAGAAAGACGTACAGTATACCCATAGACCACTAGAGCAACTTTAAATGCCCTGGTACAGATTTCCATCAGCTTTCTTGCAGTGGTGCATATATGAACTTTGAGCATAGTATGATGATTACACTGTTGAACTAGTAAGGAGAAACACAGGTCCAAATACATTTTTAGCCTTGAAACTTAGTGGATAATCCTTTGACAGTTTTCTGTCAGGTTAATCTATTTCATGGGTTTGCCATGATGACAAAATGTACGGTGGCAGCTATGCTGGTCACTTTGAACCACTCAGAGGAAAGGTGAAGAATAAATAGAAGAAATGCATAGTAATGCATCCAGTTCAGTGCAGGGCTATGCATACATGAAGAATGGGCTTACTTCTTTGGAAAAAAAAGGAAATGATACTTTGGGGTGCCTTATGTGTCTACTGAAGTATGTGTACAGGAATTCTTCAGTGTTTCACTGGATTCCCGTGAAAGCATTAGAATTCGATACCTTTACTTTGTCAATTTTTTTTCAGCAGCATTTAAAAAATGTGGTACTTTAATTGTGACATGCAAATTATATAATTTTAAATTAACAGTTATTGCTTCTCTTAAATCCATCACTGTCTGTTTTTTAGTAATTGTGAATTTTTAACAAATTAATTAATTAATCAATTAACTGATTGATGTATTTGGCAAAATAATACAATTTTATTTTTTTCCCTCAGTGCTATAATGTTTACATTTTAGTGTTAACAATAAAGTTAGCAACCTCTGATCAATTTGCATCATTTTTCTTCAAACTGATTATTAACTTGCACAGTGTCTGCCTCCTATTTCTCTATTCAATGCTTCCAATATCATGGAGGAGCACAAGTGCAAAATATTATCATGGACTCCTCACCTGATGTGTCTCCCTACACTGCATGAGCAAATGTGTGGATGTTACTTAGATTATCACGGATGTATCTGTGCCAATTCAGGTGCCCATGCCATTTCAGCTAAAAGAGATTCAGGGAGCCATGGGAAGACTTCAGGACCTTGGAACCCTGGGGCAATAGTAATCAAGGTGTATCTATTGTCTATAATAATCTCCAATTGAAATCACATGCAAGTATGGCATAAGACTCTAGCCATGCACATTTTCCTAGATGTAAAACTTTCAGAACTCCATTAAACCTTCTTTACAGGAGACAAGTATGGGATGGCAGCATAAAGTGTTCATCTTATACCTTTGTCTGGACCAAAGCACATATGATATTCAATTAATTTTATTAAATGCAGTGGCATGCTTTCATTTTTATATATATGGTATATATAATTTATATCTATTATTTATATTATTTACATACTGCTTTCATCAATTAAAACTATACGATAATCAACTTTTTAAAAATATCATAGAAACTATATTAAAACAAACAATATATCAATATTAAAACCAAGATAAAATACTTAACATTTTTTAAAAATCTCTACGTTTAATAAATGTAGCATTCCTGAGACCCTTATTGCATAAAAGCCTGCCGAAAAAGGAAGGCCTTTGCCTGATGATGGAAGGACAAGAGAGAGGGGGCCAACCGGGCTTCTTGGGGCAGTGCATTCCAAAGCCTGGGAGCAGCTACTGAGAAGCAACCAGTTTTACCATGATTGCTAGTACAGGTAATAGACTGTTTGTCTGCTTCAAAAAAAAAAAAAAATCTGAAATTCTGAAGTGAAGCAGCCCGCTTCAGAGAAATCTGAACTTCCTCCGAAGTGAGGTGACTTCTCTGAATTGCTCTGAATCAAAGCTTCCCTGCTCTGAAGCTTCCACCTAGCTTTAGAGTTTTGGAAAGTATTTTTCTGTGGAAGTTACTAAGTCCAGTTTTGCTTGTTTTATTTAAAAAATGCCGTGCAGGCAAACTGCTCAGAAAAGCAAATTGGGCAGGGAGGATATACAAGGCATGCCGTTTTATGACTGACAGCCCCAACCTCTAACTGGAGCTCTCATTCTTCTTTCCAACCAGAGTCCTCTTAAGACTTCTCCTCTGGGTTTTGTGGCAGCAGTGGAAGTTATGCAAAGCAGGACCCAGTGAGTTTGAAGAATATTGTTGGGTAACTGTGATTAAGTGCAGCATCCTATGTTCTGTTTCTCTGTAAGTGCCTGATCACAGCTCTCCATTGAAGTATGTGGATTTCACCAGGCCTAGTGACCTAAATCAAACATCTGCAGTACACACGTGAATGACCCACCACCATCTCCTCCATCATTACTCTCAGTGTGTAGACAGCGACAATGTGAAGACAACCATCTTCTCGTTCTCATGACACAGTAGTTAAGCTGCTGTTCTGCAGACAAAACTGTGCTCACAACCCAGGGTTCAATCTGGCTCAAGGTTCACTTAGCCTTCCATCCTTCTGAGGTCAGTAAAATGAGTACCCAGTTTGCTGGGGCAGGGGAGGGAGTGGACAATGTGTAGCCTGCATAATTAAATTGTAAACCGTCCAGAGAGTGCTTTAAGCACTATGGGGCAGTATATAAACAGCACAGCTTTCAATGTAACATCTCCATGTGATTGAAAAGTATCTGATTTTTCAGCATCCCCAATTGCCTGGAAAGTCTCCACATGTAGAGAAGGCTCTCCTTTCCAGACTGTCTCTCTACATGTGGAGAGCAATGCGGGAGGGGATACAGTTTGCACACTTCCTCGTTTGTTGATTTTAACTCTTTTTGTGAACATATGAGTAGAGCGATGAAGTGGACAAATTTTTACCGATCTTTAGTAGCTGTAAGTGGTAGCCTAACTGAACCAGGAAAGTCCAAAATCTTGAAGATAGAACTGTTCAAGTCTTTCTTTAAAATATTTTCAAATGAAATATTATTGATAAAGCATTTCCCCTCCTGAAAACACACATATGAAACACACACATGGAAGAGCGTAAAGTTGGATCCTCACCTTTGACATGTGGAACAGTAACTTCAGAGAACTATCCATTGATGTAGTGTGAACTTGTCCCTGATAATACAGTACAACATAGTTCTTTTTAATTTGTTGCTTTGTGATTGAGCAATTGGTACTCATATTTTTGGTTCTGAATAGGACAATGAAATCTTTAAAAAAACAGTGCTATAGAATTTGCAATGTCATGTCAAGGTAATTTTGCAACATTTACTGCCAAAAGGCCATTTCATTTTATTTGTATAAGACTGAAAGCCCAAACACACATGGTCACAGCAAGTTTGGCTATACTCCACATTCTGCTAAAGTCCCTGAGGTATCAAGGGATGAAGTTTGAATTCCCCGGTGCAATCTCAGACATAAAGCACTTTTGTCTTGTATAGCTGAGGAATCAGAAACTGAAGCCTGATGAAGAGATCCTTATGATTAAAAGTGCATGTTCTGTATGAATCCAATTTTAGTGTTATGAATATAAATAAAAAATAAATTCTTATTATTTTTGAAATGTTTTCACATAAAATACAAACTGAGTTCCAGACAATGCTTAATTCATATTAACGCTGCAATCTTGGATGTACTTAATAACATTTAAGCCCCATTGAATACAATGGGGCTTACCTCTGAGTAAACATACACTGGATTGTGCTACAAGTGAAGCAATAAACCCAGGAATAAAATCATGAAGTAGAATTAAGTATATTTACAATAAGTGGCTTGCTTGGAAGCACCTATTCCCTTCACAGATAAAATAAAACCTGCCTTCAGCAAATGCCAAAATAAGTTAAATGAAGATGCTTTTAACAAGGTTATTACTTAAGCAGTGACAGGTTTACAGATTTTAGCACCACTGGGTTTTCACAGGAGCTGCAGTAAGTGCTAAAATAACACACACCTTCAGGTTCATTAAATTCACCCGCATGATGAAAGAACTGATATTTTGCTATATTACTATTGTGCTTCTAAGAACTGTCTATAAATAAGGCACACTCATAACAACTGTTTCAAGCACCCAAACAATAATATAAATGCTTCTTCTGAGCTTCTCTGTTCAGAGAGAAGCAGCAATTTGTAGAGGCAGAAATATGATTATTTCTGCAGCACCTGTTTTAATTGTGAACAGGTATTTTGGCATTTATTTTTCACAGGACGTGTGTACAAAAAGCATTACCCTTCATTTTGTTTAAAATAAAAAACAGCACAGAAGCCTGTCTTCTTTTTATAAGGAAAAAAAAAGAGAAATATATAGTCCCAGCTCCTAAATACTTTTTGCTAAAAACAAGTGCAGGGCCAGTAGCATAAAGCTGAGTGGATTTATTAGTAGTTAATACATTAAATGTTAGTAATGTGTTTGTATAAATGCGTCCTTTACCTTGACTGGCATTCTTGTAACAGTGCATTGCCCTGATAACCAACCAGTATCGTTTGTTTGAAGAAGGACCATTGCTGGGGGGGGGGGGGGGGAAGTAGCAGGAATTCTAATAAATCAATAGAGCATGGCCTTTAGAGACCTAGAAGACATATGGACAGTAATAGAGTATCTCAGGTTGTCTTGTGAATGATTCCATCTGGTTGAGGGCTTGGTGTTATTCACAGCCTTCTTCTCCCCTAAAACACCTTCAATCTTATCCACAGCCTGGATCTCAAATGTCAGACCACCTGGGATATGCAGCTGTCAGGCTGAAAGGGGAGCTGCCTGGGACTGGCCTTAGCCTGCTCATCAAGTAGATACTGTCACTGACAAGCAGGCAAGGCTAGGTGCACGAAGGGTGACAGGAGTATCAAGGGCAGGGAAAAGTGCATGACTTTGGCTTTCAGATGCAACAACAACAAAAATGGTGTGTGCATTAGAGAGAGAGAAAGAGGTTGAGAGAGAGATAGAGAATAATATTTGAACGATGCATTCCTGTAAACACGGTGACATCTAATAGGAGATTTTGTGCTTTCATGCACATCAGTATTTCTAAACCTCTGACATTTGTCAGCCAGCGTTTATTTCTATTGGAAGGGACACATTTTGCTCTGCTCATTGTCACCTAAGTAAATCTTCAGCGAGTACCCTACAGCCATGCTATAGAAAAGGGAGATGAGGACAAGACCCTGTTAAGGTGTTTTGTTTACAGCATTTTGCAAATGTGTCGCCAGGAAAGAAGTTTATAATGATAATTGCTATTCCAGGAAGATACATAGGTTCCGTTCAAACCACATTTACTTGGAATGGAAGATTTCTTCTGTTTAAAAAGGATTGTGGTTCAACTCCAAACATAGTTGACTTTCTCTTCATGTTGAAATGTCCACCTGATTGTGTCTTAGGAAGCCAAAACAGCAGGAAGAGAGAAAGCTGCTGTATAGGATGTCTAACCAATGGTCTATTAAGCTTGATAGTATTGATATTGACTGCCAGCAGCTTTCCAAGGGTTCAGGCAGGATTCTCTCTTTGCCCAAACTGGAGATGCTGGGAATTGAACCTGGACCTTCTGCATGCAAAGCAAATGCTTTGCCAGAGAGCCACAGGTGCCATTCTGGCAACTTTCATTATATCAGTAAAGAAACTAATTGTACACGACAACTGTGGGTGCGACCTTCAGACACAACTGGGTTGCAGGGAGGGGATAGGAAAGATGGTAGTGAGCCACTAGCATAAGGGAGGGAGGGAGGGAGCTGCATGGTTGGTTGAAAGCACAAGGGAAAGACCAGGTGACCTATCCCACAATGAGTCATCTGCAGTAATGGAACTCAATCAGTCTTCAAATATTTATTTTCCTTAATAGCACCAGATTGGTTCTTCACCATTACCTGATTTCTTAGATGACGAAGATCACGTTTCCATGTCTAATTCCCAACTAGAGTAGCCTGTACTCTCTCTCTACCAATCACATGGCCGAGCGGTCAAGGAATCAGGGAGCCAGTGGCTAATCCACAGCACTCCTTATTCAAGCCCTGCAAGGGCTGATACCATCTCCTTCCCAAAGGCACTCCTAGTAACTTTTCGGAGCACATAAATGGTGAGCTGGCTCAGATAATGGTTCTTAGCTGTCTACTGGTCAACCCCTTGCAGCCAAGTGGGTAAGTGATTTCATGGTTAATGTACTAGGCATTGACTGCAAAAAGACCAGTGAGTCTATCAAGACGTTTTTCAGCCTTTGCTTTGGTATTCTGTGCCAACTTGTGTAAATACCCACTCACTTTTGCTCATTCTTTTGCAAAATGTCCCTGTTAATACTGCTGTATCTTGTGACCAATTCTGCCTCTGTACAGGGTATTGGGGTAGGAGGATCCCAATATCTGCACTCTTTAAGTAAATGAATGGTGTGAAGAAGTGTGGAATATAGCTATTAATGATAAATTGACATATAATAGCAAAGTAAGAAAGAGACTGTCAAATAATATCTATCTATCTATCTATCTATCTATCTATCTATCTATCTATCAAGAGGTAAATAAATTTGCCATATATTCCCCCCCCCCCCCCAAAGACTAATCTCCATGCCATTCTACATGGATGCGGCTTCCTGGAAACCATTCCATAAGCTTTCCCATGGAACTATGATTAGGAATTGCAAACTAATATGCTTTCTCCTGCCTTTCCCATTCCCATTTGCTTTCACACCTTCATCCTGTCCTTTTACACAGAAGCCAGGAGCTGGAATTTCAAAAAGAAGAAAAGTGATGTGCGGCTGATTTTGTACATCAAAAACATAAGGAAGAAGCCATGCATTCTCAAGTTGGCTTCACCCTGCCAGCAGCTTTTACACATCACTGAAGCAGCTTCCAGTTTACTCGGTTGGCAAAGTGGAAAGAAAAAAGGAATCAAAGAAGCACAAATAAATATTAAAGCGTGTAAGAATGAAGCATTACCTACTTAAATGGCAATTATGCTGCTGGAAAACAAGAACATCACACCTGTACAAGAAAAGACATATAAACTCCAAACATCTGTTTGGATCCACCTGCCAGGCACCTGTTTTGCTGTTTCAATGCCATTTGATTGCTGGAGATGTAGAGGCTCTTGTGAGGTAATGAGTGATTTTACATTATGCATGATTGAAAACAGGTGTTGCAATGCTGTACAATTCTATGCATGAATAATTCAGTTTGTTTCAAGGAAGATATTGAAACATGGGCTGGAGTGTTCATTTATTTAATTATTTTATTAATAAACATGCAGATTGTCTTTTAACCTTAACCTGTCTCTTCTTTTTTTTTCAGTAGGGTAATGCAGATAATTTTCTTGCAGAATTAGTGGAGCTGTCCCGGCAGCAGTTAAAATATCTGTAGTATATAATATACAGGAAAACCAAAGTCCTGTTAACAAAGCATAACACCAAAAAAAAACAACAACCCACAGACAAACAAACAGTTCTGTTTTCTAGGGTGAAAGTGCGGGATTATTTCCTGCACAATTTTGCTGAGCCAGTAGCTTCTGTTCTATTTGTTTTATTTCGATTATTTACTTTTAGTTATACCCAGTTTTTGTGTGAAAAAAGGGCACTCAAGGCATGTAAAAAAAAGATTGTTGAGGTGTGTAATTTGACCCAAATACAAAACTAATTATATACCCTTTGACAGGGGGTCCTGATGATTGCTTCATGATTTCTTCTCCAGATTTGAGATATACATCAATAAATGTGGCATGAAGGAAAAGAGTAAGAACCACCTGGGAGTGAAAGAAAGAAAGAAAGAAAGAAAAAGAAAGAAAGAAAGAAAGAAAGAAAGAAAAAGAAAGAAAGAAAAGGCTAATTTGAAATTGAAGATTTGCTAGCTTCTCTGGTTATGGATGAGACAATAGTGACTAATCCAAAGATCTCTGTTGTTCTTTTAATCATTGCACAAATATTCATCCTTTTAGATCACAGCCACAATTTAGAGATCCCACCCCCCAAAAAAGAAGAAATTGTTTAATGACTTTTAATAACTCTTTGGGGAGTGAAAATGTGGACAGTGGGGCATGTTACCTTTTGTGAATCCCATGGGAATGCTTGTGCATTTAAATCTTATTTTTTCTCTGTGCTCAGCCTGCTACAGCTGAAGCAGACAGAATGGAGTTCTGCAAGCTTTCACAAATGCCCATCTACCTCATGTTCCCTTTGCGTTGGTGCCAGCACCATTGATATTTAGTGCCAGCCATGGCAATTTTTGACATATGTCCACTTGGATCAAGATTTGAACCTTTAATAGCACTTCAAACAGAGATTCATTTGCCTTCAATGGTGCCCTACTACATCTAGTAGAGAATGTCACAGGATCTGGCATTTTCTTCTAGGCCCAGCAGCTCACTAAAAATCTTGGCACACACAATATGGCTTCCTTGAGTCACAGTTGCTGCCAGAATGTTCTTCACACCTTTCTTATCAGGTACTGCAACTCCCTGAATGCACCAGATTTGAAAACAGCGTCTGTCAAAAGATGAGGCTGCCAGACTCCCTAAGATGTTGTAATGAAGAAGAAATTGGGTGGGCAGAATGGAGAACATATCTTTCTTCCTCTGGAAACCTTGAATCAAACCATCCTCAGCCCAACAAACAATGGCCTTAAAAAACAGTGTGTTTAAATGGGCCCATAAGGAACACATTTCAGTAATTAAGACAGGCTTGGGCCACTGCAACATACACATAGCAGTCCTAAGCATACACCGCAAGGAGGTAAGCCCAGCCGAAGACAAAAGTACTTATTTATGAGTAGACATGCACATGAGTGCATTGTTATTTAATGTATTTATTATTACTTCATCAGCTAATGGGTGTTTTCAGATGGTATTAACAAGCAGAACTTGGAAAAGTCACTTTTGGTACTGTAACTCTCACAATGTATTTGACCATGCTGGCTAAGGGATTCTGGAAGTTGTAGTATAAAAGGTAACTTTTCTGAGCCTTGTTGATATTATGAGAAATCTTAAGGGATTTGAATTTTTTATTGCCTCACCTGGAGGCAGCACAGGAAGGCTTGGGGCAGGACCATGCTAAAACCATACTACTTTAATTTCATGTTGAGGTCGGCATTTTACATCTGCTTGAAAATATTTATTACAACTGGGACCTGCAAAAGAATGTTGCAGTGTGGAGTGGACCATGTGTCCTATTCAGGGTTCCTTCCAATAGGGCATCTTCCATTCCAGGATACTGGATTCCATTCACTTGTCCCCCTACCCTAGTCTTCCATTGTCTCCTCTTTTGGAGAAGACAATGGAACATGCATAGCACACCTTTGCCCTCCATAGGATTTCCCCCCAAGTATTTTTCCCCTCCTCCAGCAATCCTTGAGATTCCCCAAAGAATGCTAACATTTCCTGCTTCTTATCATTTTTGGCTATGTAGCTGATCACCTAAGTATATATGATTTAGCGGTTTGAGAAGTTTCCAGCTAAACGCTACAAGGAAGTGATGCTGAAGACTTGCAGAGGTGCCTGAAAGGGACACAGAAGAAATAGTTCATCCAGAAAGGGGAGAGAACTTGGCGGGCATTAAAACCACAGCTTGTAACATTACATGTTTAAAAGTAACTTGCATTGCTCATTGTTTTTTGGCTGCCAGGTTGCTAGCATTATTCTTGTTGCTCTGATAGCGCATCTAATTCATTGTACACTATAAACATGCCATATTGTCCTTAGCAAGAAGTCACAAAAATACAGGAAAATAGTATCTCATTCTCTCTAGTCTCTACTTCTGATATTGCACCTCTGAAATATTTATGCAAATTGTTGTTACGTGTCAAGTTGCGTCAGACTTATGGGCAACCTATGAATAAATGACTTTTAAAAGGTCATATCACTAGCAGCTCGGCTCAAGTCTTGCAAACTAAAGGCAGTGATTCCTTTACTGAGTCAATTCATTTCATGTTAGGTCATCTTTCTTTTTCTTCTGCCTTCCCTTTTTACTGTATTATTGTAGTTTCCAATGAGTCTTCTCCATGATAGACATGGAGACAGTTCCAATAGTCTCCAATGTCATTTTAGTTTCTAGTGAGATATCAGGCTTGATTTGAACTAGAACCCATTTATTTGTCTTCCCACGGTATCTGTAAAGCTCTCCTGCAGCAGCACGTTTCAGATGAGTCCATTTTTATCCTGTCAGCTTTCATTCTCATGACATCTGTACATGGAAATGGGAAATACAATAGTGTAGATGATCTTGGCCGTAGTCTTCAAAGACGGTTCCTGAAACTTGTGGATCTTTTCTAATTCCTTCATAGTGGTTTTTCCAAGTCTCAGTCTTCTTCATGTGTGTTAGTTGCACTTGCCATTTGGATGGATGATTGAACCAAGGTATAGAAAACTTTTAACAATTTCAGTTTCTTCACTGTTGATATCAAAGTTGTGTAGTTCTTCTGTAGATGTAATTTTGTAGCAATGGGAGCAGGAAGGAAGGAAGACATGACCATCACTTCTTCCACTGCAGCGTGGAAGTGTGATCTGGTTTAATTTGCATTATCTCAGAATATGTCCCAGTCTCAGGAGAAAGTTTTATTCTGAATTAGTCTGAGCAAAACCAAGACAGAAGGTTGCCTTTCTCTTCTAGAGAGTATTGCTGGACCCATTGGATTGACAGAGCTATAGCTGGTTCTTTGAAGAATTTCAATCAAACTCCATTCTCTCCCTTGTTGAGGAGTCATATGGGCCTTCATTTATCAAAATGGGGAACACAGAAAGTGTCTTTATACTCAGCTATACCCTTGACCTTCCTAGCCCAGTATAGTCAGCTTTTACCAGCAGCAGCTCTCCAGTGGGGTAAAGCAGAATTCTTTCTTAGTCTTACCTGGAGATCCCTGTTAGCAGCTTCCCAGAGTTTCAGACAGAATTGTTTCCTACACCTACCTGGAGATCAAAATACACCAGGGCTCGTAACAAGAAGACTTGCTGGAAAAGACAATAATGGTGAGAAAACTTGAAGGCAGAAAGAAAAGAGGAAGACAGATTGACTCAATAAAGAAAGCCACATCCTTGAGTTGGCAAGAATTGAGTTGAGCTGGTAATGATAGGATATTTTGGAGATCCCTCTTTCATGGGGTTACCCATGTAAGTCAGAAGCAATAACAAGAACACATAATATAACGTAATGTAACATGATGTAACATAATGTGACAACAAAACTCCAAGAACGGAACAGACCTGACCTTGTGTAGCTTCCAAAATCAGGTGGGATCAGGATGTTCAGGGAATATGGTACACAAACAGAAACTTCTAAACCTTCTCCTGTTTCTTGTAATGTCACTGTACTATCTATCTTACACCATGCTTTATGCGAGCATAGTAGTGTAAGAAGTAGTAGCACCAGCAACTCTCTCCCAGTGAGAAAATGGACGTCTTATGAAAGTTAAGCAAGCTCTGATTTTAATTCACAGTTTGAACCAAACCATGGTGACTCGGAAGTAAGACCCTGCACATGTTTTCCTTAAAACATAATCAGTGTGGATTCCTTTAAGAATCTCTCATGCTCTAACATTCCTGCGTATTAAACCACTACAAAAGAAAAATGGGGAATTTGAGATTATGACAGACCGGAGAGCAGGGCTGGAACTTGTTTGTACCCCTGTGCATCATCCTTTAGTATTGCCTTTGAAGTTTATTACACTATTGTTTTCTTTGCTATTGTCTGCTTTGAAAGATTGTTGTCTGAAAACATCAGAAGAGCAAGCATACAGCAAATGTTCCGGGCTGGAAATCTGGACACCAAGCCTGCCTCGCACACAGCCAAGGTATCTGCAAGCATCTTCTGCCAGGTACCTGTAATCTGATTTTCTAGAACAGTAGTGCTCTCCTTGTTATTCACAGCTGTAATCATGTTGAAGCTGTCAAGTGTTGTCTCCACATCTTCAATTTACTTCTCAAACTAAATCCCTCACTCCTTTGTATGCCGAGGCTGCTGTGGCCTGGAACTCATCTAGCCTTTTAGTAACATCTTCCAGATTTGTTTTAAACTGATTAGACACTGCTGAAGAATCAAATTCTCTCCCCCGGATAGTACAAAGCCAAGTGTTGACAGACCTGGCTCCTAGCCATCAGCCACGTGATGACGACACGCTGCATCTTTTGACAGCCCGACTTTTGTACTGGCCTTCCTGAATGCTCATACGCCCTGAAAAATGAAAATAAAATAAACTATAGTGTGACGGGATGAAGGGTGCAATTAAAGAGAAAGAGGTAGAAGAGAATTGAATTGGGGGGGAGATACAGCTCCCCCAGATGCTAGAAAAGGAGGGGCTGTTAGAGAGAGAGAGAGAATCTGTAATTAAAGGGCTGTTTTGTATTGGCTATGAGGAAGAACCTGGAGAATGCTCTCATTGTCAAAATGATCATCCTTAAGTATCTTGCTTGCAGCTACTGAAAATGGTTTGCATCCTTATGGATGTTTACTTACAGTTTTCAGCAGGTTTACTTACTAGAAAGTATCTTTATGATAGAGATGGGTGAAAATTTTGTTTTTGTTTTTTAAAGAACATTCTGAAGTTGAGTGATTGCTTCTTAAGGACAATGTAAAGAAGAGGAGTTTTTTTCTTTTTAAAGCAAGCATACAAAAAGTAAACAGAAATATTTGTCCACCCAGCAGTTGACTTTGAGTGCTTACCTCTTACATATCTGGCTATGGAACCTTTGTCCCCTCAGTTATGTTATGGTATAGAATTAGGGTGCCCAACTTTTTATTTTTGACAAGCTTCTCCATGTTAGGAGTTTATAAGAAAGGTCTTCATAAATGGGGGTAAATGGGGGATAAAATATTCCAAGATGGGAGAAAACAACACAGAGAGGTTTGTCCATTCTAGTTTATTATGGCAAGTCTAAATAGCAAATAGCAAGAGAACCCACACAGTTTTGTTGTTATGTGCCATCAGGTTGGAACTGACTTTTAACACCCCTAGCAGGCCTTTCAGGGTAAGTAAGATATTTAAGGAGTGATTTTACCAGTTCCGCTCCTCCAGTGAGTTTCCATGGCTGAGTGGGGATTTGAACTCAGGCCTCCTGAGTCCTGGACCCTCCCAGCCAGAAGCTTTTAATCAATGTTTTAATAAGCAAGCAAACAATTCTGCAAGAGAAGCTCCAACAGGGAAATGGATTTCTAAAATAGTTTTTTAAAAGGATTTCTAAGATTTCCTAAAGCAAAGCAAAATGAGAAGCCTTCATTAGCTACATACAAGATTAATTTAAATCTAACCCAATGTCAGATTTTTCTTCCAACTATAGAAGGAAGATGGCCCCACAAAATTTGATTTCCACCTCTATATCACATGATGTATGACTCATGATAGTTCAGATTGCACTAATTTGTATAAGGAAAGTACTGGAATCTGTTCTTTCCTTAAATTCCCAATCTCTCTCTCTCTCTCTCTCTCTCACACACACACACACAGTATCCTTCAATCCAAAACTATTCATCAGTTGAGATTTATCACCTACATGTAAAAATGAAAGTAGAAAAAAAGAAGAAGAGAGAGAAGGATAAAAAGGAGAATTGAACTTCTTTTAAAATGAATGCTTGCCCCTTACCCGTTTGACCATCCCAGCAATTAGTTATTATAGAAAGAACTCACAAAACAATTCCTAAGATGCTTTGTACTTCCAAGACTAATGAGTTTGGGTTTTAAAACTATAGCAGTCCTGTAGTTTCCAGTGAAACATTCTGTTATCCTCAGTATACTATCTCTTTGTATTAAGGAAGGAAGATGCCTGGTGTATTTAAGTAATGCTCATGTAGAATCAGCCAACAGAGAGTTTTATGAAGGGGAAAACGCTCTGTCTCTCCCCACCCCATTTTTGCAGGCTCCACAACACAGCAAACAAGATGTATAAAGTGGCAGTTATATAGTATGTTTTCTCTCCAATACCTCTGTATGGTCATTTAGAAAAATGACATGTGTAAGCGGTCCTTTATGATAGAGAGAGAGAGAGAGAGAGAGAGAGAGAGAGAGAGAATCTTTATGAATATACAGTGAGAAAAAATATGGATTGCCACTCCAAATAATCTATGGCTGCTATCTAGTTTATTTAATTTTAACGTTTCTCCATTACTTTTCAATAAAAGAACATGCTTTCAAAGGTGCTTGTATAGTTTTTTATGACAGTAAAGCAACTGAATAACTACAGGAGCAACTTTTATGCAACTATTAACTGTAAGAGCAAAAAATTGGTTTTATAACCATAAATAAAATAAGATATCATTATGAAGTGGCCAGATATATAACTGAATCTTGAACCTGAAAGCTAAAGACAGTTGAACCAAAAGTTTGACATGCCCTTATGGAAGAAGTGTCCAAGACAATAGAAGGGCTTAAGAGCATTGGATTGAACTGCACAACATGCTGAGGTAGTATCTAGAAGGCCAGGGTTCAAGCAGTGCAAAATGTACCCCCAAGTCAACCTGGTAATTCTTGACATGCAAATTGTATAAGACGTAGAGTACTGAACCCCATGCCAGCATCTCCCCTCCCCCATGGGACATCAACAACACTAGCAGAGCTACAAAACAAAACATGTGTGTCATTCATATTCAGGATTGTGTACATGCTTGATTTTCTGAGTCTTAGTTACACCTGCTCTCCACTGGCCTGGCATAATGAAAATTCTTCCTCTGCTTTCTCCCAGTGGCTTGGTCTACTGAATGTGCAGCCTGCTGAAAAATGTTTTCCCAGAAGCCTGACCAACTGCTGTCTTTTCCTATGGTGGCTGTTGGATAAATATCAGGGAAGGGCACATCTTCTAAATGTCATGCCCTGGGGCAAAGCCCTGGTTACTCTGCCTTAGTCATGGCCTGTATATACCTCCGTATATACTATCCTTAGACAGTAGGACATGATTTTACTAATGGAGGGGTGGTTACAGCCAGCAAATGGAGTTTGCAGATTTCAGTAGTTTCTTAACCACCTTTCTACCCATAATTCGAGCACTGGAATGGAGAGCTTTCCCTACAAATTATAGGGCTGAGCAAAAATTATTCCCCCAAACCCTATCCCTTATGTTCAGTTTGTGTGTTACGCTAATGAAACTGGTGGCTGGTGGCCATTATTAAGACTTGCATCTATATTTCCCAAGCTTGGGTCTTTAGACATTGTTGAACAAGAATTCCCATCATCATGAGCCAACAAGCACAGTACTTGGGGATGATAGGAGTTGTAGTATGTTGCATGTATGGTTGGGAATCACTGCTGCAGAGAATGAGTTCAATAAGTCATTACATAGGTAAACAATAATAACATAATGACCAAAATCCAGTAGGAAGTCACAACTAGAGTAAGCCCATTGAATCAGTGGAGATTTGGTGAGTCAACTCCTCCATGTATTTCTTGAAATACATTGTAGGACCCTTCAAGGAAAGATCCATTTTCCTTTTCCATAAAGCCTCCCACCCACCCCCAAAACAGGTGACATTATGCCTTTCAAAAGCTTTTGCAATTATAAATGTTACACAAACACAGGAATACAGAGGGGGGTATATATGTATGTTTTAATGTGGCAACACTTTGCCTCTCAAGAACAGACATCCTCAGGGCTGGGGGGTGGGTGGAATGTTGCTAGCCCTGAAATGATTGACATTTGTTTACTTAGCTCTGTCTTCTTGTAAGTCTGCACACCTATTTCAACCTTGAACGGTTTCCAACTGTGGTATACTGGAACATTTTTTCATTTATTAAGTTCAGTGTTGCCAACCCAAACAAAGAGTAATCAGTGATGATCCAAGCAGACCAAGCTGTCTAGCACCATACAATGTATCTGCATACTAATTTTCAAATTCCCTCACATTTCCAGAGAACTAATGGGATCATTTTCATTCTGTTACAGCAACTCAACAGTTACAGAATCACCATCTGTGTTTTCGTTAACCTGAATCAGATATGAATTCTGTTATTGCAAGGTAGAGCAGCTTGTTTAATGATTCTTAATCTTTTCTTTAATTAAATCATGCAGCCAACCTGAAAAATCTATCTTAATGCAAATTAGGAGCTTTTTTGGCATTCACTTACAGTAATGCACTAATAAGGTTAATTTATGAAGGTTCTCTTCCAGTCTGTACAGATGATATTTGTTCACTGCATATTTTTAGCATATTGTCTCTTTTTGTGATTTTTTGTTTTTTTTAAACCCTTTTAAAAACATTGTTATCTTTTGTTAACACAAAAGGAGGGAAGTTCTTCTGACTGTAAGAAATGAAATAGCGCTAACAATGAGAAACTGTCTGTGTTTATATGCTCTCCGTACCTATTTTTTCAGTAGTCTGAATATCACAGTGATAGAAACCATAGGGCTCTCCCAACCGTCAAGTCCTTTTTCTAGCAATTGGATAGAAATCAAATTCTCAAGTTTATGTATTTCCCTCTATAATAGCCTCTTTCACCTGGTTGAGCTCTGGGGTTTGCACTTATTTGCATAATGGACTATTTTTAGTGGCACCAATATTTGCTGCCATTTGGATTGCCAAAGTGTTTCTTGAGCTTCTGCCCAGTGCTGGCCCTAGACACTTTGCTGCCTGAAGCAGAGTGCCAAAGGGAACCAACTTCACACAAGGCCAACAGGCTACAAAGTCTTGCTGCACCATTTCCTATCTTGTTTGGTGTACAACAGGACCAATCCTGCTCTTCACCTGTGATGGAAGGCAAGATAGTAAAGGGCACCTGGATAAGGCTCCACAGGTATCAGTAGCTGGGCAGGGGGTGGGGGAGGGACAAAGGTCATCATTATGAGAATCTACTTTACTTTTATCCCTCTGTTTCTTTCTGTCCTTTCTCTCTTTTGTTGCCATTTCTTCAAGGAAATCATGACTATTCTGGTTTTATTTTGTTTTTTAAAGTGGCATTTTGGCTGTGCTTCTGGCCTGAAGTTCCTAGAGGCTTCACATGTCTTTATCTTCTCACTGACCTTACAACCACAGCAAATGCCTTCCGGCTCTATTAATTTTATATTCTTCCAGCTGTGTCTCTACTTCCTTCTTTCCAACTTTTTTTAAAATGTAGATTTGCCTTTCTGATGTAAATCTGATCTATCGGTTGCTGTAAGCTGGAAATCAACAAGGTGTCACAATAGGACTCAGTTAACACTTTACGTTAACCAACTTTCTGGTTGTTAGCATGCTTTTGATTTTATCTCAGGTCATTAAGGTAGAAATACTCTACACTCAATCTATTTGCATAGACTAGCACAAGTGGTCATTCTAGTTAACATAAAGATGTTCATCATCTGAACAGCGTTGACCTTCAAGTGGCCTGTTCCCTTTAAGTAATTGCAGACCAAGTTTAATGGTCATCTTCCAGAGACTGACCACTCTTAATGGTTTTCTATGTTGCCTGGTGCATTTTTCTGCATGTTTGCCAGCCAATCCTGCCAAGGTCCTGCCAAGGTACCTGGAACAGGGGATGGTATATAGGCTATCAATATGGTTTTTCATGAAAGTCCAAGACAAATCTCTACAACCATGTCAGTTCTTTGGTATTCTGAAATGCTACGGAATATTGAACATTAGAGTTTACAGTGTGACAGAAGACTTATCACAAAACAAACAAATATGGATACTATTCCATTTGTAGTCTTATTCTGTAGTAGTGATGCATCCGCAGCTTTTCCCCCTTAATTGCTGAGCTATACTTTTGGTGCATTTCTAGTCTCAAGGCAAAAAGCTCACATTTAATAATGTACTTGATACTATTAGAAAATAATTATGAAGCAAGGTATGAGTGATATATGTAGGTCCTGTCATGTATCTATAGAAATAATTCCTCATATGATAGCTAGATGCTCCTAGGTCGTATCAGCAGATTATATGTGCAGGTATAACCAAGTTGCAAATATCCGTTTTCATCTTGCAGAAACCTTACAGATTACTCACATCTTTTCCTCCATGTTATAAATTCCTGCCACCTCCAGTTTAGAAAGTGCAACCACAATATTACACTGGGCAAGCAAGTTATCACAGATAAAACAGTTGCATTTAATAAGCTGGATATTATACTTCCGGAAAAGCAACCAAAAAACACATACCTAATTGAAACTGGAGTTCTATCAACAAGCAACTTAAAAAGTACAGAAAGTACCAAAATTGCAAAGTACTAAGCATGAAGGCAAGTAATTAAAAGAATATTTTATTTATTTATTTAAAATATTTTCATCCTGTCTTTCTCCTTTTGAAGGGCCCAAGGAGGCTTAAATCGTTAATAGACAATATTTTAAAGTTAAAAAATACTAAGTATACAAATATTTTAAAAGAATCAAACAAATACCACACTAAAAATGTTAAACAGAGGGCTTGGTTCTACTGACAATAAGAACCACTGTTGCATCATATTTTTAATGTGATTTATATGTGACTGTCATGTGATTGTAAATTGCTGTTAGTGTTTCCACTGCCCATCAGCTGGGCTGTGTGTGTGGGGCACCCATTCTTCCCTGAAGGAGGAGGCAACTCTCCCCTCCTGGCTCTGGACCAAGCAGCTCACCTGGTAGCTGAGGAGGCTTGTTGCTTTCCATAGGCATGGATGGTGCTGGGAGAGCAGGTGGCTCTGCTTGGCCAGGGCTGGGTGGTGGTGGTGAGAATGCTTCTCTGCTTGTTGCCTATTGCCTGCCTAAAGCCCCGTAGGAAGTAACACATGAGTGAGTGGAAGACAGTACAGCAAGGGGGGTCAGATGGCAAGCAGGAGAATAGGTGTGACAATGAGTGTGGGGGAACTGGCTGTCTAGGAGGATGGCCCCCTTTCCCCTTTATCCTTCCGAAAAAAGCTGAAGACCCATCTCTTCAGGCAGGCTTTTAACAATTATAACTGAATCCCTGAACCCGATTTTGGCAGATAATTTTAATCTTTTTTATGTTTTCATGTTTTAATCTTTTAATTGTATTTTAAATCATATATTGTTTAATTTATCTTTTAATATTTAACTTATTGTGTTTTTAAATTGTGTGAATTTTAATGTTGTGACCCGCTTTGGGTCCCTTGTTGGGAGAAATGCAGCATATAAATAAAACTAATAATAAAAATAATAATAAGAGGAGGAGGAGGAAGACAAGAGGGGAAAGGGTGGAAAGAGGAGGCTGGGGGTGATGGTAGGAGTAGTGCAGGGACAGATGGTTCAGGGGAATAGAAGGCGGGAAGGATTTGGAGAATGGGAGGGGTGAAGAGAAGAGGGATAGGGTTGGAGGGCAGGAAAGTGGGGGGGCTGAAAGGGGAGGAAAGGAAGGGTGGGCTTGGCTGACTGTTGGCTGAGAATCAGATTTTCCCATGGCACCAGCTTTTTTGGCAAGCAGACCATGATGGTTTTTTTTTTTTTAAATTCCTGCTATCTGGTACAGCACTGTACCAAATATCAGGAATAAATAAATAATAATGTGGATAGGGGCATTCACATATGCTGAATCAATTCCAATGAATCTATTCCACATCCACCTTAAAATAAATGGTCAGCAGCAAAAACACATTCAAAGCAGCAAGGCACAACAATCCACTTTTAAAAACCCTGCAAGGCAGTCAGTCACGAAGGAAAAGTCTGTCTGAAGAGAATCCCTTGGCCTGCTTCTGGAAGGACAACCAAGCTGCCCCCCCCCCGACTTCCTGTGGGAGGGAGCTCCAGAAGCTGAGAGCAGCGACAGAGAAGGCCCTCTCCCATGTTCCCACCAAATGCACCTGCGAAGGTGGTAGGACTGAGAGAAAGGCCTCCCCTAATGATCTTAATACCCGGGCAGGCTCATAAAGGGAAACATGATCCTTGAGATAGAAATGGAAACAAGATCAGGTTATCCTTCTCTCCATACTAATTTCAGCCATTGGAGTGGTTCCAAATCATTTGATTAACAATTTAAAGCAGTTGCTAATGCCTATTAATTTATTTCCTGAAATTCAAAAATCAGTGATTTTGCATATATGTCATCTCACCCAGAATTCTAGGATTTCTGGGTTTTAGGTTTGACCCTTTGATCTACCTCCATGCACCAGTAATGCTGAGAAATAAGAAGTGCAATGTAAGAACAAGAACAAGAATAATATAAACAAATCAAACTTTACAAATACACTGATGTAATGTGAGCTAGCAGCGAAAAGGCTAATTTATTTCATCGTGATTGGCTAGCACGAAGGTTCCCTTTAAGGTGCACAGCTGTGTGAGCGCACACAACCCCACCCCCTCCATGCAGTGTTCCTCTTCCTCCGCGCACCCACAGCAATCGTTTCCAGCTCGTTTGGTTCCAGTTGCGGCAGAACCCCTTGTGGGGGGGGGGGAGTCGCACGAGAGAGAGGGGTGGAGCTCCACCCAGCAGTGCTGAAAATTAGAGGGAACATTGGCTCACACTAATTATGATGTCTGTATACTACTCACATAACCAAAGGTAGTATGTCCCTGTACATCAGCTGCTGGGAAACATGCACCAAAGGATGGTATTGCCCTCACAGACTTTCCATATAGAATTGGCTGGCCACCATGTCAACAGAATATTGTTGAGACAGGCCTTTGGTTCTTAAGCTAGGCCATTTTCTTTTTATCCCAAGAACATACTTCAAAGATACTGGGCAAAGGCTATGATAACCATAGTTTGCTTTCCTGTGATATCTGAGACAGGTCTGGAATGGCACTGTTGACCTGAAATGTGGGTCTGGTATTGAATCTGGCACTAAAGAATGGAATTTCCTCTCTCAGGTATGTTCAGTAAATTGTTACATTTGCTAAGGGTTCTTATCTGTCTATAGCAGTAGCTTACAGCTGTTGAATAGAAAATAGATTCCTTACAGCAAAGCTGCTGGTTTTTAGAATTTAAAGCATTATTGACTCTTGTCAGATCAGTTTCCAGCCTTATTGACTCATGGAGTAAATACAGAAGGAAAGTGAAGTCAAGTTCAGTAGCCCAGTCGATATTTATTCTACGAATCAATACACATTGATACTAACCCAAAATACTCACTAAATGCATCTTTAAATATTTACACCAAGGTCAGAAGAGAACCAATCAGAAAATGCATGGGCCTGAAATTTTCAAATAGGAAAATCAAATATATTAGGAACACTTTTCAGGGAAATTTGAATATTTTAAAGACAGTTTACTTCAATTATGTCTGCCTGTCTGTTTATCTGTCATAACATAATTAAGGTCCATAGTCAAAGTATGTCTTGAACATGTATAGGAGGAGACCATCTATGGCGCCATCACTTCCTCTTTTTCAAACATCCAAAACTGTCCCTTTTCTTTCAGGTAGGAAATGTAGACATTCCTTTATTTTGTTTTGTTTTTCTTTTCCATTTTTATTTCACTTTTGCAATATTATTGTGGTGCCCAAGCCTCCCTAAGGAGCGCTTAGTACTCAGTCAGAGAGTTCGACAGGCCACTTACCTACCACCTTTGTGCTGAGGCAAGTCCCAAGACCTCAGCAGTGCATAGCATAAGCCCCTTGAACAAGTCTGACCTTAAAAGAACACTTTACTTTTACCCAGTACTTTGCAAGTACAGACACATAGGCTTTGTGATTCCTTAGAATTCACAACAGCTCAGTTAGGTAGGACTCTTAAAGATAGCTAGTTTGTGGCCCTCTCCACTCCCTGGATTTAGCCAGACCCTGCTGTTCAACAGACCAGTCCTTTGTAAGAATTTTTATATTTATTTTTTATTAGAAAAATAGAGTTTCATAGGATCAGTTTATATTGCTCAAGCTTTAGCATAAAGAACATATTCAAAGATTGTTACAGTTAAATAAAATAACTAATCCCCATTAAAATAAAAAACACTACTAAGCTGGGCTAATGTGGGCTAGCCCCACCTCCTTCTTTCTCTTTACTTACATTCTTTCTCCTTCAAGCCACATGCTCAAACCATCAAGTTCTTTTTCTCTCTCATCATCATGGAATTGAACTTCTCCCACATAACTCATCGTCCATTTTCTACATTCTCTAACTCCTCCCTTCTTCTTGACACTTCATGGCTGTTAACCAATTAGCCTCAAGGGGCTGTAACACCTTCCTCTGCCCTCAATTCCCATGAAGATCCAGGTGTTTTATCTCTTCTCCAATTAGCTCGGAATGTTGAGTCTTTCACGGGCCTCTTTGTCCGACCTTCAGCTTTATCTCGAACCACTTCAGAAAAACACTCATAGCACTTAGAAAAACACATTCCAATGTCTCTCAAATCATCTTCACACCAAACCTGTCTAACTCCATCTTACATTTCTCTGACTACATATCCCACACTGCTTCAACTCCATCACACGCCGCCCCTTGAATTTCAAAAATACAGGGTTACATATGAGCCTGCATTTTTGACTAAACAAAGGCTAGGTCACATATTTTGGCCTAGTAATTTCACTAACTCTATGTTAAAGTTATACAATGAAATAAATGGCAAATTTTAATTATGCATTCTAACTAGCAAAGCATGAGGTAGAGAAAGTTCTATCAGCAGCAATTGAATATAGAACTCTGGGGTTAAGCACTTCTAGAAGTCTGGAAAATAGAAAACAGTCATGTTAGTAGTAAAACAGAATTACACTCTGGTTATGCTCAGGAACCATTGAATCAGAAAACACTTCTTCAGCCATCTGCCATGTCTGAAATTCCACAATGCATCCTGGACGGGCTGTCTGTGATGACATTCAGCTTCCCAGGAATGTGCTGAACCTCAAAATCAAAATCCTGTAAAGTTAAACTCCAATGCAAGAACTTTTGGTTATGAGATTTCATCTTTTGTAACCATACTAATGCACGATGGTCAGTCTGCAGGATAAACCTGCGCCCCCATAGGTAAGGGTGTAAATGCTGAAGTGCCAAGACAACAGAATAGGCCTCTTTTTCAGGTACAGAGTAACTTCTTTCACGGGGCAATAACTTTTTACTGAAATAGGAAATAGGATAACAAATCCCATCATCCCCTTTTTGCAACAACACAGCTCCTAATCCCCAATCAGAAGCATCAGTCTGAAAAATAAAAGGCTTGTCAAAATCAGGTGATTTCAAAATAGGAGCAGAAACAATTTTAGCTTTCAAAGCATCAAAGGCTTTCTGACATTCCTGTATCCAGTTCACCTTGACAGGCATTCTTTTTTTTTTTTTTTTTTTTTTTTTTTTTTTTTTTTGTAAGCTCTGTCAAAGCTGCAGCTATATCACTGAAATTAGGAATGAATTTTCTGTAGTAACCAACCAGGCCTAAAAATGATTGAACCTGTTTCTTTGAGGTAGGAACAGGCCACTTCTGAATGGTGTCTATCTTGGCCTCCAAGGGTTGAATTTCCCCCTGCCTAATCAGAGGACCCAAATACAAAACTTTCCCTTTTATCCACTGACACTTGCTGGCTTTGACTGTCAGACCAGCATTCTGCAACCTACACAACACAGTTTCAATGTGAGACATATGCGTAGCAAAATCAGGGCTAAATATAGCAAGGTCATCCAAATAAGCTGAAGCAAATGGAAGGTCTGCTAACAGTTTGACCATCATCCTCTGGAAAGTCAGGGTTGAGTTCGTCAATCCGTATGGGAGCCTTCTGAAACGGAAAGTCCCTACGTGGCTTACAAAACTGGATTTGTCCATCGTTCCTTCCTCTAACTTTACTTGGTAATGTCCATTGGAAAGATTTATGACTGAATCATACTGAGCAGTGGATATTTTTTTCAATCAGAGAATCCATACGAGGTAAAGGGTAAAAATCAGGAACAGTTATGTCATTCAACTTTCTGTAGTCCACACAAAACACAACCTCATCCAAAATTTATCCAGTATCATTTTTCTTTGGCACAATGACAACAGGGCTGCCCCATGCGGAGCTGCTGGGTTCTATAATGCCTAACTCCAACATCTTTTGAATCTCCTTCTCAATTTGCACAGCATGAGCCCCTATAGCCCTATAAAGACTGGACCTCACAGGCAGACTGTCTCCAGTATCTATAGCATGGGTGACTAAATCAGTAGAACCAGGCTTGTCAGAAAACACACCTTGGTAGTATTCCAGGATTTGAGAAAGCCACTCCTGCTCATCGGGATAACCTGAATGAACAAAATTGTCCAGCCAATTTCCAGCATTTTCCAAATCAGACAAAACGTCCAAAGGTTCCTCTTCTGGTCTAACACAAGCAGCTTGACACCTCAGAATGACAGCTGCTCTGTCCCAATATGGTTTCAGGCTGTTGACATGATAACCAGGCATTTGAACAAGATAATTCACAGTTCCAAGATGTTGCAGAACTTTGCCTGGGCCTTCCCAGGAAACCTCCAGCTTATTAGGTCTGAGGGGGTTCAAGACAAGAACAGAGTCTCCCAACTCAAACTCTCTGTGCCTTGATTTAAGATCATGAAAATAAATTTGCTTAGCTTGGGCCTGCTGGATATTTTCTTTAGCTATCTCCTGAATAGCTTTCAGCTTCACCTGCAAATTGTGCACGAAATCAGCAACAGGCACTGAACTGGACTGGATAGTACCTTCCCAGTCAGCCCTCAACAAATCCAAAGGTCCATGCAAATTTTTCCCATACACCACCTCACTTGGGTTGAGTCTGCCTAAGGCCTCATGAGGTGTGCTTCGGTAGGCCAAGAGGACCAGAGGGAGAACTTCATCCCACCCCCTTCCAAAGTCCTGAACAAAAGCTTTAATCATCTTGAGTAGTGTCTGCTGTGTGCGCTCTACCAACCCATGGGATTCCGGGTGGTAAGCTGTACTGAAATTTATTTTAGTTCCACTTATTTCACAGACTTTCCTCATCAGTTCACTTTGAAAAGCACCAGCCCTGTCACAAACTAACACAGATGGAATCCCAATCCTTGCACAGACCTCTAAAAACACTTTGGCGATTGAATTTGCAGAGATAGTAGCAACAGGGTAAGCTTCGGCCCACCTGCTGGCTTGACATACAAAAGTGACAATAGAACGCTTTTGTGATTTGGAAGGCAAAAAATGTCCTAAAACATCCATTTGAAGACAGTTAAAAACTTCACCCACAACAGGAGTTGGCTGAATTTTCGCTTTAGTTTTATCAGTGTGGTGCCCCACTCTCTGGCATGTGTCACAGGAAGCAACAAAGTCTTTCACAGTTTTGGCCATGTTTGGCCAGTAAAAATGCTGAGTGACTCTCTGCAAAGTCTTTTTACACCCCTGATGTCCCAAAAAAGGAGAATCATGTGCCAGTTCTAAGACCCGCTGTCTGTACTCTCGAGGCACAACTAGTTGTTTAGATGGTTCTAAATCCACCCTAGAATATTGAGCAAACTGGCGATACAGTAGACCATTTTGGCCCCAGAAAAAATGTATAGGCTTGACCTGACTCAGCGCTTGAGGCTGGTCAGCTTGCGACCGCAGGGCTGTTAAAGAAGGGTCATTTTCTTGGTGTCTTTTGAACTCATCTGTACCCATCATTTGAACAACAGTCTCTTCCCCCTTCTGGGCTGTTAAGATCTGGAGGAGCGGTTTGTAGTTGCTCAGGCAACAGAAGTTGCTCTTTGGCTGGCAAAACCGGCTTGGCTGGCAGGGATTGCTCTGCCTGAGGGGGTTCAGAGTCATCTGCTAAGCCTACCAGCTGTTCTTTTGAAGTCAGCCTAGGCAAACTTTGAGACCTCCTGAGTGGCATTTTGCACAATCTGGCTAGGGTTAATTAGGTTCTCACTAACAGAGGAAAGGTCCGCGCCCGTATCTCGAAGGGCATTAATTTTCAAAAAGCCTTGGGGGGGTTGGATTTCAATTGACTCACCGAACTCTTTTGCTGCCCATTCTGCTCTGTCGTTGGGGATCAGGCAAGTAGGATCGATGATTCTATATTGTAAATCCCACTGGGTAGGCTGTGTATAATCCTGAGCCTCTTTCCGAACGGCTGCTCCAAACATGCTAGGCTGAAAAGGATTAGTGGGGGGGGGGGTTGTTGAGGAGCTGGAATTCCTTTGTTTTCACTGGCTTGCCTCTGGGCTTGTGGAGGATTAACTCCTTGTTGAGCCAGCATTGGTAGTGATGCCTTATAGGGTATGCTCTATAAGCCTTATAAGGTGGTGATGCCTTATAGGGTATTCCTTATAGTATGATCCAGTGGCTTCCTCCAGCTGGGGTCTCTCGAAGCTGGATGGGTCTTCTGCTCCCTCCGGGTAGCTGAGGAATTTCAGCTTGGGCGGTTGCCGTGGGCGCACGGGGGTAGATGACTTGCCTGGAGGCAGAACTTGAGCTTGTTGGCTCGGCTGGGAGGTAGCTTTAGGACAATCTCTCCTGAGATGATCGCCGCCACACAAATAACACTTTATAGGGGGACCCGAAGTGGCTGGCTTTCTGGCATCACTTGGAGGAGCACGCTTAACCTCTTGAGAAACCGGTTTGACTGCCTTTTTAAATTCTCCTGACTTTTTCGTGGCTTCTGGTGCATGCCCTGCCTTGGCTTTTTGCCTGTCATCTCTGCGAAAAGCCCACAGTTCATCAGCCGCTAAGGCCATCTGCTGAAGATTTGGGAAGTGCTGTTCCAGCAGGGTAATTTTCATCTCAGGGGGGGACTAGTGTTAGAAACTGTTCACACAGCACCAGTTGTGATATCTGTTCTGCAGTCTGTGCTTTGGCATTTTGCAAATATTGAGTCCATTGACTCTGCAGCCTATCAGCCACCGCAGAAAAACTCTCCTTGTACTGTTTTTTTTATACTCCTAAACTGCTGACGCAGGCTCTCAGGCATAAAACCAAAGCGGCGGTAAACCAGGTCCTTAAATTCTGGCCAAGTCATGAACCTCACCTCGCATTGCCAAAACTTTAGCTAATTGTCCAGAAACTTGGGAATGGACCAGTTTAACATATAACTTCTCAGGAGCACCTATGTCTTTGCAGACTTGCTCAAAGTTTGTTAAAAAATCTAAGAATCTCCATCATCAGAATAAAAAGGCAAATGTTTCCTGTCATACCTGGCAACAGAGTCCCTTTCCTTCCTCTTTTCCTCAGCCTTTCTCTCCGCTTGCTCTCTTAGGAAAGCCACCTCTAGTTCTCCTTGTCTCTCCCTCCTGGTTTGGGTGATAATCAGCTCTCTCTGGGCAGACAAGAAATCAGCCATCAACAAAGTCAGCTTGTCTGTCTGATTCATAGTACGATGCCTCGGAGCTGGGCTTCCCCCGGCGGCACCATCTGTAGCATCCTCTCCAGTCTCATCTTGGAGAATAGCCATTCTCGGAGTTTTACTTGGATCGTCGTCTCCCTCATCCTCCTTGTCGTCTGGCAAGTCAGCCCATGTCGTTTGAGCTCTCACGGCATCTTCAGCGTTTCGCTCCAGGTGGCGCCTCATTCTGTCATTTCAAACGGTTCCACATCACCAAGCATTGGTTCGAGGAGGGACACCCCGGTTATCTTGGGTCGGGTGCCTCCAGTTGTGTCTAAGGACTCATCCAAAGTAATGTGTTGCAGTTCTTTGTCCAAAAGTAAGTCCATTCCTTCAGGTAATGGAAGCTTAGACATGGACGAGCTTCTCCTGATTGTCATTCTACCTTAGCAAAATAACAACTTAGGGAAAAGTCACTTTATTCTATATTTCTTTGAATATGCAAAACTCATTCCAACAGAATGGTCTCTCAGCAGCTCAGATCGTACATCCCACCACTGCCACCATGTGGTGCCCAAGCCTCCCTAAGGAGCGCTTAGCACTCAGTCAGAGTGTTCGACAGGCCACTTACCTACCACCTTTGCGCTGAGGTAAGTCCCAAGACCTCAGCAGTGCATAGCGTAAGCCCCTTGAACAAATCTGACCTTAAAATGATGAAGTCTGACTTAAAATGACCTTAAAAGCCGCCCAGAGTAGTCAATTGACTAGATGGGCGGGGTATAAATGCAATAAATAAATAAATAAATAAATAAATAAATAAATAAATAAAATGATGGAGTCTGACTCCATCACAATTATAATGTTGGTTTTAGATCTACTGTATTTCCATTTCAGCTATTATTTGTTTTTCTTTCTTTTAAGTAACCAATACAATTTCTAAAAATTGTGTGTGGGGGGAAGTAAGATGTACTTAAAAGCAAGTAATGTTCTTTTCCACACAGTAGCTTTTTCTGTCCTGAATACAAACAAGGTTGTTAATTTTGCTATTTTGTCCTGTTCTTCATTAAGGAGGACCCTGTCCCTGGGCTTCCTAAATAAAAAGTGCAAGATGAGGTGAGGCAGGGGCAACTAAGAAGAGGACCTTTTCAGTGATGGTGTCTTGGTTGAGGAATAATCTCCCAAATGGGGAATGCCTGGAGTGATGATTTCAGATCCACCTCTCTATTTTTTTGGGGGGGGGGGTAGTTAAATATGTATATATAAGTAAGATAGCTATTTGATTACTGGAATTATTTGTTCAAAGAAGAGTGTTGGATGAATGTCAGATAAGACTATTACAATTATTGGGAAAAGGAAAAAAAAAGTCTCTATAGAACAGTGCTTCCAGACCTTGAGTCCCCAGATATTCTTAGACTACAACTCCCAAAAATCTTGACCAGCACAGCAAGTGGTGGAGGTTTCTGGGAGTTTTAGACCAAGAACATCTGGGGACCCAAGATTGTGAAGCACTGCTATAAAACCTTATTCTCATTAACTTCTTACTACTGATGAGTGATGATCAGAAAAATGATTATTCATTTTGATTTGTGATTTGTCAAGTTTGACAAATCACAAATTATAAATGTATGAATGGGGAAACCCAATCTTACACCAAACTTGGAGAGGTTGTAGAGGAGAGTCAGGGGAAGCTTCTCTGTGATTTTGGTGTCTCTAGGTGCTTGGGGGCTACTTTCCAGGAGGAACCTATTTGTGGATGTTTTGCTTGGACATAGGAAACCCAATCTTCACCAAAGATGGATGGATTGTAGAGGAGAGTCAGGGGAAGCTTCCCAGCCATTTCAGTGTCTCTAGGTACCTGTGTTTGTGTGTCTTTTATAGCCAAACAAATCTACAAATAAAAAATCACTACAAATTCATTGTTTCACATTCGTTGGGGGCATTGATTCATACAAATATGAATCAATGAATTTTAACGGTTTTTGAATGAATTTGGTGATTCATTTTTTAATTCATGCCCATCTCTACCCTTTACGCAGCCCCAAGGGGAGACAGGATATATATACAGTATGAGAATTAGTGAGTATTTAAGAGAGAAACAAGTAAGGAGAAAAATAGAGTTAGGCTGTAGTCACACTGGCAATTTGAATCAATTTCTGTTCAGAATTTTTTAAAAAAATCAGGTTCTAGTCACATGGTATTTCAACCCGTGGCTGTGTTATCATGCACTGAATGGAAACTGATTTATTTCTGGTTATTTAAACTTTTTTGGCATCTACACTGCTGAAATTGACTCATTTCAACAAAACCACATTGAATTGAATCAATTTTAGAAGCAAAGTATTTTAAAAAGACTCTGCCAGCCAGCTGAAAAAAAAATTGCTTTCCAGTCCATATAAATCAATTTAACCCCTGCTTTGTATGAATAACAAAAACTGAATTGATTTAAATGATACATAAGTGCAGTTATTATTGCCAGTTGACCACAGCCTTAGTCTGAGGTCTGGATATAGTTTGGAAAGATAAGATTAGGATTAGGTTTGATGTATGAAATACAGAATATTTAGGGTAGAAATGATTGTACCTGTATACTAGATACACTGCTTCAAAAGAACACCATATAGGCTGAAATCCAGTGGTATGTTGAAGCTAGAGCAGGGCCACTGTATCATATTATAGCATATGCATAAATAACATATAATGTGGAATCAAGCGATCCTATAACTACCCATTGTAAAGAATGGAATCTAACTGCAGACGCAGAGAAGTATCAAAAAGTAGATCAAGAAACAAAGTGAGGAAGAACAAGACAAAGTGTATCTATTAGGGATCAAACATAAAGCAGTTGAAAATTCTATTTGTCTCAGCTTTACAATGCACATCCTTTTCACTTCCTTGAGTGGTGAGAAGTTTCAGGAACATCTCTTTCACCTAAAGGTCATTTTCATCCACATCAGCTCCCAAAGAATAATTTAAAATATGGTCATTTCTTCTCAAATATGCATCTTTATTTTTTCTCACGAATACAGCATTTTCTCAAATATTCACATTTTGGAGCACTGTCGGTCATTGAAACAACCAGGACAGCGTAGCAAGTTTGGGACCTTGTCAACCAGGACACCATCCCTCTTTCCCCATTGAAACACTTGGAGGCGTTATGTGCTTTCAGTTTTGCTATCACATCACCAAAGCTGACTGGCCATGTGGCATTGGAAAGTCATTCTGTTCACTGTGTGATCCCTGATTGGCTAGGATTATATGACAAAGAAGTCCTTTCAGGTAGTGGTACTGAAGTACCCATTGAAGGAACAAGGTATATGAAAATACATGGAAGAATGAAAATATGGTATGGTGTCACCAAGTCTTCGGTACAGCACCACTGTGGGGAAATCTGTCAGCACAGAGAGAATATGGCTGCCATTACTTACTGTAGCTTTTATATGTATAGGCTAATTACCACATGTTCTTTAGATATCACTAATTCTATTTAGCATGACATAATGAAAAGAAAAACAAAATCTGTGCATCATGAAGTATTTTGAAGTGTTGATGGGGGGGGGGGGGACACAACACCTACTGCAGATGGCAGATAAGCCAGCATTCCTAGTGATATGAAAGGCAGAGCCTCATTCATAGAAGAAATTGTATCCTGCCTTTCTGTTTGCCAGAAAGTGTTTCATTTTTTCATGAGTGTGGATTAGAAGCTATGAGGCAAACAAGGGGAAGGGAACTTTAAAAAAATAAATAAATTAACAACCCAATTATACTCTAAAAAGTGAATTTGATCTACTTTAAAAAAAAAAAAAGATATTCCCAACTTCCATAATGCTTCTCCCAGTTGTGTGCAAAAGCTAATGTCTATGGAAACTTCTTAATTAACTGCAATTCGCATCTAAAAGTATGCCATTTGTGTGACTGTGCAACAGTATTTCAGCCCATGAATGTGTGCCTGTGCCATGTCTACAGGCTAAAACATCGGCTCTATGTTATTCACTTGATGGCAGAAAGTCTTCTTGGGATATCCAGGTCAATTAATACATGATGACAGTTACAAGTCTTAGCAAATGAGTAACCTCTGCATGCAGAATGCAGTATGCCCCTTACATTATCTTCTAACTCCTTTCTTTTCTACCTTGGCATATTTCACTTTCTTAATCACCTGAAGTCCTAAGGTACATAAAGAACTCTGGGTCATTCTCTCTCTCTGTCTCTTCCCCACAGCCCCGCTTTATTTTTTATTTTTTTGGCAGCTTTTCAGACAGAAGAGTCAGCGTAGGGTTTATCCAGTTGTGCTGCCCTGGAGGCTAATACTGATTTTCCTGTCAACTATCTCTTTTGCAAGCCCTCATCCCTCCCCCTTCCAACACCAGACGAGCTAGGGAGCTTTAGCAACCCTGCCTCCACTACAGACCCAAATGAGAAAGGTGTCCAACTGTCATAAACACTCCTTTCAAGCACACTACCATCTAGCACACAAGGGAAGAAAGAAACCCAGGGCCACAACGGGGGTACTTTGAGGATAACTGACACAAATATGTATATACACTATCCATTGAAGGTAGGGAGGGGGGGGGGGTGAAGAAGAATGTTTCCAGTCAGAAAAGAAACAGCTGTCTGTCCCCAAGCTTCACTGGGAATTAATCCAGCTCAAAGCTGGATTAACGTCTATTTAAAAAACAATAATAACCCCCCTCCCCTTACACAAATAATTTGTATTGCACTGCCACATATGGTGACTATTTAGCCCACACAAATTAGACAGAGGTATCTGTTTACCAACGTACAAAAGGGTCACTTGAATCACAGATTTTTATATCATTCTCAAAGGCTTGTCTTTTTCATGTTATTCTGGAGACAGATGTTCTATGTGGATAGAAGTGTGGGGGAAAGAACTGAGAATTATGTATACTAATCACAACATGGTTGGCTTGATGTTTATTTCTGGAGAGGAGCAGGCAGAAGAGTATAAGTCTGTGGTAAACATTGATGGAGAAATTGCTGTTAAATTTCGTCTCCTGCTAGGCAAACTCGTACAACCCCTTTCCTGTCGTGTTTACACAGGTGAAAGGTCCAGACATGTACCTGACTAGAACAAGGTGCTGCAAGTCAAGATCAGCTTCTGCCATCAATGCAACACTGCAATTCACAACAAGGCGGTAGGGTGACAGATGAGGCATTGTGCCCAGTGATGAGGCCTACAAATGCTCAGTGGTGGTGTTCTACAAACAGAGCTGCACTTTGCAAAATCAAAATTATCTACGTCCTGCATAAACGAAAGACAGTTTTCCTTCAGCATAAAGAAATTGCTATTCATAGATGGAATGCTTGAATTTCACTTGCTGTTCGGCACTTTTGACAGCAGCTTTGACGTGGAGAAATTAAGCAGGTGGACTTTCCCCATCTCTTTGCCTCCATTCCAGGAAAAAGCATCACCTGCTTCTTATCAATGTGTCAGGATTAGCTTCACTTAAAAACACACAAATGACCCCTACACACAATTTGTAATGTGCAGGGTTTCCAGAGCTCAAGTATTTTTCTCAGAAGCTGTGGTTGATGAGGTAGCAGGGAAGACTGCTAGAGCGTAATTGGGAAACTCACAATGAGTTTCACCGAATATAGCCGAGAGCCAATTTGCAGACATATTCTGTTCCGGTAATGCTTGTAGAGAGGTCTTCCTTTTTTGGCCACCATTTGACTGCACCATTTTTCTGAGGGGCAATACTTGGCTTCAGTCTAAACTTTTTCTATCATGCTTTAACATTTATGATCACACTCTGAGATGGGGGAGAATATGTTGCAAGCACACACATGAACACATGTTTCTGTGTTAAACATGAACTGAAAGAAGCACATGAATCACATGAATCACATCTTGGTGTCGTACCCAGGAATCAAAGGGGGGGGGGAGTAGTACATGCTGTCCCTGCACCCAACCCCCAGAAAATGTCTCAACAAAGTAACTTCAAACTTAGCATTGTAGGAGAAGAAATGGGAAATGCTAGCTTTATTTGGACGATAGCTTCAATAGTGTGGATTCAATGTCTCTGCTTCAGCCACATCTGTGACTGAAGTTCACCAATGACAGCCATCCAGGTAGTGAAGGAACCATAGTGTAGGATTCAATAACAGATTCAGACTGCTAAAATAATACATTGTTGGTTGTTGAACTGAAAAGTTATACATGTGTGTTTCTGTGTGTAGATTGAGCATATACTTGTGTGTACAGAGAGAAAGAGAGAGAGAATAACAGTTATGGCAATAAATAATGCTAATGATGATATGTCTGGAACCAAACAATTAACATTGAAGGCCAGAACTTATTTCTAAAATTAGAGAAAAACAAAGGCTTATTTAGTGACAAGTGAATACATTTTAGAGAAGCCAGGTACTCCCACATTTCTGGTTTTTAGTAGCAGGAAAGGTTTGACTGTTGTTACTCTTGAAAGATGATACTTTTACATTTCTGTTGTTGTTGCTGGTGTGTGTGTGTGTGTGTGTGTGTTTAAACCCTTTGATTTCACACATTTTGGTTATGCTGCCAATTATGAAGGATTCAATAAGACATACAATCTCCCTCTGGTATTTTATTTTGACACATTTCAAATGAAAACACACCTCATAATGTTATACAAAATTCAAACACATTGTCACCTGTTTTATGTATTTAAATGTATTTCATGTTTGCTTGTGAAGGTATTTGGATTTTATATAGTGGAAGAAGTCTGGATACAATCCTACAAAATAGTCAAAATTAGTCTCAGATTAGTGATGAAAAAATTATGAAAGAAGCTTGTATCTTCATTTTTGTATCCTTTCACTGATTTCCAAAAAAGAGACCTTAAACACAAATCGTTTGTGAAAATGAAAGAGAGGGACACCAAAGGCTTTTTGGGGGCAGGGCGTGGTGAGTTGTGTGTGTTTCCCATGTTTGTTCACCCTTTCTTTCACCTCTTTTCTGTCAAATTACATGGGGATTTTTTCATTTACTAGTGTCAATAGGGTTTCTATTACCAGGCAATCTGAATGTCTGGGGGGAATGGGAATTTTGAATCTATAAAATGGCCTGCATTAGTTGGAACACAAAGGTAAGGTTTTTCCCTCTCTGTTTTGCTCATTCCTTGTAGATGTGCAAGGTCTCTCCATCTTCTGCAACATTTCTGCCTGGCCACCCACCTCTGCACTCTAAGACAGCAAATACTGGTTTGTGAGCAAACCAGTATTCTGAGGACAGAGTTGGTGCTGGCCCAGGCCCAGGCTCTTCTGTGAACTTGGACCTGTGACTTGAGAGAGATTTGTGCTTTCATGATTTTTCAATAATGGGTCCTAGATTTTCATATGCACAAGCTGGAAAGAGATAGACAGTTGTAGGAGAGACAAAGTGCAACAGTAATCATGGACTGTAGGAGCCAATGGTATTGTCTTTCTGTTTGTATCTCTCTCTCTTTCTCTCTGTCTATGGAAGTGGTTCCCAACCTTGGGTCCCCAGATGTTCTTGGACTAAAACTCCCAGAAACCTTCACCGCTAGCTGTGCTGGCCAGGATTTCTGGGAGTTGTATTTTAAGAACATCTGGGGGCCCAAGGTAGGGAACCACTGGTCTAGAGCATACAACTCCAAAATGCCCAGACGTCATGCTGGGGAGATTTTTTAAAAGAGATTTTAGTATTTTAATATTCACATGACCCCCAATGTGGTGTAGTGGATAGAGTTACAGACTAGGACTCAAGAGCCCTGAGTTTGAATTCCTGCTCAGCCATGAGAAACTCACTGCAGGGATAGAACTGGTAAAACCACTCCTTAAATATATCACTTACCTTTAAAGCTCTATTAGGGTTGCTATAAGTTGGTTCTGACCTGACAGCACATAAGAACAACAGTATTCACACATGAAGCTTGGACTAGCTCCAGAAAAAAATAAAGTTTGGGTCTTGATCACTGAGCAAGTAGTAAAGAGCAGGGAAGAATCTGTGTTAGATATTTGCAGGCAAAGGTAGAATTAAAAACACAAATCTTACACTAGTGCAATAAATACAGGCTAGTCAAATATGTTCCAAAACAACATGAATTATGCAGTGATTCTAAACTGAGTGTGAGGCTGAGGTGTGTATTAACTGATGAGATAGGGAGTGAGAGAAGGAAAGTAAGAAGTGTTGAGGAATATTGCAGAGTCAAAATGTGTGTGTGTGTGTGTGTGTCCATGCTTGTGTCTTATAATTGCAGGTATTCCAAGTTGTAATACAACCATCATGTCTGAGGACCATTGAAAATTTATCTGTGTGTCTTTTTGTTTTGTGAGCAAACCTGGTCATTCATGTTAGTTGCCTATGAAGGTTACCATACTACTAATATTATTCAGTCACTGCTTGAGTTCTGAATGAAATTATACCCTTTAAAAAGGCTAGGCAGTCTCAGAGAAAAAGAAGGCACATCATTTAAAAGTGATTGAATCTTTAGATGCCTTTTTCACAGAACTTTATTCCAAATGCTAATTACTTGAACATTTTCCAGGTCCTACATTAGATCAAGGCTCCGTGGAACCCTTTTAATGTGTCTTCACTGTATACTTCTTGAGAACTTGGAAAAGTTACTTTTTGCTACAACTCCTAGAATCCTGCTGGCAGTATGGACACTGGCAATCCTCCTTTTAATGCTTTTTTTTTCCAACAGAAGATTTAAAAACATAGATATATAGCACAATGCGCATTTTAAACAGTAAACATAAAGTGTAAGAATCTCTAATCGTCGAATAATAAACAAAGATAATCTAAATGCAAAAAAGAAAAAAAGCCTAAGGCTCAACATAGACACAATCTTGTATATTGGAATAATTCTTCTGATGAGATCCTATCAATGACATCTCACTTTTTATTCATTTTCTGTTCCTTTACTGCGGGATTTTTACTTTCCACCAATTATAAAATAAATTCCAGCTTAAATAAAAAGATGATTCTTCTTGTCCCTTTAGCCTCTTAGTTAATCTATCCTTTTCTGCACTTTCTAATATTTTTTAATGATCATATCATCATTTGGTGGATTTTCATCTTTCCAAACCTGTGCCCATAATAACCAAGCTGCTGTCAAAACATGTAGTATTAAATAATAGCTTTGTATATCTACAGTATTTGGTAGCAATCCTAACAAAAATATTTCCGGTTTAAATTCTATTTCCTGTTTTGACATTTGCTTAATCCACATGTGGATTTTAGCCCAATAATTTTTTGCTTTATCATAAGTCCACCATACATGATAATAACTTCCTTCATGATTTTTACATTTCCAACACTTGTTTGACATATTTGGGAAAATTTTTGCAAGTCTAGCTGGTGACAAATGCCATCTATAAAACATTTTATATAAATTTTCTTTGTAGGAAGTTGCTAATGTTAACTTATAATTTTTTGTCCAAAGTTGTTGCCATTTTTCTAATTCCATATTATAGCCAAAGTTTTTAGACCATTTTAACATGTACCACTGTATCTTTAACTTCTTCATCTTGTGTACCCCATTGCAGTAAAAATTTATACAATTTTTGAATTTGTTTTTCTTCTATAGTAATATTTTGTCAAATGTTGTATATTCTTTATAAAAATCTTGTGCCTTCTTATCTTGATTATAAATTGATTGTATTTGCATTTGAGGCCACCATGAAAAGACTAGTCCTTGGTTCTCTAATTGCATTTTTGTCTTCAAAAGTTCCTCAGAATTCAAAAGCTCATTATAAGTAGTTATTTTTTCGAAGTTTAGCAAATTTGGGTATGTAAATGCTTCCATTGGTGAGACCCATCTAGGTATTTTCACATATATTTTAGATTTAACTTTTCCCCAAATCCTTAAAAGAGAATTTCTTATTATATTTCTTTCAAAATATTTATGAGTTTTAGTCCTTCCGTACCATAAAAATGCATGCCATCCTACTTGCAAATCATGTCCCTCTAAGTATAGTACTCTCTTATTTTTTAGTTTTATCCATTCCCTAATCCACGTTAATGCACTTGCCTGATAATATAAGTTCCAATTTGGCAAGCCAAATCCTCCTCTTTCTTTGGCGTCTTGTAGTAATTTGTGTTTAATTCTCAGTTTCTTCTTCTGCCATATGAACTTTGAAACTACACTGTTTCATTCTTCAAAAAACTTTTACTCTAGCTTAATTGGTAAATTCTGGAAGAGAAAGAGTAGTTTGGGGAGGATATTCATTTTAACCGTAGCTATTCTTCCTAGAAAGGAGAGTAGTAGTTTCTCCCACCTTTCCAAGTCTTGCTTAATCTGCGAAAGCAATTTCACATAATTATCTTCTTTCAATGAAGAGCATCTAGCTGTCAAGCAAATTCCCAAATACTTTACTTTCTTTGCTATTTGAATGTTTGTATTTAAGATGAGCTGACTTTTTTGTTTTTGGGTTAAATTTTTAGTTAAGAATTTCGTCTTCTCTCTATTGATTCTCAATCCAGCTACCTCGCCAAATTCTTCAATTTGCTGAAGTAAAATTGGGGCTGATTTTAATGGGTCTTCTAAAATAAAGACCAAATCATCTGCGGAAGCTTGAAGTTTATAAACTTCATATTTAATCCTTGTTCCTTGTATTCCTTGATTCTGTCTAATTTCTCTGTTTAATATTTCCAATGAAAAGATGAACAGCAACGGGGAAAGTGGACATCCTTGCCTTGCTCCTTTAGCAATCTCAATATTTCCTGCTACTTCTCCATTAACGATTATTTTTGCTGATTGATTTGTATAAATTGCCCCTATCATATTCAAGAAGTTTTCTCCAAAGTCCATCATTTCAAGTTGTTTCTTCATATATTCCCAGTTTAAGTTATCAAAAGCTTTTTGCGTGTCCAAAAATAGGAGAGCCATTTGTTTTTCCGAGTGTGCTTCATAATATTCTAAAATGTCTACTATAGTTATTATATTGTTCTTCAATTGCCTTTTTGGGAGAAAGCCATTTTGGTCTACATGTATAAATTGCGTAAGATATTTTTAAAGTCTTTCCGCCATAATGGATGCAAATATTTTGTAATCCACATTAAGAAGAGAAATCGGCCTATAGTTCCCTATTTGAGTCAAATCAGCTTCTTCCTTAGGTATTAGTGTAATATTTGCCTCTGACCAAGATTTTGGAATCTTTGCTTCTTTTAGTGTTTGGTTGCAAACATTTTTCAGAGGTCCCGCTAATTCCTCTCGAAATGTTTTATAATATTCAGCGGGGAGTCCATCTGGGCCTGGGGTTTTCTCATTTTTTTTGTTTATTTATACTTTCCATAATTTCCAGCAATGTTATTTCTGCATTTATTATCTTTTTAGCTTCTTCAGGTAGTTTGGGAAGGTTTGCTTTTTCAAAATAGTTCTTTATCTTCTTCCTGTCTGTTGCTTGTGCTTTATAGAGGTTGGTGTAAAAGTCCACTATTATACTATGTATTTGACTTTTTTGAGCTTGTAAAATACCCTTTATATCTTTTAATCTATTTATTTGTCTCTTTTCTCTCTGTTTCTTCAGTTTATAAGCTTCCTGGCTTGTTTACATTTTCAAAATTTTTTTGTTTTATAGCTTTTATCTGTTGTGCCATTTCTTCTGTATCCATAAGGTTCAATTTATGTTTCAACAAGTCCATTTCCTTTTTCACCACTTTGTTATTAGGGCTATTTTGAAGTTCTAATTCCAATCTTTTATGTTCTTCTTTCATGTTGTCGTATCCTTGTTTTCTCTTTTTATTTCTTCTAATTATATATGAAATCGCAAAGCCACGGAATACCACCTTAGCTGCATCCCATATCACGTGTAATGAAGAAAGCTGTATTTTGTTTTCTTTAAAGTAATATTGCATTTCTTTTTTGGCTTTATCTATGCATTCTTGTTCTTTTAAAATTGCTGTGTTAAGGGTCCATCTTCCCTTTTGTTTTCTCCTTTCTTTCCAAACGATTTTAAGTGGCTTATGATCCACCCATGTGCTTGTTTGTATATTCAATTCGTCAATTCCTGATAGCGGCAATCCTGATAGTGGGGGGGGGGGGGATTCAAGGAATTGTTATTTAGGGAATTGTAAAAAAAAAAGTTACCTTTCCAAGGTCTGTACATTTAAGATTTAGATGCACACAAAGACTATATCCCCCCCCCCCCTTGCCAGGCACTTGGAGCTTGAAAACAGGACATTATGAATGATAAAACACTTCAGAAACACCATCAAATGCTGTTTTTGAACAGCAAACAACAACAACAACAACAACAACAACAATAACTTGTGGCACTCCAAAATGGAAAATTTGGTTGGAAAGAAAAATAAACAAATTATGTGCAGACATTAGCAACTTAAAACACTTGAAAGATTCAAAACTTAAAAATGAAAAAGTAAAAGTCAGACTATGCAAAATATATGACCTAGAAAGGAAAACAACTGTTGAAACTATAGAAAAATTAGAACAGCGGGTAATAGCTACAGCAAAGAAATTTGGAAGATATGATGGACACTTGAAACAATATAGAGAAAACACGCAATTTTGAAATAACCAACAATTATTCTGTATATCACTAGGAGAAAATGCAGAGCAAAAGAAAATAGCCCCATGTAAAGCTGATGCTCTAAACATTTGGACAGAAATGTGGGAAAGCTCAATCTGACATAACAAAAATGCCTCATGGATTAAAGACATTTGGAAAGAAACTCAACAAAAACAAATGGATGATATTGTAATAACAACTGAAATGATTAAGAGGCAAGTAAAGGCTGTGAAAAATTGGAGTGCACCTGGTTCAGATGAGCTGTACGAATTTTAGTTAAAGCATCTAACAAGTCTCCATCAGCATATAGCAGTGCAATTTAACCACTTACTTCAAAATTCTACAACTGAAGACTGGATGACAACAGGCCACACATTTCTGATAATAAAAGATCATCAAAAGGGCAATGAACCCAGTAATTATCGACCAATTACATGCCTTCCAACAATGTTCAAGCTCCTTGCAGGAGTATTGGCAAGATCAATATATAATTACTTAACTGAAAACTCCATATACCCAACTGAACAGAAAGGGAACTTTAAAAAGTCTAGAGGCACGAAAGATCAGCTGCTGATTGATAAAATGATACTGAAGAATGCAAAAAGATGAACAAGAAACCTTTGCATTCCTTTGATTGTTGTGTGTTTGTTATATAATAATTTTAAAAAATCATTTAAAAAGTGGGAAACTGTCTTAATGGCCCATGGTGAAGAAATTGGGGAGGTTAGCATAAAAAAATGAACATTTCCAAGGGATTATTTGTCACCACTCCTGTTTAACATCTCATTAATCCCCATGTCAATAATTTTAAATAAAACTGGATTGAGCTATCATATTTCAGAACAAAAGTTCCACGGAGATAGAATCACTGCTAAACACAGTGCAAATATTTAGTGAAGATCTCCAAATGAAATTTGGAATTGGCAAATGTGCAGCTCTGTCTATACACTGTGGCATGATCCAAAAACTAGATGGAATAAAGTTAAAAAATGGCAATATTATAAAATCACTATCAAGTGATGAAAATTATAAATATCTTGGAATACTAGAAGCAGATAACATTGTGCACACAAAAGTTAAAGAACTGACAGAAAGGGAATATATCAAAAGACTACAGGAAATCTTAAAATCAAAATTAAATGGTGGAAATCAAAGCCATAAACATATAGGCCATTCCAGTAATTAGATACTCAGTGGAATAACAGATTGGACCCAAAATGAATTAGAAGAATTGGATCGAAAAACACAGAAACTAATGAACATGCATCATGCACTACTTCCAAGTAGTGATGTGGACAGATTATATTTACCATGAAAAATCGGAGGCCGTGGATTACTGCAAATACAGCAGGTAGTAGAGGAGGAAAAAAGAACCATAAATGATTATATTATTACCAGCAGAGAAAAATTACTTAAGGTCGTGAAAATGGAGAATATTTTAAAAGCAACAGAAACAAAAGCTCAGTATGAAAAACAACAATCTGAAAATAAATTAAACAGTTGTAAAAATAAACCACTACAACACCTGAGAAATATTGATGGAAAGCATAGTAATACTTCAACATGGGCATGGCTAAAACTGGGGACCCTTAAGAAAGAAACCGAAGGCTTGATTTTTTCTGCACAAGAACAACCACTCCAAACCAACTTGATGAAAGCTAAGATCCAAGGAATTAATGCTAACAGCAAATGTTGACTCTGCCAAGAAAAAGAGGAAACTATGTCACACCTCATCTGCGAACGTCCAAAGATTGCACAAACAGATTACAAAATTAGACATGACAAAGTGGCAAAATTCGTGCACTGGTCATTATGCAAAAAATATAACTTGCCAGCCTCCCAAAACCCATGGGAACATCAGGTAGAGGAGTCAGAAAATGAGGAAGTCAAGATCTTGTGGAATTTCCGGATCCAAACTGATAGACACCTTGAACATAACACACCAGACATAGTAGCAATAGAACGAAGAAATATCTGAATCATTGACATTGCAATTCCAGGGGAGGCCAGAGTTGAAAATAAAGAATTGGAAAAACTAACGAAGTACAGAGACCTGGCAATCGAAACACCCCACCTCTGGAAGAAACACTTGGGGCTTTGGGAACAAGATCAAGAAATTTCACACAGTACTATAAGCAGTTGCAGATCTCAGAAATCACACCATCAGAGCTACAAAAAACAGCAATATTAGGAGCAGCATACATACTGTGCCAATATTTAACAGATACTATGGTTTTTGGTTAAAACATGTATCTGTTATATAATACCAATCAATGTTTTTATAATTTTGACTGTGCCTGGTCTTTTTAAATAATAATAATAATAATAATAATAATAATAATAATAATAATAATAATAATAATAATAATAATAATAATAATAATAATAATAATAATAATAATAATGTGCCATCAAGTCAATTCAGGATTTTCCAGGTAGAATACTTAGAAGTGGTTTACCATTCACTTCTTCTGCTGCCGCCCTGGGATTCTTGCCCGAGGCCACACTGGCCAGCTCTACTCACAGGAGTAGAGCCAACCTCTAGCTCTGCAGTCAGATACCAAAGCTTTGCTCAGTTTAGTTTCACCTTTATTCTTCTCCCCTCTTGCTGTCACTTCCTTTGTTTTTGCTGCCTGAGGTGAACCACCAAACCCTACCTCTTCCTAAGGTCAAGGTACATAGTACGTAATGCTGGTCAAATGATTCTGGCACATGGGGGTATCCCAGCAGAATTACAATGACAATAAATTAAGTAACAATTTGCTTTCATAGGACTCCAAATCAGCTGCCTGAGGAGGCTGCTTAAATCTGTATAATGATACTATACAGCAGACTGGCCAGCAATTTGGGGTCAGACACTTGGCATTTTATGAACAACTGATGATGATGATCATGTGTAAGTTCAGGCAGAATTTTTCTTCTCAAACTGTAGGGAACATGGCAGGCACATGTGGCCTCTTTCACTGCACTGTGGTCTTGCTGGCAATTCTATCTGGTATAGTCCTGGTGATTAGCCACAGAAAAGTGGTATAAGATTTAATCATGTATTTGTTTTGTTATTTCCTCCATGGAGTGACTTCTTCCGAGAAAGGCTGAGGACCCCCTCCCACTCTGACTCATTAAGCAGAATCATAGAAGAAGATATATTGAATCCCACCTTTTGGAAGTCTCTGGCATGTGGCCTGACCTGATACTAGTTTTACTGGATTCCCATGATCAAGTGAAGTGCTGAATAAAAGCACTGCAGCTTGTTTTCCATCTCTCCATGTGTCCCACTGGCAGTGTGTGTTCAGTGGGCCGAGGAACAATGATAGGATTTATTTTCTTCTGCAAACAGGCCAGGGAACACCAGAGACAGAAGCATTTTAGCATTTGTGCCTCTATTGTTTATTTCCTGGTTCCCTTTGCCCTGCACTCCATTTCTTCTGAATTCTGATTTAGTTAGGATAATTTCAGATTAATTCTTGAATGCAAACAGACTCATTAAGTTTCAGCTTTGGTCCCCTCCGTTCATGTATACCTTTCTTTTTCTTTTTGTTTCAGTGTACATTGACGGAACACTACAGAAAAAGCAATCTTTACATGATTGTATGTATGATTAAATCAAGATTTTGTGTGTGCTGTTTTACTGATGCGTACCCGTAGTTTTCTGCACTGGCTAAACAGTATACAAAAGAAAATTGATACAACCATATTATCATCACAAATCAAACAGTCCTAAGATCATGTTCATTTTTTAAAATTGGCACAGGAGTGTCACTCAGTGGAAGACATCTTAGTAAAGTGAAACCATCAAGGTCTACTGAGATATAAGTCCCACTAAATTCCCAGAGAATAGGCTGCAAACCTATGTACAGATTCATGAGTTTTGAGTCATAAAACAATCGATCAATCAACCAGGCAATCAATGCAATCTGTGCAAACTGTGCAAATAATAATAGTGTGCTCTCATTATTTGAAATAAAATCTGCCCAGCTTCATCTTATGTACTAGCTGTGCTCTTTCTTAGGGATGGTGGACTTCAGTACATTAATGCATGCCTTCATTACCTCTCAATGAGACTACTGTACTCTACATGAGGCTTGACTTGAAAAGTTCAGAAGCTACAGCTAATGCACAATATCTATCACCTGTCCTGAGCTAAGTGTGCTTCTTTCCAAATTGTTTTTGAGCTCAATACTAGCTGCTGGTTTTAACCTATGTCCTGGATAACTTTACAACTAGCATATTTCAAAGATTTCCATATAAGCTTGCACAGAAACTGAGTCCTTCATCTTAGACCCTGTTGCATGTTCTATCACCTGGAGAGGTGGTGACTACAGGAGACAGGGCTTTCTTTGTAGCAGCCCCTCGACTGTGAAAGTCCCTCTCAAAGGATGCCAGGCTAGCTTTTTCCTTGCTAAGCTTCTGACAAACGGTGAATACTGTATTGTTGTATCAGGCCTTTAAGCTTTAAAATCTTGTTTAGTTTGTTCTTGAAGAAACATTTGGTTTTGTCTGTTTTATTGTACATCACTTTGGGGCTGTTGAGAAGAACACCAATTTAGAAATGTTTAAAATAGATGCATGTATATTTCAAATATATTTCAAATCTCTTTTGTGGCTGAGAAAGATGAATGCCTTATCTGAGAAAGTACCAGCCTCTCATGGATTCACTATTAATTACATTTGAAAGAATAATTAAAATTAGGGAATACCCTAGTGTTTGAATAATTGGGGGGGACATTTTAAATTGTTTGAAACAATCAGTTAATGCAACTGATTAATCAACTAAATGTTACAAATATAATTACTATTAGAAACCTTAACAAAGAAGAAGAATTAAAACAAGAAGGAAGAAAAAAATATTCACATGTAAATTCTGATAAAGTCAAAAGAGTATAATGGACACTAAACGGCAAACTTATGTCACACTGCCTTATATACATTCTCTGTCCATCTGGAAATCATATGTTAGATTGATGCCAATTTACAGCAGTTTTGTGCCATTTCTAACCTACTTTTACAGGAGCTACGATCACTTACCTAGTACTTTTGTTGGAACTATTTTACTCCATGGGGCAAAAGGAGAAGTTTGGATATTAAATGTGGCGGATCAACTAGCTGCCACCGTATTAGCATGGCCAACTTAAACAGTTCCTCTTGGCTGTCAAAACAGTTTTCCCATCCAACATTATTTTGAAGCAGTAATGATTTATTTGGCATTTGGGGGCAGATTTCATGGCTAAGGGCCAACTTTTCCCTCTCCTTCTCAAGTGCCACTTCCCTGAGCCCTTTGATTCACCTTATGAGTGTCCAGTAGATAGGGACCCAAATCTGCACTGAATAGCAAAATCAGAATGTGCAAATCAGCTCTCTCTGTCTAAATGTCCAATTACTGAAATACTATTCCAGACCCGTCCTCTGCTTCCTGAACAACCAGTCTGAGTGCTTCAGCACCCTGTAAAGCTGTTCATCTGAAGAACTTAAGGATGGTGCTCAAACAGGAAGAAAATTCAGCACAAAGGGTGGCATTTCAAAGAAGTTACTTTCTTTCATGCTCTGCCTGAGATGGATGATAATTCTGCTAGTTCTTCCACCTCCTTCTCCTATTCAAAACTCATTATTTGGGTGGCACTGTTGAAATGCTATGGAAATAGGAGTGTCTCATTCAGCCTCTTCAGTTCACTTGAGTTCTATTTTTGGTCTGAAATGCCTGTGCTCCTAAGATGATTATAAAGGAGATTTCTGCCAAAAGAAATAGCTTTATTTCCCTCTTCACTAGTCTAGATTCAGGAAGCCTAAATGGTCACAGGAAGCACAGCTCATATAATTTAAATATGATCAAAATTTAACTCCTGTGTACAAAACAATATGGCAACATTTCAAAATGAGTGTTAAAACGTGTTGAAAAAAATGAGGTTGATTCTTTGCTGCTCCATATATTGAGCTTCAAAAATGAAAAAGAGAAAAGGAGTAGAAGGAGGTAAGTGGTTTGTTTTTCCCTTATGCAAAACAGGTTCTGGGTTCAGGACTACACAGAGCTGGAACTTATTATTCTATCCATACTTTAAGGTATCTGCAAGGACTTGTGCACAAGGCCTGGCATAGCTCTGTGGACTGGAAAAGCCAGAGGCCAGGAGTTCAAACTGCAACCATGGCTCCCTGGAAGAGATTGAGATTACCTGGACAGTGTTTGGCTGGCTGAGGAGATTGTGTGCTCTGCCATCTGTGTGGCTTTGATCAAGCTGCCACCAGAAGGAATAACTAATAATATTTAGGAAAATTTTATGAAGGTCACTGTGAGTCGGAAATGACAACACCACACATAATTATGTTATTTGTGCATAAAAACTGAGTAGCAGGCTAAGAGGTATTTATTTAATTAATTCATATGTTTACTACATTTTTAAACTGCTCACCAGTTGAAGTTCTTTGGCCAGCTCACAAAACAAAGATTAAAATCAGAAAATACATAAATATAATAAAACAATATAAAATCTGGAAAAAAAACCCTGAAACAACCTACTGACAGGGATGTTCCTATATAGAAAAATTCTGCCACGCCAGAGTAGAAGGTCATTAGTAGAACTTATGTGGAAATCTGAAATAATATACTTGTTTGCCTGCTGAGCAGAAAAGATTGATAAGACACAACTGGAGGAGTATTCCAATTTTGACTGCTAACTTCTGCTATTCTAAGTAAGGCTTCTTGAGTCACTTCAGAATTCTGACCACTTCATTTGAGGTTACACAGACTGCAAACATTTGTAGTCAATAGTTGTATTGTTACTCATGTCCTGCTGGTATGACAAGCGTTATTCCCCCTTTACCACCAAGCTGACTGAGATGTATGTATGTATGTATTTTCTGGCCCTTGTGGAAGGGCTACTGCTCCTCACCTCTTCTCAGAAGACTGGCCCTTCTAAGGGCATGGCATTATTCTCACTCACGTGTAGGGATGTGAAGAAAAGCCACTAGAGTCTTTGTCCTCATTGATTTAGGCTGTCTCAACATGATGGAACAGCAAAGAATTTTCAGAGATAATCTCCATCTCCAGGTTGAGAACAATACAAGGTGCCTTCATTTTCATGAGCATCTCTGCAGTTTCCACCACTTCTCTGTCTATCTGTCTGCTCAAAGCTGTCTTACCCTTTGAGAAGCAAAGCACACAGAAACAGGCAGATCATCCATGCAACAAAACAGCTGCTATCATAATTTTGCACAATGTACACAAAAATAATCCTACCCAATCAAAGAACTCTCATTGGTAGAAGTTGAAAATATCTTGCAGGTGAGATGAACATTGGGTGATTCCTCATCCTTACATGGGAAGACAAGAAAAACAATGATTTATAGTCCTAGAGGGGTCATAGGCTTTGCAAATATCTCTGTTCCCAAGTCAGAAGCAGCAGCAACAGAAGTCCATGAGAAACCATGTCAGGGGTCTTCTAGCACTTATAAATGTACTTACCTGAGCTGAAACTATAGTGAGCAATAGTTTACCATAGTCTGCTAAGAAATAAGGAGAAGGATGAATAGTTCAGACACAGTGGGGGTTGTAGAAGAGGAATGGGCATCCTCTGGCTCTCTGGATAGTATTTGGCTATAAGTCTGATAATAATTCATGATTGGTTATGTTGGCTAGGGCTAACAGGAGCACAGCATCTGGAGAGTCACAGGTAACCCAACCCTGGCTTAAAGTAAGGGTGGAATATTACCCACACATCTGGAAACAGTCTTGGCAAGTGTAGCCCCAGAAAGAATAAATGCTCTAAGGGGCTGGGATATTTGTGTCCTAGAACTTTGAGAGAAAGGGATTAACTGTGAATGTGAGAAAGTTTAAATACATATGTTCTTTTCCGGCTATTATCCACTGTTACGCTTATCAGTTCCTCTCAATGAATATAATAATTCATTTTTATCATAATAGTTAATTGTTGTCCTGTTTTTAGGACTTTCCATGGGATTTATTTTTCCCTTGCTAACCAGGGTGCTTATGGGACATATAAAGACCTTGTACATTAAACATAAAATACAGCACATTATGACCTGCAATTTTGTCTGATTTTCTGGCTTTTATCATCAAATCATAATTAATAATGATTAAAAAGTAATGTGGCCTTTCTGGAATGCAAGATATAGCAACTTGATATGAAAGTCCCTGATATTGTATAAAGTCATTTAATTTTTGTTCTCACTTTATTAGGATTTCTCAACACTATCTGTTACTTCAAAGTGACAAAAAAAAACCTATCAATTTTAACCTGCCAAAGCAGACACATTGTGCTTTCTATGCTTTAATAAGTACAAATCATTTCATATATATCCATGTCAGAAATAGAAAGCATTTTTTTGGATGCTGATAACCCATCCAAATCTAATTTAATCAAATATTTAAAGAAGTAATAATTAATTTTTAAAGAATCGAAGTGAACTATAACCAGGGAGAAATGTTATTGTTTATTTTTAATGCCAGAAAGTATTCCTGATGCAATTTTAATATTTCATGTAAAGCAGTAACTTTCATTTCCTCCATTCCCACCCCAGGTTTTTATATACTCCCACTGAACCTGTAATTCGACAGAAAGTAGCCATTTTATAGGAAAGTCTGGAACTTGGAAGTACTCATTTTCCTACCCTTTGGGGGACATTTGTAACTAAATAATAATAAAGAAGATAGCCTGATTTTATTCAGTCAAGCTGAAGAATTTCATCAAGATTTCTTATGATGCAATGGTACATAATTGTTTGAAAAAGTCCTCTAGCTGAAATTTGCTGTGATGATGGTCCTATCTTTTCGTCTCTTGCTATGGATGTTGTCAAACTGGCAAATCCTTGTGTGTTTTCCTTGTTGGATTTAGTCTTCTTGTAGCCTGCCTGTGCACTGCCTTATTTCCTTTTTCTTTTCTTTCCCTTCCTTTGAAGTGTCTTTCACATTTAGAGGCTTTTTAACATGTGAAACTGCGGAAGCCTGTTTATGGCATTGCACTTCTAGATGCAGTTAAAGGTGTGAGCTACTGGGAGGGGGGGAGGCACATGCACATGAACTCTGCAATGGAAAACATCACTTGACAGATGGATGCATGTCAAAATGGATGTTTGAAGAAAAGTGTTTGCAATAAAAAGCTGGAGTCCTGGGTCAAAGGAGGACCACACAAGCCTCTGGTCTTATGGTTGCAAGATACAAAACTCAGGTCTGGGCTCCTTCTTTCACCGACAGACTTGCTGGGCACAGACAAATGGTCTCACCTAAACTCATGCACACTCACTGAATGAATTATCAGTGTCATTCCACTTTGGAAAAACTGAAAAGAGTGTCACCATGTATGAAGGCTTCATTGTGGTCTTATTGGGAGAACCATTCTTTTTTGGTAGTGTTTTATTGAAATGGTAAGTAGAGGTGACAAGAAAGCTCACTAGTCTCAGGTCAAGAAATAAGCTTTGTAAGTCAGTCAGAGCCTTTATTGGCACACACACACACACAAATCACCTGTACAAGATAACAAACAAACTATTAATTAACTGGATCTACAAATTTGTTATGTCTCAGACTGTGGTTCCTCACTATCTGGTTAAAAAAGGCCGCCACATTCTCCACTATAACTGAATCTCCCGGTGACTGAATATACCTTAGTGTGTGACAATCCAAACAGCCTGTCTTCTTTAACAAAAATGGCTCTAAATAATTTCGGCAGAGATCTGTACAGAATGGACAATACAAAATCATGTGAGAGAGTGACTCCAATTCATTGAGCTCACAAGAGCAGCACCTCTCGCTGTATGGAATCCCATTGAATCTCCCATACAGGACTGCCAAATGGAATGGTGTTGCATCTAGCAAGGGTGAAGGCTAGGATCATTTTAGCAGGTAAAGATACCATGCTTATTGACCGACTTTGATGGGAATCTGCAGACTCATCAGCGAACAGGTCTTATTCACAGCACTCTGCAGTTCCTGTGTTTGTATGTCCAATAGCCTACATTTTATCACTCGATATGCTTTTTGGAAGTCAAGGAATACAGTTCCCTTCCTCAAATAGAAGATGAACAATAGAAGTCTGTCTCTGTCTCAGTTTGTCTCTGTCCCTCAGCCAGAGAACACACTGGTAAAAGACAAAGTAAATCTATGTACAAATGGCCTTCTCAAAATTCGTCGGAAAATGTGTAGGAAGAGTAACTGAGGAGATCATTTGTCCAGAAAGGAAAGAAAAATTACCTTGGAAGTCAAGCTTGCTATTACCAGTGGTAGCACCACAGTTGCTGTCTTTCAGAGTATTTGGAGATTGCTGGCTTAAAACTTCCAGCTGCACAGTGGAGAAAAGTCCCAACAAGGACCTACAGAGCAGATTAGTATAATTACAGGTTTCCCTCAAATATACCACCCTTTATTGTATAGGTTAGTTTTAGTCAGATTTTACCTCAACTGGCATACAGTATCAATTCAGTCAGAGACTGTGGTGTGGAGAAAAAAAAATCCCTTTTACTTACAAAATCTTCATATCAGAATACACATAAAAATGTATTCACTTGTTAGTTTAAAATCTTAATTGGTTAGCTTCATTATTTGCTTCACTAACTGACTGGTTACATAGATATTTCACTCAGACTCTTGACAGAACACTGGCATTACTAACCTGCCTCTAACTGACACAGAACCGTGACTGAGGTTTAAAAAAAAGATGGGAAAAGGAACTGAGTCTCTCCCATTCCAACACTCATAAGTCATATTTGTTTGTATGTTTTATTCATCTTGTGCTCCCAGTGACAGCAGCAGCAACTGTGTTAACAACCTGACTACCATTTTGTACACTCAGCAATACGAGACTTGTCATTCCACAGCATTATAAGGGGTTGAAGATGGCTGCCACAAAAATAGTGGATAATGCATGGAGAAGATTCTGCAAAAGTGGTTTGCTTTATTTTAGGGAGGCAAGAAAGAGATGAAACATCTCAGAAATGATTTTGTCTGGGTGAGAGAAGTCTTGTGAGAAATTTTAATTCAATTCCAGCAAACAGTAAGAGAGTTTACAAAGCTGGGATGAGAGTAACGGGTTAACTATGAACTTTTGCAAATGTACCCGCAAGATTTTAAACAGTGTAATTTTGTAATTCAGTGGTTTAACAAGGCATCAACACCTTTGTGGCTTCACAACCATTATGCATCTAAGTCCTATTTGCATGTCTAGCAATCAACAGTCCTGCCAATCCCTAAGGAAGAGGTAAATGATTGTCATGCTTAACACTCATGGAACAGATTTTCAAGAAATGATGAGATGAGCAAAAATCAAGACAACTATTTATGTTGTGCTCTTGCCACTTTTGAGGGCATGTCTCTATTGTTTTAACAAAAAATGAAACAATAAAATGCCAACCCAAATGACAATCAGCTTCATAACATGGAAGAGCTTGAATTCTACAGGAATACACCTATATTACATTAGAAAATGGAGTTATTCATCCCTCTCTCCTTTTCTCCCTCTTTCTCCTTCTCTTCCCTCTTGCAAAGTGCATTCTTATAATTTTCTCCTAAAATTGTGTTTTATATGAATTGGTTAATATTCTAAAGAAGCCTATAAAAACTTCTGAAAGGGATGCTCACAAATGAACAACAAACCAGGAAAATATTTCCCCATAAAAGCATGTTTAAAATCTTGCCTCAAGTATTTGCCATCCGTTTCCTTCCAAATCTATGTCTTTGAAAAGTTAAAGTCATTTTCCCTTCCCCCCCCCCTTTGTTTTTGCACACTTTCGCTCCATCGTAGATGTTTTAAGGGACACAACCAGGTGTCATACATGGCAAAAATAGATTACAAATGAAATCATGATTGGACTGCTGAGAAGAAAAGCCCATGCCAATCCCATCAGTGTTCCAGGCAGCAGGGATATGGCTGGATGTCAGCAACACAGAAGACAGGGGAAGCGGTTGGTTTGTCCAGGTCATATATTTTGGTGCACACGATGTGTCCTCTTGGCAAAGCTAAAGCTGGATGTCACTAAAGCCATTTTAGCTGAAGCATCACTGTGTTCCATGATAAATTTAGGAAAGATCTTGACTTGAGCCCATTGAAAGGGAAACCATGCTGTGCCATTTGGTGTAAAAATATAATCAGTCCTAAACTGCTATTGTACTGGCACATTCGAACATCTAGTGGCATCCATGTTCAAGATTTTATATAAGGTAACAGCTGCTTTGGTCAGGCAGTTAATTAAATATGTTAATTTTTCATACAACTAACAGTAGTGACAACAGATCAAATAGAGATTTCATGACATTTCAGGGTTCCCTTATGTGTTCAGAACGATAGATTGCACAATCATTTTTCACGCTTCTTTACAGAACCAAACTCCCATTGCCTTCTGGAAAAGCCCCTGCTCTTTTTATTGAATATTGGATGATATCTGGTCTCAGATATTAAGCATTGCCAATTGTCTGAGCTCCAGTCTTAAAAACTCTTTGGAAGAGGACGCCTTCCTCAGCCAAGAGGTCTGGGGAAGGTATGTTTCTGCCCATTTAACTAATTGTTGCTTGAGGTTTACATTGAGTAACTTTACTATGTAAGAATATAGTGTTTCACATGAAGGAGGATCTTCAGTTCAAAGCAAGGATCGATACTATAGCAATAACAGCATGTATATTTGAATTATACACTGTTGGGTTCCAACACTTTTGATGGACACAAATTTGCTGAACAACGTTCAGTCCACAAATAATGATTTGTGGATAGGTTTGTTTAAATGATGAAAGGGTAAAACATGGCACATGCAGGATCCAGAATCAAGCTCTTGCTTTTTTTCCCCTTTTGTCAATGGATTAACCAGCAAAATGGTTGATGTGACTAAGATGTGCCAACCTGTTTGATGGGCGGCAGTGCGTCACATCAAAATATAGAGAACAAATAATGTTCTCTTTTGTCTCATCTGCTTACTATGTTCCACCATTCCATATGATGTTACATGATGGGAAGTGAGAGAAATCAAAGGAATGCATACATGTGAAGGATGCCCTGCATGTTGGTACTTGTTCTAGAAATTCTATTGTACTGTGTAACAATGGATGGCATTACAAATGTTACAGAATAAGATTGCATCTATCTGGTTTAAAAAATCCTCTCCTTTCCTCCTGCAAAGTTCATTTGAAAAGACACACATTTTAGAGCTAATATAAACACAAAAAACACTCTTTAAAAAATAATAAAAGCAATTAGAAAATAGAGGCCTAAATCCAATCAATAGCCCCAGCTAGAGTAAGCCTATTGAACCAATGGGATTTACCTCAGTTTTAAAACCTTATTCAGCAAATGATTCAATCAGTCTATTCTAGTTGGTTCTAGTAGACTAGCAATTGAATTGAGGTTAAAGGCTGCTGTTTGGATTCAATGATACAGTCTGTGATAGGGAACAGAGGTCAATACGCCTTGTAATGATGTAAGAATGCAGGGCATGTTGAACTAGATATTATGGGTGGGAAGACAAGAGCTTGACTGATTTCTGGTGCTAGCCCAATATTCTTTGCAATTTGTATTTCTATCTGTACAGTCCCTCTATCCTTAGGAAGTATCCAGTGTGAATATTGAATAGAATCTAGGGCATATGGGAAACTGTAATCCACCTTGTCACTGCACCCCCTGCTACACACTCCCTAAAATTAATTCCAGAGAACACAGAATCTCCCCACCAGGTTGATTTTCAGGTTGTGTGGAGAGCTGTAGACGAGAAGGAAAGGGGGTAGTAAGTAAGTTCTATTATATTCCCACTGCAGTGCCAGTGCAATGTTGGACTGAGACCTTCTTAAAATCTCTTTGCATGCATTATTGTTTGGTCCTCTCTATGATGAAAGCCACTGTTCAAATGTGTGTGAGTGTGTTTTTTTGGGAGGGGGAATAAAATAACTGAGAGGGACAGGAAGAGAGGTGTGAGGGTATGATCCATATATGGTACAAAATACATGCAAACCAGCCAGGAAGGAAGTCTGCTATTGATTGACATCATAAAATAGAAACAATTGCTCTGGTGACACTCCATGTTTCTATACATTGAAGTGTTCTTGTTTAATTTACTGCATATGGTTGTTTGTCACCATAGCTACTCTTGCAAATTCATTATTCATTAAATAAGTGACGAATTTACAGAAATATTGCAGCCACATGGCCGACACAAATGCATTCTAATATTATTAACACGTTGCCAACTTGCAACTCTCCAAAGCCATAGTAAATGTTTTGACAAGACAAGGCAGGAAGAACAAATAAGTAGCAGCAGTCTAGATGAAGTTCAGCCCTAGCTTTACTAGCTTTAAAGACTTAACAGCCTTTCTACCAGAGCAGTCCCAGATAAATTGCTCTTATGTGTGCATAAAGGAAACACAAATTATTTTGGAAGGTTATCATTTCTCATGGGAAAACATAGTATAAAAGTTACTTTTACATGAAGAACAACAACGCCAGATTTTCCTGTCAACTTTTGCAGTTGGGAATTTCCAGGCTTCTTGCCTTTTTTTCCCCTCAGTTATTCTTTGTTGACTCAAGGGACAGGCGTTTACAACATAATTTACTTTCAGCTTGTGACTCTGTAAATCATTGTAATGCTTTCTATTGCTAGTTGTTTTTTTAAACCTCACTCATGTTGGACTGATGTGGTCCACATTTCTTCAGCTTTCAATGGCAGTAGCTGATAGCAAGTAGGTATTGGTGAAGGGTGGAGATAAAAACATCACTGGATAGTACAAGAAACAAGAGAGGCTTAGAATAAAATGTTGCAGTGTGGAGGGATCTATTCATTGTTCCAGTTATTTCAGTCAGTCAATCAACTAGTCATTCTTCCTTCCAAAATAGTCTGTTCTGTCCACTTCTGGACAATTGTCTTGCCCCTAGTCAACATTCTGTAGCCAATGAACATGGTCACTTTGCTGTTTTGCTGCTTCCACCGTCTTAACTTCCACCATCTTTCTTTCAAAGAACTACTTTTTGTACCTCTTCAAACTTTTGGGCTGCTTCCCTATGTCAGATCTTACCAACATCTATCTTGGCTCCCATTCCCTGAGATTTCAGGCCCAAAGCCTTGTTAGGTTTATTGAATTTCTGGTAAAATCTCTTTTTGTTATACAGTAGATATACAGAGATCCACAATGGAGAATAGCTACAAGTTCTCCTGAGTCTACCCATTTTTCATTAACTGGCACTAACATTTTCAATAACTCACTCTGAGACATTTATAATAATAATAATAATAATAATAATAATAATAATAATAATAATAATAATAATAATAATAATAAACCCGATTATTTGCAATTGCATGAAATAACAGAATTTTGAGTAGTGCTTTCTTTACTGCACACAAACTTAGCAACAAACTTAATAGATCAACAGCAAACAACTGCCACCAACAGACTACAGAAAGGGGAAAAACATTCGGCAGAGAGGCACGACTCTCTTTGAAATCAAAGGCTAGAAGGAACAATTGGTTAATGCTAGATACAGAGGCAATCGTTCCAGCCCAGAAAAGTCCCTCCCAGTCACCTAAACCACAGACAGCATGCAAAGTTGCAAATAAAACTCTAACAAGCCTCAAAGCAGGGGTAGGCCTTTGTGAAGTTACACAGGGTGAGCACTTAGACTATGACAACACATATCCATATACCTTACCTAGGATAATAACTATACTAAAACCAGAAAAGGTCCCAGTACTCCCCTCATCATATAGACCAATAACATTACAAAACCAAGATCAAAAGATTTTTTTCCTCAATATTGGCACAGAGAATAGTTTTATTACTAAATACATTCAAACAAATCAATAGGGTTTATGCCAGGAAGGCAGATGCAGGATGCCATCTGCAGAGTTCTGAATGTTATAAATATAGCAAATAAAAAAGAACAGAAATTAGCAATACTTTCGTTAGACACGCTTAAGGCCTTTGACCGTGTAGAATGGCGTTATATGTTTGAATTATTAGAAAAAATGAATATGGGCGAAAAATTTATTAATGTCTTAAAAATCTATATATAGGGGCGGAGGCTAAAGTACTCATTAATGGAATAGAATCAGATAAATTTACTCTATTTAGAGGAACAAGACAAGGAGACCCCTTATCCCCAATTATATTTGCAATAGTAATAGAACCACTTGCTGCACAAATAAAAGAAAATGAAAATATTAAAGGCTTGGTGTTTAAAAATAGAAAACATAAAATAAACCTTTACGCAGATGACATGCTTCTATTTCTGGAGAACCCAATAAAAAGCATAGAATCATTAAAACAAATATTACAAGAACATTGTTATTATACGGGACTAAAAATCAACTATCAAAAATCCAAATTGTTATGTATAAATATCTCTATAGCAGAATGTGATTGGGTTCTTTGTCTGCTAGGGGCGGGTCTTTCTTTTCGGCGGGAAATATAGACGGAGACGAAGATAACGGTACAGACAACGATTCTTTATTCATTTTGCTTTCTTGAACGTCAACACAAAACGGATCTAAACCACTTAATTCAGATAACAACTTATAACTTTTAACATTCATTGAGTCTCTTTCTTTCATCATTTTTCTCCCTTCTTCATCCCACATTGATTTTGCTCGGTTCTGCTCCATGTGGGAAAACTCAGTGTTGCACATATCGTCCCACAACAGGGGTGTTTCACATAGTTCCCTTCCAGATAAGGCAGGTAATTGGTAGTACCAATGTATGTTATTTTCTTTCCTGCATCCTGCAGACGGGGTACTGCCACCATTCTCCATCCCGGTTTCTCTTCTATCTTTCCCCTCTCTCCTAGACTAGGAGGGTTAGGCAATAATCCTCCCCCAGTTCTAAGATTGGGAAACTCTCTCACCAATTCGACTGTTGTGTATCTTACTGGTTCTTCTCTCTCCGTCTGTGTACTCTTCTCTTCCTTGTCATTTTTTCCTCCCCCTCCTCCTGCTTTCTCCTCCTTTATATCCTCCCAACTCAGTAAGTCTAACTCCTCCCACTTTCTGGTTTGTCTATCCTCTGCTAAGAATATCTCTATGGCTCTATTCCTCCCTGTTCCCTCATCTTCTATCTTGATCAGCTCCCCTACAGCACATCCAGTCAACATCTCCTGTCTGCACTCCTTGGAGGACGGCTCACTAGGCTGTTCTCCTTCACACAGAACAAAAGGAAATTAAAAAGAAGTCAAATCTGGACTTATGCTATTCAAGTTTCAAATATTTGGGAATTTGGATAACAAAAAGTTTAAACCAGTTAATATATAGAAATTACACAAAGTTATTCAAATCAGTAAATGAAAAAATCAGAAGCTGGACTAAATTGAATATATCAATGCTAGGGAGAATAGCATTAGTTAAAGCACATATATTACCAAATTTTTTATTTTTATTTCAAAATATACCACTACAATTTGAAATTAAAAAAATAAAATTATGGCAAAGAAACCTGGAAAGGTTTATTGGTGGAAAGGGGAAAAGGCTAAGGTTCATAAGCAGTGTTAAATATGGTCAAAGCATAAAGGGAGGACTAGGGGTACCACCATTAATAAAGTATTATGGAGACTTTCAAATTACTCAAGCAATAACGTTTATATGGACAGAAGAAATCTCAGATTGGGTTGAAATGGAAAGAGGAGGATGTAGTTAACACTTATATTTACACAATGGAACCAATTAGAAAGAAGGAAAAAGTGCAAAATCCTTATACTTGTGAGACATTGAAAATATGGCGTAAATACATGAGATTATTTGCTCCACCTATATCCCCTCTATGCTCCATACTGGGTTATCCGAAATTTATATCAAGAGAGAAATACGTACAATTCAAAAATTGGAAAAGAATTGGAATTTATAGAATAAGAGACCTATTTGACGCAGGGAAACCAATAAGAATTAGACAGTTAGAGGACAAAACAAAGGAAATAAAAACTAATTGGCTACAATTAATACAGGTAAGAAATTTGGCAACTCACTTATACCACAGTTCTAGACCTATGAGAACGTTCACGGAACTAGAACAATATAGTATAGAAAAAGATTGAAATAAAAGGAAGGGAATAACTTCAGTAATATGTAAACATTTGGTTGAGAAAGCATTTCCCAGGGGTATGGGATCTAAAATAACATGGGAAACTAATTTGAATATTAATATATCAGAGAAAGAATTGATGGAAATATGGACCACATATCCATATAAATCAATATCAGCTAAAACGAAAGAAATGGTTTTGAAGGTAGTTCATAGATGGTATTGGCACGCCACAAAATTACACAAAATTAATGGAGAAATCTCAGATAGGTGCTGGAGAAACTGTGGAAGTAAAGGCACACTAGAACACATGTGGATCTCTTGCCCCAAAGTGGAAGCATATTGGTGGGAAATAATTAAATGGATAGAAACATTGTTGAACCAATAAATAATTAAAAATGAAGCTTTATTATTATTTTCAATATTTAAGGATGGAAATGAAAAAATTATTTAATAAAGACCTAATTGCACATCTTATTGGTGTAGCAAGAGCTGAAATTGCACAGAACTGGAGAAATGCTCAAGATCTTTCAGCACAAAAATCTGAGAATAGAATCTGGCAAATGGTCCTGATGGAAACGTTGACCAATCAAATTAAAATATATAGAGGGGAGATAAAACAAGATAAATTTATGAAAACCTGGCAACCATTATTAACATATGGAATTAGCTCAAGAAAAGAAGAATGTGAAATGGGAAGTAATTTGGATTGCTGGCATGTAATATCTTAAAAGAATTAATTAAGTATGTTAAAATATGAACTAGTAAATGTGTAAAGAAAGATAATGTGCTGATAGACTATGTAAGTACTGTGATAGTATTGTACTACAATTCTAACATGCATTGTCATACTATGGAGGTTAATAAAAATTAAAACAACAACAACACATATCCATATACCTTCACACTGGATGTCAGAACCTTGGTGCAGATTGGCCATAGCAAGGAAATAGGAGCCCCAAGTTAATACACCATATACCATAAAATCAAACTAATTATCCTCCTCTGGCATGGCTTGATCAGAGACCTGTTTCCTTACCTAGAAACCCAGAACTGCATAGCAGATCCTTGAGACGTCACCTGGGACGTGACAATCCTAATAAACAAAGGCAGTTATGCCAATACATCAGAAACAGAAAAACTATGAAGATGAATCCTTTGAACATCGATATCATTAGCTTTCATCTTTAACGTACAGGTGACATTGTGAAATATCATCCTTAACCTTAGGAAGGGTATCTGTAATGGAACAGGGAAGAGATTGATCAAGGAGGTGGACCAAGGCCTTCCAGCTGCTTGGTTTTCCCAGGATGCTGCTACTTTCAGGCCTCCGTATGTTGTACTGATGCAAGTCACAGGCCACTAGATGTTTCTAGTGTCCTAGCAGGTCAGGGGCTGGTATGATCAGGCACCACGTAAAATCCATGCCTGTGTAGAAACCCAGCTGCTGACTCTGTAAGCGTGTTGCCTTTTCATCTGGCTTCTCCAAGTGAGAGAGAAGTGATGAGGCAGAAAGTCAACACCTTTGCTTTTACTCTCTGCATCTCATGTACAGTATATGTCCATGTAGACTGGGTCCAGAGAAAGCATGCAACTGAAAGGGCAGCATTGTCAGTGGTGAGGCAGAGGTGGCTTCACCAAGAGCATCTTGCCCATAGGTCCTTCAGAACCTGAAAACCACACTGCTTACGGGAACTTGGAAGCCTAACACCTACTATAAGCCAGGGATCAAACTGTGTATATTACAAATAAGCTATTGTTAGAAGAGGAAACGCTGGATGGATAGCTCAGTGAGTTAAGTATTTGGCTGTGGAGCTAGAGGCTGGGAATTTTATTCCTCACTGTGCATCCCAGGAGAAAAGCCAGCCTGTGTAGCCTTGAGCAAGCTGAATGGTCCCAGGGCACCCCCAGAAGAAGGGAATGCTAAACCACTTCGGAGTACTCACTGTCTAGAAAACACTGAAAAGGGTTGTCAGAAGTCAGAATTGCCTCAACTGTATGCAATTATTAGACAAGGAACTACGTTAGTATTCCAGATACATAAATCAGGCAGAACTTTGTGTCTGAACAATCATATTTGCAAACAAAAATGTATTTAGGTCTGGAAGACCTATCAGAAAACAGAGCACACTTATATGCAAGCTGTAAGAGGTGTAAAAAGGTGTTGCTGTGACAAACACACATCTTTCAACACTTGAGCTCTCACTCTCCTAACGACAGGTTATCTGTAATGTGTAATTTGGTTAAAGAGAACAGTAAAAGCAGAAGATTTGCCAGTGCTTAATGCATTTCAATGAAAGGGACGTGGTGGCGCTGTGGGTTAAACCGCAGAAGCCTCTGTGCTGCAGGGTCAGAAGACCAGCAGTCGTAAGATTGAATCCACGTGACGGAGTGAGCTCCCGTCGCTTGTCCCAGCTCCTGCCAACCTAGCAGTTTGAAAGCATGCAAATGCAAGTAGATAAATAGGTACCACCACGGTGGGAAGGTAACGGCGTTCCGTGTCTAGTCGCGCTGGCCACGTGACCACAGAAACTGTCTTCGGACAAAACGCTGGCTCTATGGCTTGGAAACGGGGATGAACACCGCACCCTAGAGTCGGACACGACTGGACAATTGTCAAGGGGAACCTTTACCTTTACCTAATGCATTGCAATAAGCCAAGTGAGTTTTGTCTAATGCTAATCAAAAATGGAAGGAGAAGCTTTTAAAAAATGATGTATGGCCTGTGAGAGTTGACACTAAACTGGGCCACTCCAGATGGTTTCAGAATACAACTTCCATCATCCTTGGCAATTGGTCGTGGTTACAGTCCAAATATCTGGAAAGACTCAGATTGTAGAGTGAAAAGAGGACATCTGTAATGTTATATTATAATGTCTGTAATATTAATCAACTTGATATAGGGCTCTTTGTTTAAAAAAATGGGGGACAAATGTCCCCATAAATGAGCTTCAACACAACTTACAATTGGCATTGTGCTATGTAATTATACTACATGTAATGGCATTAGGTCTCATTAGTTTAAGCAACTAGAAATGAAACCTCTCATTAAAAAATATCTCAGAACCACTGGACTTCTCCCCCACCACTTCTTATTTTATTCTGTGGCTATCATCAAGGATCATTCAGTTTTACATTAGAACTTGATGACTTGCACATTGGCTGAACCCTCACCTTTTACAACCTTAATGGGGATTTATTAGCTATTTCACAGTCTGTAAATTTGAATCTAGGTCAGAAGAGGGAGGGGAATAGAACAAAATGGAGTCTTAAATATAATCTGCAAATAAGGAATTAGAGTTTTTAAAAATACAAAGTAAACAGATGATTGAAGTTGCAGTAATTGTTTCTGACTGGCTTAAAAAGAAAACCTTCCATGAAGGTAAATTAGTTGGGTACATAGCTCACTTCAGTTGAAAGAAAAGTGATAGATAAAAGTCTGGTTTCTATGGTATTTCACCAGAGGGAGGACTTAGAGAGTGTGTTAACCTGTTTCTGCTAACTGTCTTCAAGAGGAAATGTAACACAGGTGTGTCTGATACTCCCAAGATTAAAGTTTTGTCTGCCCTCAACTAGTCACCACATTAAAGCTATTTTAATGAGATTGTGGAAGATAACAAATGCATGTCTCTAGTCCACTGAGGAACAGGCCAGTTGACCCTTTTGTGACCTCTCTGCCACAGGTATCTAAAGTAAGATTTAAGTCACACTTTTTCAGGATTTTATAATCTGTTCCTGTGGTAGAATAGCTCACAAGACAAAGCCTATATCTGTGTGCCAAACTCAGGGCACCCCTCCATCCTTCATGCTGGTGCCAGATCTCCCATGTTTACATAGTGCTGCTGGAGACAAGACAGATGAGCACTTTCATGGCATATTCTGGACTGGTGCAATGCAAAAGTTAAGAACAGCAGCATACTCTGCTTTTGCTAACAAGTGTGCACAAGTTATAGTAGCAATTGGAATACAGCTAGACATGAATGACTATGTCTCTTTGCAGCCATACCACTTTCACATGTGTTCTTCTATGATACTGCTTTGTTCCATTCCTCCATTCATCTGTAATTAAAACAAAAACCACTAGAACCATTGACTCAATTGCTGAATGTTAAGTCAACACTTAGGGAAGTGCTATGGATGCAATCAGTTTATTTTAGTTGATATTTGGATTTTGTTTGTTTGTTTGTTTGCATAGTTGAGGTTAAAAACATTTCTCTTGAAATCTACATTGAGAAATGGACGTGTTTTCTAAAAATATGCATTTTGAAGTTATTTTTATATATATTTTAAGCTGTCATGTTAACAGGGATGAAGTATGAAATAATACAATCATTTCCAGCAGTCTGAGAGATGAGAATGGTATCATTCGTAGTCCTTAAGGACTCCCCTGAATACATCTAAATGAGATGTTTTCTCGAGGTGTTGTTGCCATCATGTGCTGTCAAGGTGCTTCTAATGTAAGGCTACCAAATGTGGGTGGGGGGTTGCGGTATGTGAGATCTTCAAGAACTGGCTTACCATCGCCATCCCCCTCCTCCAGTGAGTTCCCTTGGGTGAATGGAGAACTTGAGCCCAGCCTCCTGAGTTCTTGTCTGACACTATATCCGCCACATCGTGCTGGCTCTCTTTCTTGAAATATAACAGAGTTCCAAAGTCTGGGAAGCAGCAACAGAGAAGATCCTCTCCCATGTCCCCATGAAGCACACCTGTGAAGGCGGTCGGATCAAGAGAAAGGCCTCTCCTGATGACCTTAACACCCGAGCTGGCTCATAAAGGGAAACACGATCCTTGAGATAGCTTGGGTCCATTTAAGGCTTTATAGTTTAGAAACAGCACTTTGAATTCTGATCAGAAACAGATCAGCTGCCAGTGAAGCTGCTGTAACAGAGGAGTTATGTGACCCCTGTAACCAGGCCCCATCAGCAATCTGGCTGCTGAGTTTTGGACCCACTGAAGTTTCCTGACACTTTCCATAGGCAGCCCCACATAAAGTGTCTTACAGTAATCCAGCCAGTCTGTAACCAGGGCATGTGTCACCATGGCCAGATCAGATCTCTCCAGGAATAGGTGCAGCTGGCACACTAGTTTTAATTATGCAAATGCATTCCTGGCCACCACTTACACCTGGACATCCAGTCTCAGACATGAATCCATGAGCACCCCTAAGCTGTGCACCAGGGGTTTCAGAGGAAATGTAACCTCAGGCTGTATCCTTGTTCCCTGATCTGCCTTTTGACTGACCAGGAGCACCTCTTTCTTGTCTGGATTGTGTTTCATTACTGACACCAAACACTGATCTATTCCTGAAACAGCTTTCTCAGATTTAGGTGGCAAGGAGAAGTAGAGTTGGGTGTCATCTGCATACTGGTGACACCGAACCCCCAAACGCTGGACAACCTCTCCAGGCAATTTCATGTAGATGTTAAATAAAATAGGAGACAAAACAGAACCCGGAGGGACCCTCACAGGTCAGCAGCCAGGGTGTTGAACAGGATCCCCTAGCACCAACCTGTGAGTTCTCTCCTCCAGGAAGGACCAAAGCCTCTCAGCATACTCTTATCTCCCTGCAATCTCCTCTCAGACTACTACTTACCCAACACTATCTGCAGATAAACAGCACAATCTGTTGCCATCCTCCCAACTTTGAGGCCTCAGTGCAAGATGTTCTGCTAGATGGCCTTTGAGGTTCTTCCAATTCTGTGCAATTGTATTTACTTCATAGTTACTATTCAACGGGATTTGAAACCAGTATCTTGAGTCTGAATGACGCCTGCATCTAAATAATTGCAGTCAGCAGCTTGTTTCTTCTAAAGCTGGGCAGTGGGGAGACTACATTTGGTGGTGAAGAGGAAATTGCTTGTACTCTGTTAAAACCCAGTGCTTATTCAGCACATTGGATTTTTATTTTCCTGAGCTGCTTTGGAAATTTAGCCTGCACTGGTGAGTAGCTTAATTAGTCTATGATAGTTAAGTCTTGCAACAAAAGCAATACATTTACCATGCTTTCTCTGCAATGTCATTAAGACTCTTATACAGGTCAAAGGTCAATGTGTGCTAGATAACATCCCCACTAGTTATTAAGAAAGTGGATACATGCACACATACATCCACAGGTATAATTTATTTATCATACATATGTATAATACATGAATCTTTCATATTTTATTGAGGAACTGAAGCTGTTTCTGGATGCACCTCTGTTATTAAATTTCTTCCTCAAGAGAATGAAGGACCATAGAGATGCATACTACCTAGAAACTCACAAAAGGATCCTTTTCCACCTGCACCCAATTTCTGCAGTAGCTACCTATGTTAACAAATGAAGCTGTATGTTCAAAAGTATATTTTATCAAGAAAGTTACTTCTTGTCCCTACAGGCATTTATCATAGATGTTTGGGAAGACTTTGAATTGCTAGAGTGATTTTCTTGTTTTGAACTGCTTGAAGGAATGACAGAAGCTGGCTGGAAAATTTCAGAACTATTGCTTTCTCTATATGTTGACAGAACATAGCCCCCCCGCCCGCATCAAATATAGTTAGAGTAGAAACAAAATTTCAGAGGAATGCCTGTCTCTTGCTTTTAAAATGTTTTCCCTCCTGTGGCCATTATTTCCTTTGTTATGTATACCTGAGCAATCAGATCTACAAAGGCAGTTGGTATTTATATTCCAATGATCGGTTGTGCTTCTCTCTTTTATGTGATTTCACATTCAGACATTTTTTTCAGCTTGAGGGAGCACTGTTTCTATATATGATATCAGTGTTTTGTCTAGTCTGGCTGACCATCTGACCTTTCCTGACTTTGGTGACGCTGGTAGTTGATAGGCAGAAAAGTGATAGTGTAAAGGAAAGTAACAGGGTACAAACGAGAAGTGTGATTCACTGGCGTAATGTTTAACCAAAATTACTTCATTGGTTCATTTAGCTGCCAGACGTGTCACTCAATAGGAGAATTATGAAGTGAAAAATATGGCTTTCTGAATCTATACTTGGGTTCCTGTTTATGATGCCTATCTATAATAATGGCAAAATGAGTTCACTGCAGTATGTTCAGTGGAAATCAAGATTTAAATAAATGAACACCTTGTCATGTAATATGTATATAGTTTTAAAGCTAGTTTCCATATGAATTACTAAGATACATACACATGCATAATACTCTTGATTTAAGATAGAGGGTTCTCTTTATCTGGATCAAAATTTACCCTACAGCCGTTGTGTAGTGACCCAGTTTCAAAAGTCTTGTATGATTATAATAGTCTTGAATTGGGATCATCTACCTATGAGGTTTCATAACTTCTGAATCTATGGTACAAAAATGTATATACCTAAGAAACGTAATAACACAAAGCAACATAAAACAATTATATTTGTTAGATTTTTTTAAAAAAAATATATAGGTATCTATGATACAAATAGTCTTATAATGTTGGTACTGGTGGCCCATGGTCTACATGGGGAAAGATGGGTTCCATGCAATGCCACTGCACAATTAGTTGCCCCCATCTCAGACTACAGAACATGAGTTATTCTTTACCCCTTTGACAGAAGAAGCCCACAACTTTCTAGCCGATGGTAGTTTCAGAGGTGGTATGAAAATGAAGGGAAATGAGGAGGCAACCTATCTTTTCCCACTTTCTTTCATAAATATGGAACATAAGACAAAGTTTCCACCATTTTTTTTCTTTCTGACTCCATATCCAGTGTCATCACCTGGTAGATGGCCTCTTATCTGTACTTCTTTACTTTCTTTGGTGATGATAATGTGGAAGTTCTTTGCATCACCATCGTCCCACTTATTTTATTAGGATAGACTGTGGAACAAAAAATCTTACTTTACTGTAAGCCACCCTGGTAATGCGCTTGAAGAGTGAGATATAGATCTTTATTAATAGTAGTTAATAGTTATTAATAGTCGTAGTAGCAGCAGCTATATAAATTATTATTGCTTCATGAGATGGGTCTTCTGTGAAGGATGGGTCACCAATGGATGGTCATCGTTGGGTGATTCATCAGGAAAGAAGCAGCAGACAGTGTGATCACTCTTTTCATAATATATTGCCACTTCTCAGGAGGTAACTCTTAAATCCTTTTCAAAATAAATACTCGTTGCATGTCTCCACAGTGTTGGTGGCCTTCATAAGTAAGAATGAGAAAAAGAGCAAGGAAAATAAGATGGGAATGGGGAGAAGGGAGATTCTCTGATTTGTATAACACCACATCTCTATATAACAACCTATTTCAGATATGGTTTAGCCCTCCTGATGACCAGCATAGTACATGAGGAAAAATAATCAGAACTATTAATACTACAAGTTCCAAGAGACCATCCCCTGCAAAAAGTGTGTCTCTGTGTGTATATTCCATTAAAAGTTTTTAAGATGTGTCACATTTTCCTTCATTTTTGGATCCTTTTCTGCCTTTAAAAATTAATCACTAGAGGCATAATATAATTCAATGAATCACCACAAAGAAGCCAAGCATGCTTCCCAATGGTATTCAACACTTCTAGCAGACCATGTCAGAGTCGCACAGTACAGCTACAGCATGTCAGATCCATGCAACACCAGCTCTGGTGGAAAAAGACATTCGTCAATGTCTTATTGCAACTGATGCCAGCCAAGGGAATTTCTTGCTGTAGAATTGTGCCTACAAGTCCAATTGAAAATCTGAAAGAAAATGAAAACACATGAGAGATTATTTTTATTTTATTTTATTTTTGTATTACTTACTTCAGTCAAGGAGTAACATCTTAATGCAAACTCTGCATTTGTAGATAACATATGTGCAACTTTTTTAACCCACGTAGGCCTCTGCTGACAATTGTCACATTGCTGGATAAGGGAAGGCATGGAAAGAACACTGCTGAGGAACCTGGCTTTAAAGAGCAATTAGTTGTACATATTCAAATGAATTCTGTTTTTCTGTGATGTGCATATATTATGTGTTGCTTAGCATAGCCCTAGCTAATTGTCAGGTTGCACCTTTCCTTAATGAGTTTCCAAGAAGTTACCACAGTGATACAGGTAAGATTTCATTCAACTCCAGCTGGGGTTGTCATAAAAGGAAAGGGTTTCAGTGTCTGATTAATGAAAATAATAATTATATATAGATAAGAAGAGGCTACAGTCAGGGAGCGAGTGAAGATTCCATGTTACTTTAAACAAAGAAGAGTTAAGCCGTTATCTTAACTATGCATTGGCACTGCAATGTGAAATGGTCATGCAAAATTAATTTTTAATGTGTTCAATTTATATTAAAAATTTCTGCAAGTGTGTGAATTTTTTTTTTCCAAGGCTAGAATGCTACTTCATTTAAGATATTCCCTGAAGGTGTTTTTTTTTTAAGGGAGACTCTTAAACTGAAGCCATTTTAAGGGTTTTATGAGACATTATGTGAGCTTTCATATGCAAGTTAGTCGTTAAGTACCAGATATTATATTCTGTAATATGCTTAAGTGATATTAGAGGCTGTATATAGCCTGCAGTAATGGCTGTTGTTGCTGCTGCTGCTTCTTTTTAATTTATCAAGAAAATGTTGCTTAAATAAGGAGCAAATAAAGACTGGGGTGCAGAAAATATAAACATAGAGAAGGAACAGTATTTTAATGTGTTCCCGACTTTCAGTGAAACTATATTTACGTCCATTCTTGACATAAAGGCTAATGTATCAAAAGATAAGTGTCAAACCAGAGTGCATTGCGTATCATTGAGCAATGGTGTCCATGGCCTCTTAAGACTCAGAAGAAAATGTCTGACATTTGGGCACCCACATTTTTCCCCTGCATGACTTCTTGGAATTCAACTAAATTGGTGTCTTACTCTTCAACTTAAGTCTAAGAGGAGTCTTGAGGAGTGTTCATCTCACAAAGAGAAATGTTTGTGTTAAGCTGGATTCTTCAGTCAAGTTATGAAAACTTGGATTTAAAGAAAAACAAATTAAAGAGTACACCAGCCTCTCTTTTTAATTTTTAAAGAGTAGCACAAAGGAGGGGGAAAGCCCAGCAACAGTTTAAGCTGACAGGTCTGGAGAAATGTAGAAGTAAAGCCCCTTGACATGACTTTAATATCCCTGGTGTTCCAATTCCTTCTGTCATGACTGTAAAGATGGCTTCAAAAATTGTTTAGAAAGGAGAAGCTAATATTGGTCTTCCTGATAAGCAAAGTAGGTCCTTTTTGTTATTGTATGGATATTTTATGCAAGGGACCACCAGTGGCTTTCTGAAAGAAACTCATCTCATATCTTGGACAAAACATTTCTGAATAAGTCCATGGAACTAGCGGTTGGCGCTCAGCTGTCTTGACTGAATAGAACCGTAAAGTGTGTGTGTGTGTGAGAGAGAAATACTGTATAACTGTGAGCTCTCAGTTGGCATTCTTAGAGGATGTACAACAAACCTGAAATGATTAAGTGCACATGCTCCAACCCCTTTGTTGCCTTTCTTGCTTTAAAAGCAGTCTTCCTTCAGTGGGGAACCCTGCATTTACCATGTCCACTATGTGTGCAGCATACAATCCAAAATTTCCAGAGTTTGATATCGTATGGAGCACCTCCACTGATACAGAAATCTACCAGGTGTGGATATATATCCCCAATAATAGGGTGTTAATAGAGAAGGGTAAACTAGCACACCTATCTTTGCTTCTATGCTTGTTCTACACACTACCAAAATACTGAACAGAAGTTTGAAATCCGGTTTGTTAAGTTGTAATTTGAATTTGTGAGATTGTCTTTTTGCTTTTATATGGGAATATGCAGGAAAAAAGGTGTCCAAATGAAGCAGAGCAGAGAAATTTGTACATTACCAGAACAGATACAGGGTGGTTCAAAAAAGCCCCCTCACTCATGCTCAGGTCAGTTAGGGTGCACCCATGAATCATTGAAGTAGCCCTGGCATTTTGGTGATTAAAAATAATGAAATCTGAACAAGAATACTTGGCGCCAGGTGCTATAGCAAAAGAAGGAAGTGCCAAAGCAGAAGAAGATTGACAGCTGATGTTCTAATGAAAGCCAAAACCTCTCATGAAAACTCCAAAAGCAGAGCCCTGGAGAGAGTTCAGAATGAGCTCATCAGACCCTATTTGTTCCCCATCCATCAGAGTGAGCAGCCATTTTGCTCCCAAGCATGGCAAGGGGACAGTATGTATCGTTTAGATTTTGACTGTATTCTAAACTTCTCTCTCTCTCTCTCTTGTTGTTTCTACACTTACACACTTAGGATTGAGTGCTTTCTTGTGTCAGCTTTTATCGGATAAGTCAAAGTAGTACTATGGACTATTCCCCCACCTACTGTCTTTTATTTCTTAATGCCTGCTGCTAGCCTTTATTTGCAGAACCATTTAATTTTTTTTCTTGCCGTGGTTGCCTGTGTATGTTCCAGAGTGGGTGAGTAACGAACATGCAGCATTCTGAACTGGATTATGCAGTGAATAGGCAAAGTTGGACAAACCAGGCTACTGATGGGGGACACTAAGAGGACATCTTTCCCAGGTCAACATATGCTTTTCGCGAGCATGATTTGTTGAGCGATAATGGAAGAAAGGAGGGAAGCTGGTAGGAGCTTTGCCTACAAACGGAAAGTCCACCAGGTTCCCAGACGTTTATGTTGCTATAGCGCACCCACCAATCCCATGTCATAGCCCTTTATTTTCCAAATGTTGGGGTTTTCCCCCCCCCAATCCAGAAAGATATAAATACATACAAATCTCTTCTGAAATCCAGGAACAAATTATGTGTGCATACGTGTGCGTTTACGTATGAGCTAAATTAAATACTAGTCCTATAAAGAGTGGATTTACTGAAATCAATGGATGATAAGTTACATGTGAATAACACGTCCTAATTTTTTCACAGATTAATATTTTAAAAAACATTGAGATACTGCCTTAGTTAAAGTAAATTCCGTTTAATTCCCCCCCCCCTCTAGTATTACCCTCAAAATTGTATTGCCTATTATTTGGACCTCTATGATTAACTAAGATTCCCATTTGAAAGTACTTTCCAAAGTGACATTTAATCCTTTATTCATCAGAACTAACTTATAGCAATATAGCCTTCAAGGTAAGTGAGATATGTAACAAGTGACTTTACCAGTCCCACTCCCCCAGTGAGTTTCCATGGCTGACTAGGGATTTGAACTCAGGCATCGTGAGTTCTAGTCCATCACTCTAGCCACCACACCACGGTTGTTATCATTATGTGTGTTGCGGGTATTTTTGGATCACCATGTATTCAGGGTTATCAGAATTAGGGTTGTTGTTAGGACTAGAGTTTGAGTTTCTTGCATAAACCCACTGATGTTGCCCCTGGATGGTACTAATCTATTGATGGTCTCTTCTGCCCAACATCTTGATTTGCTGAAAAATGGCATGGGGCATTTTTTGTCCTAATATTTTGCATTGAGTGGAACCAAACAGTAATTAGCTTTTTGCCATCGGGGCATTTTTTAAAAAAATGCCCCAATGGCAAAAACTTATAGATTTGTCCTAGCCACTTTTGTCTAACATCCCTGTACTTTCCATAGCCAAAGGGAACACTGTTTACAACTCTCCAGGTAACAATGTCATAGAACGTCCACCTTTGTGATCTAATTCTATGTGTGTTATAGCTCCTGTTCAGGTGTACTCTGGGAAGACCCAAAGTTTTAACATGCCATTTTTAATTAGGTCTACAAGGAATGGATCAGTGAATACTGGCCAAAACCTTGTCAAAAAAACCCTGCAAGCGATTGTAATCATCCAAGCAGTCTGCACTCTTTGGCAGGGTGTCCACTGCATGACTGATTTTGTAACCAGTGTGTAACTGGTTGCGTGGTGGAGATCCTGTCAGAGAGTGAAAACCCTTTGCATGGTTACTGTTGTGCAAAATTTTTCAGTAAGATCAAATAAAAATAATTAGACACAAACTACTATGTTTAAAACATAATGGCCAAAATCCAATTGAAAAAACAGTAAGATGGCTAACAGTGAGCCATCTTGACTTCCATTTTTGGAAGGAAGGAAGGAAGGAAGGAAGGAAGGAAGGAAGGAAGGAAGGAAGGAAGGAAGGTAAGTAGGTAGGTCAGAGGATGGCCAAGATTGGTGATGTGACAGTGTTCCATTTGCTGGATTGTACACCCATCATTTATTCAAAAACTTGGAAGGAATCCAGGATCACACCTCAGCTTGTGAAGTCAGTGTGAGCTCCATTTGCTTAGAGTTGGGCAAAAATTCCCAATCCAATTATTTCTGCTAAAGTTGAATGCCTTCTGGTGAAGTTACAGGTTTTGTGATAGCTTCCCCATTCTATCCTTGGTCACCTTTCTCACTGCATTTTCATGTTGCTGAACATTCAGGTGCCCAGAGAAAGGTACCCAAAATTCTGGGATTTCTATTATTCTCTCTCTCTAATCTTCCATAATCTTCTGAAACGTTGTAACCTGAAAATAGAGGTGAAATTGGGAACGTTTTAGATGAGCATCTTCACCTCCAACAAGCCTTGACTGTACAGGAAGTACTGCAATGCTATGCCATGGTCCTGGAAGAGAAACCAGTCTGGCTGTCTCTGCTCATACACTGGCCTTTCAGATGACAAGCAAGTGCATGCACAGAGACAATAGGCCTGGCTCCTAGAGGGGAAGATGAGCCACTTGTCTCAAGATGGCAGCAGTGGAGAAGGTAGAGGAAGAGGTGGCAGAACCAGGTAGGGAGGTGATGGGGCAGCGGGAAGGGGAGGGTAGCAGGAAGGGGGCGGAGCATCTGTTTTGCCAAAACAAAATGAAGCACCATGTGGAAAAAAGTTCAGTGCTTTGTTTTGTTTTGGCAAAACGGCTTGCATGATCCGAACCATGAACCAAAATATGAACCAGCCCAGTTTGTGGGTTTTTTCCAGTTCATAGTTCAGTCCTTGCCCATCTCTAGTAGTGAGCAGAAGAGGGTATCCTGTAGACCACCTTGAGTGCTGTCATTGGTGTTATCAACATTCTGTTTGCCCTTTGCTATGTAATACCTGGCATTCTTTTTCCTGCTGCCAATGCAGGCATGATATTGTGCAGGAATATTGGGCCATTTCATGGCATTTTGAATCATGGATATGGAAGTACAATACCCCACGTTCATAAACATTCAGAAACTTGAGGTTTTTTGAAGATTTGAATCTTTTTTTATGTGGTAGCACAGCACAACCATCTCTGCGTCAGCTGGCAACCACTCCCCCATCATTTTCCAGCTCCCTATACCTTAATAAAAGCCCACTGGAAGAAAGACATTATAAAGTAACTTCTTTCACAAAGATTTTTCAGATCAGGAGATGTGAGCAGCTGGGAAGTTGCAGATGGATGAAGAGATATGTAATAAAAATTAAAAACTAACAGGAACCATCAGTCATTTTGCAATGTTATAGCAAACTCAAAAATATAAACAAAAGAGATTCTAAACAGTCCCGAGGATGAGGAAGAATAGTGGAATAGCGAAATGCAACTTTGGGAAAATTGGTGGATGAATGATGGGACATTATTAAATTCAACCTTTTCCTAGTGCTGGGGATAGCATTACCTTCTCTTATAAGCACTATATGGCTTACAAACAGTGATTCCCAACCTTGGGTCCCCAGGTATTCTTGGACTAAAATTCCCAGAAGCCTTCACTACTAGCTGTGCTGGTCAGGATTTCTGGGAGTTGTAGGCCAAGAACATCTGGGAACCCAAGTTTGAGCACCACTGGTTTACAGGGAAGGAGCTGTATTTAAGCATGTACAGGAAAGATAGTATGTGCCTAATCTCTCAAAAATGCAACATTCAGATGGCCTGGGGAACGTGCTGAGCCCTGAAATATCACAAATGCAGAGCCAAAAATTCAAACATTGTTCTATTTATTTATTTATTTATTTATTTATTTATTTATTAGATTTTTATCCCGCCCATCTAGACCAAGGGTCTACTCTGGGCGGTTTACACCTTTAAAAACAAAAAAACCAAAAACCATTCTGAAAAACATTCCAGTCATTTCTCTTTCTTACTCCTCTAGAAAAACAAGGTCACATTGCAGAATGATTTCCAAAAATTTCTCCATTGGGGTGGGTGGGTATCTGCATCCACCACCACAAAAAACCAGTGTCACACAATGAAGCCAGCTTTGTAAAGGAAGCAGAATGATGGGGGGCAGGCTGCTAACACAGGTGTTGTTATTGCCACTGCAGTCTTGGATGGAGGGGAGAATAAGGCTGTGCTATAAATACTGGTATGAATTAACCCCACCTTAAAAAAATGTTAGAAGATCGTCTCCTTGGAGAAATTCAGTGAAATCTTCCTCTCTCCACTTATCTTGCAACAAACAGTGTGCACAGCTTCAAAAAACCAACTGGGCAAAGCTGGAACAGGCTCAAGTATGCACAAGTGATGAAATCAAATAAAGCTATATGGTGGGAATTCCATGACACAGTAACTGATGCAGCAAAAGCATCAGTCTCTAGGTTATTATTCCCAGGACTTTTGGGTAGGTGGGGAGTGTAGTTTAGTCCTACTGAAGTCAACAAAAATTGCTTGTAAATCTGTTTAGAAGGAGAACCCCAAGGCTGTTACTGAAAGTATAACTATTACATTACAGTGGGATTATTCTGTATTATGATACTCAATAATTATGTCCTGTTAAATTGATTCTTTTTTAGGGCTAGAGGGTTTGATTAATAATAAAACCTGTGGCTTTACAGATTTTAGAAAATGTGGCCAATAGGATCAAATCACTTCATAGAACACGGTGTTATCATCTGAAACCTTCCTATATTTTGGCATGCCATCCCATGTCTGTATTATGATTATTTTAATGTTACTACTTAAGAAAAAAACACATATGAAGCAGGTATAACTAATTACTTTGAAAAGGAAATGTTGGGGAGGGGAACCAGCACAAATAAAGTTTCTCTTTGCCCCCCTTTCTTGGCATCAAGTTTACTTATTTGACAGCAATGCTGTTGCTTACATTTCTACAAATGTTTTATTTCTTCTTCCTCCGCACCTGTCCCTTAGTGAATAGAGACACATCTGTCTCTTCTTGGCATGACAAGCACACAGCTACATCTGTGAAAGATGGTTGCATTTTTTGAAGGAAGCAGTGTATATGTTTACACTCTTGCAGTCTGCTAGAAAATATTACACAATGAATTTTGTGTCTTGCAGGAAGGCTTCTTAGCAGTGAATAGAAAGCTTGGAAGGGGCACAAAAACCCTAGTATCCTCCTGAAAATTCTTTTTCTTTTTCCCTTTATTTTTTTTTAAACTACTTTACAATTTTGCTGAAAGCCAATATAATTTTACTTCAAACATCATGTATTCATTCTGCCTACAATTTAATGCTTGTAATATTGGTGGTGTTCATTTTAAATCATCTCAAAATGGGAGTTTGGAGAACAGTAGGGATGGTGAGAGGATACGGGAGCTTTCATTTGCAAGAATAGTATATCACATCCTGCAGAGGCTAGCCATATATGAAAATGTTCACCATTTGAAGGTGTTTTTTTTTTTTACAAGCAACGGTATATGAAATGTCCCTGGCTTATTTTGTAGGGGAATAATTTCAACAACAGCAGCATCCAACCCTCACAGCAGAATTCACATTGTTGTTGAAATTACGGATTATAGAAACAGATGATTCATCCTCATATCTCAGTGGTTCCCAACCTTGGGTCCCCAGATGTTTTTGGACTATAGCTTCCATAAATCCTGGCCAGCAAAGCTGGTGGTGAAGGCTTCTGGGATTTTTAGTCCAAGAACATCTGGGAACTCATATCTGCTCAGAACAAGGGCAGAGAGCCTTTGGTCCTTTATTTGACGTGGAATACAATTCCAGTAGTCTCATACCATTCACTATACTGGGCAGGACTGTAACTAAGCTGGGGGGGGGGGGGACCAAGACTTTGCTCCAGAACACCCAACTTTGGGGAGAGTGCCAAAATCTGGAGATGACTCTACTGGTGAAACATAAGCAGCAATGCTATCCAGTCCTGTTCCTCCTCCTTTTTTTTTAAAGCAGAAACTTTATTTTGGGGAACATTCTCCTCTTTTTTCTTGATGGGGAGCTCATGCCCTGGCCTCAGGGCAAAGTGTGTGGGAGACAGTGTCATTTGCCTAGGTGACAAAATGTGTAGTCGCAGCATTGATGGTGGGGCTTCTAGGTGTTTGCCAGCATCTGAACAACCAAATGTTCTCCACCACAGGATCACCACTCTTAACCTAATTTATTTGGAGGTTTGGGCATATCTTTACATAGTGGAGTGTCTTAAGTTTTAACATCTGTTAAAAGCTTGGTAGTCCATAGTTCTGAAATTATCTGGTAGTAGCTAAGTAACATTTGATCACTGTCATCTCTGCAGTAATCAACTTACTGGGCTCACTGATACTTCCTTTCCCAGCCTGAATCCCTGCATTTTATCTTAACCAGACTGAGTATCTGAACTAGAGCATTCAAAACATCCTACCCAGGTCTGATGTCGGAGAACAAAGGCATAGGAACACTGTGTGAGTTAGGTGTTTGGGTATACAACTATGTATATAAACCTTAACGTGCAACCTAATTATTCCGATAGGGACAGCCTTAACTATTTCTAAGATTATGGTAACTTGTCAAAGGGCACCTGCCATGCTATCCTTGGAACGATATAATCCGTTTTTGTGTAGTTTAGAGGTCAGCAATTACAAAGTCCCTTGGTCATTTTTTATATTATATATATTTTTTGTTTCTTGGAACATTATAAAAGTGTGTGTATTGCTGTGGTTTATTGTGTGGACTTTGTTCATGCATTACACTACCAAACGACTAAGAATCTCTGTTCCCATTTGGTCAGCTTTAACCTCATAGTTAGTTCCTCAGTAGATTCTTGTCTATGGACAGCCATTCTACTCTGTGTGAACTGGCAGTTCTCATTTTCTTTATGATGAAGTGAATAGGATGGACTGTCTCTTGCCCATCAAAATTGTGATCCAACAAACTAGGATAGCTCAGTGGTTTAGGTCTCTGGCTGCAGAGCCGGAGGTTGATTCCACACTGAGCCTCCTTGACAGGAGCTGGACTTGATGGTGCATGGAGTCCCTTCCAGCTATGCCATTCTAAGATGATGATGATGATAGTTTCTTAACCAAGTGTTGTTAGTGTTCAAGATGAGAGATGATGTATGGCTGGCTTGTTTTGGTTGTCTTCCATCTAACTTTAGGTGAGATGTTTGTAACAGAATTGTAAACCTTTTCCTTTCTGGTCAAAATGACCTGATGACCTATATTAAAGTGCTCTGTAGCAGGGATTCCACTGCATGTGTACAGCTAAGATAATAATTCAGAAGTAGAAAATTCACTCAGAACATGGTTGCCGCTATTGCTTGCCGCTATGGCTTATTTCTCTGTGTTTCTCCAGTTTGAAGAAAGGATGAAAAAAAATATTGACAGAGTGTTATATAATGTGTATTATTTACTTGAGAGCTGTTCTGGTCTATTGGGTAAATATATAGTCAGGCAGTTTTAAAAAACACGTATTATGTACCCAAGAGACCAGAAAGCCTTTGAATGAGCTTTTACAGTCTATTGGGTAAATATGTATTTAGGCAATTTTTCAAACTATGTTACAACTCCTTTGGTGCCATTCTGGTCAATTGGTTAAATATGTATTTAGGCACTATTTTTTAAAAAATGTCTTTTATGTAGCTGATAGACTGAGGAGCAGTAGCTACTAAATATGTTTCAGAATTTTAAACCATGTGTAATTTAGCTTATTCCATATATTTGGAATGGAATTCTGCCATTGCGGTTTTCATTTGTTTCAAATGAGGGCTACACATTGTAGTTTATTATTGGAGCTAATTACAAAAACGAAAGTCCAAGATAAGGCATCATGGGGCTGGCTGGAGTGCTATTCATAACTATAATATTGTTCATGCATATACGTTTTAGTAAGAGAGATTTTTTTCATCATATTTTCTAAATAGTGCTTACCATTTATAAATATTTGACTTGCAGGTATGAAAGGAGAAAAAGAAATGTATTCTAGACAGTTGTAGAATCCTTTCATGTACATCGACTAGGAAGGACTACCACTCACCTTATTTTCTGGAAAGCTGGGCCTAGGGGCTGATTTACACACAAGCATCTTCATCCCACAGTACATGTTGCATAATGTATTGATCTCTATTGGAAGATATTCTCTTACAAGAATGTGGGGCAGAAGGATCCTAACTTCAGCCAGCAAACCTAAGTTTCTATGCAATGTCTTTATACCTGTATCTCTAGATGATGCCAGAAAGATGTCTCCTGATCTTTTTATTTCGAAGGATGAAAGTGCATGTTCCAATATTACAAAGAGAAAGGCAAACAAACACAAATTTGAAGTGTGCCATTCTTCATTATCCCTTGCAAAACACACATTTTCCACCCACACCCTTTGTTCTTTTCAAATTTACACACAAACACACACACATTATAAATTTAAAAGAACAAAGCTGTGGGAGGAAAATGTGTGTTTTGGGACAGTCAGATCTGCAGTATTTTCTATTAGCTATATGATATACACCCCTTCATGGATTGCTGCCTTGTCGTGGCGAAGGGGCTTGAGTAATTCAGAGAAGCTATGGGCTATGCCGTGCAGGGACACCCAAGATGGACAGGTCATAGTGGAGAGTTCTGACTAAACGCGATACACCTGGAGCAGGAACTGGCAAGCTACTCCAGTATCTTTGCCAAGAAAACTCCATGAACAGAAACAAAAGGCTAAAAGATATGACGCTGGAAGATGAGCCCCTCAGGTCAGAAGGCATCCAACATGCTACTGAGGAAGAGCGGAGGACAAGTACAAGTAGCTCCACAGCTAATGAAGTGGTTGGGCCAAAGCCGAAAGGACGCTCAGCTGTGGACGTGCCTGGAAGTGAAAGGAAAGTCCAATGCTGCAAAGAAAAATACTGCATAGGAACCTGGAATGTAAGATCTATGAACCTTGGTAAGCTAGATGTGGTCAAACAGGAGATGGCAAGAATAAACATTGACATCCTGGGCGTCAGTGAACTAAAATGGACGGGAATGGGCGAATTCAGTTCAGACAATTATCACATCTACTGTTGTGGGCAAGAATCCCATAAAAGAAATGGAGTAGCCCTCATAGTCAAGAAAAGAGTGGGAAAAGCTGTATTGGGATACAATCTCAAAAATGATAGAATGATTTCAATACGAATCCAAGGCAGACCTTTCAACATCACAGTAATCCAAGTTTATGCACCAACCACCAATGCTGAAGAGGCTGAAATGGACCAATTCTATGAAGACTTACAACACCTTCTAGAACTGACACCAAAGAAAGATGTTCTTCTCATTATAGGGGACTGGAATGCTAAAGTAGGGAGTCAAGAGATAAAAGGAACAACAGGTAAGTTTGGTCTTGGAGTTCAGAACGAAGCAGGGCAAAGGCTAATAGAGTTTTGTCAAGAGAAGAAGCTGGTCATCACAAACACTCTTTTCCAACAACACAAGAGGCGACTCTACACATGGACATCACCAGATGGGCAATACCGAAATCAGACTGATTATGTTGTCTGCAGCCAAAGATGGAGAAGCTCTATACAGTCAGCAAAAACAAGACCTGGAGCTGATTGTGGCTCTGATCATCAGCTTCTTATACCAAAACTCAAGCTTAAACGAAAGTAGGAAAAACCACTGGGCTAGTCAGGTATAATCTAAACCAAATCCCTTATGAATACACAGTGGAAGTGAAGAACAGATTTAAGGAACTAGATTGGGTGGACAGAGTGCCTGAAGAACTATGGATGGAGGCTCGTAACATTGTACAGGAGGCAGCAACAAAAACCATCCCAAAGAAAAGGAAATGCAAGAAAGCAAGGTGGCTGTCCAACGAGGCCTTACAAATAGCAGAGAAGAGAAGGGAAACAAAATGCAAGGGAGATAGGGAAAGTTACAGAAAATTGAATGCGGACTTCCAAAGAATAGCAAGGAGAGACAAGAGGGCCTTCTTAAATGAACAATGCAAAGATATAGAGGAAAACAATAGAAAGGGAAAAACCAGAGATCTGTTCAAGAAAATTGGAGCCATTAAAGGAACATTTTGTGGAAAGATGGACATGATAAAGGACAAAAATGGTAGGGACCTTACAGAAGCAGAAGACATCAAGAATAGGTGGCAAGAATACACAGAGGAATTATACCAGAAAGATCTGGATGCCCCGGACAACCCAGATAGTGTGGTTGCTGACCTTGAGCCAGACGTCCTGGAGAGCGAAGTCAAGTGGGCCTTAGAAAGCATGGCTAACAACAAGGCCAGTGGAGGTGATGGCATTCCAGTTGAACTATTTAAAATCTTAAAAGATGACACTGTTAAGGTGCTACACTCAATATGTCAGCAAGTTTGGAAAACTCAGCAGTGGCCAGAGGATTGGAAAAGATCAGTCTACATCCCAATCCCAAAGAAGGGCAGTGCCAAAGAATGCTCCAACTAACGTACAATTGCACTCATTTCACACGCTAGCAAGGTTATGCTCAAAATCCTACAAGGTAGACTTCAGCAGTATGTGGACCGAGAACTCCCAGAAATACAAGCTGGATTTCGAAGGGGCAGAGGAACTAGAGACCAAATTGCTAACATGCGCTGGATTATGGAGAAAGCCAGAGAGTTCCAGAAAAACATCTACTTCTGCTTCATTGACTACGCAAAAGCCTTTGACTGTGTGGACCACAGCAAACTATGGCAAGTTCTTAAAGAAATGGGAGTGCCTTACCACCTTATCTATCTCCTGAGAAATCCATATGTGGGACAGGAAGCAACAGTTAGAACTGGATATGGAACAACTGATTGGTTCAAAATTGGGAAAGGAGTACGACAAGGCTGTATATTGTCCCCCTGCTTATTTAACTTATATGCAGAATACATCATGCGAAAGGCAGGACTGGAGGAATCCCAAGACGGAATTAAGATTGCCGGAAGAAATATCTACAACCTCAGATATGCAGATGATATCACTCTGATGGCAGAAAGTGAGGAGGAATTAAAGAACCTCTTAATGAGGGTGAAAGAGGAGAGTGCAAAAAATGGTCTGAAGCTCAACATCAAAAAAACTAAGATCATGGTCATTGGTCCCATCACCTCCTGGCAAATATAAGGGGAAGATATGGAGGCAGTGACAGATTTTATTTTCTTGGGCTCCATGATCACTGCAGATGATGACAGCAGCCATGAAATTAAAAGACTCCTGCTTCTTGGGAGGAAAGCGATGACAAACCTAGACAGCATCTTAAAAAGCAGAGACATCACCTTGCCGACAAAGGTCCGCATAGTCATAGCTATGGTTTTTCCAGTAGCGATGTATGGAAGCGAGAGCTGGACCATAAAGAAGGCTGACCGCCGAAGAATTGATGCTTTTGAATTGTGGTGCTGGAGGAGACTCTTGAGAGTCCCCTGGACTGCAAAGAGAACAAACCTATCCATTTTGAAGGACATCAACCCCGAGTGCGCACTGGAAGGACAGATCCTGAAGCTGAGGCTCCAATACTTTGGCCATCTCACGAGAAGAGAAGACTCCCTGGAAAAGACCCTGATGTTGGGAAAGTGTGAAGGCAAGAGGAGAAGGGGACGACAGAGGACGAGATGGTTGGACAGTGTCATCGAAGCGACCAACATGAATTTGACCCAACTCCGGGAGGCAGTGGAAGACAGGAGGGCCTGGCGTGCTCTGGTCCATGGGGTCACGAAGAGTCAGACACAACTTAACGACTAAACAACAACATATGATATACAAGTCAATGTGAATCATCCCAGAGTTTTCCCATCTAATCCATACTTTTTTCCTCTGCTTCCAGGGCTTCTGCTTCCCCCCTCCCCCGCCAATCAAATGCATTTGCATTGATTCAAGTAGTGTGATCATTTTGAACCAATGCAATGGGCAACCAGAAGCTGGCTTTCTCAGCTTCCTAGTCCAAGGTGAGGAGAGTAAAAGCAAGGGACACTTGCCAGGGTGTCAGTTCCCCTCAACCAAGCATCCTTTCTCTCCAAACCATTTTTATTAAAGGCTTGGTACCAGTGATGATGCGCCACAACACCCTGGGGAAGGGGGGGGGGACAGACCATGTGAGGAGGAAATCAGAGCCAGCCTTTGTTTGCAGCTTATTAAAAAGGCACAATTCCTGAATATCTGGAAGGCTACAGTTGAGCTGCCTTTAAAAGGTGCTAACAAATACAGATAAGCAATTTCCCCCTCTATCTTCTGACTCCTCTGTCGTCCACTAATACAAATTAAGCTGGAAAAACCTGACTTCTCAGGTACAAATTCACAATGGATAACTTTGCATTTTTCCTGCTGTGTAATCACACCCTTTATAATGCTTCAGTGGCTTTTCCCCCCTTCCCATGTTGAAATATGTACCCAATTGTATGCAATTTTCCCAATGTACACATTTTATGTGATGTAAATATTTATTTCATTTCATTTCATTTCATTACTACCCCACATTTCTTCCTGTAGAGCAATGGTTCCCAACCTTGGGTCCCCATATGTTCTTGGTCTGCAACTGCCAGAAAACCAGGCCAGCACACCTAGTGGTGAAGGCTTCTGGGAGTTTTAGTCCAAGAACATGTGGGGACTCAAGGCTGGGAACCACTGCTGTAAAGGGATTCAAGATGGTATTTAATTTAATTTAACATTGTCTTCAACTGACCAAAGCATGAATGTGATATTTTTCCAGTTGTTTATATCTCAATCATTCATATTTTGTGCATATTTATTTTTTCCCAGAACACCCCATAAGCCTCACATATGTATAGATTGTGATGGTAGGTGAGTTAAAATCATAGAAGCAGAAGCAGGAAATCCACTCCTAAAGCAACCCTCATAAGTGGCCACCCAACCCTCTAGTGAGGGAGAATCCATCACCTCCTGAGGCATTCTGTTCTCGCAAGTTTATTTCCCACAAGTCTCTGCACACACAAAATGCTACTTCAATTGGAATTACCAAATTCAACAAAATTATTTTCCATCCTTTGTAGAAGGTTCCATCCTTAATTCAGCATCACAAATATAGCCAAACACAGGGATTCAAAGGAGACTTGTATGCATTAAGCATTGAAAGCTGAAGGGCAAATACATCAGTTTTGTTTTCTCCTCCCATAATTTGTTTTAAATCTCAAGTACTTCCTGTAGTGTTTAGAAATTTTGGAGAATTATTCTTGTCTATTCCTAGATATAAAAGGCTACAGTGAGAAAGTGGGCAGAAATTTTTTCTTAATACATGCAAAACTGATCACCTAGTGTTTTTGAGCTTGGTAAGGTCAGGGCTCTGTATCTTGAGAATGCACAGAGACTATAGCTGAAAGTGAGAACTTGTTCACATTGGCAGTGACCTTCATGTATAACTTCATATGCCTACAGAAGTTGGACCTTCTGGCCAGAACTCTACAGACTGAATTGTGTACTCAGAATGATGTGGGAAAGACTGCCCAAATCACTAAAATTATGACGGCCACACCTACAATCTCCCTATGGAGACACAAGAGCTCACTGAATTTTGAGGCACTGACATGAATGAAAACTTTGATACATTTGATCATTTGAAACTGGGATCCTGATGCCATTATATGTGAATATCTGTGATAGCTTTTGAAGGGGGATACCTCTGAGGTTTCCTGAGCATGAATCGTCAAATGAGAGGGTTTCACATCAGCACTACTCTGTTATCGGAGATTGCAGGGCTGAAACCTGAGAAGGGTGAGCAGGTTGTTGTGATGTCACAGGAATGGTACCTGTGTGGCAGACAAGAGTTATGAAGGATGCAGGTATGACCCACATGCAAATACTTTTGTGCTGAGTGATTAAGTCCCTGTGCTAGATCAGAGTGAGTAGGGACACAAACCCAGGCCTTAAAGACAGCTCACAGACAAAAAGAAAGCATTCTCCTCATCCAACCCTCATGTTGATATTTCTCTTCCTGTCTGAGCAGTTCCCTGAGACTTCAGCCAACCTCCTGGAACCTAGTAATCCCACTTTTGAGGGTGGATCAGGCTGCTGCAAGTGCAGCTTCTTAGCTTCACATTACTTAGTATTTTTGTAGTGCACTGACATGATAAACACAAACTTACTCTAATTCAAGGGATGACGAACTTTGCGTCTTCTAGATGTTGAGGAACTACTACACTCCTTATCCCTCTTGGGCCAGTTTGGGTAGAGCTGGTGAAAAAAAGAGTTAAAAATTATATGGAAAATCAAAGTTTGCCCACATTGGGTCTGATTTTGGTGAAGAAGTAGACCTCTGTCTGTCCTGTCCTGTACCACCCCTTCAGACTGTAACTGAAGACATATATGATAAATTGAATGATGGACAAATTTTCCATAGAAGGAAGGGAAATGGGCTATAATGTTCCTACCTCAATCTAGTCATCAGGTTTTCTTTTGGAGAGGTAATGGAGACAGAGATGTGCATTGAACCATTTGAGCTCCACATGCAGTTTTAAGTGGTATAGTTAAAGGCATAGACATACTGCCTCAAGAAGCCCTTAGCACAGACCAGAACAACAGGTGGAAAAGCAATTGATAGAGTTTGCTGAGCTTCAGGTCAAGGTCAGCCATGTACCAGCACTTTAGATGGCAGTGATTTACTGAAAACTGAAAACAGAGGAGTAAGCTGGCAAATCTCTGCCATTCTTAAACTAATTAACTCCCCAGACAAATGAATACACTATAGTTTGTGGATATTTCAATATATGTTGTGCATCAACAGAATTATGTGAGAGGAAAAATGGAATATGTCATTTAGGAAAGAAATTTGGTCCATCGAAAACTGCAAGATTTACGTCTGATCTGGGTTACTGTGTATATGGTTATACCATAGACTATACAAAGCTCTAGCTTCAGTTCTTTCCCTTTGATTCTTAAAACATGTTCTTAAAATATGTTCAATATACATATAATTCATAAAAATGGTCCATACGTTTTGATTGCTTATGTCCATGTAAGCACCTGATACAGAAGAAGAAGAAGAAGATAAATACGCAGAGTAAGGAACAACAGCAAAGGAATGTAATAAAAGGAGGAAATGCCTTTTTGTTTGTTTCAATTCCAAGTGCTAGTTACGACTTTTATTATTACTGTTATTCTTAATTGCATTTACATGTAGTGTTCAAAGCAGCTTATAACTGTAATTTTTAAAATCTCTCCCCCCACCTTTCATATGTTGTCCTAAATGGCTTAGGACCAGGTCACCTAAAGGGCTACTGTGGCGTTCACCCTTATTATGCTAAATAGGTTATGCATTATTCATGTTCTATGCTGATGTGGTTGAGAGGTGGGGCCACCAGAGAGGTTAAAAAGGGAGCCTGAGAGGAGAAGGGGGAGTAGAGTTCAGTCAAAGAAGGAGTTAGAGAGAGAGAGAGATAGTTGGGAGATCTGAGGTGTGAGTAGTCTGTGGAGTGAATAGTAACCGGTGAGATTTAAATAGAAGATTGATGCTTGATGAACCTGAAGTAGGTACTTATGAATTATTAAAGAAACATCTGTAATTAATAAACCTGTTTTAAGAAAAAGTGAAAACTGAATGGACCTTCATCTTTCCTCAGTAAAGTACGTTGATTTAGTGATCAACTGGTGGCAGCATGTAAAAAGGTGTTTGGTTTGCCTTCATGTGCTCTGTGTTTGGAAGAGAAATAGGGGCCACGAAGGGGCAAATGTCACAATTGGTGCCCAGCGGCGGGATACGAAGCAATCCAGTAAAGCCTGAGTTTAAAGTGAATTTTTTTTGAGTCAAGGGTACCTTTTAGTCAGAGGTCTGTGCTGAAGAAGTAGGTTACATGCTAGAGCTTTTGGGAAAAGCTTAGTAGCGGGGCTTCTAAACCCAGATCTGGGGGACTAAGATAGGGAACAACTCTGAAGAAAAAAATTCCTGTTTTTACCTTAGGATTTGAGAGTCCTAGTGGCTAGCTTGAGATCCAAGGCTCTGAGAGAAGAGAGCGCTGGTGGATAAAAGCAGAAGCCAGGGGTCAGAACAGATCTGAGGGAATAGAAGAAAAAGCAGAGGCTTGAAATAGAAATTATTTCAGTGACTGGAATTAGAAGAAAGGCAGGTCCTTTTTAAAATCAGTATAAACTCACTCAAGACTAAGTAACTCAGATAAAAATGCCACCCAAAAGAACTAAAAAGCCAGTAATGGAGGAAACTGATTCTCAAGAGGCACAAAGTTTATTACCCCAAGAAATGGAGGGAAATGGTGATCCTTTAACTCCAAGGGAACAGTTGGAGACTGAGGAGGATGCCTCAGGGAGAGAAGGTGTTCTAGGCTCCCTAGATTTTGAAAAATGGAAATTACAACAGGAATTTAAATTGAAGGAATTAGAAATTAAAGAAAGAACCAGGAAATTAGAAATGAGAGGAAAAGCTGAGCAAGAAAACAGACTAATGGCATTAAAACAAATAGAATTTCAAATGGAAATGAAAAGATTAGAATTGGCTTCTCAAAATAACAACAATAATAACAGCGCTAGTGAGGGAAATCTCTCAAAAATCGATCTAAAGAAATTTCCCCAATATAGAAAAGGTGACTGCCCAGAATCTTTACTCATTTCCTTTGAACGTTCTTGCTGGGACTTTAATATCAGGGGTGATGAAAGGATGATACTGCTGAGATCACAAATAAGTGGATATTTGCTTGATATTTATTCTCAACTTCCCCTAGATCAGGCTAGAGATTTTGAAGCCTATAGAAAATGGGTGTATTCTAGATTTGGGATAAATGCAGAACACCTGAGGAGGAAATTTCGTGCCCTTACCAAAAAGCTGGAAGAATCTTATGCTCAACTGGGGGCTAAATTGGTTCAGTGTTTGGAGAAGTGGATGGAACGTGAGAATGTCACTTCTCTTGAGCAGATGAAAAATGTGATTGGGTTGGAACAATTTTATTCTATTTTGCCTGGGGAATTGCGTTATTTAGTCAAGGACAAAAATCCCAAAAATCTACTAGAAGCAGGTGAAACAGCGGATTACCTTGGGGAAATTCAAAACCACAGGTTCTCTGAGGTAAAATTTAACAGGCCAACCTGGGACCACAATAAGAAACCCTTCAACAAACCTTACAACAACAGTAAAATGTCAGGGAAAGAAGGCCAGGGTGGGGCCTCATCTAGATTAGCCCGGCCTAGTTCTCAGAACCAAATGAATCTTGAGGAAAAGTTTAATAGATCTCCTCAGAGTGAGCGAAGAAGACAATGTTATAACTGCGGGGAGTTCGGTCATTTACAATTCAATTGTATGAAAACTAAACTTAGGAATGAGAAGGATGATAATCAAACCAAAAAGGTTTACTGTTTAAAACCAGCTGAGAAAAGCAGTAACCAAGGTTCTGTCTCCATGGCAACTGGCATGACAGAAAATTCTGATCTGCCACTAGCCCAAGTCGTTCATTGTTTTCTAGTAAAGGCAGAAGATATTTTAGTTCATAACCCTGGTGATAGGATTCTTATTAATGGAAAGTCTTATGTAGGAGTGGTTGATACTTGTTCTAATATCACCCTGTGTCATCCTGAAGTGATTCCTAAAGAACAAATTCTCCCAAACCAGACTGTTACCATCAAGGGAATAAGTTCTACTCCAGTGATTTTACCCATGGCTAAAGTGAAAATAAACTATAGAGATTGGGTTGGAATTTGGGATGTGGCAATCTCTGATCAAATTCCTGCACCTTGTTTAATTGGGCTAGATCTCACTAAGCATGTGCAGACTGCTTGTGAAGTAACAGGTTCCCTGAGGGAGCAGTTAACAATCCCTGAAGGAAAAATGGACTCCCTAACCTCTGAATCTATCCAGGGATGCCCCAAGTTAGATAAGAACCATGAGGTAACCAAAATGGCTGATGAGGTTATTTTGAAAATCCCTAATGATCCTTCCTGTATTGAGGAACAGATGGAAGATAGTACTTTGAATGATGGTACTACAAAAGTTAGAGATAATCCCATTCCACTGACCCCTGAACACCCAGAGAGGTCTATGACTGATAAAAACCTGACATATAGAGAAGGTTTACATCTGATAGAGCATATTAAGAGTGCTTTTGTACTTGCACGCTCACAAGGGGGCCAGGAATCACCCACTGCTGCAGAAATGGATACAGTAGCAGAGGGAAGCCTGGAAAGGGAAAGTCTCTTAGAAACTGATCTCATGCTTTTGAAAACCCCAAATAAAACTAGTTTTGCTCAGGAGCAGAAGGAGGAAATTAGTTTGGGAGGTTGCTTTGAACCAGCCACCAGTACACCCACTTTATTATCTCCTGAATGCCCTGAAAGGTATTGCCTGGATAAGGAGCTTTTAAGTAGAAAAAAGCCCTTAGAAGTGGCAGAGCCAAGCTTGGGAAGTACTCCTGAAAAAGGGAAAGGCTTGTATAAGTCCCAGGAAAGAGTATTCTGTCCTGAGGACCAAGTATCAGAACTGAGAACTATAGAGGGGAGAAAATTGCTTTTGGCAGGGGCTGAACAAGTAGACCTTAAGACCTTGCAAGGCAACCCCCTATCTAGCGTATCACTGAATAAAGAAATACAATCAGCTAACATACTCAGTTCATCTAAAACAAACCAATCGTTGATTGCACTTAAGAGAAACTTGCATGAGAATATTAAAGTGACCCATGATAGTGGTCCCCCACATAGGGAAAACTTTGGAAAAAACATACCTGTGAGTGAATGTGTGAGTGAGGAGAAAGGCGTAAGCCCTGACTTCTTGGAGAGGGACGCATCCAGAGATGTTCGGGAGGAGGAGAGGGAACTGCCTACCCTTTCCCCAGCTGAGAAGGTGAAGCCCCGAGCCAGAAAGAAAGCAGGCTTCACTAAAAAACGGCCAGCAGAGGACATCCAGTGGACATCAGAGGGCCCGATGACCCCCAGTCGAAGGAAGAGAATGCGGAAGAAGGAGCCAGTGATCATCAGAGGGACCCCTGAGTGCCAGCAGTCGTGTGTCCAGCTGAAGGAGGCAGTAACAACCGGACCAGTCCACGGCGCACCTTACTACAACGGGAAGATGAAAGACTTGGACTTTGCAAACATGGACTTTGCAAAAGAGACTCAAATCGTGCCTCGAAAGCCAAATGACCGACTGATGGAGGGATAAACAAAATTAGTAATGTATAATAAATGTTCTGTTGGTAAATAGTGATGAAAATTTGAATATTGATGGACAGAAACGTGAAGGATGCAAGGACTTTTAAAATAAACTGGAATAGACTATTGTTTTACTGGTTAATTATCTATGTAAAAGTTTCCTGATTGTGGTATATTTCTGTAAGGTTGAAAATGTTAAATGTAGTAAGTGTAAATGATAAGGTAAGGTATATTATTGAATTGTAGTGGAATGTTTAGTGTAAAAAGGTATTGTGATTGTTATAGTAAATGTGGTATTGCGTACAGAATTGTGCCAGATGGTAAGTAGAGTTTCATGCAATTGTGCCTGTTTGTTTAGGAGGGAAAACGCGTTTGTTGCGCTCGCCCTTGTGTCCCCTGTTTTATGTCGTCTTCACAAAGGTTCACGCTCTTCCCTCCTCTTCACGCTGCCACCAGATGTTATTTCTTTAACATCAATTAAGTACTGGACACCCAGGCTGCCAAACACCATCAGTTTATTGAATAGGGTGGGGTAATAATCAGTTGGAAATCGCAGTATAAATCACAGGAAGCGAATCACATATATTAAACAAGGTTTGGTTCATTCAAATCACTCTTTTAACTCTCTTTATCTATCTCTGACCCTCCTGGTCCAATTCCCAAGCCTACAGTTCTCTAAACCTTTTCCAGCACTCCTCCTCTCTCGTACCCGTCCCAAAACTCTCCCCTTGCTCTCCTCTCTCTCCAACACCTAACTAACTGTCATTTTTCTCAACTGTCCCTCTAGACCCCGCCCCTCCTGCCCTATCATTGGCTCCTCCCTTTGGAGCTTTCATGATGGACAGATGACTATCTGTCATCTGGGCTATCCGCTACACAGTTTCCCCTCCCAAACAAATATATTTAAGGGGGGAGGTATGTGGCGTTCACCCTTATTATGCTAAATAGGTTATGCATTATTCATGTTCTATGCTGATGTGGTTGAGAGGTGGGGCCACCAGAGAGGTTAAAAAGGGAGCCTGAGAGGAGAAGGGGGAGTAGAGTTCAGTCAAAGAAGGAGTTAGAGAGAGAGAGAGAGATAGTTGGGAGATCTGAGGTGTGAGTAGTCTGTGGAGTGAATAGTAACCGGTGAGATTTAAATAGAAGATTGATGCTTGATGAACCTGAAGTAGGTACTTATGAATTATTAAAGAAACATCTGTAATTAATAAACCTGTTTTAAGAAAAAGTGAAAACTGAATGGACCTTCATCTTTCCTCAGTAAAGTACGTTGATTTAGTGATCAACTGGTGGCAGCGTGTAAAAAAGGTGTTTGGTTTGCCTTCGTGTGCTCTGTGTTTGGAAGAGAAACAGGGGCCACGAAGGGGCAAACGTCACAGCTACCATCTTTCATATTAAGCCATGCTGGTGCTGCTGAGCTCTTCCAAGAAGGCCTTTTCTCTCTGTTCTTCCAACTGTTGATGTAAATACTGTGCCACTTGATCAAAGGTTTTCTCAGTGGATACGCCCAGCGTTCTGAACTTCCTGCCAAGGGAGACTCCCCTATACCCTTTGTTAAGACCTTTTAGCTGGAGTGAAATATTCCATTTTATTAAAAGTTTTTTAGCCTATGGAGCAGATTCAACCCACCCACCCACATACTATATTTTAATATGTATTTTAATGTGATTACATTTTAACTGGCTGCTATTTCTAATATTCTAATATCTAATATTTGATTTTTGGATGGTTATAGTTGTTGTTTTTAATGCTTTGCCTTTAAATTTGTGTTTTTTGTTTTATTGCCTTAAGCTGCTTTGGGTATATTTATGACAAGGCTGGATACAAATGCAATCAATAAATAAGTGACACATTGATACATATGTGTTAGGAATGTGTTCCTTCCCCTCCCCATTAGATATAAGCTAGCTTGTTTGTGAAAACATTCCTAACTGGGAACTCTTCCAAAAAACACTTCAACACTGCATCTTGGAATTTTCTCAGCAGTTGTCTTTGTTCCTTCTCCACACCTCATCCCTAGTGCATAGAGGCACATCTGTCTATTTTCTGCCTTATCAAGCAGACATCTACATCTGTGAGGAAAACTTCACTTCCTCAGTGGGAAAAAAAAGGGTATCTGATTGTGGTAATAAAGCACTACTTCCTCAGTTCAAAACGTACGTCAGACAAGACCAATTACTTCAAATGACTTAGAGCAACAGGCAAAGCAACGGTCGTCTTTCCAAAGCCTTTGAACTTCTACTGCTTCAAAGGTGTACCGAGGCGATTGTCTAAAATTGCCAAATTACCAGTTTCCAAGCTTTGACATTTATTATTTTGAGACACAAGGGAAAGAAAGAGAGACGGAAAGAAAGCAAGCAGCTCACCCACTGAGAGGAAAAAGAGGGAAAAAAATGAAACAAAACATATTTTGTGGGATGAGCAGAGGGTTTCTTTAAAGAGACACAGAGAGAGAGAGAGAGAGATTCCTGAACCAGGAACAAAAACAACAACATTTCATGTTAAATTTGAATGGGGATAGTAATGTAACTCGATGATCCAATCACTCACAAGAGCAGTATAACACAGCATCTGATCCAAGACTGCCGATTGAATTTCACAGTCTTTTAATCATTTATTGTAGACCAGGATGCCTGATAGTGTTATTAGCAGGACTTGGAGCCTTTCACCTACAGGTCACTAGTCTGGATCTGGCCCAAGGTTGGCTGTTGCTGAACATTGTTACCATCTGGTAGCTATTGGGTCTCCTGTGTCAAGTGAGTTAGTGGACTCTGTCCAGCTCCTGGATGAGAGATGTCTGCAGGAACTCACATCACGATTTGCACTAACTGGCACATTTATTGGGCTGTCCAAGCCAAATGCTAATGAGCAGGTAGGATGAGGCCTGATCTGGTGCTCATATATTGTTCCAGGACTGTTGCTAATAGAAGCCTTGCCTGAAACGGAAATCATGCAGAAATCCATTGCTGTGTATAGTTTCCATCTCACTTTAGATCTTACATATCCGCATTCCTAGCTGTAATCGGACATCTTTTTATCCAGAACTGACTTGCCTTCAGTGAAAAGGTACTATTTTGGATTAGCTTGCCACTATACTTTTGTTAGTAAGGACAGCTGGAGTAAGTCTCAGATGCTGAGGATCAGAGTATAGATGGGTTTATGGGTTCATATACATATGTAGGGAAGTAATACTAAAGACGCCCAGGTCCAAAGCTGTTAATGGGTGTTCTTAACTCAGTACAAAATGGAGGATAATAGGAGTAAAATAAGAGAGGTGATTTAAATAACGCTTTTCCAAAGATGATCTAGGATCAAAATCAATTGCTTGACTCCTTTAAATAAAAAATGATGTCAAATTGCAGAAATAAACCATTGAGACCCTTCTCAAACTACTCCCCCAGTTCATTCTTACGCTTGTGTTAAAACACACAATAACCCCTTCTCAATTGGAGAGGTTTAATCTATGTGCAAAAAGGGACTTAACAGGCAGCTTTTCTTTCTTTTTTTCCTGCAGGCCTCTTCTATTTTCTTTCCAGGTATTGATTGTGAAAGTGATATCACACCACAAGGTGCATTGATATGGTGTTGAGTAACAGAAAACTGCAAAGAATCCTTACAGTATAATCAAAGCTCCTGTCCAAGCCCAACACTCTGATGAAATCCAATCAATAGGGATGATTAAATGACACATGGAGAGCCATCAATATTAAATACAGTCCATTTCCTGTACACGAGCAATGTAAAGTGGACAAGATAAAACTTAAATAGGCAGGTTATTTACAGTGTCCATGCAGTATTTAGCAGTGGGAGAAAAATTCTGGGTCTTTTAATACCTATGTATTAGTGATTAAAAAAAAAAAGCCAATAGCCGTCAATCACTGCAAGATTTAAATGTCTATTTTATTTCAAGCAGTAATTTTTCTTCTGGCATTTTATCTAAGTTTTGCCATTTTGGGGCAGGGTGGAGGTTTGGACAATAATGTTGTTTGGTAATATCATTGCAGATATAAAGATTTGCAGGACAACATAAACAAAAATGGACAATTTTGCTATGGCAAAGCTCTTCTGGCCTACTCTGTCCCCAAGTATATGACATTAACTGTATGTTTCTGGATCTTAATTAATTAAAAACAACAACAACAACAACCATAAATGGAGGGGAAACGCAGACTGTTATGGCCTGGGGGAAGGGCTACTCAGCACCGTCAACTTGGGAAACATAGTAAAATGTAAACTTTGAGGCCAGAATCTTATTGACACTTTACATACGTGTCGGTGAAATTGCCTGCCTTAGAGTGGAGAATTGCCACTAGGTGATGGCCATGTGACATAGACCTTCTCAGGTGTGGGATCCAGTCACCTTCAAAGCTATGTGTTTGGACTGGGAAAGGATGAACAAACTCTGCCTTTACTCCATGTCTCGCTCTGTGTCTCGATCCTGCGTAGGTGAAGCTCTACTCTCTAATTTCACTCAACTCCTTTTCCAATCTGGTATTGCTTCCCTGGCTCCCGCCATTCCACAGGTCCATTGTTGGATTCTCTAAACGGGTTTAACCAAAGCCAGTTCCCATCATTTCCTGCCAAGAACCATGCACTGTTACCTGGCTGCCATCCTTTCCTGGATTTTCTTCTAAATTAATCCTCAGTTGGCATTCACCATTGGATCCTCTACAAGGAAAGCTGCTGTCCAAGCCAGTTCCTTTTCCCTTGCTAGGAGCTGGGCATTGTTGCTGACTCTCAGTGGTCCATGGAGCCTGTTTAGGCAAAGTTCCTAGTGAGAGGACCATGTAGCTGGGCACTTGCTCTCTAGCTTCTATAGCTGAATGGATTGGAAGGGGTATTGTAATTGTCAGGTGGGCTTAGCCATAGACCTCTTGCCTTCCTCTCCCATGAGCTGTGCACTTTTTGCCCATATGCTTTAGGAAGGAAAGCTGCTGCCAAGACCAGTAGTTGTCATCCCATCACCTGCACCTGAATCTGGTGTAGGAAAAGCTCCTAATAAGGCCATGGTTTGTCACCTTGGCAACACTCTGACACAGATCCTGGGGGACAAACGGAGGTGAGTGGCCTTGCTAGCAGGCACCTTCCCTTCCATCATAAGCCGGCTCTCACTTATCACTGGATCCTCTACAAAGAAGGTGCTGATGCCACATCCCTTCCTTCCTCATGACCTGAGCAGTGGAACCTCTGGGAGGAAAATCTCAAGCATGCTCAAAATTTCCCCGTTTGTATAGAGCTCCAGAAAGGACCATAAATCAACATTTCACTGAATATTCACTTTTGATATATAATAAAGATTAATTATACTGAATCCCTACAAACAGCAAGCAAGAAGCCAAGTGAAAACTGGTCATTTCATCTTTGTGTGAGACAGAGCTTTTGCTCTCCAGCAATTTCTGCAGCCGGGGTCGGAAGATTGTGCCTAGGGGGCCACCCCTAGGCACAATCTTGTTTGTAGACGACCTACTTCTTGATGGTTCCTGGGATTATTGCAATGCTAGATTAAATGGGTTTTAAGTCTTGAGTGTCTACCTAGGCCTCAATAAGAAAAAGGAAAACAGAGATTTTCATAAATTGTGCATATGCTAATATATAAGCTTATGTTTAAATTTAGATACATTTAGTACACTATCAATGGGGGGGGAACACATTTCATCATATTGGGACAGACTGTGACCAGGTCCTGCATGTCCGTGCTCTGTTTGTGTTCAAGATGCTTCTAAATGTTGATGGACCATGCCAGGTCCACTCTTACCTCTTTAGCCTGAATCTCCAGGGTAATCCTGTTCAATCCATCCATCAGAACATAATGTTTAAATTAAGTTAAACTAATGGTTAAGAGTAGTCTCAAAAGTGGTGACAAGAAAAAAAGTGGACTTTGTTGTTATATCGTGACAAAACTTCAGGGGAGACACAGTCAGTGCATGGCTTCATGAATAACCCATGTTTGAGCCCTCCTTTCACACTAATTTGTACACACGTAAAAATGTTTGTAACTGTATATATCAGGAGAGTATGGCCATTTTATTAACACAGCTACAGCAATTTGATACCACCTTGACTGTCCTAACCCCCCTGCCACAGAATCATGAGATTTGTGCTTTGTGGAGGTACTTGTAATTATGTGTTAGACCATTCTAGTGTACTTCCTTGAACTACGGCAGAGAATGGTAAGTATCTCAATAAACTTTAAATCCCAGGAATCTTCGGTGTGGAGTTGTGGCAATTAAAGTTGTATCAAGCTGCTATAACTGTGTTATGTACATACTAAAGCTATGTACCCGATTTGTCTTGATTTAGAAAAAAATGCATGAAGCCAAAGTTGAAGGAGAATGGTCAGATGTGGTTCCTGGGCAAAGAGAAGGTAAATTTATAAATCATTTTATGATCAATACCCACAAATGGGAGCACAAAGATCTTTCTTTTTGTTTTAAAAACAATATCAAAATTTAAAAGTGCTTGGTGCACAAACCCCTGTTTTGCCCATTTACTCCCTTCTTTAAGGTCTATGATGTGTCTGACTTGTTGGAGCTATTGCAACCTTGCATGCTGCCTCTAGTAGGTATGGCTGGGAGGGATCTTCTAGGACTGATGTGATTGTCAATCTATCCAACAGTAACCATTCATTTCCTCCTACCTCTGAATTCAAAGAGAACCACAACTCTTTGCTGAGAGCTTTTTTCCTTCTCTGTAGTCTGTTGGAGTCAGTCAGTTTGCTGAAAGCAGTGATTCTGGTGAGTCCTGTTGCTCAAAGCAGTCATGTTTTTAGCTTGCTGTTATCTATTCAATTGTACGTAATGAAACCTTCTATTCTTTCTCTTACAAATATCTCAGAGTGAGTTATTGAGACTCTAAGTGCCAGTTGATGAGAAAACGGAGGGGTTTACTCTGGGAAACTTGGAGCTAATTCTGCTCTGGGAATCCCTGCACTTCTGCTGCACAGCTAGAAAAATTTTAACCAAGAAATTCAAAACTCTGCAACATGAATTTCATGTACACCAGCGTGAAAGCAAAAAGGTTATAGGCATTTTGGTTTCCCAATGCAAGTCACTCAGAGGCTTATAAATGGCTTTGCATCTGGGGCACAAACTGCTCTGCACTGATTTGCGATACATTTCAAACCACCAAAGTTGCCTCCATGTTGGATTAGGGGAATCCTTGTAGATCCCATCTAAATCTATTACCTGGAGCCAGAAATGTCTTGTCTGCCCACTCACCCAACAAAACAACAGAAGAAACTACTTTGGCCTAGATTTGGCTTTCCCCCCCTTCTAACTGACACCCTATGGCCACTTTATGCACAAAGAAGGGGACAGAAAGTTGAAAGAAGGACAATAGAAGCTGCCAATGGGATCACAAAATCTGCTTGGGTGGATCAATAATCAACGCTGCCTTTACATGTTTACAGATGTGAGCAACCATCAGTGGGAAGGGAACAAACAGCCCAGGCTTGCTGGAAAGTGGAGGCAACAAACACAACAAAAGCAAGAGCAACTTATAAAACATCTGCCTCTTTTCTGCTGACAGAGCTATAACCGAGATCTTGTTCATTCTTTCGCTATCTACAATACAAACAACACAAAGCAGGGATTGGATTGATATGGAATGCTACATAAAATGTTTGCTTATAATTATTTCTAGCACCCTTTTGAAGCTCTGGGATAAAACATTTCTAATTATTCATCAGGCCTGTGGAACTCCTAGGTCTCTGTAATAAGGATTTAGCAGAACAACAAACAACATACAGGGATCCAGATGAAAGTGAAGAATTTGAAGGGATTATTACCCTAAAAGAACAAATGGCTGTTTGATGGAGTTACAACAATACAAAGAGTCAGACAGGGAGAGAAAAATAATGCTAATTGATAAATACATAGCTGCTTAAGTATTAAATTGATCTGTTGCAGAGTTGAAAAACGAGAAATACCTGTAATTTTCCTTTTTACAGAATGACTCCACACTTAGCTTTTGAAACTGTATGTATGATGGTGGATCTGAAGTGAGCCTCCCTCCCACTATCTCTCACATTAACATCAACACTGTAAAGCCAAAACTTATTAAAATCTAGGAAGACAAAAATGTGGTTGGTTTGGGGTATGACAGGAGATTTGATATGGGGCATTATGAAAAGAAAGTGAGTGCTTTTCTGTCATTACTCTCCATCACTCTCTTTCTCTATGCAACTGTAATACCTACTATGGCTCCAATGCAGGGGTTCCTAACTTCGGGTAACCACTACAACTCCCAGAAACCCCAGCCAGCACAGCTAGTGGTGAAGGCTTCTGGAAGTTTTAATCCAAGAACATCTGGGGACCCAAGGTTGGGGACCATTGCTCTAATGGAACAGCTCACCACCCTTGGCAGGAGGATTCTTCTCATGGAAGCAAAGCAGAAGCATCCTATTCTCTCTCCTAAGGTATATTTTGGGGAACTGAAAATGGCAGACACCTTTCGAAATGGTAAAATCCTTTATGTGGGCAGAGCACAGGTGAACATGATGGTTTGCAACTTCGCCATCAACCATACCTTGAGTGAAAACCTTCTCTCTGTGTATAGGTTCCCTCTGTGATTTGGATCACACAACATTCTATATCACAAAAGGATCGTACATGAGCAGAGCAGGCCCTTACCTCCAGAACTCCCTCTCATTGGTGGCAAGAGGGTTGTTAAGCATATGAAAGTAGGAGCAAGGCTGCAACCCAAGCAGGGTTGTGACTATCCAGCAGTCTTTCACATAATGTTGCAAAGGTTATACCAATGATCTTCTGCTTTCTCTTGAATGCTTTTTCCACATGTTACAGCCGTGATCCAGGAAGATGAATGTCCATTGGAGGGCATGTGGTCTCCACATTTGAAAGCTGATTGAAGATTTCATGAAGAGTCACTGTGCCAAAAAGACATGTATAACTAAGGAGGAGACATTGCAAGCGACTGGGTGATCATCCACATAATAAGCAGCTTTGAAGCCTCTGCATGAGTGGAATGGGACTGACCCCAGATGTTCAGGGTGGAACACCATCATTGCTCTGGTCCTAGAAAGCTTCTGGTGGCCATATTTCTCGCACTGACTTTTAATCAAAAGCTCAGCATAGAACACCACTTAATTATCCCATTCCCAAGGTGAACAGAGTAGTTATATCTAAACAGTTTAAGGTTTAAACCAGATCTGTCACTGAGACTGAATCAGGGGGAAGAATTCAAATGTTTTGGTTCTACCGAATTGTAGGCTTAATTGACAGTAGGCTACTTTTCACCGCCTTAATATTGTTAATCATTTAAGTGGAGTTGAACCTTTAACATTTTGAATTGTGGACATCATAATTCAGATTTCTGTTTTACAGAGGAAAGAATATCTGCATGATTAGTACAGAAAGTATCATGTTAAGGAGTTGTGCTCCTAAAGCCTATTACAGTAAATCACATTTTATACACAGACATTACCATTTTTTTCTCTTAACTTTAACGCCCTTTGGGTATTAAACTTCAGTGATACCCTGAAAATCCACTTTAGACGGACAGAAAGAGGCGGTTTGCGATTTACCTGTGTGACATGTCTTGCAGGTGACAAGTATTAAGCAACCAAATCTCAGCTAAACATGGGATTCTCTCTGTCTTAATTCACTTGGAAAGAAGGGATAATTACCTGAACTGAATTTCTGCACCCATGTGAAATGGACTCCAGGGACTATCTTGCTGCAGATTAAAAGGCAGTAAAACCATCAGAAAGAAGGATGTGCAAGTAAATCTGTGCTTATGGTCTACATCAAAACTGGGAAACAAATCCTGAAGCAGATTATGCAGAGGATGGATTTTTAATGACTGAGAATTCAGATTCTCCAATAATAATAAAACAAATGGCTATGTGGTTTTGCACATGTGTTTTCCCTTGTGCAGAGGTACAGGATTTATCCTTTAGATGCATGGTTTCAAGGACAGATCTGTGCTGTGGCAGGGTTCCAAAGTTAGCTACAAGACATCTTCATAGAATAAGATTGCAGTTAATGGCAACACTGAACTAGCTACAACATGGAAGGCTATTAAGCTATCATGGAACATGGAGGGAGGCACATTTTAGACCTCAGATCGGCATCTCCACCTTCTCAGTCCTGGTATCTTCAAGTTTTTGTTTTTCACACACACACACACATGCATGTTTTCATTAAAGGAACAATAAAAATAAAGCAAACGTATTTTGGCACCTTTAAGATGTAAAAATAAACAAATGCACATCAGTGCAAGCTTTTACGGATACAATCGACTTCTTCAGATGCTAAGAATGGTCAACCTACTATTTTAAAAAGCACCACAAACAAACATAGATATATTAGCAACTCAATCTTTTAAGAACACAGAGGAAACCATAAAAAGCAGCAACTTCCCATGAAATTAGACCCATAGATTAAACCCCAAAATGTCAATAAATATTCTTTTTCTCCTGTACATAAATTTCCAAGCACAAATGTCTACCTGGAAATAAAGGGATATTTTGCAGAAGTAGAGTGAAATGTCTGTAAAATATCCCGGGCAGGGGGATAATTCAGAGATGTAGCAATCTCTATTAAAAGTTTGGCTATACAGTAGAACTCCCCTATCCGGTGGATACTGAAAACTGCAGGTAAAAGCAAATAGTTTAGAGAGAGAGTATGGTAAAAAAAAAAAGGGGGGGGAAGGAAAAACTTTTTATGTGCATTACCAGAACTGGCCACTAGAGGGTGCCAGAGACCACCCTCTTCACTAACAAGTATTCACAGCACAGTCTCTGTTGCCCTCTAGTGGCTGGTTCTAGTAATACATGACAACATAGTTTTTTCTGCATTTTTTTCTTTTAATATTTTTAATATTTTCAGAGCATGGATAAGTGAATCAGTGGATACTGATCCCATGGATAAGGGGGTTCTTCTGTAATTGGCTCCTTTTCCACAGAGTAATTAAAATTTCCTTTGTTTGGAGTCTGAGAAAACGCCAATCATGCTCACAAGGGAGGATGCTAGAGACCACATCTCCCAGCTGACTTTGCAAGCTGAATCTGGAATCACCTCATACAAGCAGACTCAGAACGGACATGCGCCATAAATTTTTGGGACAATTTTTTCCTGCACTATCCATAAAAGAGTGATGCACAGCCTGAGGAGTGGGATTTTACCCATGAAAGCTTGCAATTTTTTAATGGTTCATTAAAGGTATCACCCAACTCTTGCTTTTGTGTAATTCTGAACCACACAGCCTTTTCCTAATTCTCCAAAAATATTGAAGGGAAATTTTTATGTTAAATGTTTAACTGTTCTGTATCTCTAGGCTCAAAGACTTTACATAATAGTGAAGAGGAATGAAGCACGTTGGCAAGCAGAACCAATTTATGTGTGAGGTGAGACTGTCCTACAAACTTGCTTCATTCTACTCTGGAACCAAATCTGGCCATTTTGCTTCAATCTGGACCTCATGCAAAGCAGTCTGCTTCAGTCTAATTTGTCTAGTAATTCTAGGTTTTCTGTTGTCTATAATTTAGAAATCAAGGCAATAGCTTTTTTTCTTTTAAGGCAACACTTCTTTTGCATTATATACAGGTTTCTAATAATAATCACGTGCTTCAAGTCAATTCTGACTTATGCCAATGCTTTGCAGGATTTTCCAGGTAGAGAATACTCAGAAGTGGTTTGCTATTCCCTTCTTCTGGGGGCATTCCGAGACTGGACTTGCAGCTTGCCCAAGGCCACACAGGCTGGTTCTTCTCCCTGGAGTCTCACTGGGGAATCAAACTCCCAACTTCTGGTTCCACAGCCAACTATCTCACTGAACTATCCAGCCAGAAACAGACAAGTCTCTCCATTTTACTTTTGCCTGCATTCTTGAAGCCTCACGTTCTTTCTGCCCCATATATGTAATTAGGAAAACTTGGCAAATTCTTCAAAAAAGAACTAATATGCCATCTCCACCCAACCATTGTAGCCAGATTCAATAGGTACAGCTAGTATTAGCATAGAGAAGATCATGCTGTGCCTTCCATGGGTCAGATGGAGGAATCTGCCAGGTTCTTCCACGCATGCTCAAACAAAACAAAACAAACTCCACCCCTGATAACTCTCCAGTTCTTTCCATTCTGAATATGACATAAACTTTCTGCTGCAGTGGTTATCCTGTAGCTTTGCAGCCAAAATTCTGCTCGTGATCAGTGTTTGATACCAATGGATCTGACAGCCGGCATGAGGTTCACTCAGCCTTCCATCCTTCTGAGGTCAGTAAAATGAGTATCCAGCTCACTGGTGTGTGTGTGTGTGCGTGCAATGTGTAGCCTGTATAATTTAAAAATTGTAAATTGGCCAGAGTACTGTAAGTGCTATGGGGCAGTATATAAGCAGCACACTGCTTTTTTTAAAAAAAAAATCCAAATTCTCTCCATCTCACATGGGGTTTGCCCTTCTTTTTCTGCCAGTGAAAAGTGACATGAATCTTGATATTGTGGTTGTATGATAAAAGGAAGCATGATGAGGATTTTCGAGAGAAGTCTGTTTTCTTTCACAGGGACCGCCGCTGCTTTCAAGATGAGCACTTGCCTCTCTGAGTGCATGTCAGCTCCCTCATGTTAAACTTTGTATATTTGTACATGAGCAGAGGTGATGGAATGTACCACAAAATCCTCAGTGCTTTCTTCTCACAAGGAAACTGGCAATGCCACAGATTACCAGAGAGAAGCAAGGGGCCTGAAACAATAAAGTAGCAGCAAATGTAGGACATGCAGAGATTAAGGAAGGGTTTGGACTGAAGTGACAGAAAATAAGTTTCATGAGCTTTCTGAACACGAGTAATAGGAATTAGGAAGTCATATCATGTTCCCACTCTTTCATATACACCATCTCTCCAGCTCATTCAACAGTTCCCTGTCGCCCACCAGCTCCGACTCTTTCTTCCTTTTTTGCTTCCCCCCCCCCACTCAAATTAAATAAATCTTGCTAAAACAATTGTGAATTCTAAAGGCTTTTGTGTGTTGCCACTTGTTTGGCAAAGAAATGTCCTATCGCCCCGCAGTTTCTCTCCATCACACCCACCTCCCCTTTTCTGCATTCAAACTATGCCAATCCGTGGCCTGCTCCTTAAAAAAAAATGAAATAAGCCCTCTGTTCATAGTGACAGTCAATAACGCTACAGCATAATAATCAATTGCTATTTGTAGCAGCGGGGCGAGCAGTGGGGGCAGATCAGCGCAAATTACTGTCACCGTGTGCTGTCGGGTTACTGCAGCCCGCCTGTATGCTCTAAGACAAATGATACCACATTGGGTGCAATGAGACAGTATTTAGTCATACCTGTTCAAGAGTGCCACACTTAGAGCTGGCTTCAGATTCAGCTGGAATAATAACAATAATAACAACAGTAACAACAGAGGGGGTGGGTATAAATCTACCAAATGGAGAAGGGAAGTTAAAATGAATTAATGCAGCCCTCAACGCCACTTGCCAGATTTTAAAGTTAAACACTCCTGATTTAGCTTCTACCTGGAAATGGGAAGATTACAATTATCTAGTGATCCAGAAAGAGAACAAATAGCAATACAGTCAATTCCAGTCAGGTCCTCAGGGCTGCTGAACATTAATGTCTCTGAAGAATGTCATGAGGACATTTTGTTCATAATCACCTGTTTCACCAATAATAATGATCTAGCAAAGAGATGGGCAGATAAACACATACACATTTCCCTCTACAGATGAGAGACAAACACACACACACAAACACACACAGATTTTCCCTCCATAGACAAAGGAGTGCAGAGTGGTGTTGTAGATCATGGCAAATTGGCCATTGGGTATCCTTCTTTTTCCTCCGTACTGCACTTGAGGAAAAGAGAACTAGCTTTTGATCTCAGTGGGAAACAAAGCTGTTATCGGAGGACGAAGGGACTCTGGAAGCAGGAGGTCAAACAGGTAATTTTAAAGACAGAGTTGTTCAGTTTCACTCTCCATCAACACCTTTCCACCTCTGAGCAAGGTAATTTGCGGCTCTCCTCTGTGTCTCCCGACTGATGCAAGATCGTGTATATGGACGGAAGAGAACGGACAATGCATTAACTATAGATTAAAGGCCATCAATTTGTAAAACAGATTGCGCTGAGATTACACATCTGGGTAAGACAAAGGCTGAAGAAAATGCTTACAGAGGTTTCCATCTGTATGCCAGAGTGCATCCCTTTCTGTTTTAGAACCTTTCCAGAGGATAAAGGATGGATTTTATTCATTACACGATCAGTGATTGTAATCCAGTGCCAGCAGAGGAGTACCCCATTCCTGTGTAGTGAAGAAGAATATTCTGAAGAGGGGACATACCTATTGCTTTTTGAATTGTTTCCATAGGACTGACTAAATACTACCTCAACACTACGGGGCAAGTTGACTTGAACTCTGAGATCTGAGCCAAAATCACCCTTCAATGGTATTAGTGTGTTATCGGCCACTTTCCTCAGCCTCCCTCTCCCTCTCCCTCCCCACAAGAACAGAGGTAAAAAAAAAAAGAAGAGGAGGAACTTCTAGTGGCATCAATGAAAATTTTTTTGTTTAATTGTTATTGTTAATTCCGACATGTTAGACAGGCAATGAATTGCAGAAAAGAGAGAAGCTTCAGAAACCACCTCTCCCTGTTCCTGGTGTTCCCAATCAAGGTTGGAGACCACATATTGCTATTAGGTTAAAAATAATAAGAATTATAACAGGTCCTACCTTCCTGCCACATAATTAACAGAATATGTAGCCTGGCACTTCTTTACACAGATATCTAGGTCCCTCGTTTATTTTATTTTATTTTATTTATTTTTTTTTGAAGGATGCAAGGCCCAACTTCCTCAAAATGAGCAACCAAACAAAACATGTCATTGTTAGCCAAATTCACCCTTCACTTAAATGATGATGCAAGACATGTGCATAAAGTTCAAATGCTGCAGCAAGAGGCTTACATTCCGTAACTGGAGTGCAAGTTTCTGTCATAAAGTAGTACCGCTGAATAAGATAGTAAGATACAATCTCAGTGACCACAGCTGAGGGAGAGGGCAAATCAGATATCAACCACCAACTCTCTCTCTCTCTCTCTCTCTCTCTCACACACACACACACACACACACACACACACACACAAACACACACACACAAAGCTTGAATCTTTTCATGCAGAAAGATGTTGGAAAATGTTTTCCCCTCTTAGGTTGTAATAGTTTGCCACTGGTCTCACAATTGTCCATCTGTGACATGAAACAGGTCAGCTGAAGGGTAAACATATGCTAAATTTGATGGCATGCTGTGTGTGCTGCAAAGTGTAGATGTACTTTGGATCAGGCTATCTTTTTCCACCCTGCCTTTCAGTACCAACAGGCAGAGAGACTAGAAGAAATCCAGTGATCTTTCTTTCTTTATTCGTATCAGAGCATTGCACAATTTAAAATTATGGATGTATATGGAGCATAGGTAAAATTAAAAACAAATTTTAAATGTTAAAAGGATTAGACTATTTTTGACCAAAAAGTGGGCTATTTCAATAGCATTATCTTGGCCATCTGCTAAATCTTACACACATGGTAGGACATAAATTGCATGCATGTAAGTGCTGCATTGATTGAATGTCTCCACAGTCACAGAAAAATTGTCCTGTATCCAAGCAGCCCTATTTTACATATTCATTTTTCAATCTTCCTGCTTCACTTCAAAGTCTATTAAGTGACTTCCAGATGGCCCAGCCAGAGCTTTGTGCTGAGGGGAGACACTCTTCAGAATTTATCCATTCGGTGAGGTGTGCTGTTTTTGTTCTCCATAGGTTTATCCTAGCCTCTTTTGGATTCATATTTAGAGCTTGAGATGTGTGCAGAAAATCTTTCATCCATTTTAGCCATCGTCTAGGGGTTGGTATTCATGAAGTGGAAGGGTCTGGTGCTGTATTATATTATTCATTATTTGCTATCATCTCTCAATGTGTTTCTGGAGGTGCAATGCCACCCAAATAATAGACTTCTTCAATTGTGGGGAGTTAGATTTCAGGCAGCCAGTAATAATCCTGCATGATTCATAAAGAGCGACATCCACTTGTTTGGCATGTGCTGATTTATACCATATAGCACTAGCATATTCTGGAATCTGGAATTAGAAGAGATTCAATTTTAGGTTTTAGGGGTTAGATGGTTTAATATCATTCACTCAAGCACTTCATTTAAGTGGCATAGCAGGGAGATTGGCCTGTATCTTTTGGGGTCTGGCAATTCTTTGCCTGGTTTCAGTATAGCAATTATTTTGGTCTTCCACCATATTTCTGGAATTTGTTTGCTCATCCAGCAGTGATAAGAGAACAGTTTTGCTTCCATTCCATAGTGGACTTGAGCCTAGCTTTTCAAGGTGTTTCAAAGGGAGGAAGCAATGGATATTGTTTAACATGAGGTTTGGGATGTGCAGATACAAAGAACTGGAAAGAGAACAAAGATTATTTTAACCCACAGCACATTACTTAAGAAAGAGCTGTCAGGATTGATCTGGGCCAGAACAGAGCCATTGACCTAGAGGTGAAAGTCTCAGAATTTCATTTCCAAACCTCTGAGCCGTGCAGTCCCTGAAGAAACAGTAACAGACTTTGGAGGGAGGGTGTAGAGGGATGGCCCAAGCAAAATGTTTGAGAAAGAGAAACTGTACCTGCTGGCTAAGCAAGCTAATAAGCTAAACAGAGTGATGAAAAATATTTTGACTGTAGACTTCGGATTCACTCAAAACTTTTTTTCCAACACTGGGCCCCACAAAACTCCTTGCATGCTTCTTTCCTTCAGAGATCTCTCGGTGCCCGTAGAAGTCTGTCCAAAGTTAGATAGGGCATGTTTGGGAATGCCTCAAATGTCCCCGGAAAGTGAAATAAGTGTTATATGACACATTGCAAATATTAAGATGGTCAAGTGGCAGGATTCACTTGGTTGAATGAGGATGTCAGCTGTTTTGCTTGATTGGCTGAGTCTAGCATGGAGACTCAAGGTATTCAGGGGAAAGAGAGGTTTCAGCATTTGCTCTGTAGTGATGTGGGAAGTTATAACACTACACTTTGATTTTTACACTCACTCACACACACAAACACGTCTTGAAGGGAAGTCTGTGTTCAAAAGGCAATATTCTTCTTCTCTCCTTCTCTGTTTAAGCATAGATCTTTCTCCCGCTGCATACTACTAGAATATTTCTCCTTTCATTAAATCAAAAGGATAATTGCACAAAGGAAATCAAACATCTGTAGGGGATTTTTTTTGTGTGTGTGTCTGTTCCTGGCTGGAAATGCAGCGCTGGAAAGTGTTATCTCCTCAAAGGTTGTTTTAGTTACAAGAGTAACGCTTCAGCTTGGCAATTGAAAACTTGCATGTGTTTGATTTTGGTTTCCTGCAGAAATATAAGATGCCGAACCAATATGGCATTTTTCCCTGAGAGAGGGCTTGACTGATGGAATTCTCTTCTGTGAAGGAAGGGGTGACTTAGAATTAGGCTTTTAATTAAATAGAATAAAAGAGAGTTGAGTAATTTGTTTCTCAAGTCAGTGAGTACGCTGCAACCTCCTGGGCACTAATCCTACTCAGCTTTTCAGTCATCAACAGCCCTGCCTGTCTAGCACTGTTACGTCTCCCTCTTGTCTGCCAAGAGCACACAAGACCTCCAGTTCTTAGGCCCTGCATTTTCCAAACCAGCCGTAGTAGTAGTAGTAGTAGTAGTAGTAGTAGTAGTAGTAGCAGCAGCAGCAGCAGCAGCAGCAGCAGGAGTAGTAGTTCTTTTAGAGAAGACAACATACAACATCTGTGAGCATTCTATCATTCACAGTCCCTTTCACCACAAAGAGTTTAAGTTAATAAACATTCTGTAATACCACACGAATTCAGTCTACATCACAATGGAGGGGAAGTTACATTTTTAAACAGCAACTCCTGGACTTGCAACTCCTGGACTTTGGTCAACCAGTTATTTTAGAATAACTGGTTGACCAAACAGCCATATAGTTTGGTCAACCAGTTATTCTAAAACCTTTCTGGTTTTGTAATCCTGAAGGAGAGGGGTAGGGGAGGAGGTGTGGTTCCATATAGGAACTATGTTTGTTTGACTAGGGAAGCTGTTGTTGGAGAACAATTCTCAGAATCCTCTCCACTAGGAAAAGACCCTGATCTCACCAATTGGTCATGCTGGCTCATGCTGATGGGTACTAGGGTAAAGGAACATCTGCATTTGGCACAGTTTCCCTCTCTTCTGTTTTGTTGTTGTTGTTGTTTAGTCATTAAGTCGTGTCCGACTCTTCGTGACCCCATGGACCAGAGCACGCCAGGCCCTCCTGTCTTCCACTGCCTCCCGGAGTTGGGTCAAATTCATGTTGGTAGCTTCGGTGACACTGTCCAACCATCTCGTCCTCTGTCGTCCCCTTCTCCTCTTGCCTCTCTTCTGTTTAGCGGGACACATATTGTACAGTGGACTCAACTGCTGTAGATACAACACTATCTGTGTTATTATTCCCAAACATCATCCCATCTCCCCTGTAAAATGCTAAAGTTAAAATAATGCAGACTAGGAATGTGTGCTTGACACACACACCCTGCCAAGATGACTCTTGCTCAAAAAAGGGCACACAGATTGGTAGCCCAACCTGCTCTATTCCATTTTGGAGATGTTCAAACCCAATCCTTATCCATGTCTAAATCAGTATTTGGGTGTACCCTCATCTCTAGGATGGGATGGGGGAGAGAAACATTCTAGTAAACAGGAAAATGTTAATGGCAGGGCCAGTGAACAAACGGTGCCATTGCAGTAGGCCTCAGAGTTTGACAGGGCTCTGTCGGGTCTGTTGACAGGGACCTATTGATGGAATTTGACAGGGCTCAGCAGTCGGCTCTGTTGCATTTTCCCCTTTCTTTTTTCCAGCCATCAGGAAAAGGCCCTGACCTCAGCAGTGAGAAGGGAGGGAGGGCGAGGTTTCAAAAAGAGCAATAGGCATGGTCCTCTTCTCATTCCTTCTTAAAAGGGCAATACAGAGCCAATGCTCCTTTCACGTCACCTGAAACTTCGCATTAATTGCTTTCCCTTTCCAGCCTTCTCTTTGGAGCACAAGTCAGTTTACTCAAGGAAAAAAAAAAATAGACCAGCTTATTTTGGATGAAAAAAAAAAAAAGGTGGACGAAACCCCTGGATGCATTTCCTTTCCTTTCTCTCTCTTCTCTTTCCATTTGCTCCTCTTCCCTGGGTCTGAAAGGAGTGGTGTTGTGTCCCCGCTCTTGCCACAGCTCTGTAGGGTGTGGGATGTTGGAGGAGTGCAGAAGTCTCTCAACGGTACAGACTCTAATGATTTAATAAATGAGTTCACATCAAGGAAGGCAAGGAAGGTTCCTTTCCATGGCAAGAACTTACTCTCTTTCTCTGTTGGTGTGAACTCAGTGTTTTCCTTTGTTTCTCTTTCCCTTTCTCCACATGTAACTGTGTTACATCTTTTTTTATTATTATTATTTTCAACATTTAATGCAAGGAATCTCCTCAGGATGCAAATCTGCCCTGTAAGGATCCCTGAGCTCTTTGTTCTTGCCAGTGGCCACTCCGGAAATGTGCAAATACCCCTGTTGTAGCTTGCAGTTATACACTGGTCTGAGGACAGTACATATTGCTAATGCTGACCAATATAAAATACCAGAAAATGCAAACAAGCAACCTGTTTATATTTTTGTGGCACAGTGGCTAAACTGCTGTACTGAAGCCAAAACTGTGCTCATGACCCGGGGTTCAATCCCAGGTAGTCAGCTCAAGGATGACTCAGCCTTCTATCTGTCCAAGGTCAGTAAAATGAATACCCAGCTCACTGTGTAGCCTGTATAATTAACTGGTAAACCACCCAGAGACTGCTTTAAGCACTATGGGGCGGTATATAAACAGAACACTTTTTGCTTTAAAAGTAAAAATATTATACTTTTAAAATGTTTCATTATTATTATTATTACTCAGGTCAGTCTGCATTTACAAAACAACAATTTGATCTCTGAATGCACAGCAGCTTCAACGTCTAGAATGAATCAGAGTCTCAGTGCTCAACTTCCAAGGATAAGCCCATTTCCCACAGCAGAATTATCCTTTCATTGCTTGCCCCCCATTACACTCATATCTAATGCCTGTAGACTCAGTTGCAGAACAAGAAGAGGTTGCATCTGATTAGAAATGTTCTTCCAACGAGCCAGCACTCTGTGCTCTATTGATGAAAATTCAAGTTATTTAAAACCTAGCACAAGCCTTGTAGAAGATGCCTTACAAGGAACTTGTGTCCTTGTTTTATCTCTCGGAATCATGGAAATGTATCTTGATGATCAACGGACGAGATCTGTCTTAGCCCAGGTGCAGTGACTGAAAGCAGAGAAGTTGGCATGGAAATCAAGAGAAGCCTATTGCTGCTCAATCCTCCCTTCTCTCTTGCATGGAGGCTTGGCCAAACACAGCAGCAGAACCTGCTCCATTCTTGGGAATAGGAAATCCATGCCTATGTTGCTGTCCTCCTCTAAATCAGTATTTCTCATCCACAGGCAAATTGCTAAAGGTATCCACATATTCCCTTAGATGTTGCAATAAACCACTCTGTGAACATGGAGCCAAACTTGACAAGATATCTCTTGTTTCCACTCCATGTGAGTTTCAGTTGTACTGTGACTCTTATCAGCAAGGTCCCTGTCCATCCAAATTACGGAAAAATTCATATTCCAGTGGTGTATATTTTCTGCTAAGGTATGCCTTCCTGTAGGTGTTTCCCTCTGGAACACCCATATTGTACACCTTTTCTGACCTGAGAACCTTATTACAATATTCAGGGAAGTACACAGTCCTGTGAATAATTTCATTTTCTTCTAGCTATCAATAAAAAAAATGCAGATATGATCAATTCTTGGGAGTGGAGGGGAAGGTAGACCAGAGCAAAGTTCTCCACGTCGATTTTCTCACAGTGTTGCACAGGATTTGTAGTTCAGAAACCAGAAGTCAGTGAAATATTGCTTGTGCAGACATTGCCCTGCCCATTTCTGTGACTTCCCCCAGGTTCTTATTGAGATGCTGCCACAAGAGCTCAGCAATTTTTCTTGGACAAGTAGTGCACATAGAGTGCATGCGTTCTTTACCAGCAGGGGGTTGCCAGCATTGCTGGAAATGGTGTCAACAGGTTTTCCAGTTGTGGTGAGTTCTGGGAAACCAAAGAAGCTCCCCATTCTCAGAAAGCTTTTGGTATACTCAGACCTGGTATAAATGGCCCAGTGATACATGAACATCAATGGAACCTCTCAAAAACCTCTCTCATGCCTGCCAACTTCTAGCACCATAACCAATAATGCACTCAAACCATCATCAACACTTACATCTGCTTAGGTGAATTTGGCTGGCAACACCATTTTTGGCCTTAAAATATGGTCTCTACCTCTCCCAACTATAAAGTATTCCTGTAAATTTCTCTTCTACCTCCCTTAGCATTTCACTTTCATAATTCCTTTTTGACATCCTCAGTACATCAACGACATCTCCATATCATAATTTTACTACTCATACGACCATGCATTGTCCTTTTTTGGAAAAGAAAACTATGCAGGCTCAGAGTCTTAGACTGATCTGAGTACACAACATCTGTAGTGTATTCCATGGTTTTCTTTTGGCAATATATCTGTAATGAAGAGTCAAGAGTGATGGCCTTTCAGTGCCTAAACATTTATTTGAGAACACAGGTGAAAGTTTTGGTCAGATAACACTATGAGCTTTCTCTTTCTCTGAATTTATGTTGAAATTCTTCTCCCTCTCCTCCTCCTCCTCCTCCTCCTCCTCTTCCCCCTCCTCTTCTTCTTCTTTGGATTTCTCATTTAATTTCATCAAATGTTGCCACTTCATCATAAGCAGGATCATTACAAATGCAAGGCAATAATTAAATTTCACACAGAAATAATTATTAACACACCTCAAGAAAGCTTCTGTTGTCTTTAAAATATTTGCTTTTGAAGGGTGGAGAAACTGTTGAAATAATCTGTGCATCTGTGATCACCAAATGCATCCATATTCAGAGGGACATTCATTAAAAGCACACTTTTTTAAAAAAAACGTGTCATGCTGCAATTTAACAATGAAATGTTCAACTACAGAGAAGGGAAATCACAGCACCTCTTCTCCAGAGCTTTCAAAAATGTACTTCTTGGGATTAAACTTCCAGAATTTCCTAGGCAGTCTAACCATGTCAGGGATTCTGGGAGTGTAGTCCAGAAAAAGTAATAATTTGAAAGCTCTCTTCTACCAGTGGTTTGTTTTTCAACAGATGCTTCCCAAAAAGAGAATGTTATTTTAGAAGCAATGGGATGTAAAGGAATAAAGGCCAAAGAAGTATTACAAGTTATTCAATATTTTTCAGTCATTCTCCTTCAATGTGATAGAAAATAAATTGCTTTTGATTCCCACCGCCAAAAGAGAACAATATACATGGTGAAATTCTCATGGATGGGTGTGGGGATTTTGTATTTAATGTACAAGTTGCCCAAGGTTTCTGTGTGAGAAAGAAAAGGGGAGGGAAGGAGCGAGAGAGAAGCCTGTCTTTGATTTTACAATCATTGCTCTGGCACGTTTGCAGGTTCCTGTGTTTAAATGAAAGCCTGGGAAAGATGTTCTGAGGTAACTCTTCTCACAGCACTTTTTTAGATCAGAAAAGAAGGGCAGCTGGGGAGACCACAAAATGATGCAGAGATTGTGGAGTAAAGCATATCATGCCTCAGGCCACCTGAAAATAATAAAGTAAGGTCAAAAAACACCACCAATAGAAATTCAAAGGACATTCTTAAGTGCCCTAAAAGTGAGGCAATGAAAGAGAGCCCCCCTATGACAGAGAAGAGAATCTTCGGAAACCAGAGGGCAGATTTCAGTACTAGATGTAGAAAAATGGGAAGTGAAACTGGCAGCCCAGTTTGTTATGACTTAAGTAAGGAGAAAGTCTAATTTGTTTTAGTGGGTTTATATCAGTGGGCATCGGTGGAGGGGACAGCTACCCTGATGAATTTTCCAAATCGTAATCTGGATGTTTCTATATTCAGTTCTTAACAATGCTCTCAAAACATATGCTCTGAGAACTTACACACTGCGCTGAGGTACAGATATTTTAAAAAACGGTAAGCATGCACTGGTATATATGTGCGTGCGTGCATGTCTTTACGCTCACATTTATGCACACGGGCATCTTTCTGCTGCTGTGTTCCTTCAGTGCTTTCCTGGCCAACTGTAAACTGATCACTTACAATTGTACTTGAGTGTTTAGTGACCAGAAAATGTACAAATGCTGCCTCTGCCAGAGTAACTGAAAGTGCACGAGCAGATTCAGGGAAACACCACAGGCAACAATTAGCCATCACAGTTACCCCTGCTAATACTGCAGAAAATTGAAATGTTTGCCTCACTGAAAATTGAAGAGCATTTCAGAAGTTTATCCAGAACAAACAAACAAAATCTGCCTTTAAAATATGATACACGCAGTGGCCTACTGTGTATTGCTGTTCTACATGTTAGGGCTTCAAAGTCCTTCTTTTGTTAAACCCGTCCTAGATCAATGCAGTGCTGCTGAATAAAACTCAAGTGACATTTCAAACGGGGATGGGTGGGAGTTGTTCCACATGACAACATCCATGAGTCTAACAATATCAAAAGAAGATTTGAGATTGCCCCAGCCAACACAAAAACTGCATTGTGTAGTTCTTACAAATTAAGCTTACAAATTAAATCAACAATGTAATGTATGAATTAGTTGCCTAAGTAAAGACTTAACTTTCCTGCTATACAACACCTAATGGGCAATTTAACTTTCTATGTCATTCTGCAGTCAGATTGGGCTGGAGTTTTGTACTGGAATTTGGCATTCATAGGGTCATGTCGCATTTCTCTCATGTACCAATTGGGCAAGGAAATACTTATCTATTTAATATGTGATAAACTGCAACAGCAGTCATCTAAACAGCTTTGTGGTCCGATCATTTGTACTATTCTGCAAGTGGTGTGAATATTTTGCCACTTCCAGATTGCTCCATCTTATATGGGCCTCCCCAAGACATTTTGCCCCCCTACCCCGGAATAAAGACGTGAGACCATAATTGTGGATTAAACACGGGCCACACTTTATTGAAAACAATCAATGTTGCCAATCATTTGGCAAAGGGGGGTCCTGCCGTAGTGCGGACTCAGGTTTGAACACATGGGTCAGAACGGACCCTTTAACAAACAAACAACTGGGCGAGTCCCTGGCCCAGGTTTTTCGCCACCGTAAAGACCGCTACCAACCCGGCCGGCCAAAATTTGACCACCCCCGGACCTCAAGCCATCCTCTGCTTGTTGACTGTTGGTCCGGGTGCGTCCCCAGCGCATCTTTCCCCCCAAGCACTGTAATCGCACGATCCGCAGTGCTGGGAGTTCAGATGAGCTATAATTACCTGATATTGCTATGGGACTTACCGGAAAATGCCTGTTTTTTCCGCACTACCCGCCACTACATAGGGACTAGCTAAGCTAAGTCCCATGCCCACCATCGAGCTCACCAAGCTCCAGCAGCAGACCCCCCTTGATGTCTTCCAGGAAGACATCCAAACCTCGTTTGGATAGATGTATTCCATCTGACCGAAAAAACTCTGGCCTATCCATATGGATCCTATGGCGACCAATCACAGATCCTAGGTCGCTGCAAACAGCTCTGCAGACTTCCCTGTTAACACTCCTTCGGGCAGTGTTTACAGGCAAAAAATTTCTTGCATCCCTCCATACCAGCCGAGGGATGATGGTTGACTAAACAATATGCATAGCCGAGTATGTGGCCCTCAACCAGGTGAGATCACGAATCACATTGATGATCAGGGCCTTTCCACTGTGCCTGGTCAAATCATTACCACCCAGGTGTATTACCAACACCTCTGGGGGATGATGACCGAAGGCGGCCGCATGACAAATCTGGTTCCACAGCAAACCTCAGTGCCCTCTCCACTCAATAAGGGCCCTTGCTTCGAGTCCAAGACAACTCCCCTATGGGGACATGGCAGCATACCGCGCTGCCCAAAAAACATAACTGTGGCCCACGATCACGATGTGTCTTGTCCTGGCCACCACTGTGGTACCTGTAAGATAAACAAAAACCAGGCCCCTGCCTAGACATTAGGAAGTGCCCTAACATACCTGCGATAAGAGGACGAAGCCCACTGTCCTATTTGTTTGATATCCTCTGGGCGGTAACCAAGGGCCGCCGCTGTAGATGCCGCACCAATTCTAAAGGAGTGCATCCCAAATCTCAGTCCTTGAACTCCTAACTTATGTAGAGCTAAATCGGTTAACTTCCAAAACTGGTACCTCGTCAGAGGGGAACCATCCTCACGCATAAAGAAATATCCTGGGCTTGGTTCTCTAAGGATCAAGTATGTGTCAATAGCGTTCACTGGGCAGATTGGTTCAGTGTGACAACGTGACAGGGTGATACCTGCTCCTTTGCCCCACTGATCGGCCTTGGATCGTCGGACGCAAATCTGCACCGTCTCATCCACTACCCTGACATCCTGCCATTGTAAAGCTACCCTGGTTTTGTCCCCCTTCCCTGAGGCGACTACCTCGCTAATCCTGCGGGCTCCAAAGAATGTTAATAAGGATGCTGCCCTGAATAAAGCAGCTTTGTAATAGTCCCTACAGAGAACCTCCCACTGCTCACAAATGCCTTCTAACAGTTCAGGTGATATGGGAGCTCTAGTGTCCTTTACTCTGCCCCTTTCCTTAGACCAGCCTTCGATCATTTTTCTAAGGCAGTAGTCTGATGAATAGTCCTGGTACCCATTGATTTTCGCATAGAAGGCTATGGCCGATAACCTACCCTGTATAGTTCCTGGTGCCAAACCTTTCCTATTTAGATACACTATAAACTGCTGCAGATGTTCAACTGGGGCTGGTCACGTTGGGTCCAAGCCCACCAGGCTTCTAAATTCCTGAAACTCCATACTCACAACAGAGTACCCCTTTTGCATCCTCGGTGTCAGGTCCAGGCCTATTGCCCTTTCCGCATCATCACGCCGATTTGCCAGACCCCTGGGGGAAGAGTCTCCGGGAACTCGTTGGCTCCTGGAGCTAACTCTCTGAACCGCTCGATCTGATAATGCATCCGCTAAGCTATTGTCTACACCCGGGACATGCCTGGCCTGCACCAGAATATTAAATGTCAGGGCGCGCAGTGTGAAAGCCCTGACCAGTCATGACCCTTTCCTAGTGTGAAGTCAGGTTGTTTACAATATAAACCACCGCCTGGTTGTCGCACCAGAAACGTACCACAGAGTTGGCCCATTCGCTTGCCCAAAGCCACAATGCACCAACTATGGGAAAAACCTCCAAAAATGTTAGGTCTCTGGTGACCCCGGTGTGGTGCCATTCCTCCGGCCACTTGCCAGGGCACCATCTGACTCTAAAATATATATTGTGAACCCCAAGGAGCCTGCAGCATCCGACTGGACCTGAATTCTGCTCTAAGCATCCTCTCTCCTCTCCAAAATGAAATGCCATTGAATTCAGCTAGAAACTGCCTCCAAACTTTCAAATCCTCTCTCATGCCTTGAGTAACCCTGGTGTAGCGTTCACCCTTATTATGTTTAATAGTCATGCATTATTCATGTTGCAGGCTAATGTTGTTAAGAGGCGGAGCTGAGAGATGTAATAAAGAGGCGGAGTCAGAGAGAGTCAGTCAGAGAGTCAGAGTGAGAGAAAGTGGAGAGATAGAGTGTGGTATTTGGGAGATCTGAGGTGTGATTAGAGTGAAGAGTGAATAAGAACTGTATAACAAATAGAAGGTTGAGATTGATGATAATAGAAGTTACCTATGAGTAATAGTCAAACATCTGTAATAAATAAACAAGTTTTATTTAAAAGACAGTGAAGTTTGGACCTTCATCTTCATCCTTCCATAATTAATGTTGATTTAGTGATCAACTGGTGGCAGCGGAGTAAAAAGGAGTAGTAGTTTGCCCTCGTGTGCTCTGTGTTTGGGGAGTCAGGCAGGGGCCTCGAGGAGCAAACGCCACACCTGGTCCTATGAAAAGGACAATTGAGCCCCTGCATTGTGGTACAAAGCCTACATATAAAGGTGCGACCAGGCGCCATCACTCTGCAGGCAAAATTTAGGTGTCCAACCATCTCCTGTAGCTCCCTCAGAGACCTTCTTCTTTTGTAGCTTCGAAGCTACCTGTCACGTTCCCGGGGGTTTCAACAGCAGAGTCCGATAAGCCAGTCCAATTTCAGAGCCGATACCAAAATGCCAAAGCCAAATCACAAACCGTAATCCAAGGTCAGGGTCCAAAGCCAAATCACACAGTCCGGGGTCAGAGTCCAAAGCCAAAGGTCCAGGGAACAAGGTTCAAGGTAGTCAGGAGCGTGGATGCAAGCCAGGGATTTGACTTGTTGCTTCCACGGATTTCTAGCCGACTAAGAGCTGTTTATATAGTAAAACAGCCCCTTGAGCTGCTGGAAGCTTTTCCATCCTGTCAGTACTCAGGGCTAGTTGATCGGATGTTTCTGTGGGCAGCCTTCGAGCGATCTTCTGACCTTCTTGTCATAAGTCTTCCCCGAAGCCTGGCCCGAAGCCTGTCTACTGGGGGAGGAGAATCTGGGGGTGATTCAGGTGTTTGTGTTTCTAATTGCTCAGCATTCTCCTCAGCCACAGTTAACCCTTCTGGTTCCAGGTCTTCAGCTGCACTCATGACACTATCCCCCTCCCCAGGGCTCCCCCCTTCAGATGGGCCGGGTCGATCAGGATAGGTAGCATGGAACTGCCGTACCAAATCGGGGGTGTGTAGATTGCTGGCGGGTTCCCATGATCGATCCTCAGGACCATAACCTTCCCAATCTACGAAATACTGAACAAGGAGAGATCGATGGAAAACCGGGTGGATACGGAGAGTATCTGGAAGTTGTAGCCGGAAAGCAACAGGGTTGATTTGGTCCAGGATTACATAGGGTCCTATAAACCGAGGGTCTAACTTGCGGGACCGGCCAGGTCGGCGGAGATAACGGGTGGAAAGCCAGACCTGGTCCCCTGGTTTCAGAGGTGGCCCTTCTTGCCGTTTCCTGTCGGCCGCTGTTTTATAAGCCTCCTTAGCCTGCTGAAGCTGCTCTCGGAGTAAGTCTTGGAGAGCCTGCAACTCGTGTATATGGGCATCAGCAGCAGGAACCACGGTTGATGGCAGGGGAGCTGGGAAAAAGCGAGGATGGTACCCATAGTTGGCTTCAAATGGGGTCTGTTCTGTAGACGTGTGTACGGCGTTATTGTAAGCGAATTCAGCCAGGGGTAACAGGGTAGCCCAATTATCTTGTTGATAACAGGTGTAGCAACGGAGATATTGCTCCAGGGTGGCATTGGTACGCTCGGTCTGTCCATCTGTTTGGGGATGATATGCTGACGACAAGTGCACCTGGGTACCCAAACTGGTGTGTAAGGCTTGCCAGAACCGGGAAGTGAATTGGGAACCATGATCGGAAATTAGGTGTGTCGGGAGCCCGTGTAGACGGAAAACATGATGAAGGTAGATTTGGGCGGTTTCAGGAGCTGTGGGAGGTTTGGAACATGGGACAAAATGAGCCATCTTAGTAAATAGGTCCACTATTACTAAGACACAGGTATACCCTTGTGATCGTGGGAGATCCGTGATAAAGTCCAAAGATACTGTGTCCCAAGGGCCGGCCGGTACAGGTAATGGTTGTAACAGACCTGGAGGTTTGGCTGGTACGTCCTTGGCTCGACGACAAACCTCACAGGAACTAACATAACGGGTGACATCAGCTCGAACCCGGGGCCACCAGAACTCCCGTGTGAGCAAGTGCAGAGTTTTGTACCGACCGAAGTGTCCTGCAGGAGGGGAATCATGGGTCAGATAGAGGACGTTGGTTCGGAGGGGCCCTGGAGGAACATACAAGCGTCCACGGTGTAATAGGAGACCCTGGTGGTTAGTAAAGTTGCTGGCAGAGCCCTCTTGGAGTTCCTGTAGACGTTGCTTGGCCCAGGGATCTTGAGCTTGGCTGGCTCGAATCTCTTCAGCCAGGGATGAGCGAGTGGTTATGGCTGCAAAGACTGAAGGGGATAGAATAGGTGTGATCGGTGGTTCTTCAGAGGTTGGAACGGCGTATTCTGGTTTGCGGGACAAGGCATCAGCTTTCTGATTCTGAGTATGCGGGACATAGGTGATACGGAAGTCGAACCGGGAGAAAAAGAGACTCCATCGGATTTGGCGTTGGTTAAGGTGTTGGGCCGTTTGTAAGTGTTCCAGGTTTCGATGGTCCGTCAAGACTTGGACTGGGTGACGGGCCCCTTCGAGGTAATGCCTCCAAACCTCGAAAGCAGTTTTGATGGCCAAAAGTTCCCGCTCCCAGATGGTGTAATTACGTTCTGAGGGTGTGAACTGCCGGGAGTAGAACGCGCAGGGCTGCAGTGGCTGTGAGGGGTCCTCCCGCTGGGACAGTATTGCACCCAGGGCGACACTGGAGGCATCTGTTTCTACGGTAAACGGTAGTCGGGGATCCGGATAGCGTAGAATGGGCTTAGTGGTAAAGCGGGTTTTTAGTGTTATGAAGGCATGGTCTGCCTCTGGAGTCCAAAGAAACGGCTCTTTGGGCCAGAGGAGGCGGGTCAGTGGCGTGGTTACGTCCGCGTAACATGGTATGAACTAACGGTAATAATTCGCAAAGCCGAGAAACCGTTGTACGTCCTTACGGTTCCGGGGTTTCTGCCAGGTCAGAACCGACTCTATCTTCTTTGGGTCCATCTGGATCCCTTGGGGAGATACAATGTGACCCAAGAACTCGACTTCTCGCAGGTTGAATTCACATTTCTCCAGCTTGGCATAGAGTCGGTGTTCTCGTAACTGTTGTAAAACCTGGCGAACATGTTCTGTGTGCCGAACAGGGTCTCGGGAATAAATCAGAATGTCATCCAGGTAGATGATTACAAAGCGATCAAGCAAGTCCCGAAAGATGACATTCATGAACCGCTGGAACACCGCTGGAGCGTTAGTTAAACCGAAAGGCATGACCAGGTATTCATGCTGGCCATAACGTGTTCCAAAAGCCGTCTTCCACTCGTCGCCAGCACGAATTCGCACCAAATTATAGGCGCCACGGAGATCCAACTTGGTGTAAATTCGTGCCCCCTTAAGGCGATCCAAAAGTTCGCCGATCAATGGTAGAGGGTAGCGGTCTCTAATGGTTATCTTATTCAAGGCTCTGTAATCATTGCAAGGGCGGAGCTCCCCACCCTTCTTTTTGACAAAGATGACAGGTGCACACAGGGGCGACGTGGATGGCCGGATGAATCCCCGTTTCAGATTTTTATCAAGAAAGGCCCTCAAGGCCACGAGTTCGGGTTCCGACATGGGGTAAATCCGTGCCACAGGAAGGGGTGCCCCAGGCACCAAATTGATAGCACAATCAAAGGGTCGATGTGGAGGTAGTTGGTCAGCCCCCTTCTCCTCGAAGACATCAGCAAAGTCCTCATAATCCAAGGGTATCACGGAGCTGTCTGTTGACCCTGCTGCAGCCAAGGTAGCCGGTGGACCCAGATGCGGACACGGGTCCCTGAAACGTAACTCTCCTTGCGTCCAGTCCATTAGGGGGTTGTGTGTTCGGAGCCAGGAAAGTCCCAGAATAAGTGGAAAACGGGGCATGCGTGCAACGTTGAACTGTAGTTGCTCCTGATGGCGTTGAACCTGGAGGATGACCGGTTGGGTTTCCTGGGTCACAGGACCGGAGCGGAGGAGACGCCCGTCTATGGATTCGACTAGGGTCGGGATCTCTTTATCCTGTACAGGGATCTGGTGCTGTTTCACGAAAGCCGTGTCGATGAAACAGCGATCGGCTCCAGAGTCGACCATGGCATGAACAAACAAGCAACGTCCATCCAGCAGGCAGAGTTTTACTGGTACAAGGAATGGACCCGGGATGTTAAGGTATGGTTCAGGAGACCCAGCTAAGTGCCCTACGTCTGAGGGTCCATTCAGGCATGGAGCAAATCTTTTACTGACGGTGGTTTCACGGAGCCGAGGTTACGCCGCTTAACCAAACAGCCAGAAGCGAAGTGTCCTGCTCCCCCACAGTACAGGCAGAGATTCTGGGAGCGGCGTCATGTTTTTTCCTCAGGACTGAGGCGTGGCCGAGCCGCTCCCAACTGCATAGGTTCAGAATCCTCTGGTCTAGTATTGGGGGTTGTCAGGGGTGGCTGTAAGAGACGGGAATTGCCCTGTGCTAGGCGTCGGCTCTCCAGGCGGCCATCAATGCGTAAGCATAGAGTGATTAGTTCTTGCAGCGTATTGGGTTGATCTACACGTGCCAGCTCATCCAGGATCCCATCAGCCAACCCTTCCATATATTGGTCCATAAGAGCTGCTTCATTCCAGAGCAAATCTTGAGCCAAGAGTCTGAACTCAGTGGAATACTGGGAGACTGAAGCCTTACCCTGTTTCAGGGCCCGAATCTTTCTATTAGCAGTAGCAGCTTGCAAGGGGTTAGCAAAAGCGGCTGAGATATGTTCCAGAAAACCCTGGTAATTGGTTAACAGGGGTGAAGGAGCAAGGAGTAGAGGAGTAGCCCATTTAGCTGCCTGTCCCTTGAGTAGACTGATTATAAAGCATACCTTGGTTTTGTCTGTGGGAAAGTCTCTGGCACGCAGCTCAATATACAGCTTACACTGTGCCAGGAATGCTGGAAACTCCTCCACTTTTCCTTCAAACTTTTCAGGAGGAAGCACAGGACACTTGACCTGAGAAGCAGCGTTGGCTTGGGATTGCAGCTGTTGCTGCTGAAGCTGTACCACTGTTTGGGTGAGAAATTGCATTTGAGCCAGCACAGCATTCAGCGTACCTGAACCTTCGCTTGCTTCTTCCTCCATTTTGTGGGGGAAGTGTGGGGGTGGAAGCAATCTGTCACGTTCCCGGGGGTTTCAACAGCAGAGTCCGATAAGCCAGTCCAATTTCAGAGCCGATACCAAAATGCCAAAGCCAAATCACAAACCGTAATCCAAGGTCAGGGTCCAAAGCCAAATCACACAGTCCGGGGTCAGAGTCCAAAGCCAAAGGTCCAGGGAACAAGGTTCAAGGTAGTCAGGAGCGTGGATGCAAGCCAGGGATTTGACTTGTTGCTTCCACGGATTTCTAGCCGACTAAGAGCTGTTTATATAGTAAAACAGCCCCTTGAGCTGCTGGAAGCTTTTCCATCCTGTCAGTACTCAGGGCTAGTTGATCGGATGTTTCTGTGGGCAGCCTTCGAGCGATCTTCTGACCTTCTTGTCATAAGTCTTCCCCGAAGCCTGGCCCGAAGCCTGTCTACTGGGGGAGGAGAATCTGGGGGTGATTCAGGTGTTTGTGTTTCTAATTGCTCAGCATTCTCCTCAGCCACAGTTAACCCTTCTGGTTCCAGGTCTTCAGCTGCACTCATGACACTACCCTGACATTTAGGTCAGCTAATTTTTCCTCTGGCAACTTAGACGTTTGCTGAACCATGTCTAATTCAATACCCAAAAACGTCAAGGCTGTAGTCGGCCCTTCCGTTTTTTCCTCAGCCAAAGGCAGACCCAATTCATCCGCCATGGAACGGAAGGTGTCTAGTATAAATTTACACCTCCCAGTGTTCCTTTCCCCACAAAAAAGAAAGTCATCAAGGTAATGGGCCATACTCTTACATCCCACTCTACTCCTAAGCTTCCACTCAAGGAAGGAACTGAACCGTTCAAATGCTGCACATGAAAGTGAGCAGCCCATAGGTAACTATATAAAAAGAACCTTGAAAGCAAAATCCTAACAGGTCAAAATCCCTCGGGTGAACTGGCAAAATCTGAAATGCTGATTTTATGTCACATTTTGCCAATTCTGCCCCTACACCTATTAACCTATTTATTCAAACTGTTGTTGTGATTATTATTTATTATTATAATGATTTAATTAATTAATTAATTATAATTAATTAATCACTCAATTATGAATTTATTCAATTACAATTATTAATGCTCTAAACTGATTAATATGTGATTGTTTTAATATTAGTACTAAATTAATTTGTGCAAATGATACATCCCAAACAATTAATTATTTAATAGTTTATTCAAGTAAAATTTGTTGTATATTTAAACAAGTCCCAATGAAATATACTAATCAAGTTTAAATTTATTTATTTAATATTTAAGTAAAGCCTAATATCCAGTAAACTAAACGCAGATTAAAAATTGAAGGGGCCTACTAAACAATTAATGTTAAATTAAAGCAAATATTCCCCCAACAGAAGTGTACTCGAACAATTGCCTAGCGTGTGAATAAAATTCAAATGAAGGCAGCCAAAACAATTAATGTTGAATTAAAACAATTGTCTTCCCACTGGAGTGTACATAAACAAACACCCAGCGTGTGAGGAAATTCAAAATCAGGCCGCCAAAAACACATCCCGCCAATTCTTCCCAAAGAAGAAGGGGGGAGTTGAGAAGCAGCGCGCCAAACAGCTGAGGAGCCTAACGGCTAAGCCGCACCGCAGCTGCGCCATGGATGAGCACCGAAGGACGGTAGCACACACTGCCACTGATGTTTTTAAGTAGAGGTATAATCGATCCCTATTATTTAACTGAAAACACCCGAGGACGACACATTAATTAAGGTCTAAATATATCTATATTTATTTTTTTATTATTTCCTCTTTTTTTAACTGCTCGCGCTGCAGCGCAGCTCACACGAGCCGTGCGGTTACTCCCTGCCCCTTGGTGCTGCTCTAATTTAAATCAAATCAATATAAAATACAGTAATTACGAAAACCAAGAAATATTAAAACAAAATGCAGTAATGATAATCAAACCGGGGAAGGGAGTCAATGCTACCCTCCCAACCCAGACGCTGAGCTGTGCGGGCCTCGCAACCAACTATGTAGTTGGATAGAGAGCCGAACAGCCAAACTCCTTCCTTGACCTTGCCATCAAAGGAAGAGGAAGAGGAGAGGGGGGTAACGGTCCTTAAATAACCTCCCATTCCCCCCTCTCCCTCGAGTTAGTCACGCAAGACAGTGAGGTCTCGGCTCATCCGGGGAGGAAGGCAAAGGCAAGCCGCGCTGCCGATGCATGGCTCTGCAGCGGCTTCATCATTGGTGCTTGATGTGAAGCACAAATAAGGTTTCACCCTCATTTCAAGTCAAAGTGCATAGTACCTATGACCAGTCAAGTTATTTTGATACCTAATTAAATATTGATAGTGATCTTAAATAATAAACGATTCACTGCACTTTCAGGACTCTCAACATCAGTTGCATGTAGCAGACACTTCACTCTGTCTAATGGTAGTGCTGGCCTTGACCTGATCAGATGGATATCTGGAGGTCCGGCAAAATTTCCTTTATCATAGATATATAGATCCATATTAGAGATGGGGACGAATATAAAAACGGATTGCTTTTTCCGACGAATATAGCTGATTTGTTAAATATTCGTCGATCCATATTTGTGGGTTCCAGAGACTCCCACGAATATGAAGGGATGAATATTTACCTGTTTTTATTCGTCCTTCATATTTTTTTTAAAAAAAACCACTATTCTGCCTACCAGCCGCCGATCAGCTGATCGGCGGCAGAAAGGCAGCCACCACCCCACACACCCACCCAATACCACAGCCTACCCCCACCCCTTCCTTTCCCTATGTTAGGCCCCACCCCACCCCACCACACCCCCACTGACACCCTCTTACTTTAATCGCTGCTGCAGAGGTCTTCTGGCCTTGGAGCCACACATGTAAAAATGGAGACTGGCTGCCCTTTGCAAAGATGGCGGCTGCAGCTTAATTTGGGGTAGGGAAGCTGCAGCTGCCATCTTTGCAAATTGCAGCCTGGATTCCCTTAGCCTGCCTTAAGGGAATCCAGGCTGCCCTTTGCAAAGATGGCAGCTGCAGCTCCCCTACCCTAAATGAAGCCACAGCCACCATCTTTGCAAAGGGCAGCCAGTCTCCCTTTTTACAGGCCGTGGCTGCGAAGGCCTGATGGAGACCTCGGCAGCAGCTATTAAGTTAAGGGAGTGTCGGTGGGAGTGGAGTGGGGGCTAAGGTAGGGAAAGGAAGGGGGTGTGGGGGTAGTCTGTTGGGGTGGCTGTCTGTGTGTGTGTGTGGGGGGGGTGGCTGCCTATTGGCTTCTAATCAGCTGATCGGCGGCCAGTATGCAGAATGGGCTTCTGTGCCATGTGGTAAACTCTCCTGGGGGGGACCCAATTTGTGAATGAATAACTTGGATGTCTGATATCCAATCTTCACCAAAGTTGGCAGGCACGTTGGGGAAAGACATAGGAAGCTCTGTTGTGATTCTGGAAACTCTAAGTACCTGGGGGGAGCTTTACTGGGGGGGTCCTCTTTGTGACTATCTATCCAGAGGTTCCGTGATCCAATGTTCACCAATCTTTCAGGAGTTGTAGAAATGTGTCTGAGGAAGCTTCTCTGCAAATATGGTGTCTCTAGGTTGTTGGGGGCCAGTGTTATAGCCATTTAAAGTGCAGATGAATCAACAGATCAATTCATCGATTCATTGAAGAATATTCGTATATTCGTATTCATTGATCCGTTACCTTGATGAATAACGGATCAAAACGAATTGCCATTTTTTAAATTTGTCCCCATCTGTAATCTATATATAGATTATTGGCTTACCAAGTATGGTCAGGCTGAAATCTAGTAACGGAACTAACATAAAGCTTATGATGGCATCAGCTGTGATGTGTTTTTTTGTAAATTCAAAATTTCTGATTTCCATTTGAAGGTTCTGAGGCAATCTTGGGATCTCTTTCATCCTGGGGAAGCCCTTGGAGGCTGCAGGATGGGGGAGCCTCTAATTTCCAAAATTTTACTGCCACTGGTAAGATCATTCCACCACTGGCAGTTTTTGAAAATTAATGTCTCTTCTCAACCTGTAGCTCCCAATGGTTTTCCCAAGACAAACCCTCAACACCTGATGACATTGTCAGCCTTATTATGTATTGCTACTGGATCTCAGCCTCTGTATGCTCTGGCAAGATAACACGCAGTAGCCAATTGTCCATATTCCTCCCATGTGTAATAAAGTTAGTATCTTGAATCCTCAGTTTTTGTATATAAAATGGAAAGATTAATGCCCTGTTCAAACATTAATAAACCAACCAACCAAAGAGTACAGTATAAAAAATAAAATAAAGCACAACTGGTTTACACTAGTGTCAACAGTAGGAAGGTTAAAAAAAATATAAGGAGACCCAATATAAGGTTGCATAGAAAGACACTAAGTAAGACACCCAGAGTTTAAAGAATATAAAAAATGTCAATGCATGTAGACTGCATAGACGTGGTAGACATTGCAGGATGACATACTTTGAAACTGATTGCCTTCCCTCCCACCAAAAAAAAAAAAGGTTTCGGTTCTTTATCATGATGGATTTTAGTTTTGTTCATACGGTTGCTTGCATTTTCCTGTCCTCTTTCCTTCCTTAAAGGACCATGTAGATAAAAGAGCACTTAACCAAAGGACTTCTGGGCAAGTTACATGGAAATGCTCTTCCATACCTCCTGTTCCTCCGACTGCATTGTCTTCATCAAACATCATATTGCCAGAGAAGCTTTAAGCATAACCTTTGATATATATTTTGGATCTTTGTTCCACAAATGTCTTGATTGTCAATACTTCTGTCAAGTACATTCTTTCTGGCACCTGTTAGAAATGCTACAGGCTTGCATGCACACATGGCACCATATTGGAACGATGCAGTTGATTTGACATAATGCAAATAGGTAGAGTGCATGTTCTCCAGTATATTTAAACATTATTGCACAGTTTGATTTATCTAGGAAAGCTTGTTTAAAATAAAAATGTCTACAAAAATCTAACAGGCTGTGCTCTGATGCATTGTGATCTTCGATTTTCTTCACTCTGTAGAAATTATAGCGTTCTAGAAATTCTGAGTAGGATTCAATATTTTGTCAGATTAAAATGTCTTAATTTATTTTTCTTCTGTGAGAAAACAAGGGTGTTTTTAAAGGTTCACTTATATTTTGTGTTGTTACTAGCTATATTGTGGGCAGCTAATGAAGATCCAAATAGAAATGCTTAAATTTATCTCTACGGGGAGGGGGGCACAAGAAATATGGAAATCCCATGAAAAGAAATAGAAGGTGTATGATTTTAATTTTTTAAAAAAAAAAAAAAAACTAAGTGTACAGTTTGCTGGAAACTATTGAATGTTTTAAATTATTAATGGGCTTTCCAACAGGGCTCCTGCTGTTCAGATTCAAGTACCATCCATCCATCCATCCATCCATCCATCCATCCATCCATCCATCCATCCATCCATCCATCTATCTATCTATCTATCTATCTATCTATCTATCTATCTATCTATCTATCTATCTATCTATCTATCTATCTATCTATCTATCTATCTATCTATCTATCTATCTATCTATCTATCTATTTCCCATCTTTCTCCCCTGCAGAAACCAAAGTGATTTACAATACACATTTGAAAAAACAACAGGCAAAAGCACAAAGAGTAGATATAATTCAATAAATAAATAAAAACACAGGACGTTTGTATTTGGGTTCACAGCGTAACATTTAGCTCTCATAAGTGTAAGCCTTCTTAGAAACTGTGCCACAGAGTGTATTTTTATCTTTCAGAAGTTCAGAAGAAATATTGACAGTTCCTGGGTCCTAAAATGCATCACTGTTTCAAGTTAAATAGCAAGTTTGCCTCAGGCTGTACGTTCATGCTATGTGATCACTTGATATTTGGTCTATGTAGCGTCAAATGATAGGAGAATAAGGAACTGCTGTCAGAATTGGAGGGAATCAACCAACCATTTCGCAAGCGATTATTATTGTTTCTTTTTTCCTTATGATTTCAACTTCATGGTAATTAATGACAGCTTCCAAACAGATTTGTGTGATTTCAGAAGAACAGCAGATTGGCTGGACAGGTCAGTAAGTTAGGCATTTGGTTGTGAAGCCAGAGGTTGGGAGTTTGATTCCACACTGTGCCTCCTGTGAGTAGAGCCAGTCTATGTGGCCTTGGGCAAGCTGCACAGGATGCCTCAAGAATAAAGGAATGGCAAACCACTTCTGAGTATTCTCTACCTAGAAACTCCTGGAAAGGGTTGCCATAAGTCAGAATTGACTTCATGGAGCACAATTAATTTAGAGGAATAGCAACACATTGTGTAATTCACTTTTGGCTCTGATCTCAGAACTTATTCTGGGCTTAGTAGCAAAATAATCAAAAGCAGGTACTTTATAGCATGCATAATTGGAAATATTTAATGGGGGGTCATAGTATTTAGCATACAAATGTAATATTGTTCTCAATCAATATTTAACCTTTAGAAAAAGCAGCTTAAGTGTACTAAGCAGAAAGGGGAAAGCTAATTGATACATGATATATTTAGTTCTCAGGTATACTCAGATGGCTAAAGTAAAATTAATTAAGTTATAGGTAATGCAGTAACATTAGGGAAATATATCTTTCACCTCACAGGCCTTTGGTTCAGTCAATAGGTATGAAAAATAGTGCTGGAGTATGCTGGTAACACTATGACCAATAACTCAAAAGTCTGAGAGTATCAGCAGCATGATAAATGCACACTAACATTTTAGAGGGATATAAGCAACCTGGATTAACAGAGTCTTTGTAGACTCTAACAGAGTTCATTGGCATTCACACTTTCTGAATGGTGCACCATTGTTGGCTCAAAAATGTGTGCAACCAGTAGTTTGATCTGTAGTTTTTAGACTTAGACCATACAGACGAGAAAATGATAAGTTCAGCCATTGCTCCTACTCTTTACTTAGTATGAGCTGTGCCAGGCAAACCATAGCTGGGATCCAAAGAAGTGTGACCACAAGATGCAAGTACATGACTCCTGTTTTGTGAATTCTTCCTCTGCTGTATACTCTAAAGCAGGGGTCTCCAAACTACAACCTGCATGCCACATCCGGCCTGCCTTGCCGTTTTATCAAACCCATTCCCTTCAGCATGTGGGGGGTGAAGGCGGGGAGGTCCATGTGTGCATGTGTGCGGGCGGGCAGGCAGTGTGTGTGTGTGTCCGCGTGTGCATGCATGGGAGGTGGGCAGGGGGGCAGGCATGTGTGCAGGCAGCCAGCCACGCATACGCATGTGCACACACACATTCCTGTTCCTTTGGCCCTCAAAAATGTTGGAAATATCTGGTGTGGCCCTCACGGTCAAAAGTTTGGAGACCCCTGCTCTAGAGCAAGCTAAGCCTGATGATGAACTCTAGAATTCAAAGCTAGTACAAGATTTCTTGGAGTGTTTCAGGGTTTGTCCTTGTGTTAGCAATAGTAGTACTGTATCCAATTTTTACAGGCCATAAAATAAAACCGAGAATGCATTTGTGCAATGTTTTGTGTAAGACTTAAGCAAACAGGGGAATTCTCTGGATGTACTCTCACTGTTTCACACAACAGTCTTCCATGGAATCAAAAACAGCCCTTCCACAAGCAGAACAGGCTTTCCCCCAACTCCTTTCTGTCTCTCTCTGCCTCTCTGTCTCTTTCTAACACAGAGACACACAAAGTATGATACCAGAGAAAATGGTTGTGCTATCCCCTGAATATTGTTATCTCTTGTGTTCTTTTTTGTATTGATGTTGCTTTGTCTTTAATGGTGATTGTTCAATGATGATTATAGGTTAACGGCGGTTATTAGTTGTCTTGCAGGTACCATTAGGGATAGGTAGGCAGGGCAGACATTTCAACAATGGAAAAAACACAAAGATTTTCTTGAATAAGTGGGATAGAAAAATGTTGGGTGGGATAGAAAAATGGGTGGGATAGAAAAATGTTACCTGTTAATTTGTCCATCTTCCTGTTTCAAAAGGAGTGAAAATAGAGGGGAAGGATCTCCATTTTTACATTCCACCAATGCATCAGGGTGACTTTTACCCAAGCCATGTAAACTACCTTTTGGAAATAAAGCTGAACCAGTCAGGTACCATCTTAAAGTTCTCCCCTTAGACATGGAGCTGTTTGTAAAAGATAGGGAAGATGAATTAAGAATTTGGATGGAAAAATGGCATCTGATGCTTCTCACCTAGCTACATATAATTTACCACATTTGGTATAGAGCCATACCATTTGCTTGCATAATTTGGACAGGGCAAAGTGACTTTTACTTAGCAGACACATCTTTGTACAGATCCATATTACTAGTGCAAAAGCAGAATTATTGAACATAGCTATGAACAATTAAACATGGTGGGTAAGGGAAATGCAGAGTATCTAAGCCATTGGTTCCCAACCCTGAGGCCCCAGATGTTCTTGGACTAAAATTCCCAGAAGTCTTTGCCATTAGCTCAGAACTTAGAAAAGGTTTTGGAGGGGAGGGGTGCTAGACTAGAGCTAGTCCAAAGCAAAGCAAAGCAACCCTTTTCTAAGCTGTGATTTTATCCTGGACACCTGTCATTCCATACAAAGGAAACACTTTTAGATTTTTATGTCTACGGTATATCACAGAAGTGAGTACACCCCCCTCACATTTCATAAATATTTTAGTATATCTTTTCATGTGACAACACTGAAGAAATCACACTTGGCTACAATGTAAAGCAGTGAGTATACAGCTTGTAGAACAGTGTAAATGTGCTGTCCCCTCAAAATAACGCAACACACAGCCATTAATGTCTAAACCGCTGGCAACAAAAGTGAGTACACCCCTAAGTGACAATGTTCAAATTGGGCCCAAGTAGCCATTTTCCCTCCCTGGTGTCATGAGACCCATTAGTGTCACAAGTCTCAGGTGTGAAGTGGGAACAGGTATTATCGCTCTCACTCTCTCAGACTGGTCACTGGAAGTTCCACATGGCACCTCATGGTAATGAACTATCTGAGGATCTGAAAAAACAAATTGTTGCTCTACATAAAGATGGCCTAGGCTATAAAAAGATTGCCAAAACCCTGAAACTGAGCTGCAACACAGTGACCAAGACCATACAGCGGTTTAACAGGACAGGTTACACTCAGAACAGGCCTCACCATGGTCGACGAAAGAAGTTGAGTGCCCGTGCTCAGCGTCACATCCAGAGGTTGGTTTTGGGAAATAGACGTATGAGTACTGCCAGTATTGCTGCAGAGGTTGAAGGGGTGGGGGGGTCAGCCTGTCAGTGCTCATACCATACGCCTCACACTGCATCAAATTGGTCTCCAGGGCTGTCATCCCAGAAGGAAGCCTCTTCTAAAGTTGATGCACAAGAAAGCCCGCATATGGTTTGCTGCAGACAAGCAGACTAAGGACATGGATTTCTGGAACCATGTCCTGTGGTCCAATGAGACCAAGATAAACTTATTTGGTTCAGATGGTGTCAAGCATGTGTGGCAGCAACCAGGTGAGGAGTACAAAGAGAAGTGTGTCGTGCCTACAGTCAAGCATGGTGGTGGGAGTGTCATGGTCTGGAGCTGCATGAGTGCTGCTGGCACTGGGGAGCTACAGTTCATTGAGGGAACCATGAATGCCAACATGTACTGTGACATACTGAAGCAGAACATGATCCCCTCCCTTCGGAAACTGGGCAGCAGGGAAGTATTCCAACATGATAACGACTAGAGATGGGGACGAATATAAAAACGGATCGGCTTTTTCGACGAAAATAGCCAATTCGTTAAATATTCATCATTTCATATTTGTGGGTTCCAGAGACCCCCACAAATACGAAGGGACGAGTATTTACCGATTTTTATTCGTCCTTCGTATTAAAAAAACAAAACAAAACAAAACCTTTTCAAAGGGCAGCCTGGATTCCCTTAGCCTGCCTTAAGGGAATCCAGGCTGCCCTTTGCAAAGATGGCAGCTGCAGCTTCCCTACCCTAAATGAAGCCACAGCCACCATCTTTGCAAAGGGCAGCCAGTCTCCCTTTTTACATGCGTGGCTGGGAGGCCAGAAGGAGACCTCGGCAGGAGTGATTAAGGTAAGAGGGTGTCGGTGGGGGGTGGGGGCTAAGGTAGGGAAAGGAAGGGGGTGGGTGGGTAGGTTGTGGGGGTGGCTGGTTGTGGGGGGGGGGGTTGGCTGCCTATCGGCCTGCAATCAGGTGATCGGCGGCCGGTAGGCAGAATGGGCTTCTGTGCCGTGTGGTAAACTCTCCTGGGGGGGCAATTTGTGGGTGAATAACTCGGATGTCCAATATCCAATCTTCACCAAAGATGGCAGGCATGTTGGGGAAAGACATAGGAAGCTCCGTTGTGATTCTGGATTCTCTAAGTACCTGGGGGGAGCTTTCCTGGGGGTGTTCTCTTTGTGACTATATAACTCAGGAGTCCGTTATCCAATGTTCATCAATCTTTCAGGAGTTGTAGAAATGCGTCTTGAGGAAGCTTCCCTGTAAATATGGTGTCTCTAGGTGGTTGGGGGCCAGTGTTATAGTCATTTAAAGCGAAGATGAATCAACAAATCAATTCATCAATTCGTCAAAGAATATTCGTATATTCGTATTCGTTGAGTCGTTAACCTTGACGAATCACAAATCAAAACAAATTGCCATTTTTAAAAATTTGTCCCCATCTTTAATAACGACCCCAAACACACCTCCAAAACGACCACTGCCTTGGTAAAGAAGCTGAGCGTAAATGTGATGGACTGGCCAAGCATGTCTCCAGACCTAAACCCTATTGAGCATCTGTGGGGCATCCTGAATTGGAAGGTGGAAGTGTGCAAGGTCTCTAACATCCACCAGCTCTGTGATGTCGTCATGGAGGAGTGGAAGAGGACTCCAGTGGCAACCTGTGAAGCTCTGGTGAACTCTATGCCCAAGAGGGTTAAGGCAGTGCTGGAAAATAATAGTGGCCATACAAAATATTGACACTTTGTGCCTGATTTGGACATTGTCACTTAAGGGTGTACTTACTTTTGTTGCCAGCTGTTTAGACATTAATGTCTCTGTGTTGCATTATTTTGAGGGGACAGCACATTTACACTGTTATACAAGCTGTATACTCACTGCTTTACATTGTAGCCAAGTGTCGTTTCTTCAGTGTTGTCACATGAAAAGATATACTAAAATGTTTATGAAATGTGAGGGGGTGTACTCAGTTCTGTGATACATATACTGTATATCTGGAGCACAGATTTCAACTCAGCAGTGTGTGTGTGTGTGTGTGTGTGTGTGTGTGTGTGTGTGTGTGTGTGAGAGAGAGAGAGAGAGAGAGATTTAGTAGTGTTCCTGAAAACTTGATGCTTCACAATTTTCAGTTGATTTAAGACCCATTCAACTCTAAGGGACATGTGCCAGGGAACACTCAAGATTTGGTTGTAAACTTCTTTCTTTCTTTCTTTCTTTCTTTCTTTCTTTCTTTCTTTCTTTCTTTCTTTCTTTCTTTCTTTCTTCAAAAAGCCTCATTGCTCCTACAGAGTAAATCTTCTATAACTTGCTGCAGTGCTAATCATACGCATGTTATACAGTAGGTTTGCCCGAAGCTAAGTTAAGCAGCCAGATTAAGACTGTAATATAGTATCAGGGCTCATAAATCAAGTGTGCTTGCAGATTTCCTTTCACTTACTGCTCCTTCTTACAGTTCAGACAAGTCATAATTACACATCAGTAGGCATTGTGAGCAGAGGAATGAGCTACAACATAACGCACAATAAACCCTGTCATATAAAAGCAAACTGGATAAAATAACAGAAGCAATACTCCATTTTACAACATCATACTCAAGAATTACACCATACCATTGTGTAATATTCTGATCAATCAAGAGCCCATCCACAACTGACAGCCCTACTCGGCTAAAGTGTACCATGGAAGAATATTTTGTTGTATTTAGATAATTCCCTGCCCCCACCTTGTGGTACGCAGGAGCCAAGGAGAATGATAAATGTTGCTGTAGTATATGCAAACTTACCCACCAGCACACCTGACAAAGGAATGAGTTCTGGCATTGATTTCAATGTAATGTTTCATCTCATTAGACAGCCTCTGAATAAATCAAATTAGGATGCCTTGGTCCACTTCCTGTCTCACATTTTATTAGATGTGCAGGACCAAAGGACTCTTTGGGCTTTCTTCCTTCAGTCTGCTGTCCAAAATGCTTGAGTGTCCTATAACTCCTGCAGTTATAGGTGGCTCTGTCTTTTAAAAGAACCATTTGAAGTGGGTTGTGGCTGAATTGGAGGTAGAAATGTGGAGCCTTTGTGGCAGGGTTTTATGCCCAGAGAAGGAAATGGAGGCTCCTTCACCCCATGTATTGACATGAACACATGGAAACAAATTCTCTGTATAGCTTCTTCATAGTTATAAAAACAGCAGTTGTATTATCAGTAGTGCTCATGTGCTCAAAAGATGAGGGAGAACCAAATCCATTGCCTTATTTCCCTTCTGAGCCAAGCCAAAATGTTGTGTCTCAAGCAAAGGACAAGATATTGCTCCTTCATGCCTTGTACCAAAGGTGACTGAACTGAAGTATGTTTAGCCTAGAGAAGACTGAGAGGTGGCATGATAGTCATCTTCAAATATTTGAAGGGCTAACGGGTGAAATATGGAGCAAGCTTTTTTTAAAAAAAAAATTCAGCTCCAGAGGACTTTACTTAAAAAAGGATTCATACAAACTGGAACAAGTTCAGAGGAGGGCAACAAAGATTATCCAGGGGACTGGAAATCAAAACCTATGAGGAAAGCTCCAATGAACTGGGCATGTTTAGCCTTGAGAAAAGAAAACTGAGTGGAGATATGATAGCACTTGAAAGATTGCCATACAGAGGAAGGGCAGGATTTGTTCTCCATCATCCCAAAATGCAGGACATGTGATAATGGGCTCAAGTTACAGGAAGCCCGATTTCTGTTGAATATCAGGAAAAACTTTCTAACTGTTACAGCACTATGGCAACGGATCCATTTGCCATGGCATGTGGTGAGTGCTCCATCACTGGAGGCATTCAAGAACAATTGGACCACCACCTGTCAGATATACTTTGATTTGGATTCCTGCATTGAGTAGGGGGTTGGACTAAATGGTCTTATAGATCCCTTCCAACTCAATTATTCTATGAGTCTATGACAGGTCTCAAAACAATGGATCCAAACTACAAAGGAAGTGATTTTGACTAACATTAGAAAACGTCCTGATAGTAAGAGCTGCTCAACAATGGACTAGACTGTTTGGCATAGTGGTGGATTCTTCTAAATAGAGGTTAGATGGCCCCCTGTTAGGGATGCTTTAACTGTGGATTTACTGCTTGGCAGGTTAGACTTGATGACCTTTGGCATCCCTTCCAACTCAATGGTTCTATGTTAAGATATTTCACCATCAATTTTGCATATTGATGATATGAAAGTTTGTACATGTGTTGCACGTACATGTCCATGTATATATCACTTCCCGCCATATCTTGGACAAGCATGGGAATGAAATATGAAGCATATTGAGTAATTGTTCAGACAGGTGCAAACTCTGAGGCTCAATGGATGCAGAGAGACAGAGAGAGGAAGAAACTTACAGTGGTTAAGTTTGAAAATTGCTGAACTAAGGGATAGTGCTTGAATAAAGCACTTCTGTGTCCAGTGCATAAATCTCTCTGAATTTATTGGATTTAGAGCCAACCTTGACATGGGAGATGCATTGTCACTTAAAAAACTGCTATTGGTCTCTCACTACTAGATATGTGTGTGCCACCAATGGTTTGTTTTTAAGACTAACCAGGACTTTTCTCTCCCAAACATCCCAAGGCTCACACATAATCCCTTTCATCCCCAGGAAGTTATTGAGGGCCACGGGAGGGGAATCTTTAATTACTGAAACTCATCACTGCCAGCAAAATCACTGATTTTCAGAAGTTAAATACTTCCAGTCGCATCCTACAGCCTTCAATGGCTTCCTGACAATGAATATGATTACATAGCAGATTCAGGACCTTCCGAAGAGGAGTCAGGAATGTCTAATTTCTAAAAAATTGCTACTGTTGAGGACATCATCAGCCTTATGTAGCATAACTTAACAGCAACAGGATTTCACCCAATGTGTATAAAGTTTAGGATGGGGAAATAATCAGAGATCTTTTTCCACTCAATTTTGTCTCCTTATGTATTCATATTTACTGATCTAATGCTTTCTGATTGCTTCCAGTAATCAGATATTCTTTTAGATAGAATAAAGATGTCACTTACATTTTTGGCCTCAAAAGATATACTAGGGAGGAATATTAATAAGCTGATTTTTCTCCCTTTTTAAAAACATACCAAACAGTTGTTTTTGGCAAAAACCTGACCTCAGCATAACCTTCTCCTCCTGAAAGCCCAAATGCTAAAACTTGAGTTCTTAGAACACATGTACTCTACATATTCCATTTGCCAGGATATTAAGCTTACTAATACCTTGAATGTTCATGACTAGAGTTCAGCATGAAATGAACTATGAACCAAAAAACCGGATGAACCAGGCTGGTTCATGGTTCGTTTCATGGCCCAGTTTGGGGATCCCATTTTGCCAAAGCAAAACAAAATGCCAAAACTTTTTCCTTTTGGCATTTAGCTTGCTTTGACAAGAGCCTACCTGCCCCCTTCCCAGTGCCCCCATCACCTCTGCATACCTGCTCCTGTCACCTCCGCTGCCAACTCAGCTGCCACAAGTGCCATCCTCAAAGGCAGAGGGCCCGGCTTCCTTGCTTGTGCCCACTGTCCAGCTGATAGGTGGACAAATGTGCCGAGGCAGCGGCAGGCTTTTGATAGGGAAGCTTGTGGGAAGCATGATATGAGCCTCATGGCACAGTAGTTAAAGTGCTATACTGCAGCCCAAACTGTGCTCACAACCTGGGGGTTCAATCCCAGGTAGCTGGCTCAGGACTGACTCAGCCTTCTATCCTTCCAAGGTTGGTAAAATGAGTACCCAGCTCGATGGAGGGAAGACCAATGTGTGGCCTGCATAATTAACTTGTAAACTGCCCAGAGAGTGCTTGAAGCACTATGAGGTGGTATATAAGCAGCACGCTTTGCTTTTTTAGCTTTGAAGCTGGGCTGCTGCTTTTAAGCATGCACCCACCATTCAACTGATAGGTGGGTGCATGCTCAGAGGCAGCACCAAACTTCCCTGCCAGTAGCTGATCACTGCCTCTGTACATGCATCTGCGGCTGAGAAGGTGGAGGTGGCAGAAGCAAATAGCCCCCCCCCCCCCCCGGCACAAACCAGAAAAATGAACCATGAACTGGTTCATTTTTCTGGGAGTTTGTGGTAGTTTATGGTTTATATCTAGCCACAAACCACGAACCACCAGTTTTCTGGTTCATGCCCATCTCTGTTCATGACCTGTGTTAATAATACCATTGTCACCTTGGGAGCTTATTGCCAGAAGGTAAGATACAACTGGCATTCCACTAACGCTATTTAGTCCATCTCTCATCCTCTCCATCATGTACAATATACATAAAGCTATGGTCTAGATAAGATGCTTCATATGTCTGAAGAAGCAGATTGCAGTCCATGAAAGTTCCCACTGCAGTAAACCTTCAAAGTCTGAAAAGTGCTACAATACTTACATTTTAGTTTTGTTTGGGTCCTTGTTTTTGCTGAAACAGACTAACCTGGCTACCCCTTTGGGGGGGAAAAAAGGTTGTGAGGTAGGAGATGGTTCTGGACTCAAGCCATGCTAGTGAAAACCACAGTGAAATAAAATTGATGACTCTGACATTCTTTGGACCTGAAAACTATGTATGCCCCACACACTCTAGTTGTGTATGTTTTCCACACATCAGTGTGCTGGCATTCTATGTGTGTTTCCTGAATTCTCTGCATTGGGGAAGCACCTCATTTAGTTCAAATTGCCAAAGAGCTCATTATAGAATGCTTAACAGCAAGAGTTTATGCATACTATTTGGGGGAGAAAAAAATCAGCCTCGATATATATTTTTTTAAAAAATTGTGCCTGAGATGAACACTTGGGTTTCAGAGTAAACATAATCAGAGATTTACACAAACTCGGTGAACCCTATTTGTTATACTTGTGCAGAACAGGGTCAGAGGTCCAATGTCTTCATGCAGAGACAGATCATGTTCTAGCTGGTACTGAGGAGGAAAAAACCAGTAGGCAATGCTTTAATGAATGGCTTATCATGTGGAACACACCATGTGATAATAGCAGTGCTGGTATGGCAAGAAGGAAATAAAGAAACATAAAGAGGTTTTGCTAGGTTTGTGTTACTTAAAAGGCTCCATTTCAACAGTAGCAGATGAAGGGTTTTTATTAAGAACATACAGCAAAATCTGCAGCAAGTTGAAAACCTCTTTGAAGATTTTTTTGCATTAGTGCAGTGGAATTGTCTATACCCTGGCCTTCTCTCTAAACAGAAACATGGATTAGATTCTCTCAGTTTTACTGTATCTCATTTTTTTTATGATCATTCCATCAGTCGGTCATATGTACACACATCTAATTTACAGAAATGTTTTTTTCTCTAAGAACTCATTCTACAATGAAGTGGTGTGTACACATATCCCAAACCAATACAGAATAGGTTACATAAAGGGAACTTGTATTTTTAGTTTTTGTATTTTCTTCTCACCAGGAAAAAAAAATCTTCACAGTTAAATCCTATGGGTGTGCTTTCACATTTTCAAATTGCTTTTGTTTCTTATTAAATTCTGATGTGGATACATGAAAATAACAGTACTGGCTGAAATCCTGTAGCTTTGTTAAGCATGTGGAAGGTATAACTTTCAGTGCCTTTCAGCTGGCAATTAATGAGTTCTTACTGGCTTTCTCAGGCATGCACCAAGGCAGTGGGTATGTGTACCTCTGTGAATCCCAGCAGCAACTCATTAATTGCCAGGTAGAAGCAATTTAATGTTACATGGTTTGAGTAACAAAGCAACAGGATTTCAGCCAGTGAGTTAGAACAGTGGCCAGCATAGCTAGTGGTGAAGGCTTCTGGGAACTGCAGTCCAAGAACACTTGGGTTACCCAAGATTGGGAACCAGTGAGTGTATCAGGTTTAGAATTATCTGCAATGACTGAAAGAAGGTCTGCAGGGTTTTACAAAGAGGCCTTTCCCAGTCCTATACAGAGATGCTGAAGACTTTCATCATGCATAACATGTGCTTTGTTACTGAATAGAGTCCCATTTAGAAACCATGAAAGAGTTAGTCTCGGTAACCCTAATACAAGAGTGGTCTCAGCTGGGCTAAAGGTCACCTTTCAGATTTGCCAGCAGCCCAATGACTGCAGTCCCAAAGGGGGTGGTGGTGGTTTCTAAACAGGGACCCTGTTTGCATGGACAAACAGATTAACCTGCATGTTTACCTTAGGAATTTAAAAATGAATGCATGTTGTGTATCATACAAATTGCTACCATAGGCTTTAGTTAACTGAAAAATCAGTTTAACTGAAAAAAAATAACTGCTCTGGTAGCAAAAATAAAATAAAATAAAGGAGTATGGAGGGAGACAGGAGTGTTGATGGGCCATCAAAACACGGCAACATTGTCCACACACCTTCCAGAGGGTACAAGGGGACTGTTTGGGCCAAATATTTAATCTTTCTTGCAAAACATTTTTATGAGACAGAGATGGGTTTTGTGCCTCAGGGAGTCCTGAGGGCTCAAAAATGACTGTGAAGAATGCAGGCTGCCAGCAGGCTGCTTTTTGTCAACTCCTGCCCTAGAAGATGCTTCACTTCAGACAGGCAGGGCACACAGTCATATGGAAATGCATAGTCATCAAATATTACATAACTGACTTCAGAAACTGAGCTCCAGGATAGGCGATATTTGCCTTCAGTATTTTATATTTCTCATTCATATTTGGCAGTATTTGACTTGGTAGAATCCTTCGGGCTCCTTCTTTCCTGCCAAGCTGGCCATTTGTCATTCTACACAGGTCTATAGGATTTTAGTGGTGTGCAACAAAGATGGAAGTATATTTTCCCAACAGTTACATAAATCATTGATAAATATTTTTATTTTGTTTCCTTGACCCATGAGCAGCCCTTTTATTGATGAATAGTGTGAGTCAACTGCTAGAGTGCTTAAAAGAAATACTGAAAAGCAAAAAAGTGAATGGATGTTTTCTTTTCATTTAGCATCCCTGGTCAGCCTTTACTTTGACGTTGTGGCTCATTGTTACAAATTCCAAAATGCCTTTGTGCTCCCCATCATCGTACAAACTTGTGGTTGGTTTGTACCTATTTTATACCACGATCCAACAATTTGCACCAAAAAAATCATACATTTTACCAGAAGGAGCCAATACATTCAAATCTGACTAGCAACCAGGGCAAATAAAACTGTGGTCAACAGCAATCCAGAACAGAGATTAATTAAAAGCCCAAGGCTATAGTTTATAACACTTTCCTGGAAGTATATCCCAATGAATTTATTAAATTCAGTGGGATTTGCTCCTCAGAAGATATCTGTAGTACTGCACAATCAATGATTAGAGAAGTCAAATACTAGAAGGCAAGAAGAGAAATACAGTGGTCAAGGTTTGCTCTGCGGATGTACAGGAATTTTATTTGGATTATTTTTTTATAAGCAAATCTGACATTTTTATTCATCTTTTTAACATTTATTCATGTTATCACATGATAACATAGTGGAGCAATCATATGATTGTTTTGCCATTTATTAACTTGTAATACATACTGAACGTGCCATCAGAATTGACTTTTGGATCATCTTCCAGAGAGGCCTTAATGTGAGGACAGGTGGTTCTGCACATTACAACTGCTTGCAGCAAAAACACCACCATTTCTCAGTGGATCTGGGTCTCTGTGCTGCGTCTTTCTTTATAGCCTGCGTGGAAGACTTTCTGTTTCATGTCTGTACTTATAATATGCACAGGTTACACTATAATTGATAATGTATAGATTTAATTTGGCTTTCGTCCAGGTAGATTATTTTTTTAAAAGAACCTTTCATTGAGGATGTTGTGGGATACTTTCTGGCTTCCATGGAATAGAGTTAGCAGTAAGGATAGGATCAGGGTGAGGGTAAGTGTTCAGGCTAGTAGAAATGTTCAATTTACATATCTTATATTTCCTGGATCCACCGTGAATTCTAGTGTGTCCTCCAAGTGAAGGCAACCAAGTGATAACCAAAGAAGATAACTTTTGCTCCTTGGCATTATCATGTGCTGAAATACGGAAAAGTGTTTTTTTGTTGTTGTTGTTCCACTGCATTACATTGCTGGGGTGTGTGTGTGAGTATCCCAGTAGCAAAATGAAACAAATTTGGTAGGAAAAGAGCTCTATACACGGCCAGTGACTCAAACTATGGCGCATTGGCCTGTTGCTATTCCATAGCATAAATTGGAAACTGCACAAGTAATATGTATGATCTTGCGGACTGGATGTCGCTTGTCCACTTGTACATTCCTGGGTCGCACAATTGGTTCCACACTGAATTCAGTGCTTGGCACGTGATACTTTTCAACAGGATTTTGGCCATTATTTGTAACTATTCAGGTGACAATATTATGAAGTGGCTACCCGATAAATCTAATTCTGTTTAAATTTTGCAACAGCAACAACAAAAAGAGCAAAGTGTCCTACTTATATACCACCCTATTGTGCTTAAAGCAGCAACAACAAAAAGAGCAAAGTGTCCTACTTATATACCACCCTATTGTGCTTAAAGCAATCTTTGAGAAGTTTACAATGTAATTATGCAGTATACACATCCCCGCCCCCCCCCCCGCCCCCAATAAGCTGGGTTACCTGGGTACTCAATTTATCAACCCTGAAAGGATGGAAGGCTCAGTCAACCTCAAGCTGGCGATCTGGGATTGAACCTGAGTTGTGAGCAGTTTTGGCTGCAGTACTGCTGTATTGTTGAGCTTTCTGCAGGATCACTGGAAGTTTAATATGGCTGAGGAAAATTGTTTGCATGTGCATGGAGGTTCTCTTTGTCAATGTAAATCAGAGGTAGACAGCAGGTAGATAAGGGTGTCCCTTGTTTTTAGCTATTAAAAAGTTTTGTTGGCCAATGGTTACAACTGCAAAGTCTCCCAGAATCTGCCCATGTCAATGAAAAGATACCCAAATTTTATACATGTATTTCTTGCTTGATTTATCACTTCAAGTGACAACTAAAAGACAGATTGTTGGGGTGCTCTCACATTTACCAAATCTGTGCACATAAAATGGTTAACACCATCTCCTTGACTGGCATGTTTTGTACATGGAGAGAGCTGACTTTCATTTCAGTTCCCTTTTTAATTAGAATTTTCCAAAATATGTAAATTACTTGAGGCAAAGAACCGAAGATTGAGTTTGTTCAATTGATTGTTTAGCTTAAAATGAATGTAGGAGAACCTGAAACTGACAGTTTTATCCAACTGGGACCAGGATTTGGGTGCTGAACTCTTAAATGTCTTGATTTGTATCCTATGCATTCAACCATTTTAGTGCTAGCTTAGACATGTCACACGTTTTTCTGAGAACTTTCTCCTCTTTAATATGTGCCAGACAGGTACAACACAATCTTCTCTGTTAAGGATTAGCTTTATCGCTTGTATTTGGGTGGAGTAGATTGGTAGAAAATCAATTTTTGTTTGGTTTTGAAGAATTTATCAAAAATACACAAATCTCATACTTGGGATGTAAAATCTGAATGCAGGAAAAAGCAAAATAAACAGATTCCCCTACCCTTGAGCACATCTAATGTTGGGCAGTACAATTCAACAAAAACATTGGTGGTCCATGGGTAGTGCTGATTGGATACCCAAGAGAGAAGGAAGTGATAGGTCAGCTTCCAACTACAAGAGAAAGCAAGCTTGGTTGCTAATCACCCAGCCCACATTCATGTGATCAGGGAGCTATGGTAGGTTGTCTGCTTCACCTAGTAAGGCTGATGCTGATCCAGCAAATGTGATGGGAAAATCAACTTATTGAATCATGCGGCGTTGTTATTTCACTGGAGTGATTTAATTATTGTAGTCCCATTGTATATTTCAGGCAGATGCAAGCTGCTTTGTGGGGGGAAAGGATGAGGTCAGAAATGGAGCCCAGATTCAGTTTTACCTGTTTACAATGACTCTCGAAGGCTTGGATGCTGGACTTAATTTTATTCTAGTGTTCAGGCTGAGTTGCACAGCAGGGATCTCTTTCCCAAGCAAAGGCAATATCAAGTGAGAAGAAGAGCCTGCTGCCAATGCAGGTAGAGGCCTGCATAATGGAGCTGTGACATCCTGAAAGAGGCTTTTTTATTTTAACAACTTTTCGAGTGTGGAGTGAAAGACATAATGCAGGCAGTGTAATTGAAGTGGGAGAATGAAACATTAAACATGCACAGAAGGGATTAGAGAGGAAGACTTTGGGGGTTATTAAATTTTGGCTCAGTTGTTATCTGTCAGTACTGTCTGGGAAACGGGGGGAGAAAAGTTAAAGAGCTTTGCAAGAACAGAGAAACGAAAAAAGATTATTACCTGCCTAGGAGCACGTAAAACCTTGTTAAACTATCAAACTTGAATAAGAAAGGGGGAGAAATCATTCTTTATTATGTGGTATCATAGTCTGCAAGGTATCTTTCTTTCCTCTGATCTAAATAGAGCCCCTTTCTTCATTTTTATAGAGTTGTGAATTCTGGAAATCATCTAATCATCATGAGGATTTAAGGTATGTACATGTATCGTACTTCCTGCTAACAATTCATGAGTGCTTGACTTCAAAGTCTTTCTCTCCAATGCCATGTAGTTCAAAAAGCAATAGTCTAAATGCAGGGAAGACATTAAAATATGTGTTTCGTGCCTTATGAAATCTTTAATAAGAGATGAGGCACAAAAGTAAATGTTAATTTATCATTGCCAGTCAGGTATTCACAATGAACAAACAAACCAACCAACAGCTTTCACTGCCAGAAAATCTTTTCCCACTGGAATCAGAAATGCATATGTTGTAGACTGCAGCACAATTTGGAGGGCTGAATTTTCAGAGAGGTAGCTTTGTTAGTCTGTTCCAGCATTAAGGAAAACAAAAACAAAACAAGCATCTTTAAAGGAAACACAGTTATTATGGGGTGTGCTTTTATGGAGATAATCCACTTCTTCAGATGTACAAATCAGTACAATTTTATCCTTTTAAAAATCTGCACACTTTTCATCAACTGTGCTGTATTTGGCTTGATTCTAGGCTTGGAATGTTTGAGAAATTTCATGTTTGAGAATTCCAGTATGAATAAACCTGATCTGCATGGCTTGAACAATGTGTCATGTATAGCTTAGGGTCAGACCACATTGCAAGGCAAATAGGTATTACCTCTTCTAATGTTATCCCTGCAGACATGCACGTCTTTTCAGTGCCATGGGTCTGAGATTTCAAGCATGCAGAAAGAGCCCAATTGGTCCCAAATGATCAATTACAAAATAAAAACAAGCTAATTTCCCAAATGCAGACGGAGGCAAGTTCTTGCTTGAGTAAATAGTCAGCCTTTTCTCTTGAATGTGTTAAAGGTTTTGCCTAGACCAGTGATGGCGAACCTATGGCATGTGTGCCCCAGGTGGCACGCAAAGCCCTTTCTTATGGCACGTGAGGTGTTGGCCCAACCACCCTCCCTTGTGGAGGCAAACCTTATGAGCCGGCTGCAGCCGGGATTCCCCCTTCCGCTGCCACTTCCTGGTCCTCTGGGTCCGTCGCTATGATTCCCCCTTCCGCTGCCACTTCCTGGTCCTCTGGGTCCGTCGCTATGATTCCCCCTTCCGCTGCCACTTCCTGGTCCTCTGGGTTCGTCGCTATGATTCCCCCTTAAACTTCCTGTTCCTGGTCCTCTGGGTCCGTCCCTATGATTCCCCCTGAAACCGCCACTTCCGGTTCCGGACTTCCGGGCGGCACGGCAGCCACTGGTTTCTCCCCCCCCCCCCTCATTTTGGGCACACGAGCCCAAAAAGGTTTGCCTCCACTGGCCTAGACTGACCCTTATTTAATATAGGAAAATAAGAAGAGGCGTGCTGGATCAGACCAAGTGTCTACTTAGTCTACCATTCTGTTCATACAATATGTTTCCTATGGAAAACCTATCATCATGGCATGATTACAGCTGTACTTTTGAATCTTGTACACTTGCATTTCCCAGCAATTAGTACTCAGAGAGTTACTACCACTCTGGCATATGGCTAGTCTGACTAGTAACCAATGATGGTTGTAACATGTATGAAATCATCTAATTCCTCCTGATACATGGAGAAAATAAAGTAATTGCTTTAGTCTCACCTGCATCAGTACTGTTCAAATTAGGAAATAAGAACAAAAAGAGCTGGCAATTCATAAAACAATTTATTTTTAAAAAACCTAACCATTGAAAGCAACAGTTGTAAGTAATACAGAGAAGTTAAGCTCCTAACATAAAGATACTGGCAAAAACCCAGTTAGTAATCCTAACCAAAGTAGACTCATTGAATTAATTCCCAAATAATGAATCACTGCATAACTAAATAGTCTAGTTGGGACTGTGAAATGGATTTAGGCCATCGTCACAATCCGATGATTATATTTTTCCATAGGGATCCATGTTAAGTTGGAGTAAATACTTTTCTATTATCATTCATTCATATATGCAGTAAAGAAGTGCCATTTAATTATTTAAATAATTTAGTTCCCTTTAAAGCCAACCAGTCTCATATTTCCAAAATGGGATTCTCAGTGAGATTCTAAGCCCCAAAAAAGGCACAAAAATGCTATTTTTTGAAAATTGATCTTCTATAGAAAACGGCCCAACAACATGGTTTCTGGTTGGATGACAGCATAAAAATATTCTAATTACTCCATTGAATGATAAAACATGTTCTAAAATGCCACCTTGAAGAAAAAAACAATTTACTTAGAAACACATAGTTTAAGTAAAATATATGTTTCAAAAGACAATGTAACTTTGAAAATGCATAGAGAAAATATGAAAACTGGCTGAAATCCTATTGTGTATTTCCACAGGCTTAATGACAGTGGTGTAACTTTCAGTGGCAACTTGCCACATGTTAGGCATTTTGTATTGCATACTGAGACATGCAAATGGTGTACAATGGGAAATGGCTAGCTTGACGTCTTAACTGATGACAATTCTGTGCTGAAAGTTAAGTCACTGGTGTCACACCCTCCAGAGCAGTTCTTTGGAGCAGGGAGGGGCTGTAGGGAGGGGAGGAACAGTAGGAAAGTATCCACACTATAAATACAATGGCCAAAATCCTGTTGCTTAGTGTAGTAAAACACATTAGAGTGTGGTCATCGAATCAATGGGGATTTGGTGAGTCCGCTTCTTCATGAGTTCCCCAAATTTACATTGGCTTGCTCTGAGAGTTACTATGCCAAAGTCGCATTTAGAATAGGCCCATTTGAATCAATGCAACTTATGAAGGAGCTGACTCACCAAATTCCCACTGATCCAATGGGCCTACTCTAGTGCTATTTACTATGCTAAAGAACAGGATTTTGGCCAGTGAATTTATCCCAGAAGATGTTGCATTTCTTTGTGTGTGTATGTGTTTTTAAAAAGGTTTTAAATTGCATTAATACTCTGTTGGGCTTAATATGATGAGTCATTTAATAATATTTGATTACTGAGATTTTGGTTTGTTTTTTGTGTGTGTGGTTTTTTTATTCATGTTGCCAGATGCCATGGGTCTTGAAAGGGGAATAGACAAGATATAAATTATTTGAATAAATAAATAATAAAAATGTTCATCTCTATCCTAGGTGTTGTATGAGATCCCCCTGAGAAGGTTCATTCCTCACCCCACCCACCCAGCTTCTCTGACACCTTAGCTTCTCAATCAGGTCCCTTCCAAAAAGACTTTTATCTTCAAAACAGGAAACTGACCATGCTTCCAGTCTTATGTGAAGGTTTTCTGCCAAATGAACCCCTCCTCTTTCATTCACAGCAGCTTCACTGTACACAGAATTTTATAATGGTTCCCATGTCACCTGCGGGGAAAATGGCACTCTTTCCAGGACAGTTAAAACATCGGTCAACACTTCATGAATACGGCTGCACATTTATTTGGATATATGTTTCTAATGCCTGTGCTCCTGTGCTTTTAGCAGCTGTCATATGCAACAAATTTAAGAATGTGAGATTTCTTTCTCCCTTTGGCTGTGTCAAAAAGAAAAAAAAAGCATCATTTGTTATATTTCCGATTGTCAGGCTACTGTTAAAGGCACTGAATTAAGGAGAATGTTTAAAAAGGTGGCAACAGTAATCATGACATTACATAGGGATGGATAAATATAATAGATTCATATTCACCCAATTTGAAATGTTAAAGTCTCAAATTCCTTCTATTCAGTTTATGAAGACATTTGAAAAGCAAAAGAATCGAATGAAATTCTCTTTCATCCACCCTGGCCAAATTTAGTTGGCAGAACTATTCTTAGCCTGAAGAGAATTATGTTGCACCTAACCTGCTATGTAGCTGTTAAAGCTGAGGCACCCCCTCAGAAGAAGAGGTGGCAAACTTAATTTAGCACAACAAACATAACTGGGAGAGTCAAAGGTGCACCTTTAAGAGCTAAGCACTCAAAGTCTTCTCTTAGGATGAGTGAACTTCTCAGTTGTACGTTTTCATTTGCATTATTTATTTATTTATTTATTTATTGAGGAAAAAACCCACCCTCTAGCTATTTCCTTAGTGGTTTTTATGAATAAATCTGCCAATTTTGGAATGTTCTTATTAAAAACTACAAACTGAATGATATTCCTACCAATCCTTGATTACAAAGGTTAGCCAGATCAGTAGGTCACAATGAAAAGATAGCCGTTGCCTGCCAGTTCTTAGCCTTCTGGATTCAGGCTGGAAAATAAGGCTATCTATTGAAAGTTCAGCACTTCAGAGGACGAAGCAGAAACCATGGGCTTCAATGGCATCAAATCTGTTCTGTCAAGAAAATCCTTCTTGAGGCCAATGGGCTTTCTGAGGCAGCAAAGACTTCAGGAAGCAGACAAAACTCAAATGTGCAAGCTCTTGAGAGTCTGTTGTGCGGATAACTTTATCAAAGGCGGTTTTACAAACTTGTTTGTTTCTTCCTACTTCCTGAGCACTTTGGGAGTGCCGCTGACCAACAGCTCCTGTGAATTTGGTTAACAGTAAACAGAAGCACGGGTCTCCACAGTGCATGTACTGTTTGTAGCATGTTAGCTACCTGCAGGAGCTTGATACAGAATACATACGAGGATAAGAAATAGTCACTCTTTATTCCTGTCAGTGGGCTTTGCTTTTGACTCTGTGGATCAATATTAGCCCTGCCTTGGTTACTATGGGAATGAAGCTTTTCACTCAATAAACCCCAAGTTCCTTTTAAAACAAAGGTGAGCAAAATACTTTTAAAAGAAGGTTTTATCCATTTTGTGCCTTGAGGGACTCTGTAGCCATCACTTTAAAGGTACTTAGACACTTTGAAATGCAGAATATTATGATCTAGCTTTGGGCGAGTAAAGACTTAAAACCATTTGTTATCCTAGAAATCAATGTCAAATTCATGTAGAAATCTATAGCCTCTGTGTGAAGGACTTGTGCATTTGGTTTAAATATATATAATAACAGGACTGCACCTACGTGCACATGTTCCACAAGACAATACTCTTATTTGCACAAAGAAAGAGAAAGAGAGAGAGAGTGGGAGAGGGAGAGAAGTGTTGCTTATCTCTAAAGTAACCAGGATAACAAAATTTTAAAACTGTGTGTGTGCGTGCATGCATGCACTTGTGTGTGTGTGTGTGAGAGAGAGAGAGAGAGAGAGAGAGAAAGAGAAAGAGAGAGAGAGTGAGGTGCCAGGATAAAAAGATTTAAAACCAGGTTTTCAGTCTCTCCTTGTGTGAATGGACTGTACTTCAGATATTTTGAAAAATATATCAGAAATGATATATGTGTGTGTTTAATGAATAGATAAATTAAAAAGCAAATGAAGATGAAGCCAGATTTACATTCACTAAAAATTAATTTAACACCACAGTTCTGATCCCTCTTTATTATCCAACGCAGAATGTGGACAATGTGATGGATCTGCATAGGAAGGCCCACAGACTCCAAGGCTTCATTTGCTTATTTGTAATGTTATTTACAAATTATTCATTTTTAAACAAATTATCTTGTATTTATTTACAAATTATTTATTTGTAAATAAACACAAGATAATTTGATAATTACAGATAATTTGTAAAGTTATTTACAAATTATCTGCAAGCCTACCCGGCAATTAAGATCTAGCCAGGGGACCCTCCTGAAAGAGCCATCCCTCAAGGAGGTAAGAGGGATGGCTTGTAGACAAAGGGCCTTTTCAGCAGCTACCCCCAGACTATGGAACGCCATCCTGAGGGAGATTCATCTGGCACCGATGTTGATGACGTTTCGGCGCCAGGTCAAAACCTTCCTATTCCAGAAGATTTTTAATTGAAATAATATCAACTGTGGGTCCTGATAGCAATTTTTAGAGTACTGTATTTTTAATTGTATTTTAATTGTTTTATCTTTTTATCTTTTTATTGAATTTAAATTGTTGTAAGCCACCCAGATACCTTTGGGTAGTGTGGGCAGCATATAAGTTAAATAAATAAATAATAATAAATAAAAGGATGCTCAGCCTGCACACATCTCTCCGCTTGGCTAATTCAGCTGTGTAGTGCCCAGCGAGGCCTGAACAACTCGGAATTTGAAAGGGTCGTTTGTCTATTCTCTTCGGCTTTAATTATTTAATCAAATTATTTAATTTAGTGATTGTTGTTTATCCTTGCTGGTGTTTGTTTGTAAAGGGGGGAGGGCGCGACCACATGGGACGCGATCCCGTGCAGTTGGATTGCCTCTTTAGTTATATTTGGAACATTTTAATTCATTAATAGGGTTTGTTTTGTTAGTATTTAATATTTTTAAAAAAGAGGGAGAGCGAGAGAGCGCAAAAAGAGGTAGTGAGAGAAGAAGGCTTACAACGGAAAGAAATTATAATTTAAGGGTGGTACCTATCTGTGCGAGTTGGGCACATCAGCGTACACCAAGTCTTGGGGCTTGGTGTACGCTGCTTAGGTGACCCAGGAGCGGCGGCAGCATGGCGTGGATACTCGGCTGTGGCCGTTTGGTGCGCCACTTTACCCCCCCCCCCACTCTTCACCACTCAGAGAAGAAACTAGAGCTTTCATGCGGTTCGGATTTTGAATTGCGCCATGTGATCAGATTAGGTTTGGGCGCGCTTTCTCAGCCAGGCAATACTTTTTTTAAAAAAGGGAGATAATAGATTAAATAAGCGGATAATATATAAATAAATTAAACCAACCAACCAACCAACCAACCAACCAACCAACCAACCAACCAACCAACCAACCAACCAACCAACCAACCAACCAAATAAATAAATAAATAAATAAAAATTAATAAAATAAAATAAAATAGATATATATATAGTAATTAATAAAATAAAATAAAATAAATATTTAAACAAAATTAATAATAATAATATTAAAATAAAACAAATATAGTAAAAATAATAATTTATTACTTGGCTTTATAAATATTAATTTGTCAGTAGATTAGGTAGCATTTTAATTAATTAACTATTGTTGAGCACATTGCATTAATTTAGTATATAATTTGGATTTAGGTGTCTAATTATAAATTGATAAGACGTCAACATTCTGAATTAATTGTAATTAATTTGATAACTAATTGATTTGGATTCTTCAGTGGGGCAGTTATTAAAACGCTTGCCCTTGATAAAAATTTTAATTAATAGTATTGAATGGTGTTAACCAGCACCAGTGGTTTAAAATACATATCTGCAGCAACAAGTACTCTTGGTTACATAGGTCACTAGGGGTAAACCTCTCGGGGGGCCCAAGCGTGGGAGCTTGGTAGAGTGTGGTGGGTCCGAGTGGTGCGCTACAAAGGTTTGGTCAGGATTTGAATACAGGTCCTAATAGCTTCGCGCAAGGGCCAAGGAAACTGGAAGGGAAAACAGCCGGCCAAGAAAAGGCCAGTCCCTCAAGTGTCACCTCCTCAGTCCTCTTCCGATGAAGAATCTTGGCCTGTTTGGCAACAGCTGCAGGAAAAAAAATTCTGCGCTTGAAACTGAAAGAATGGCCAGACAGGCCCCTCAACCTAGTGAGGAGCAACCACAACGATCTGCTAGGGATGCCAAAAGTCATTGCAGAGCCAAGCTTAGGGCTATTGCTGATGATCTAATGTCTAGGTTTGCCATCCTAGAAGCGGAACAGCAGGAGGAGGGGACATCCAGACGCGAAGCTGATGATGCGACAGCGACACCTCGGTGGGTGAATGCTAATAAAGGTAGAAGGACTCCGACGTCAGCGGCAGCTGGTTCGGCGGACCCTGATAGGCAGGAGGCATTGGAAGTGGCTGCACCAGAATATATGTCCAGAGGAGAGGAACCAACTGGGGTATCACCTTCGACAGGTGAGTTAAGCGTAGCACCGGATACTCCATCATTCACACAGGCTTGGCCTTGGCAGGACAGTAGGCAAGGTACTCCCACCACCTATACACCTTACGACACTCAGGGTTTTAGGACGCTAAGTACCCCATGGGCTGCACCATATCCGCCAATTACTTTTCCGGTACCACTCACCCCAACGGCTGGTGTTGGGGTCTGGCCATATCCTTCTGTTCCTGACACGGGTTACAACACCGTGCCCTTACAGGCCTTACCATTTGGCGATCACGCAATGCCCCTTGGGGACCACCTTACCCCGGCAACAAAAGAAAAGATATGGAAAGGAAAATATGTGGACTTGTTTGAACTGCTAAATAGAAATGTTGAAAAGAAAGAATTGGACAAGGAGGACGATAAAGATAAGGAGAGACGCAGGAGGAAGAAGCCAGATAGGACATGGGCCAACTGGTTGCCGGGGTTCCTAATCTATGTGGGAGTGGTCGTGAAGGCCCAACCTTGGCGGGCTCAGTCTCTCTTTCAGTATTTAGATTTAATTTATCGGGCCTACGTAGACTTCGCGGGCCAGGCATGGCTTAACTATGATGAATCGTTCCATATGCGGAGCGCTATTCATCCAAACCTTCGATGGGATGAGCCCCTGCCGGGTCTCTGGCTACAGTCCTTGATGCCTGCCAGGCCCAACTTGGGCGACAGATTTGATAGCGGGCACCTTATTAGGAAAACAGCTTTGAATCAGAATCCCCGTCTAGGAGTGGGGCAGGTGGTTCAACCCCGCCTGCTCTGCTGGGACTACAATGCCAAGGGTGTCTGTAATAGGAAACCGTGCCACTTTAGGCACGAGTTCACAACGTCTGGAGGTCAACATCCCAGTTCTTCATGTTTAAGGGCATGGGCTCAACGTCAGAATAAAGGCCTAGCCGGTGGTAAAAAAAACCCAGTAGCGGGGGCGGTAACCCTGGAAAAGGGTCCCAGCCCAATTAAAGTGTCGGTTTTGGAAGCATGGCTTACAGAGTATCCATGCAGAGAAGATGCTAGCTACCTTTCAGAGGGATTTAGATATGGCTTTAGGATACCGGCAGCTGGCGAGCGCAAAGCGTTCTTTGCGCAAAACCTGAGATCCGTTCAGGGAATGGAAGGTGTTGTCCAGGAGAAGATTGACAAAGAGGTGAGGGAAGGCAGAGTGCTAGGGCCATTCGCAACGGCTCCTTTAGAAACCTTAAGGGTCTTCCCTTTGGGGATAGTTCCAAAGAAGGCCCAGGGGGAATTTAGGTTGATACACTACTTGTCCTATCCTGAAGGGGATTTGGTCAATGATGCCATCCCTCAGGAACTTTGTACCATGCGCTATACCTCCTTTGATGAAGTGGTGCGCATGGTGCGAAGGTGTGGTGTGGGGACAGAGCTGGCGAAATGTGATATAAAATCGGCTTTCCGGATTTTACCGGTGCATCCACTCAATTTTGACTTGTTAGGATTTTCCTTTCAGGATTTTTTCTATATAGATAGAGTTCTGCCGATGGGCTGCTCGATTTCATGTGCAGCATTTGAGCGTTTCAGTTCATTTGTGGAGTGGCAACTTAGGAGGATGGTGGGCTGCAGCAATATGGCCCATTATTTAGATGATTATCTTTTTTGTGGTGAAAGGAATTCAGTAAGGTGTAGATTTATTCTAGATACTTTTCAGTCAATGGCTGAAGAGTTAGGGCTACCCCTGGCTGAGGAGAAGACTGAGGGGCCAGCCACATCCTTGACATTTTTAGGTATTGAACTGCATACGGTGCAGCAGACATCCAAACTGCCGCACAGTAAGTTAGATGACCTTAAGATTCACATAGCCACGCTGTTATGGTGGACGAAAGTATCCCTGAAGGAGCTTCAGGAGATTGTCGGCCATCTTAATTTTGCCTGCAGGGTAGTTGTGCCTGGGCATGCCTTTTTACGACGGCTCTGTAATGCAATGAAAGGCCTTTGTCGCCCTTTACACAGGACTATGATTACATGGGGTATGAGAGAGGATTTGCGAGTTTGGAACCAGTTTTTAGCCAAGTTTAACGGAATATCCTTCTGGAGGAGTGAGATAGGAATTAAGGTGGACTTTCAGGTCCATTCGGATGCCGCAGATTCATCAGGATTTGGGATTTATTGCAGAGGTAGATGGTGTGCTGGAAAATGGCCAGACGAGTGGCATCAGGCTGGCGTCACCAGAGATCTAACGTTCTTGGAATTATTTCCTATAGTTGGCGCATTATGGCTCTGGGCAGGTGAATGGGCGAACTCAGTCGTATGGTTCTGGTGTGACAATCAGGCTGTTGTTTATATTATAAACAACCTGACGACCCATTCGGAGCAGGTAATGTCATTAGTTAGAGCATTCACATTACAGGCTTTACAATTCAACATTGTGGTGCAAGCACATCATGTCCCTGGCACAGATAATAGCCTAGCTGATGCATTGTCACGCCAACAGATAGAGCATTTCAGGGAGCTAGATCCAGGAGCCAACGAGTTCCCGGAGGTTCTGCCCCCAGAGGTCTGGCAAATTGGTGAGATGACGCGGACAGAGCAATAGGTTTGGCTTTGGCACCAAGGACACGGAGAGGGTACTCAGCTGTGAGTATAGAGTTTCAGGAGTTTAGGAACCTAGTAAATTTGGAACCAGTATGGCCTGCTCTGGTTGAACATCTTCAGCAATTTATTGTTTATCTGAATAGGAAGGGATTGGCGCCCGGAACTATACAAGGTAGATTGTCGGCTCTCGCCTATTATGCCTGGATTCGTGGTTATCAGGACTTTTCCTCAGATTACCGCATTAGGAAAATGATCGAAGGGTGGGCGAAAGAAAGAGGTAGAGTTAAGGACACTAGAGCTCCCATATCACCTGCCTTGTTAGAAGGCATTTGTAAACAGTGGGAGGCACTATGCAGGGACGACTATGAAGTTACATTATTCAAAGCCGCATCCTTACTAACATTTTTGGAGCCCTCAGGATCAGTGAGGTAGTAGCTTCGGGGAAGGGAGATAGGACCAGGGTAGCCCTGCAATGGCAAGACGTTAGGGTGGTGGAGGGGACAGTTCGAATACATATTCGCCGATCCAAGGCCGACCAGCAGGGTCGGGAAGCCTACATTACGTTGGAACATTGCCACATGGACAACCTTTGCCCGGTGGCAGCCACGGATGCATACCTGCAGATCAGGGGACAGACCCAAGGATATTTCTTTATACACAGCGATGCAGTACCACTGACAAAATACCAATTTTGGAATTTGACCAATTTAGCATTAAATAAGGTTGGCGTGCAGGGAATGAGGTTTGGCATGCATTCATTTAGAATAGGAGCAGCATCCACAGCAGCAGCCTTAGGTTACAACATAGAAGACATTAAATGGCTTGGGTGGTGGTCTTCATCCACCTATCGTAGGTATATCAGGACACTACTGAATGTCTAGGCAGGGGCCTGGTTCTCTTATGTATTGCAGGTATCTTGGATGCAACGAGAAGGTGTGTGATGATCATGGGCCACAGCTATGTGTTTTGGGCAACTCGCTATGCGGCTGCATCCCCATGGGGGAGCTGTCTGGGCCTTGGAGCTAGATCCCATATCGAGTGGAGTGGACTGCGTGGAATGCAGTGGAGCCAGCTGTGCAGAGTGGCTGCCTTTGGACAATTTTCCCCAGATGTTTTGGTGGTACATCTGGGTGGCAACGATCTGGCCAAGCATTCTGGAAAGGCCTTGATCCTGGATGTGTTGTGTGATTTGACCTGGCTGAAAGCCATGTACCCGGCGATGAGCATCATTTGGTCAACGATCATCCCCTGGTTAGCTTGGAGAGAAGCCAGAGAATTTTTACCCATTAACACTGCTTGCTGGTGTGTAAATCGGGAAGTCTGCAGGGCGGTTTGCAGCGGCCTTGGATCAGTGATTGGTCACCAGGGGATCCGTTTGGATAGGCCTGCGTTTTTTCGGTCAGATGGTGTACATCTCTCCGATGGTGGTTTGGATGTCTTTTTGGAAGACATCCAAACCTGCGTGCTGAGCTCGATAGGCTCGATGGCGGGCATGGGACTTAGCTATGCTAGTCCCTATGCTGTGGCAGGTAGTGCGGATAAAACAGGTTTTTGGTGAGTCCCATTGCAATTGCAGGTAAGGTATAGCCCATCTGACCTCCCAGCGCTGCGGATCATGCAATTACAGTGCTTGGGGGGAAAGATGCACTGGGGCCACACCCGGACCAACAGTCAACAAGGAAAAGGTGGCTTGAGGTCCGGGGGTGGTCAAATTGGGGCCAGCCGGGTTCTCGCTGTCTTTATGACCACGAGAACTTGGGGCCAGGGACTCGCCCATTTGTTGATTAAGGGGTCCGGTGAGGCCTCTGTGCTTAAACCTGATTCCGCACTATGGCAGGACCCCCCTTTGCCAAAGGATGGCAACAATGATGGCTTTCAATAAAGTGTGGCCCGTGTTTAACCTATATTTCTTGTCTCGTGTCTTTATTCTGGAGGTAGGGTGGGCAAAACTCACTCCACCGCTCCTCATAGCATTCTATTAATTTAACAACTTTTGACTCATATCTTGCATTACACTGTTGATGTACGCACCTTTCTTCACCATTATTCAATTTCATATACCCCTAAATGTCTTAGTTTGTACCCCTGGGGGTATGCATACCACAGGTTGAGAATCACTGCTTCAGCCAATTCTAGCCCCAATTCCAGCCCAGACCCCTTGTCTTTTGAGGGGCCGATTCTATACATCTGAAAGGTAGATGATAATCTTCACAGCCACAGTACTCTGACAGCATCTTTAAAAGAAACAGTATAGAATAATAACAAGTAAATTTATTGAGCTGCTCTGTTTCTCACCCACAACACAGACGTTGTGTTATTGGATCAGATTTATATTTTGCTGGTGTTTTCATCAGCAAAGAATCATGTGAACCTTTCACCATGAGTTGTAAATAGCTGGCCTGGTTAACACTCTTAGCTTCCAAAATGGATTAATTATGTGTATTTGTAATGCTGGTGAAGGAGAATAGTCTTCATGGCTATCAACAGTGTTAAAACCCTCACAGGTTTTTTTGTGGGCTTTGTGGTGCAAGTTGGCCAGATTTAGCATGAGCTTTCTGCCACTTGTACTCAAATCATATTCCAGTCTGTTTCATTCCTTCTAATTCAATCAGACTGAGGTGAGGGGCTCCAGAAAACAATTCTTTCGATTCTTTAACCTACCACCAATTCCATGGGCAGTTGCAACATTCTTTTTACATTTTCCTTCACAAGCCCCCTAAAGCCTTATGAAATGAAACAGATTCCAATGGTTTTTGAAGGTAGAAGCTTCTTGCGAATCTAACCACACTGCCTTGATCAAAGTCATGATCTGACCATTGTGAAGGCCTTATTTTCCATGTTCTGCATTTCATATCATGAGCATTCTCTCATTGTGTAATAGGAAATCCAGAATGTGTGTCTTAGGATTTGCCTAAAATGAGGACCTCATGCTTGTCAGACCTCAAACATTATATCCCTGACTTAAGACATACCTGTATATCAGAGTTGGAGACTCCAGCCCATCCCCCAATATGCAAATATAGTACTAAGAATTGTTTTTACACAATGCTTTGGTTCCCTTTGCAAGTGCATGTCTCTCAGTATGCAATGAAATACGGCAGTGTACGTGTGAGGGAAAGGATGTTTTCTTATTTACATCTAAAGTTTTGACATATTTAAAGCTGTTTGGAACTACAGGTGTAGGACTTACTGCAAAACTAAACATTCTTTTTCAGCTGGGCGGACTTATAGGAATAGAGAAAGTGTGTCATTAAATCCACAATTGTATCTTTGACGCTGAAGGAATCGTCTAAAAGTGCTACATTTTTTCCTTTGTTTTGCCCCCTGAAATTCACTAGCTCTTCACCTTCCTCCTCTGCCTTTTCAGTGTTAAAGAGAGGAAACACTTGAAAAGTTGTCTTTCGGGCTCAATTCATGGTAATTCTCTTTTCTAGTCCCTGATGCTGATATCTCAGATTCAATCGTGCTCCAAAAAATAAATCGCATTTAGAGTGAGATTGTGACAAAACAATGACCGCGGATGTTTCAGCAGTTCCGCTGACTTGTGCAATCTGAAGTGTTCAAGTGACCTAGCAACTCTGTGGTGGGTAATTTACAGCTCACTCTTCATTGCCAGCTTGCAAACTGAAGTGTTTCTCTCACAATCATGGCAGTATGTTTTTCCAAAGAATGCAGTGGAAGGAGGAGTCAGAAATTCAAAGAAGAAATTCAAAGACTGGGAGTGAAGAAAGCCAAATGGCTGACCATCTGGCTTCACATTGCCGCAACTCAGGAGCAGGAAGCAATGATAGGTCAGATGTTCAACAGCAAGAGGACACTATACACCTGTCTCTTAGCTTCTGTAGATGAGATGGAATGTTGTGGTTTTTTAAGGACTTTGTAGATGGTGTCAAGGATCCCCAGGTTCAGAGAGGCCCACACCAACTACTCAACTACACCAGGTGCCTTGGAGTGGGTGAACCAAGGAGGGCCAAATGTGTGGGTGGATGAAGGAATTTTTCTTCCCACCAACCTTCTAACACCTTAGTCTAACCTGACTAAGCAGTGCTTTCAGGGAATTCCCATAAATCCTAAAGGTTAAGTGTTTTGACTCTTACGCTAACCCTACATGGTAGAAATGCTACTACATCAACAAAAGATACAGGTTCCCAGTAGATAGTCAAGGCAAGACCTGGTTTTTAGTATCACAAACCCTTTTTAAAAATGAAATGATTGTTTGAAGAGTTTTTATATCCTTCTGATAGTATAGGATCCCAGATTTTGTTGAACTGTGGTGTTCAGTTGTCCCAGTCCCATCTGAAAGATGTCATCTGATCGCAACTGGTGACCCAAATTTGGGGAACACAGTGCTAAGTGGATACCTTTAAAGGTGGATGCCTTTGAATGTGAACTGTGACTGAAATAAACCCATGAACTGCATGCATCAGGACAACATGACAGACTACAACAATTTGTTGAATGTTCACTGTCATGAAACCAGAGGATTCCTCTGTGGTGTATGAAATGGTCTTTATCATACTGTACTGTAGTGGATTAAACCTGGAGGTAGATATAGTTTTAAATAGATGCAAGGGAAGCATTGTGGCCCTTAGGCTACTTACACTCGGTGAAATCCGATTGTGTCAGTCCAGTGATAGAATAACAGTGGAGTGCCCCTCCCCCCACAAAAACACCCAACTTCCCCAAATCTATGTTGGATAAAAATTACAATCTTGAATGATTCTCTTCCAAACTTGGTCTCAGTGGAGAGCATGCTGTGTACCTGCTGCTAAGCTAATTTTTTTTTAATGCCCCAGAGTCCTTGAGACCACCTCTTCCTTCCTGTTGCTTTCTTTGCTAACTCCCTATTCCATTTTCTGCTCTCCAAAGATAAATTTTTGTGTCTAGTCAAATTCTACCACACATGTATGCACTAGAGATGGGCATGAATCTTCATTCTGCAGTTTGGCACAGTTTGGCGGTTTGGGCCACACAGCTTCTTCTGTGTGTGCCATGACTTCCCAGCCCTTTCTTCTCCAGGTGCTGCCTCTGAGTGGCCACCTGCTAGAGGAGGCAGGGCTGGGAAGCTGTGGCACCCCCCGCAAGCAGCTGTGTGGCTGAACAGCCAAAGTGTGCGGTTTGTGCTCATCTCTATGCACACTCCCATTCAAAGCAACACACCTGGGAACAGTAAAGACTTTTAGATCCAGAGAGAAACAGCAAGAGAGAGGACAGCAAGGAACTGTCAAAAGAACTGACCAACATGTAGACAATATTCACCAAACTCAAATGGTGATCTCAGCAACAGGATGGCCTCTATTGTGATGCTCAGGGAACTTTCGATAAGAGCTTGAATTTAAGCGGTTTTTTACATGCTCAGTGGGATTGGCCCACATAAAGAAATCTCTTTTTCTTTCTTTCTTTCTTTCTTTCTTTCTTTCTTTCTTTCTTTCTTTCTTTCTTTCTTTCTTTCTTTCAGCATGTGAACAGTATCCTCTGAAAGAACCACAAAAATATATAATAAAGCACTTATTTCCATTCTATGGAACTGATAGAAGTAAAATATATCTAAAATCACTAACAGCCTCAGTTCTACCAGAAAGGCAGGCAATAAAAAAGATTGGTCATTGCTACATACATATTTAAAGTGGTGGGGCATTAAAATAGTAATTAAGATAAAGCATTTCACCAGAGTACCTTCAATAAACACAAATTAATAAACCAATCAGCAACAAGAGCAACTTCAGGAAAATTATAGCATGCATCATATAATCTCACAGAGATAAGTTAGGAAAGCCTAATGTGAATTTCTTTAATGTGCCAGTTAATTTGGGGCATCGCCTAGGAAAGGTACTTTAAAAAAAAAAAGTACACGCTGGAAAGCACATTTCCCTTTGTCTCAGAGACATGAAAACATCACCCCATTGCTTTAATTTTAATTATTTCTAAATAAAATTATTTTCAGTGCATCCTTCCTCCAAGAAGCTTGGGGCAGTATTTATGACCCACTATCTTTTCTTCATATCACATATTTGCATTGGGCCAGATAGCTGGTTTCCTGCTCATATATCCTATTTGGAAATCTTATATGTTGGACTTTGCACTGGCCACTCAGCCATTGATCATAGTAGATAATTTGAATGTTGAATGCTGTAGAATTGGGTATTCAAATGAAAATTTCCAGCCAATGAGAAAAGGGAAAATCTACTAGGATCCTCTTTTAGTACATTAGCTGTGTGCATGCAACCAATTTATTCATTTTCTTATTGCTTCCCTGTACTTATTTTCAGTTGATCCGCCATGTCTTTTTACAAACCCGATACACGCACAATTTTGTACGCATTTTCAGTTCTGCTGCCCAGACATTTTCAACCTTTTTTTGGCCACATCCATAAACACAATATGAAAGAATTATAGGATGAATCAGGATTGTATAAGTCACATAACAAACCTTATAAGGCAGTGTGTGAAGAACTGTTTCCAGTCTGTTGCTCCCTTCAAATGTACCAGGGTCCCCCAGGGGGCCATATGGCCCCCATTGAGAATAGCTGGTGCTGCCCATATTTTGAAACAGTACACACAATTTTATTTCTCTGAAGTGTATGAATTTTTGAGCCAAGGTGTGCTTTCCATACAATAATCTTCAAGAAATATAATAGGTCAAAATTCTTTCCATCCTGAGAATTTGTGAATACAGGTGCATGTTTCCCTAGAGTACAATTGCTTAAAAAATAAATAAAGGTTTCCATTTATTTTTATAAATGAGGGAAGACGTCTGTCCCGTGGAAGCAAGCAACACTCCCACCCTCAGAGGTTTGTGAATGTAGTGTCTTATCCATGAAACAAACAAGCAAGCAATTAAAAAAAAAAACCTGTCAGGTCTATATTTCTGTGGATCCGTTTCCCCAGTCAGTTGGTATTATATAGAGCTGCTTTAAAAAATAGCAGGTTTTTAATATTGGCAGAAGCAAAATGTTGGCATTGATTCTACAAAATTATTGGCCTTATAATGGCATGCATAATTTCATAATGCTATAGAACACAAAAAAGTATCATATTTTGAACTAGCAAGATTTTCCTCATAAACTGGTTTGCCTTTAGAATTCTGACATTAAATTGTAATTGATGAATTAATTGTAATTTATATATTTATTAAAATATGAAGTTCTGATATGGACAATATTGCACATATGTGAAAAGAGGTTCTTTAAATGCTAATGAATGCTGATCATCAGTGTGAGGATGACAGCCATGAATGTGAGTTGTAATATTCTGACCCAGGGCTCACACACCCCACCCAGTCTCCAGTTGAGCTGCCAGTAGGTCTCCCACACAGGAACTCGAAAAAGGAGATGTAACCACCTGTTACTCCTGTGAAACCAGAACCTAAACAGAGGCCTTCATGATTCTGTCAGCCCTGAGGAATGGAGGACACCCACTGAAAGAGAGGCGGTAGTTAAGCTATCTCTGCTGCCGGGGGGGGGGGGGAACCTGAAGATATATTATTAAGAGGGAAGAGGCTGGGTGTCAAACAGACCTTGAGAAGGGAGTGAATCCACTAAGAAGGAGGAGAAGTCCTTGTTGGAGTTCCCAGTAACAGGCCCTAGAGAGAAAGACAAGGGGCCTCCAGGGAACTGGAGAAGAAAGACTCTGAGGAAGGTGCCTGAGGAGACACCCAGGAATCCTGGTCTGGGACATATCGGGCTGAAGAGACAGAACCCCCAGGGAAGTAGGGCCACATTTATAAGGAAGACCCCTGGAAAGGGCTCTGGTAAAGCTGACGGTGCCCAAGAGGAAGATGAAAAGCATGGACACCTCAAGTTCCCTTGCTGCCCATCATACTGGGGAGAACATAAGAGGAAGACAGCACTGAAACTGAGAGAGTCCACACCAATGCAAAGCTGATGCTGGCATAAGAAGAGATAGTGAGAACACCAGGACAAAGAGAGGTCCAGGGAGAAGAACTCAGGAAACTGGTACAGGCACAGATTCCCCATGAGGAAGTTATTTCTACACCTGCCTGGATTGTGGGCCTACTGACCATCATTGCTAGGAGTGGTCTGGAGACAAGGGAGCCCTAGGCTAGTGATGGGAACTGGGCTCACAGGACAGATGTCTTCCCTCACAGTGAGAGAACCAGAGAGAGGGAGAGAGTTTTTTTGCCTGTGTACCAGTATCTGAAACTAGAGCCGGGACTGTGGACTCCGTTGCGCCCCTTTTGAACCCATCCCGCTTCCAAGTTATAATAAACCCAGTTGAGTTGGAACAAATGTGTGATGCATTTATGGATCACAGAATGGAAGAGGGCCATCCTGCCCAAACAGAGAAGGCAGAGAGGGCTCGTGGGACTCACAATCAGTTAGGGGGGAAAATGACAGGGAAAAAAGTGGAAACTGCCAAAACTGTGTGTGTTTAATCTAGAGGTATCCATTCACCAGGAAAATTGACACCACAAGTAGAACATGTTTTCCATCCTTCTGCAGTCCTCTGTATTGCTTCCAAATCTGTGCAGGACAGTTGTGGGATCCTCCAGAGCATATCTGTGAGTGTTAGGGATCAGTGGGGAAGTCCTGTGTATGACTGGAAGTCTACTCAGATAATGTTGAATATAACCAATATTCTGCACATATGTACTGTTATGTATTCACTATCATTCCTAATGCCACCTAATTTCTAAAAATAGTTTTCCCCCACTTCTTTCTGGCATGTTATAATAAAGACTTAGCAACATTTAAGAAAACTGTATTGTTGCAGCCCAGTTAAAGAAGTCTGAAATCACTATAATGTCATGGGATTTGTAGTTTCACAAGGCACTCAAAATACAGTTGGCGTTTTTAACAAACTATGTATGATAGATACTCAAAGATAATTCTGAGTAACACCATTAAGCTACACATTCTGGATTCCGTACAATGGATTTAGAGAAGTTAAAGTAGTATCCACAAATACATAAAGAGAAAATTTGAAGTTATTTCATTAATTAACTCTTATGAAGGGCAATGAGATGTGAACAGGATGGAATGTGAAAACCTATAGGATGTAAAACTCTAAGACGAAGGTGACATTGGGGCTGTGGTCTTGTTGGACTTCAGCTCCCAGTAGGGAAAATCAGAATGCCCAATGGTTAAGGATAGAGATGGCCAAACAGGTGTTCCATGGTTTGGTGCCCACTCCTCTGACAGGTGCCCACTCAGAAGCAGCACTCCGGCTTCCCTGCTCTGCCTCCTGCAGGCACTACCTCTGAGTGGACTTCCACTGGAGGGGGCAGGGTGCTGAACATGGAACAACTGTTTGGCCATCATCCAAATCAGCACGAACCACCGAACCAGCAGTTCATGCCCATCTCTAATTAAGGATGTTAGAAGTGGTAATGAAACAATATATGAAAAGCTACAGGTTCCTCCTATTATGCTAACTGGCTAATTTTTAGCATTTTTTGTTTGTGTGTTTGTTTACAGACGGTCATCAATAGTTGCATTTCTTTTACAGCACATGTCATGAAATATCTGTCATAATACAATGGAAGTATTTGTGTCTTTTGTATACTTTTCCTACTATGGTCCAGGTGTTTAGAAAGTAGGAAGATACATTTAAGAAGACAGCAGTGTGACCAGTTAGCTGAACATTAGGGCTGTAGGGCTGTGCACTGATCTGTCCGATTCAGTCCTCCAAGGGGGCCATGGACCAGTTCCTGGAAATGGGAAGTGTAAACACCTATACTTGTGAAGAGGCAGGTTTCCACAGTGTCACCGGTATTATTTCTGGCAGAACGACTTGCCTACCCACAGCCTAGAGAACATATGAAAAAGAATAACAGAAGACAGCTATTATAAACTTTGACGTTTATGCCACGACAGCAGGGAGAGCAGAAACACAGAGAGAGACCAAATGTGGGAGAATAAGACAGAGCCCAACGTGCCAAAGTGAAGCTCTGCCCTAACCACTCAAGACCTATGCAAGAATGCAGTCATTGGACTGCAGCTATATGTACACTCTAGTAATAATATATAATAAGTTGTAGTAACTAAGTTAAAAAGAACAAAAACCCAGAAATTTAAAAAATGCAAGACTCAGGGTTTATAAATTGCACAGACTCAAATTCCTCCTTTGCACCATAGTTCCACGAAATGCTGTAAAGAGAAATATACAGGCTGGTGACCTTACTTGGAGACCCTTCCCAGTTCCTCAGTGATTGGAGTATTCAGGAGAGGTCCTGAGAGCTAAAGCAGTCAGTCTCCTCCATCAGCATCTTCCTTATAAGATACATTTGATTTCCCTTCTCCCAGTTTTAATCATCTTGTGCCTCTTTGGCCCTTAGTAACCACAGAAACACACAAATAGCACAGATTCAATCAGGGTTTGGGCAATCAGCCAGATACCGTGCAGAGCCCTACCGAATATATCCTCCACCTTCCTGTCCAAACTCCATCCACCGCTTTCCTACTGGGACAAGATTTTGCACTTTTGCTTTTATTCTTGCCAGTGCTAAAGGACGAGGTGAGGAAAGGGATTCTCTATGGCACATAGAGAATAATCAGCAATCGTGCGGATATGGATTCATTAATGGTGATATTCAGTGATGGCAACAAGAAGAACAGAAAGATTATTGTTTATAGGGGGGCAACAGCTGCTAATTATTAAATGACATCCTAAACTCATTCAAGGATTCTAGTGTGTCTTATTGTTGGTACAGTGGAACCTCTACTTACGAACGTCCCTAGCTACGAACGATCCAACTTACAAACAGCTCCGTTCGCTAAATTTTGCCTCTACTTGCGAATGGAGCTCCAACTTACGAACCGAAAAAACAACAACTTTCCTGCTCTTTTTTTAACCTTAGGTCATCTTAGGTTAAAAAAAAAAATTTCTCCCCCTAGTGGTAGAGTATGGATTAACCGGCTTTGCATTAGTTCCTATGGGAACTAATGCCTCTACTTGAGAACGGCGCCTCTAGATAAGAACGAAAAACAGCCGGAACGGATTAAATAGTTTTCAATGCATTCCTATGGGAAATTTTGCCTCTACTTACGAACGTTTCAACTTAAGAACAGCATTCCAATATGGATTAAGTTCGTAAGTAGAGGTTCCACTGTAATTGCTTCAGTGCCAAAAGAGAGATATATATATATATATATCTGTGGCATGTTATAGTATATCTGAATGGAGTTTTCTTTCTTTCTTCTTCTTTTTCTTTTCTTTTCTAAAAAAAAAATCTATCTTTGGGAGGATCCTGCAGAACTTGAGTACCTAAACTGAGAGCCCATTGGAGACCCCATATGCTTGACACAGGATGGGCCAAGATTAGCTACGATTTAAAAATCAAGTAAACAAGGAGCGGGCAGCAGCCTCTGTGAGAAGGAAAGCAAAGTCAAGGGCTGACAAGAAAGGAGGAAAGAAGGTTGGTTCAACAGTAACTAGAAGAAGAATCAGAAGGATTTTGTTTTATTTCCCTTCTGACTGAACATAATAAAGACCTCCACTTCTGACCAATATCTGAGGGTACTCAGAACTGCCCCTAAACAGGGAAATGAAAGCAGATCTTGGCAGCTCCACACATGCAGCTAGTCATATTTTCCTTTCATGCTAGATGGCTGGATATTGCCAAGGATCCATTTCCCTGGTAAGAGAACTTTTGACCCAGCAGCCAGCATTCCAGTGCAGGTGTCCCCCTAGAGGGAAAACAAAGTCAATTACACTGAGCTCAGATTGGCAAATAAGAATTTTTGCAGTGCTTTGTGCCCACTCAGTTCTGAAATGACTCAATTTGGTGTTTTTCCCAAGGTTTCCATGGCAAATGTATGCACAAGGAAATGTTTTCTTTAATTTTTGTAATATTGAGCTAGATATTCCATGTTAACAAATCACTTAATGTGTATGTTCCTTTCTGAAAGAGGAAAATCTCAGTGAATCAGACAAAAAAAAATCAGCTTAACATTCACTGCAGATTCCTAATTCATTGTGGAGCTATTGTCCAATTGATTTTGATGGCTCTGCTATTTAAATTAGGGAGAGGATGGGGGAAAAAGAGGGTCCAGCAAGTTCCTTCTTTCTCCCTACTGCACCACAAGTGCCCCCACCCTCAAATTGTCAGAGGAACCTTTGGGAACAACCTGGGAAATTCAATAGAGGCTTTAAAGACAGGAACCATCAATGAAAATCATTTCTCTCCTTCCTCTAGCAGGATGCTTCACAGCATCTCAGTCTTCTCCTCATTAGAAGGCTGCAACCCATCAAACCGTATACAATACAAAGAGTTACTAAGGTGGACCATCATTTGAGTGAATCAACATGCATAAATAGTTGTGGCCATACACTTTTGAGCCTACCCAGGTATTGAGATAGTCAGGAGAGGCCTTTTTCTTGGTCCCACCGCACTCACAGGTGCATCTGGTGGGGACACAGAAATAAGCCTTTTCTGTCGCTGCTCCTAGACTTTGGAACTTCCTCCCACAGGACACCAGGCTGACTCCATCTTTGCTGTCCTCCTGCAAGCAGACAAAGACCTTTCTCTTCAGGAATGTTCTCCTTTAAATCACTGGTTGGCCAAGGTTTTTTCTTTTTAATTTAAAGAGATTACTTTATTCTGTGTTTGTTTGTTTAACTTGGGCTTTTAATAATGCTGTTCTTTATGAGTTTTAATATGATATCTATTTAATATTTTAAAATATTGAAATGATTAATATTTTTTTTAGTTTTTAACTTTGTTTCTTTTACTATTGTAAGCCGCCTTGGATTCTTTACCAGAAAAGATGGCATATAAATATTTTAAATAAGTAGATAATTCATAGACTGTAGAGAAAGAACATGGTTTGAGCAGTCCATGAGGGAAAGAGTCAGAAATATCCTGCCCCTTTCACAACTTCAAATGATGTCTGTTTCTTGAGTCTCAGCAAAGTAATAGGGGGTGAATGACTGGATAAGTGAAGGGGGAGGCAAAAGATCTCAGGGTATTGCTGCTGTTTCCTGATATGCCTGCAAAACTCTGGGGAGCCGCTAACAGTCCATGTTGACTGTACTGAGTTCAAAGATTGTCAGGTCAGTAGCTTCTCATTTGATGATATTTCAGGGCCAAAAGCCTGAAACCATGGCTGAAGTCCTGTTACTTATTTATATAAGCAGCATAATTTTAAGAGGTGCATTGGCATTCATTAAGAAATCTCTGTAGACATTATTTATTGCATGCTGTGTGACTCAGTACACAACCGTCATGAAACGTGGTATGTAAATATCTGTTTACAGAGATTTGTTAATTTATGCCAATTTGCTTCCAAAAGTTACACTATTTCCATAACTGGGCAACAGGGTTTCAGCCCCTGTGTGTGGGTGTGAGGTCACAGGGGAAGGCCCTTAAAATTATAGAGGGGATGGGTCCATGTGCAACAGTGGCAAAATAATGTATGTGTATTTCCATTTATGCACTTGATCACATGAAACAATGTCGATTTCTTGTCCTCCATCCTAAATAAATATTATGTGTACAACACACATACAAATAGCTTGGCGCTGAGCCAGTGAGCATGGGGGCCAGCCGGAATGGATGAAGATAGGTGTGCAAGCTTTAAAGCCAACACATACAATAAGTTAGAATCAAGCTACAGTGCTCAGCCTGAGATTTGTCTCCCTGCTTCAGAGACCCAGAGAAGCTTTGCAGTTTTCTGAAACTTCAGCTGGCACCATAAGACACAACAATACTCCCTGAACTACATGGACCAATGATCTGACAGGGTGTAAAGTAGCTTCCTGTGAAGACAGACTTTGAAAAGTTAGAAGTATTTCCATGTTGTACAATTAATTTTTTCCAAGTACTCGTAACTCTGAGGTTGGAAGAACCACACAGACCTTCTGGTGATGTGAAGCTTCAATAGAGAGCTATGAAGTTTGCATTTTTTTAAGGCTGCCACTGCTTCTCCTTTACTGATTGGTCCTTAAGGCCTGTGTAGCTCAAGTCCTATGCTGCGGGCAGCTTGCTTTCATGCTGCTGATGTGTGGATTGGATGCATACAAATGTTTTGTTGCTTTCCAGTCTCAAACAGCTAGACTAGCTGAACATTTCTTTCTTCCCCTTGTCTGGGAAACATGTTCTCCTTATTATGAAAGGTTTCTGGATGGCCTACTGTGTAATAGCTTAGCTGAATGAAAACAAATTTAAATATAAGAAATGTGCTGGCTTATTTTTTTGCAAGTTGTAAATACTCTTAGAAACAGTATGGGGCCTTATTAAGTTTGAACCTCAGGTCTTTCAACTTCCTGGTGGAAAAGAGAACAAATGGAAAATGCATGAGAAAATAAGTAACCTCTGTGATTTCCCACTTTAGCTCGAGCCCAGATATATTTGTCAGTTGTTAATTACAGTCATATTTTTCTAACACCTTTAAAAAAGAAACAGCAAGTGAAAGATTTCAAAGAGGGAAGCTGAACCAGCTGAGAAAAGTTCAGGTTTCTCTAAATATGTGGTAACCCGTTGGGTAGGGACGGTTTTGTGCTTCCTGAAAAATCACGTCCTTGGTACAGAGAAGTTTTGATTACTTTCCAAACTCATTGAAACAACATCAGCTATTCACTTCAAAAAGAAACCACCCTTTTATTCCTGCACAGGCCACTCTTATTATTTTGTTTTTTAACCCAACATTTGTTATAGATGCCAATCTGCTTAAACATCAACCTCTTTTCCAGTTTCACTTCTCATTCTTAGTGATTTTTTTAAAAAAATCTGTATCTTAATGGAACTGAAAACATGGGTTTAAGAAGGCAGGAGGAAATTAAGCATCACCCACTAGTGGCATTGCAAGCAGTAGCTATTTTAAAGACCAAAATCCTATTCTGTATTACTACATATAGATGGGCAATTGCACAGGGGTTTCCTCCCTCCAGCAGGCTGTGTATTTCATAGCATATGCAAGTGTTTTCTAAGTTGCTTTTTTTAGCCTATAGACCAATAATGAGGAAAAGCAGTCAAAACAAAGAGTCCATGCTAAGGTACATCAGAATCCATAGCAATGTGCTCGAGTTGTGTAGCACAAACACAGGCAAAAGTTTAGCAATCAGTGAATGGAGAGTCTAAACAAGAGCCTCTTATCAACTGTATTAGTTCTTTCCTTATTATAACAGCACTTATGGGGACTCCTAGGGCTGACAGCACCTAGAGCACCAGCTGAAGACTCAGGGAATTCCTGTGATTCTGTAGGGCTGCGGTCACACCAGCAAAATGTTTCTGAGTTACTCCTCATGAGGTTTGACCCCCCTTTTCGGGCTCAGATGACACACATCCATTACCAATTGTTTTGTTCCCTCCCCCGTGCAATCTCTGCATCAAATCCAGCCCACTACTATATTTGTTCTGCGTTTCATCGCACATTCCATAGAGAGTGTACTACGAAACAAATTAATTTCCTTTACATCTGGCATGTGGTCTCACCACCACTGGCTGTCATTTCACTCCCTTAATTTTTAAAACTAATAATTTTCAAACAGGTATGTTGGTGTGTTGGTATGCGTCTGTCAAAAGGGCTTTGGGTTCTCCACCATTGAGGGTAACACAGCACAGAAACAGAAAAAAATGCCCCAGATCAGCATGTGGACAGCAAGGGCGTTTTGCCAATACACCAATGTACCCGCAGAATGGTTAAAAAGACGTATGAACCACTATTGCGGGATATATGTCATGTGACCGCAACAGAAGCAGAAGATGTGAGAAAAAAAAAAGGGGGGGGGAGACATTTTTCTAGTGTGACTGTGGCCTAGGTTTCTGAGGAGAGAGGCAAATCTCAGGCTGAGTGACTCTGCAGATGGAGAAGGCACAATTTCTGAAGTGGCATTAAAGCCTCCATCTCCACGCAATCCCAGCTGATGGTTGTTGGCACAATTGCGGCAGCCCACTGTCTCCCTTCCTGTTATTAAGTTAAGGGATTGAGGAAAAGACATACTCTTGTCACATGCCATTTGATCTTCAAATAGGAATGGGGCGAGGTACCTCTTTTCTGTCTATATTGTTGTGTGTATTTGGTGGGTTTTCCCCCCCAAAGAAGTAGGGAAGGTGGGTCATTATGATTAAGCCAGGGGGGGATGATACAAGCATGATAAGCAGTAATTGCAGCCTGCATGACTTTGTGCCATGTCTGTGATGCAACACTGAAGAATATACCATTTCTGCTCAGAGGACCAACTGAAAATATTCCCTCAGTGTGTCCCTAGTTTACCTCTGCTGCCAGCCAGGTATAAGAAATCTGAGGAGGGCATAAATCAGACTTCATCTGCCTCATGGCTTAAGGGTGCTGAGATCCTATTTGTTTACCACATGCTTATTTTAACTGCTTCATTAGATTATGTGAAATCAGCTGTCTGACAAAAGGCCAATAAGTGAACCAGGTCAACTGCTTTCATCGTTGCTGCCTCCTCCCACCCACCACCCACACACGCACTGTGGGAAGAGAAAAAACGGTGTGTGCGTGTGTCTAAAGCTATCATTTCATCTCAGTGGATTGCACCTGCAATTATCTCAGTGAAAAGGGAAAGTAAACTGGGTGGCAAGGAAACAGAGGCCATTCAGATGGCAGGTAATAGAGCAGATCTAATTAGCGTTAAGTACCTGTAATCCTAGGAGATTTACTTTGTGATAAAAGCGAGAGAAAGTCCCTCAGGTATGAGTAATAGGTCCCTCGCCAGGTTGGCTGTGTCAGGTGTAGTGTGTCAGCTCCAGTGAATACAGCCTATTGATCCAGGAGTGCCTGCATTCTCTGCCACAAATTGAATTTAAATTGCTTACACAAGAAAGACATCTGGCATGCTAAGGTTTACCTACTTCATATTCAAAATAATTTTCTGAACCAACAAATAGCTTTGTTAAGGCACTTTACCCCACTTCCTAGAACTGAACCGCCCTCTGTATTTTTTGGGGCTTGGGAGATAAATGTTTCTGTGTTTTTCTTCTTCCTTTTTATGATCTGTTACAGGCAGATTTGTGTGACCGAATTATTATACTAATCATACCAAAGTAGGTATTAAAATGATGGGACGTAGGCACATACATTAATGTCAACTAAATATACTAGCGAGGTGTTTACCTCTGTAGAATACATCACCTTTTGCTTTTGATTTCATTACTAAAGCAATATAATAATAATACATGAACATTCCATTTCATTTTCACAAAAGACTGAGCTAAATAATTGCCTTTTGTTTTTCAGTGTGAGATTATTAAATCAGCATATATTCCTTTTGCACAGCAGCTTTATTACTTTGAGGCAGAAGATGCTTTAATTAGGAAAGTTACTGTTGAAATAAAAGGTGCTTTCAGTTACACATCACAAAACCAGTGGAAGTTAGCAATTTCATCTGTCTGTAAATATAGAAATACTTTGAAATGTTTCTATGATGCTTGAAAGATATTTAACTCATAACAAAACAGAAAACAGCTGTTCAATTGCACATAGTTTTCAAGTGTGACTGGAGCTCAGGTTCTTTTTTTAAAAAGGAGGGGGACCTTGTGGCAACCTGGGAGTAGTCCTATGTGATTTCAGTAACCTCCAGTCCAGATATGTGTGGGACTGCCATTGTAGTTACTGAGATAAATAAATTAAATGGCACATATTCAAAGGCAGAGTCATTCATCCAGAATATTTACATAGGCCATATCAGAAACCCCAGCCTTTAAATCAGTTTCAAGTCAGTGCTTACAAGAGCCCTGATTTAAATCATGTATTGAACATTAACTCATTGGACACTCAGAGGAGATTGATCATGAAGAAAAGCTTTCAAGTTCAACTCTTGTTTTGAAATATGGACAAATGTGCAGAACAAATAACATGGCCCATCTCTTGTGTCACATGTGACACTTTTCATCACTTCCAGGAATGCCACCATTGAGAACATCAGAAGAAGACTGCTAGATTAGACCAAAGGTTTGTCTGTCTCAGGTTCTGTTCACACCATGGACAGACCCATTGCCACCAGAAGGACGTGAATGGGAGGTGCAGCAGCAAGACCAACAACTGAACTGAAGAGATAAACTTCATCTAGTTCATACAGAAAAGTGCATGTCCTCCCACCCCTGAACTAATATGATGTATTTTGGCACAGTTTCACCCCCATCTCCATAGGAGCTGAAGCTCAGACAAGGCCTTCAAAAAACAGTCCACTTAGCTAATTAGTTAGTTCATTAGTTGGTTCTTTTTGACCCCACCTTTATCCCAAGGCACCTTAAAAAGGTGTAAAACCACAGATATTTACATAATTACAAATATAATAAATTACACTAAACAATTAGTCATACCCAGGGTTAAAAGGTACTAAAAAAATTGCTTTCAATCTGAGGTTTGATGGGTAGCATTGTCACATCCTGTTCCCTGAGATTTCAGGGTCAACATTTTTAGGCAAGGTGTGTGTATTGTGATTTCCCAGGGAGAGGCCTTTGTGGTATCGCACAAGCAAGCAGACACTGAGCAGGGCTGAAACAACTTCTGGGTGAGCTGATTATGAAAGTGGGCCTGAGAGGAATCCAAGGAAATAGGGTCGGAATTCAGGTGAAACCTAAGCTCTGTTCCATTGTTAGGAATTTGAGTGCTAAGCGAATGAGTGGGGAAGGAGATATAAACCTACCCCCTCGTTGTACATTCAAGTCACCCCCACATAGGGTGACTCCACTGGCCTGAAAAGGAGAACTGATGTTATCTGTGAACACTGTCTAAGCAACTTGAGATATTGGAAAATCAGTGTTTCTGCCTTAGTGTGCTCAGATATTTAAAAAACACACACACCATTCTCCAAAAAGCGGAGGAAAACAGTTGAGAGGCCCAGGAAATCCACCAAGGAGACAGCTGTTGCTTCATTCCATTATTTGCCACCTGAGCTGTTTGCCTCAATCTACCTGATCGTAGGGCCAATCTTGGTACAGTCCACTTCACCATGGCAGGAATGTAATGTATTATTTTGCTGGATGCATGAACATAGAGCAGACTGATATCAATATGCTCCTCAAACCTGCCACTGACATTTCATTTGAATGAAGAATGCCATTTTGACCAAGTATGAAGTTCCCTGACAGTATTCCAATCTTCCTCATAAAACAAGTTTTTTAATTTTATTGTTATTATCAGTTGACAATATTCTTCCTTATGGCTGCCACTTGTAATGCCAGTATTCACTGGCGACTATAGAATAATGTTTTAATTTATTTTGGAAAAAATTCCCTGCAATATGGACTGTGTCCATTTTGAAAGAATGTGAGATCCAGACCTGACAGCTGCTTTTTTTCTCACTCATTTCACTTTCTTATTGGTTAACTTAGTGGAAAAATGTAAATTTTCCAGGGACTTTAGGTTGGAGGTATCTCAGCCAAGGTGGATGTATGCTTGACTTGAGGCCTAATTTAACTCCCATGTAGTATTGATCGATTCAAACCACCAGGGACACTTACAATCTTCCTTTGCCAAAGGTAGACAATAGTATGAAAGAGAAGTGTAATAAATGCCTCTGTTTGGTCCCATGTCGATCTACAGCGGCTGCTTTCACCTCTTTTTTCTCCCCCCTCTTTGCCATTTTGAGTGCATCAGTATTTCACATTTATTGTAGTGTGATGAAACACCTTTCAAAATGGCCGGAGGGACACTCAGCAGTAAGTGCTTAAGCAATACACGTTGAAGTGAACGGGAAGACATCTGAGGTCAAGGAACTTGAAACAGAAGCTGAATCAGCTGAAAGCAGAAGTACAGTATCTCCTGCAAAGTAAATATAGATTACAATCCTGAAGACTCATCGATCTGCTGGGGGATGATAGGTCTTTTGGCATGAGGCAGCTCATAAGGAAATGAAATATCTTACACTGATCTGGGAGCTGAGAATCATGAACTGGCTTAGTTTTATTTTAAAAAGCCTAGGAAGGGTGAGCTCAGAGTGCAAAGGCCTAAGGTGTAGGTATTTTGAAATAGACACCTGGAGCAATTGTATGTATAGGGATATTAGCATTATTAAGACACAATCTGGAAAGCTGATTTTGATACATTTGCCATGCCCACTGGCACAGATACTGGAAAACTCTGAAGCAGAGATGAGAAGAACATTCACAAAATCGTTTGCTTTTTTTTGAGAGAGGAAATCATTAGCTGTTGCAAGAATTTTCATTCCCAGCACAAGAAGAAGGTTAGGAAGTGGCTTTTTCCTCAGATAATTCTATCATCTGCATGCTAATTTTATGCAGAGACATTTTAAATTTGCACAAAACATATCTACCTAAAACTATTGGCTGAAATCCTGTTGTGCAGCTTCATGCCATATAAGACTGATGATAGCTTCCCTTCCCAGCCTCCTCCGGGTGCTGCCTATGAGTAGGCGCTTGCCAGAGGGGGTGGGGTGCTGAACCACCAAACACCTGTTGAGGGGATAAACAAACCATGACAAACTACTGAATCAGTGGTTTATGGCCATCTCTAGGAGTGAATGTAAGAGCATTACAAAGTGTTGTGTTTTTTTTAACCAGTGCTTCCATATGTGGGTGTCTGTGTCTGTGCATCTCACTGGTGATCACTGTTTACTTATGGAAAGTCTCATAAGTCTAATGACAAATTACCAGTCGCTAAAACGGTGCTGGTTGCATTTCTGGGCATGCACCTAATTTCATGATTGAATGCACACCCATGAATGGCCCCACATCTCATTAATGAATGGATGCAAAACCCCTACCCACATTTTCATCTGGGAATTATACTGCCCCTGTGTAGTTTAGAGTCTTGGTTGCAATGGTGATGGCACATTCACAAGACTTGGTGGCTGGTATGTGCCCTTTTTATTTCCCAGAAGACCCTTGTGGAGGGCACTGATGGACTTCATATTGATGCTGATGATGTGTCAGGCATCAGGTTGGAGACCATCAGAGTGAGGGCAAATAAGAGCTTGGGAAACTTATTTTTTGGGGTTATAAGTAACTTTTGTGAAAAGTAACTTTTGAGAAAGTAACTTTTGCAAGATTTGTAAATGCTTACTTCTTTTACGCCGCAAAGGTAGTCAACTTGCAGTCATCCAGATGTAGTCGGATTGCAACTCAGCAGCTCTTGCTTCCAGCAGTATCTGGAAGGCAACAAGTTGCCAAATGCTGTGTTAGGGAATTCTGCTGGAAATAGCAGCAGCAGCAGCAACTCTGCTTACAGACACAGAGTGGTTAGTAACGTTACATTGTTTTATAGCTTTCACTACCTCCAACAAAATTGCTGGCCCTCCCCACAATTTTGCAACATATGAAAAAGCTAGGCAAAGGTGGAGGAAGCATTTCAACTCATCCTTACTGATGAGGCCATTAGGCAGTAGAATTCAGCATTGTTGGCCTTTTCATCTGGATTCCCCCTGCCAGTTATGGTTTTACAGGGGAACCCCACTCCCTTCTGTCCAATCAGGGCTGGTAAGGGACTCTCTGGCAGCCACTCCTCCTCATTCTGCCAGACTGCATGGCCACTGCCAAGCCAGCCCTGGCCCCTTGAGCCTAGGTGAGCCTTGCTTGGCAGAAACTAGGGGTGTCCTGGTAAGTCTGGCCCCCTGTTTCTGAGGCAAATGATGGCTTTTATGTTTATACCACCCTAAGATCTGAGAAGATTTTGGGTAAGAGTTTCTACCTGCTGTCCTTTCTATGCACTTATACAGAGAGGTTGGTCACTAAATTGCCCCACTGGGTGTAGGGTCAGGCCCCAGGCCCTGTGGGTTGCTTGGAACAACACAGGAAATTACTGTTTTATTTTAAATCAAATTTTTCATATATACAATCTCACTGAACAGTTTGAACTTATTAGGAATGCAGAACTGTTGCATTTTATGCTTCTGAGGGTATTCCATTAAATCCCTACTCTAATTTCATGAACACTAATTTATACTTGTATTTAGAGCACAATTCTGTAACACTAGTGTAAGAGATCTCATATATTTGAGGAAATGTACACAAATTCATATAGTTAATGAAAAAATGTCATCCATGAATTTGGCATAAAGTATCAGTGCCCCCATCTCAACTAGAATATATACAATTTTTTACATGTAAATGGGACTCTGAGTCAAAAATATGGAAGCTCTGTGCAAAGACGAGATTTTAAAACTTATAAAAAAGTTATAATAATTCTCTAGGATGCAGGTGGACATAAGGTAGAATGGAAAATGCCAGTAGAATTTTTTTGGTCCTTTGGAGTGGATTGGCAAAGATTTCTTACTTCAAAATACACAAGAAGAAGAAGAAGAAGAAGAAGAAGAAGAAGAAGAAGAAGAAGAAGAAGAAGGGGATGATTATAATGATGCTGCTGATGGTTTTTCCACCCCCAAATTTAACTGCTGAAACAAAACAAATTTGGCCACGGAAATGGGCCAAGCGTGCATTTTTCCCTGAAAGAATAATGGCATAAATGTTGGCAATGCAAAAAACAAACAAACACAAACCCATTCATTCTCAGAGAAAGTGACCAAAATCCTGTCTGCAACTACATGCATGCAACTTATTATTATTACTGTTCATTGATTGATTGATTGATTGATTGATTCATTCATTCATTCATCTGAAATATTTTTACTTCACCTTTCTCCTTAAAAAGGACCCAAGGCAACTTACATAATTAAAAGACAGTATTTAAAGCTAAACAACAGTGAATATACAAATACTAAAAAGGATCAAACAGATGCCATACTGAAAAACATAAAAAACACCAAAAGCACATTCAAAGCAGTAAGGTACAACAATCCGTTTAAAAATCCCACTCAGGCAGCCAATCACTGAGGAAAAACTTGCCTGAAGAGAAAGGTCTTCGCCTGTTTGTAGAAGGAACTCCTCCTGTGAGAAGGCGTTCCAAAGTCTGGGAGCAGCAACAGAGAAGGCCCTCTCCCATGTACCCACCAAACTAATTGTAGGTTTTGCCTGTGGTAGATACAAAACAGTGGAGTCACAAGTGTGATCCCCAAAGCACTTCTGTCAGTTAATTGCACTATGTGTCATGCTGGGGATGTGCAACCACTTGCTCAATTGTGTGGCCCCATCTCCTGATGTTGGGCTCAATGTCTGGCATAACTCTACGTTAGGCTGACACAAACACAACAGTGACCATTGTATTCTTTAACTTCACATCTTTCCAGTCTGAAGCACTAGTTTGCACCTGGTTCAGGTCAATGGATCTAGGACAGGTTGCCATAAATCTTACAAGCCTGAAATCTGTCCACTCGTCCACTAGAGCAGTAATCACAGTCTTTTAGATTCTCAGGGATTGTTCTCTTCTCTGGCCAGAAAAGTGCATTTTCCCACACCACCTGCCAGACCCGCAACAAAGCCTTGCAAAGGAAGATTGTGTACACAGAATTATATTTACATTTGGACACTACATGATACTTAGAACATTAGAAATAGAAATGTAACTTAAAAGGTTGGAATGCATTTGATGTGTTTTTTTAATGAAAACAATTTAGTTTAGTTACATTTAGTAAAAGTCTAACTTCTAAAAACAATACTTTTATTGAAATTTTGCAGAGACACGAGAAGCCAAATAAAATTATCTTGAGACCCAGTTCTGGCACACGGGCTATCCCCTCTAAAATATTTCATAGGGAAACTGTTTTCTAATTTGTTTTTAATCATAACTCAGAATCTAAATCCCTATATATACAAATCTCCAAATCTCTGAATCCAAATCTCGATGTATCCCTCCTCCTTTCTTCTTCGCTTGTGACAATATTCCCATATAATTATTCCTTCTTTTCTTTCCTCCCAGCCTAACTCTACAAATAAAATGGTAGAGTGCTACACTACTTGCTCATTTTTAGATAAATACAAGATGAACGCAGAGAGAATTATTATTATTATTATTATTATTTATTTCATTTATACCCCGCCTATCTGGTCTTGCGACCACTCTAGGTGGCTTCCAAACAACATAAAACAACAGATAAAATCACAAAATTATTACAAAAACAATTTCCATAACAATTATAAAACAAAAAATAAAGATAAATAGAAAAAGTAAAAAGATCAGAATTGAAGTCACTTATCCTCAAGGACAATAAAAGCAACTTCTATAGGATATTGTGAACACTATGTAAGACAGGGGTGAGTAAGCTCTGACTCTCCAGATATTGGTGTATTGATACTTTCAGGGGCTCTCATGGATGGGAGTGTTGGGAATGGACGTCCAGCAATGAACGGTGGGCCAGAAGTTGTCCAGGCTCAACACCGGGCTTCGTGACTTAATCCAACACTCTTGTAATTTTTAGTTACTCAATTTGCCATTGTGACTCTAATACCCTCCTCTGTTATTCTAGATGTGTTGTGTAAGGCAACACTACTGAAGAGAAAAAAAATATATTTCAGGACCTTTGAACAACTTTCAGAAAGGTGAAGAACAAAATTGCTTCCTATTTGCCTGTTTTCCTGCTCCCCATCAAGAAATCTTGGTGGTTGACCTACTGGTGGACATAAGGAGGCCAAAGGCAGGACACTAATGCTTTATAAATAGTTGATTGCCCACTCCCAGTTACATTGATTTAGCATAATAATATAAAAAGCTTTGTCGTATTATCGACATAAAAGGTTTTGTCTGAAAGTACAGGCTGGCTAGAATCTCACTCTGAGCATTCCTATATCATCCCAGGTGGCTTTTTAGATCATACCAATTAATTCTTCCTCCACCCAAATCAGTTCAACCAAAGTGTCCTGCAACTGGGAAGAAACCAAAACTCTAACCTCAGTTTCCCGTGGATAATATTTGACAAATAATGCCCAGAATTCTAGTACTTAAGCATGCTGGTGCAGTGGAAATCACTGTGCCAAATTGCCACTAGTTAAGAAGTCAAGACTTGTACTTCTCATTATGCATGAGTTTCACAACTTGGCATGTGACGAGAAATACAAATGGATGCACTTCACAGCTGGAATTAAGAAACTCCTTCAGTTCTTGTTGATGTTATAAAATCTACCAAATGCATTTTCTATAGAAACACTCCCTGTTTTTTTTGGATGTGATTACATAGATGCTTGACTATTTGATCCCATGGTTCCGTAGGAGACAAAGAACTCAATAGGAAGTTCAAAAATTTAGCTCTATCATTTTCAAAACATTTTCAAGGGTGATAATGGCTTCTGCATCCATATTTATTGCTGGAGGCAGTGGATTGGGGGACTATAATATTTTACGGCCTCCCTAGTCTCCAAGGTAGCAAAGGAAGTTATGTACATACACTGGTACGATACATTCTAGGTTCGATCACTTTGAAAGCCTTGCAATAAAGTACACATACAATGGGATAACTAAGTTGTTTTCTTTGACATCAACAAACAGCTCAGTTAGCAATGGCATCTAACATTGATTTTGTTAGTCTGGTTGTAGACTCCACAGGAGTGCTTTTAACTAATAGGAAAAAGAAATGCACTGAACATCTACTGCATAATTTTACAGTCCAGACATCTGACAAGGAAAGCTGCGCCAATTATTAGTTCATCTTTTTTTTTCTTCCCTGGTGCCATTAAACAAACTTATTAAATGGGACTCTGAATCATGTCTGGCATATAATTCCACATACACCAGCTATTGGTGGTGATTGGGGATGTGAACCAAGGCACAGCTCACTATTTGTCTTAAGCTTCCCTAAAAAAATTAATCAACCAGGTAGGAATTTAGGAAAACTGTCCTATGCTGGGCCAGCCTCTTGAGCCCAGCATTGTCTGTTCTGGTCGGCAATGGCAGTCTGAAGTAGGGATATGAATCTTGCAGCCTTTCACTTTCAGCAAGAAAGGAAGAGAGTAAAAGCACATACCTCTTTTCTCCTCATAGTGAGATTTCTCTGTACAAAGCCACACACCTTCCCACCCTCAAAAAAACTCCTTGCGGAATTTCTTGGATGTTTCATGGTCATTTTTAATCTGGGTGAAAACAAATTTGGAAAGAATTATAGCAAATCCTGTGCAAAAGGGCATCTTGCCTGTGCGAGAATCCTTAGAAAGGGCACTGAGCTGTGCAAAATTTGATAGTTCCTTGCACAAAAGAACACACAAAGCATAATCAAACAAGCAAAACCAAACATAGAAGCTAAGACCTGGCATCTCATTTCATGGGAAGTTGGGAAATTTCAGTGGTTCAGAGGAAGACTTGGTGAGGAGTCTCAGCCTGGTAAGATTTAGAGAATCACCAAGGCCACCAACTTTTTCAGGTACTTTCCACATTCCTGATAGAGGGTCTTTCCCATCACCCTCTACCTGATCTTTTGGGCTGGGGATGCTGCCAAATTGACTTGGGCCTTTTTGCATGGTTGAGATGTTCTCTGATAGTTGGCTTTGGCACTGTGGTCCCCACAGTCCTCTTCTACCAAGGACAGTCCTTTGCTTGAAGGACTAACAGAAGACAATCCTTCCTTTGAAAGTGTCCTTTGTTTGATGGGCTGTTCAGGTGAAGTCTAATTTAATGTTAAAGACCATAAGAATGGAGACAGAGATCTTGAACTACTCCATCTGCAGTATGTTTAGGGACGTAGTGGCGCTGTGGGTTAAACCGCAGAAGCCTCTGTGCTGCAAGGTCAGAAGACCAGCAGTCGTAAGATCGAATCCACGTGATGGAGTGAGCTCCCATCGCTTGTCCCAGCTCCTGCCAACCTAGCAGTTCAAAAGCATGTAAAAATGCAAGTAGATAAATAGGTACCACCTCAGTGGGAAGGTAACGGCATTCCGTGTCTAGTCACGCTAGCCACGTGACCACGGAAACTGTCTACGGACAAATGCTGGCTCTATGGCTTGGAAACGGGGATGAGCACCGCACCCTAGAGTCGGACACGACTGGACTAAATGTCAAGGAGAACCTTTACCTTTACCTTTACCTTTACCATCTGCAGTAAGCAGCTTCTAGATAGTAGACTTAACAACAGGCACACAGTCCACTTGGTCACAGTCTTTCATGCCTAAGAGAGATGCCATGGAATTCTGTTCAAAGTAATTTCCAATTTTGCTCTGTATATATAAATCAACACACACAATTTTATGCAAACCGTAGTCTTCCTTTGTCGTCTTCTTCTTCTTCTTTTTGGAAGCAGTCATGCTCCTTTTACTGATGTGTGAGTGGCCACCATCTGTGGCAGCCTCTCTGTTATTTCTGTCGGTATACTGCTGAAAGAGTTTGGTTATGATGTCATGTGATGGCCCCCAATATTTCACTTAAAAAACCCTCCCCTGCTTTTATTACTGGGTGGTGTTATGTCACAACATTGCATAAAAATTTGGGTTGTATATTACTGACTGAAAATAGGGAGTGAGTTTGGACTGGTAGTGCTATGGTCAATTATGTTATCACAGGGTTGACATTTCCATTTTCTTGGCCCTGACATATTGATTCTGTAGGCCTTATAGCCCATTTTGCCTCATAGTGGACCTTCTTTCACAAAAAGAATGTGGATGGAATCATGCTGCCACATTTTTTCATACAATGTAGCAATATCCAGGGATGGGGACTTGTGAGTTGCAACTCGCTGTTGAGTCTGACTTAAGTCACACCAGAGGTTTCAGGAGGAACTTTTGACTCAACTCGTGACTTGGACCCATTTGTCTGAGTTGCAGTGTCGAGTCCTTATGGGCCTCCCCACCTGCCGCTGCCACCTGTGCGCATGTGCTGTCCTATCAGCTGGGTAGCAGATACATGGGCAGAGGCAGCAGCCAGCTCCTGGAAGGGGTGCTGGACCTGATGCCTCTGAGGATGGTGGTGGTGGTGGCATCGGTGGTGGGCATCAGCAGCAGGCACTGGTGGAGGCGGCAGGTATGGAGGCATGAGCCAGCCTATCAGCTGGGCAGCGCATGTGTAGTCTGAGTCTTTGGGTCCAAGTCCCAAGTCCCAAGCCTTGGGGGTGGGGCAAATGACACAAGACTCAGACTCAAGGCTTGAGACACAGGACTCGTGGCAGAAGACTTGAACTTGGATTTGGGACTCAGGTCCAAAGACTCAGACTTGGGACTTGGTTCCAAAGACTTGCCAACATCTCTGACAGTATTTATAATTACCCATAAAACATACCCTGTGTGTTCACTTGTGTAGCATCATATGAAGAGGTTTGGATCAAATGACATGGAAGTCACATTATAATTTCAGCACATAACAGCTGACCAGGGCGAATGGATCACCAAGCCAAAATTGGTTACCAGGTCAAAATGCACTTTGTTTCCAGTCAACAAGGCAAACTCCATAAATATAGGGAGTATCAGCTGGAATCTCGAGATATCAGAAACCATGTCTAGAATGTCTAGGATGGGAAGTATCTGGACAATGAATGACAAAATGTTCACAGAACCAAGCAGTATTGCAGGAAGAAAGCATGTAGTTATTCAGACATTTTCAAGCAATAGCAATTCCTGGTAGCAGGCCCATTATTGTTTGGGCACCTTGAAATGTCCTTCGAAAGGAGCCGCTATGGCCTTTCCCCCCGATACCTATACATCCCTGAAGTTCCTACTGTATTAAATCAGGGAAGTTCAAAAATAAATGCAACAAAATTTGCATGCTCTATATGATCATGAGCTTGGTCTATACATCCATGAGCATAACACAATGGGTGAAACGCAGTAATAGAATTCCTAATCAATTGTATATAGGTGTTGACTCACCAAATCACCACGGATTCAACAGGCCTACTCTAGTTGTGACTTACTATCATTTCATTCAATGATTCTTCATTGTTTTCTGTCGTTGCTCATATTCTTCATAATTCTTTCAGCAGCAGATATAAACCAGGGTTATTCTATGAGCATACAGATATATTTCCAGGTGCCAATTCAAGGAGTTAATGCTTATCTTTAACTTAAAAGTCTAAAGGATGTGCAGCACAAATATCTGAATGAATACTCCTTCTTATTTCAATGCACCCATGAAATAAGATTACCCAAGGAGGCCCTTGACTTTGTGCCTTTTAAAAGGAGGCAAGGGTCATTTACAAAAGAGAGGGTCTTAAATTGAATGAAGGAATGACAGATGTAAAATATATACTACTCCATGTGTGTATAATCATTTGCCACTTTTATCATTTCTATGATTTCAAGAGATTCCTCAACTTTAAAAGTATTGTATTACTTCCTATAACATGAGTAAGTGATTCCTTAAGGTCCTTCCTGCCCTCTTCTCTGATCTCACTCAGCCCCCTCCTCGTTCTGTTTTTCAGTATGATCTGGACTCATGCAGAACCATAAAGCAACGAATGGATCCCTTAGTGTAAACTTTCTGACAAAAGTATTCTAGCAACTAAAAGTGGGGGTGGGGGGGAGGTCTCATTTATTTCCCTCATTTTATGTCACTCATCAATCGAACATGAGACAACTCATTTCATTTCTGTGACATACCATGATGGACTTGTGTTGCAACCCTGACTTATTTTGAGAACTTCAATTTCTCAAGCTGAAAGCTTGAACGTCCCATGCTTGGAAGGGCTATTGATCTGATGGAGATGGACGGCTCCAGAGAAACTGATACATTCCTTACAGCACTTTTCACTGACCACTTCATAATGTAGACTTTTTCTTGGTATTTTCTGGCATCTTTTTAAAAGAATTCTTTTGTTACTTTGTACTTTGTTCCTGGATTTTATTGACAACCACACTCTCCCAGATACTCAGATTACTGCGTCGAGAATGCCAACTTTCTTAAACAATTGCATTAGTTCAAACAATATGTTTTCTACTATGCCAGGGAATGCTTGATTTGGCTAGGATAAATATTGCTATCATGCAGAAAAGGGAAAGAGAGAGAACAGGCAGGCAGGCAGCTGGGTAGGGTATGGCATGAAGCTCCAGGGTGACAAGGAGGTGATGGTGGTACCACCATGAAAATGGTAAAGGAGGGAGATGGTGAAAGAGGCATAACATCTAGGTGAGGCAGGTAGTTGTAAAGGAAAATAGGCAGCAACAGCAGGAGCAGCACTTCATGGGAGAAGTGGGACAATCTGCACACTTGATGACTTGCCATGCCACTTGAGGTGGGTGGCATGACTGCCTCACTCTGCCTGATAATATAACCAGCCGTGCCTTCTCGACTCCCTCAGATACCCATATGGATTGATGAGGAGTTCTCTAAAATGGTGTGGGAGGTGGTGTTGCAAGGGTAATCAAAAATAACCACCTTCATCTCTCCTCCAGATCAACAGCCTTAGACTGTGGCTGGTAGGAGTCCTTCCATTCCCTATCCATGAAGACTGGATCCAAGCCATTGTTTAAAAATCAAAGCACTCTGTTTCAGTCTTTTTATTAGTTGAGGGTATAAAACAAATCTCTTTCTGCCCCATTACTTTAAACTAAGTTTTAGCTATGGATGTCTCCTAGACTAAATTGGCTGCCCTCAGTGGAGCCACTTCTCTCCACCTTGCAAGCCAGTACCTGAGGCAAAAGATAAGTGTCGATGGACACAACTTCAACCAAGGGACTAATAGACTTGGCTGTAGGCCATTTGAGAGAACATTGCTCTCTCTTATCTCCCTCTCCAAACTGGCCTTCTTGCAAAGGTCATTGGATATGAGGGGCTAGATCCCATTTGAGTTCCATCTAGAGTATACCCATTAAAATTAATAGTACTTATGTAGCTGGGACTAAAATGAGATTTAGCTCCTGGCATTTAAATCTGTTCTCTGGGATGCAGTCATTCAAATTCAGAATGTAATCTTTGGGAAGTCAAGTATCTGATTAATGAAGATATCTTGTTTCCCTCTCTGTCCATACAAATAAGCTTTGGTTTGTGGGAGGAAGAAGGAACAGGAGAAGATAAGCCTGGTGCACCGGATCGGGGTTACCTCTATATACTGTATTAAGTAGTAGAGGTGTGCCAATTTTGTGTTTTTGGACAAAGAGTCCCAAAGTTGCCCAGCCAGCATGGTCAAGGGAATTCTGGGAGTTTTCATCTAAAACACCAACTGGCATGCCTCTGTTATTACCTAAAATCGCCAACAGGGCCTAAGTAAAAATAGAGCAAAAAAACAGGCAGCGGAGAGGAGCTGATGTATGGCTGAATGAAGGATCAAACTAAATGTTAACAGAAATGTTTCTTCCCGGGAATTGGCCCATTTTTCTACCTGCAGTGTGATTTCCTCAAGGATACGAACCACGGCAATCATATTTGCAAATCAAACCTGTTCTTATCTACAGTGACTACAGAACAAAGCAAGCCGGCAATGCAAGATACAGATGTGGTAGAAGCATGTGCTACAGCAAACACACATTTTTCAACTCTTCAGGTGTACTGCTTCTAAACACAGCCTGAGTGTCTCATCTGACCCTAAATCATAGAGCCCAGGATGTCATGTTGTAAGCATGTGTTGCTGGTGCTGCTTATTGAACAAAAACATGTGATAAAAGTTTAAAATGCCACTTCATCCACTTACCACTTCAATAATAAGTTTACCTTGCCATGTTTAGGTAAACCAGTTGAATACAATTGATACTGTCAGACAAATTAAGCACTGTAATTCTATGCAAGTTGACTGTGTTTGCATGGAGGATCACCCTCAAGGGATTCCAGACTACCTAATGTTTTCTTGACACAGGAAACTGCAGTCTAATTCATAGAAGCATGCTCAGTACTTGTTGTTAGTCACAACGGTACATGTGGTGAGTAACAGCAGTTGAATGTGTGACTTGACTCAGTCAGATGTAAATGCAATATCTCCACCCCTTCCAAACTCCTTTCCTCCCCCTTTCCTTCACCACCCATCTAAACTACTTTCCTCCCCCCTTTCCTTTCCCACCCCTTTTATACTCCTTTCCGTGTCCGAAAAGCACTGTAATCTATGCACCCGGATAGGTGGGGCTCGTTAGCACTGGAAGCATCTAGGAGAAGGAAAATTCCAATTTCAAACCTCCACTGCCTTGTGGCTATATCCACCAATGGAAAAGGCTTCAGGAGTTAACCTGGAGGCAAAATCCGTAGCCGGAGTCCCGGAGGCAGTTCGTGACTGTGTACAGTCACGCTCTGGCAACTCCTGCAACGTCGCTGGAACCAGTTGTATTGGCTCTTGCCTTTCCATTGGACTATTTTTAGTGATGTGGAGAGGGAGGATTTTCTGCTTGGGTAACAGTCTATCCTCCATATTATTTTACCCAGGCTTCGTGCTCTGGAGAGGACACTCCAGCTTCGCATACAGCGTTGAAATAACACGGGAAGTGGCAGTTACTGATTATATGTCTTTGCTCAATTGGCATAGAGCGTGATGCCAGGGACTACTTCTGATGGTGGGAGAGGTCATTGCACCTCACTAGGTAGCTACCGTCCGCCTTAAGCTGGGCAGCCCCCAGCCAGTAAGGTGCTGCCTCGCCACGGTCTGTTAACCTCACGGGGTGTGTGGGGTTTAGGGTGAAAGCCGACCAGCAGATCGATAACCCTGCACCATGCAATAATCATAAGAAAACTTCTGCCCTAAAGCTGGGCACCTGGAATGTTCGGACAATGACCCCTGGCTACGAGTATTCTGCAGGAAATAGATGACACGCACAAGACAGCTGTCATTGACATGGAATTGCGTAGGCTGCAGATGGACATTGTTGCCCTGCAAGAGATGAGACTGCCAGACTCGGGAACTTTCAAAGAAAAAAAATTCTCCTTCTGGCAGAGAAAACCATTGAACGAGACCAGGGAATATGGTGTTGGCTTTGTGGTTAGAAATACTCTGCTGAGATCCATTGTTCCACCTACTGTGGGGAGTGAAAGACTCCTGTCTTTTCAGCTCCACTCATCAGCAGGACTGGCCACCCTCATTAGTGCATATGCACCAACACTGTCATCTACAACAGGAGTCAAAGACAAATTCTATGATGATCTAGTAGCTACTATCAAAAAAAAATCCCTGAGAGAGAGCCGATGTTCATTCCTGGAGACTTTAACGCTGGAGTTGGTGCTGATCACAATTCTTGGCCCACTTGTCTAGTCTGGTTTGGCATTGGGAAGATGAACAAAAATGGCCAGCGCTTGCTGGAGTTCTGCTGTTATTATGGTTTTTGTGTCAGCAACACATTCTTTAATACGAAGCTTCAACACAGAGTTTCCTGGAGACATCCAAGATTGAAGCATTGGCATCAGCTCGATTTGATCCTCACTAGACACTCTAGCCTTCCTTGTATTATGATCACACGCAGTTATCAGGGTGCTGATTGCGATACTGATCACTCCCTGGTGTGTAGTAGAGTAAAACTGCAAACAAAGAGATTGTATCACACGAAAAAGGAAGGAAGACCACGTATTGACATCAGCAAGACTCGCGATCTAAGAAAAGTGGAGGAATTTGCCCAAGCGCTTGAGGAAACCATTCCAGGCCCGGCTGTTGCAAATGCACCTGAACAATGGGAACATTTCAAGAATGCTGTTTATAACACCGCCTTGTCCACATTTGGCAAGAAGACCAAAAAGACGGCCGACTGGTTTGAAGCCCATTCGGAGGAGTTGATGCCAGCCATCGAGGATAAGAGGAGAGCTCTAGCAGCATACAAAGCCTGTCCTAGTGAGTACAACTTGCAGGTTCTTCGAGTTGCTCGTAGCAAAGTCCAACAGACTGCCAGGAGATGTTCTAACGATTATTGGCTTCAGCTCTGCTCTCAGATACAGACAGCGTCAGACACAGGTAACATCAAGGGAATGTATGACGGTATCAAGCAGGCTTTAGGTCCAATACAGAAGAAATCTGCTCCTTTGAAGTCTGCTACAGGTGTGATCATCCAGGACTGAGCACAGCAAATGGAATGCTGGCTGCAGCACTACTCTGTTTCAGATAGAATGTAGTAACCGAAGGGGCATTAAATAACATTGAGTGCCTGCCTGTCTTGGAAGAGTTGGACAGCGAACCAACTTTAGCAGAAATAAAAGTGGCCTTGGATTCCCTTGCCTCTGGCAAGGCACCTGGGAAGCATAACATCCCTGTTGAAGTGCTGAAGTGCTGTAAAGAGATCATCACGACCGAGCTGTATGAAATCTTTTGTATTTGCTGGAGGGAAGGTGGAGTACCACAGGACATGAAGGATGCAAACATCATCACATTGTATAAGAACAAAGGTGACAGGGGCAACTGCAATAACTCCTGTAGATCTCCTGTATGGAGAATTAGTGCAGGGAAAGCGCCCCAGAGGGAGACCACAGCTGCGATACAAGGATATCTACAAGCGGGATCTGAAGGCCTTTGGAATGGACCTCAACAGATGGCAAACTTTGAAATCTAAGCGTTCAGCCTGGAGGCAGGCGGTGCAGCATGGCCTCTCCCAGTTTAAAGAGACACGTGTTCAGCAGGCCAAGGCAAAGAGGCAGTCCCGAAACCAGCAAAATCAGGGAGCTGGACAGGGGACAGATTGTATTTGTCTTCAGTGTGGAAGGGATTGTCACTCTCGAATTGGCCTTCTCAGCCACAGTAGATGCTGTTCCAAGACCTCTATTGAGAGCATGTTACCAAAGTTTCTCGAGACTGAAGAATGTCTACACAGCTGATAGAAGAGCCATCGTTAACTGTTTTGGGGCTGGGTCAGCATGAAATGCACTCAACCAAAAATGCATCGAGCATGCACCTGCCCTCTACAGCCAAAGGTGAATTCCCTGCTTACTTTTCCCAGGAACCTTCTCCATCTAGCGCATGGCTTGCACAGAAAGCAGGCAGAGATATTGAGCAAGGGAGCCTCCTCCTCCTCCTCCTCCATGGCTCACTTGGCTGTTCCAAGAGGCTGCACCATCTCCCCCATTCTGCTATTGGCCTTGTGCCTTGACATACTCAGCCAGCTCACTGCAGCCCAGTCTCAGCCAGGCCCACCAGGGCACAGGGAGGGAGGAAAGGGAAGGAGATGTGAGAAGTGTGATCTTGGGGCAGGGGGTACCCAACCATGTGATTCCCTGAAATATAATGAGGTTGTGAATCCTATAAGTGCAGAATGACACACACCAAGAATTAAATAGGTGCCCAGGTAGGGAATTTTGCACCTTCTAAGTTTTGGTGTCCTGGCTCAAAGCCCAAGTCATCTCACCCAAGCTACAGCTCTGACCGATAGGCACACATTAGATTAGGGGCAGCAGCCATATCGCTCAGGTTGATGTCTCCCTGCTATTTTTCTTTTCATGCTAATGAAAACATCATTAACAATAATGGATTTGCTGAGGGGATGCAAGACCTTTTCTATAAACAGCCCACCCATTGTGTCTCAAAGAAATTGATAGATACCTCTTCCCTGCCGTACTCACACTACGGGCAAAAAGTGTAGGAAGGAGTTGCACAGGCAGGGTTCCAGGGAACAAGGATGTCTGTCTATGAAGAGCCCCCCCCCCCCCCGTGCAGTTATTTACATGGATGGTGGAGCCAGGGGACCCATCAGAATGGGGCCCGAAGAATGATCCTACAGATGCAGCCTGCATGTTTTACCCATTGCAAATGTAAGGTGCGAGGGGAGCGATGGAGTCACAGAGCACTCTAACGCCGCTTTGCTAGAGCTACAAAAATGGCTGAACAAACAGCAAAGAACATGCTTGGTAAATAAGCTGTATTCATAAGCACATGCTCCCCCGTGTCTCATGCTTTAAGAATACAGCCACTCCCACAAGTCTCAAAGATATAAATATGCAATTTGATACTTGAAAGATCTGGAAAGAAAATTGTTCAGCTGAGTTCTGTGCCAGTTCTATTTTGTCACAGCAGGCTGGCTTATCCATTGGTTTTCTCTAAAAAGCCAACTACTATTCGATCAAAGCCACTGCTGTCTTGTTAATTACTTGAAAGCACACACAAAAAAGCCCAGAAAAACAAAACAGCTATTAAAGGTTTTCATGATACTGTTAAGAACCTTGCTGGTGAAATTGAGGTATGAACGGCCCTTGGTCATACTCTATCTCCAGACATTTTTGATGACATTTTAAATTCATATGGCTCGCCTTTTGCTTTGTTGTCACTGCAGAAATTGCTGCTCCTTATGCAGAGAATTATTGACAGAGTTTACAGGGAAGCTTTCGTTCTAAATAGGGATATGCACAGACTTCCCCACCCAGTCCATGCCCAAACAATTGGCACACAGATCAGGGCAGGCCCCACCCCTGTGCCCTTTTCGTGCCACTTTGATGTGATTGCTGTCTGGGCCTGGGATGGTACTTTTGCATTTCTGGTTCTGCCTGAAGACTCCATTGCTACAAATGGAGAAATGCAAACAGGAAGGCCAGGTCATAGATTGAGTGCTGCGGGCAAGATAAAGGGGTGTTAGCTGCAGCACACAGAGCTGGGCACTCAGTTTTATTTTCATTTTTCTCCTTTTCCCCAGCCACTAAGTACAAATCAGCACCCAGGGCAGCCACCAGGAACGGATGGAGTGAGATACTTTAAAAGAGCAATTGGCACAGTCATCTTTGATTCTTTCTTAAAAGGACAATGTAAGGAACCTACTTCTTGTATATTTTCCATCCTTTCTCTTTCACCATCCTTCCTTTTCTCTAGATTTGGAATTTAGTGCTGCATCCACAGATTTTGATGCCTTAATCAATAACATTCCAGCAGGAAAGGCATGGAAGGATCATTTCCAAGATAAAGAGCATATTATTCTTCATTGATACTAGTGGTGGGCACGAACTGCCAAACTGGCAATTAGTGCCAATTCGTACTTTGGCTGAACAGGTGTTTGGGACTTCCCAGCCCCATTTCCTCTGGCAGATGCACACTCAGAGGCCGCACGTGGGTGAGGAGGGGCAAGAAAGCCACAGTTTGTTTGTTTGTCTCTTCCTTCCTTCCTTCCTTCCTTCCTTCCTTCCTTCCTTCCTTCCTTCCTTCCTTCCTTCCTTCCTTCCTTCCTTCCTTCCTTCCTTCCTTCAACACAATTCTGTCATTGCTAAGAAGCTCTGGTGGTGAGGTTTTTATCAGAAGAGTGGCTCATGCAATTTCCTGTCACAGTGCCCCACTTAGAATTCCGAAAAATAGCATATTGGGGGGGGGGGGGTAGGGGGAATGGTGGCCAGTAACAACTTCAGCTCCTCCTGTCATTGTGAGGATACTCCATTTAGAGAAAGGAAGAGGGGGACCCTGCTGACACCACAATTTTTCTGGTCAGTCCAGTCCTGATTTTTTCTGCCCCATCATCTAATGACTCTCTCAATTTTTCTCCTTCAAAGTGGGAGATATATTTGATTTGGTTCCAGCTCAGCAAGACATTGCTAATAATATTCCCTGTTCCATGCCTCCCATTATGTTTCAAAATATCAAATATGTCATTGGTGGGGAAACATCAGGAACAACATGTTCAGTCAAATTCTTAGAAAGAAAGGCTCAGGAAGTGCTAACTGACATAATCTAAAAGCAAGTGAAGTTACTCAGTACCTGCCATGATGAGGCCCATAATATTTGCACGTCAAATATGACATCGGCAGAGATCTAAAATATTACAGCATCCGTTATAAAAATACAGAATGTTTCTGATTGAAACTGCATGTGTTCCAATGAAAAATATTACATCTTGAAAGCACTTCTGACAAGTGTTCAGTTTGGAGGTTAATGGCAACATCTGAGGTGTGGGTGTCAGAATAAGGGGGAAATTGGCACTGCATGTAGAATATAGAGGGCAAGAAACCAAGAAGCAGTCATAGTCAGATGACACTATATTGGTAAGGAAGGTAAATAGTGTGAAGATGCAAAATGACTTAGAGCAGTATAAAGAAAAGAGATGAAAAGTGAAACGTTTAACACATCAAAATTCGATCACCACCATTATTGTCAGGTAGAGCTTGATGTTTTACACCATACAAGATTTTAATGTTCACTGGTAGGTATCAATGTAAATCATGGAAGGTAAGAAATACTGAGGATAGCAGTCTGATACTAGCTGGCATTTTGTATTCCAAGGAAATGGAGCCACCAAATACTTGAAGATTTTGGAGATAAATCTATATCCTGGTGTTGTTTGAGTTTTTACGATCTTTCATGTTCTCTCTACTAGGTGTGGCTGGGGACCTTTTTCCCTCTCTAGAGTCTGTTGAAAGCCTTCAGTCTGTTAGTATGCTGTTGATCTGTTCACAACTGTAAGTAAAGAAATTGATTTTTATTCTTTCCACTACTAGAGTAAGTTATTGAGTTTAGAACTATTCCGGTGGTTCATGCTGGTTCATTTTTCAGCCGAACAAGTATTTGGCATTTCCCAGCCCTGCCTCCTCCAGCAGATGCCCACTCAGAGGCAATGCCTAGAGGAGGTGGGGCAGAGAAGCCAGGGCACTGCCTCTGAGTGGGCACCCACTGGAGAAGGCAGGGCTGGGAAGCACCAAACACCTGTTCATCTGAAAAACAAAGCAGTACGAACCCTTGAACTGGCAGTTTATGCCCATCTCAAATTCAGTTATTGAGACTGTAAGTGCCAATTGATGAGAAAAGAGAGCAGACTACTCTGGAGAACTTCAAGCTATACTGCTCTGTGAATCCCTGCATTTCTGCTGTGCATCTAGAGGAATTTAATCCAAATTCAAAACTATGCAACTGTTTTTTTACTTAACTTACATGTTATAAGAGAAGTTCTCCTATTTAGCTTCTTAGCTGAAAACTGTTGACACAGCTGCTTAGTCAAGTAATTTCCTTCCATGTTCAATACATATTCCTTCTTTTTGTCTTTTCCCCAGACTCATGTATGCAGGGGCATTCATAAAATGCATATACAGGGTATCATCCACCTTACACATTTTATTTATTTACTTCATGGAGTGAAGGAAGGAAAGAAGCTCCATAACATACACCTGAAATATATTGGGATGTAATCCAGAAAGTCCCAGTGAGGTGATGATAAATTACTACATTTGATACATTAAAAAGGGTGTCTGTTTATAAATTGGTGGTAAATATAGTCAGCTCTGGGTTCTGACAAGTGGTATTTTGTTTAGTGACAATGAAATATTTTGCATTTTCACAACAATTATTGCTTTTCTGCAGGATATTTCTAACTCTGAAACATAGCTAGATTTTGGAAATTACTGATATCAACTATATATGTGTATTAATGTATTCCTCCTTTGAAAATGTTGCTGTGGTGCTTGATAAGGATAACCTAAGCCCGAATGTGTATAAATAATGTAAATTGCAAAATGTAGCAAAGTTTTGTAGCAAATGCTTGTTTTAGTTTTTTTTAATTGATGTTTTTAATTTTATTGCTTTTTTGGACTGTAAAACACTCAGAGTAGATTCATCTAGATGGGTGATATAAAAGCCAAATAAATAAAATAAATAAATAAATAAACAAACCAAAGGAGACTCCCAATTTAAGAAGCAAGAACCAATGGCTTGGATCCAAGGCACCAATATCATCCTCTACCTCCTGCCCAGAATTGCTATGGAAAGAAGCCATAAGCCCAGTTGAGAAGTTCTAGAAGAGTATTAATTAAACCCATGATTACAGTGACCACACTTGCTTACTCCATCTCTGTTTTTTGTCAGCTTCTATTCATCATGGAGGTTTTTCAGGGAAAAAAAGAGGCTTTCCATAAGATCTGGAATATAGTGTTAGATCTAGGGCAGAATTTTACCCCTTATAACTTTAGCCCTCATAAGGGTAAGGAAACATGCACTCAAGAGTATTTTCTAAACACAAAAGAATCCAAATGTATTGAGGGTTAAAGGTAGTTATAGTTAAGATTAACATTAGGGTTTAATGTACACAGCTTGTATTGTCTGACCCCACTGGGAATTCCACAGTTTCCTCCTAAAGGGCCAAGCTACTGATGACCAGTATATGCACAACATCATGGTTCATCAAAACATGGCACACAACATATTTTCTCCTAACACATTACATTGTTTGGAGGGGGAAAAAAATACCCAGCGGCAAAATGCAGTGGATTGATTGGGACAACTCTAGTCCCAAGTGCCTGAGACTCAAGGGTATGGTCTAAAACCATTCAGGTGGCAACGCCACAGGAAGCCTCCCTTAAAAATTTAGTTCTATTCAGATTCTGCAGCAAAGTGTGACCCCAGAGAGACGAATAAGTCTTGTCCTATTAGATGAAGGTTAATATTGGGTTGGTGTCACATGGAGTAACCCATTAGCCAAACCTTTAATCATCTACTGTTTTTGTAGATCCTGTTTGGTCAAGGGTAGATCATATTTTTTTTATATATTTAGGTCAGGTTAAGGGGAGTGAGAGCATGTATTTCTATTTTGCAGTCGGACACGACTGGACTAAATGTCAAGGGGAACCTTTACCTTTACCCTACTAATGTCAGGTTTTGCTTCTCTTAAGTACAGTGGACAGAAACAGAAGACAACCAAACCCAGGCAAATAGAATATGATACCCTTGGTCTACTCCTTCTTTTTTCTAGGTGTCCATAGGTATGCCTGAATGGAGATTTTATTAACCTATAGTTGAGTAGAAATACATTTTTTAAAAAATCAGTTACCATAGTATCATGAAATAGATTGCAGAGTGCCAGTATCTAACAGACAAAAGTATCATGTCATAAAAACTGCTGAAGAAAAAGGTTTTGCAATTCCATCTAATCTGCTGCATGGAGAGCAATTTATCTTATTTCTACTTTGTTTGCCCCACCAACAGGACAAGTGAAATGACAGATTTAACCACAGGTGCAGTGATGCACATGATGTCTCAGGGTCACGACCTTTTCATCTCCCTGCATTCCTCTTTCATATTGACATACCCATTGTGCCCAGATATGCTCTTTCTAAATGTAACTATGTTGTTGTGCATCGATATATACATTCTCAGTGCACATCTGTTTCGGAAGTAAATCCCGTCCACATCTATGGGACTTACTCCCAAGAAAGTGAGCATAAATTAAGAAACTGCTTCAAAAATAAAATAAAATCCTGCTGATTAGGTCCTATACACTTTACATTCGGTTTCCTTCGGTTTCAAGTTGTCAAAAGGTAAGTATTCCAATGTCCATCTGAACATGAATGTCTGTTAAGCAAGGTAAAATTCACTTAGCTGTCTTCCTCCTTCCCCAGGACCTAGATATCTCCTGAGTCCTGACATTTTGCTTGAAGTAGAAGCATCAGATTCACTGTAATTTTAACTTCAGAAAAAATCAAGTGTAACATAATTAGTATTAAGATGCACACTGTCTTTCGAAAAATGTGTGAAGATGGACTGAATCAGTGGATTTTCTGCCCCTACTCCACCTCCCACTTGCTTTCCAGCTTGGTTTACTAAACTTTACTAGGATTGTGTGTATCTCTGTGTGAATGTGGATGAATGCCTGCAATCTTCTTCTATGAGCTTTGAGTGGCTAGGCCAGAATTAGTGTGCTATAGGCTGTCTTTCTCCCCCTGTCTTTTCCTCCTCCTTTTTACTTGCTGATGTGGAAAGGCATCTGTGGGCAATAGCATAATCCCTCTGTGTGCCTCTGCAATTGGACCAAGCTAGACTTCCCAACACCTCCCATCCTCCTTTTTCTTCTCTTTCCACAGACAGCAACATGGGCTGATACTAGAAGTGCTGGACTTTGTGCCACCAGTATTCTGAGGGAGAGAATCCTTCTGTGTTTCTGTGACTCTCACCCTCCTAAGCCAATCAGCTCTTAACATTTACTTGCTTCCGCCCTCTCCCCCTTGACAGCAACACAATAGTGTATTTGACCTGTTATTGTTGGCCTCTGTGCCACAATTTTGCCCTCACTCTTTGCCCTCACTCATGTAAGGTGAGACACTGGAGAACATTGTTTGTTGTTGTTTAGTCATTAAGTCGTGTCCGACTCTTCGTGACCCCACGGACCAGAGCATGCCAGGCCCTCCTGTCTTCCACTGCCTCCCGGAGTTGGGTCAAATTCATGTTGGTCGCTTCGATGACACTGTCCAACCATCTCGTCCTCTGTCGTCCCCTTCTCCTCTTGCCTTCACACTTTCCCAACATCAGGGTCTTTTCCAGGGAGTCTTCTCTTCTCATGAGATGGCCAAAGTATTGGAACCTCAGCTTCAGGATCTGTCCTCCCAGTGAGCACTCAGGGTTGATTTCCTTCAGAATGGATAGGTTTGTTCTCTTTGCAGTCCAGGGGACTCTCAAGAGTCTCCTCCAGCACCACAATTCAAAAGCATCAATTCTTTGGCGGTCAGCCTTCTTTATGGTCCAGCTCTCACTTCCATACATCGCTACTGGAAAAACCATAGCTTGGACTATGTGGACCTCTGTCAGCAAGGTGATGTCTCTGCTTTTTAAGATGCTGTCTAGGTTTGTCATCACTTTCCTCCCAAGAAGCAGGAGTCTTTTAATTTCGTGGTTGCTGTCACCATCTGCAGTGATCATGGAGCCCAAGAAAGTAAAATCTGTCACTGCCTCCATATCTTCCCCTTCTATTTGCCAGGAGGTGAGGGGGCCAGTGGCCATGATCTTAGTTTTTTTGATGTTGAGCTTCAGACCATTTTTTGTGCTCTCCTCTTTCACCCTCTGGAGAACATACTTCCAGTCATTTCTCACTTTCACCTCAACCAACATAGTGCAACACCATTTTATTGACCTTCACACATCAAGCTTCTACTTTTTTGTTTGCACCATTGATCTGTCAGCCTCAGATGGTTCTTTGGGAAAATTTGTCCTATTTTTTTTTCACTGTCACCTCAACCAGCCAGTTTAATGTCTACCTACCTACTTGTCTCCATACATCTAGCTCCGGATGGAAGCATAGGAGACAGGCAGAAAGAACAACATCCAGGATCCCAGAGCTACATCATTGAGCCAGTGTGAATTTTCCAGTGGAAGTGTGTGTGTGTGTGTGGGGGGGATGACACCATCAGCACCCATTCCTTTAGTCTCCCAAGTTCTCTAAGCTTCCCAAAGCCCATCACCAAGCTAATTGGAGAGATGGTGGCATTAAACAATTGTCCCTTCTCTGTGATTGACAACCTAGGCCAGTGGAGGCAAACCTTTTTGGGCTCGCGTGCCCAAAATGAGGGGGGGGGGGAAGAAACCAGTGGCTGCCGTGCCGCCCGGAAGTCCGGAACCGGAAGTGGCGGTTTCAGGGGGAATCATAGGGACGGACCCAGAGGACCAGGAAGTGGCTGCGGAAGAGGGAATCCCGGCTGCCGGCTCATAAGGTTTCCCTTCACAAGGGAGGGTGGGCGGGCCAACACTGGCGAACCATAAGAATGGGCTTCGCGTGCCACCTGGGGCACGCGTGCCATAGGTTCGCCTACACTGACCTAGGCTGTGGGAGACAGAAGAAGTGCCTGCGCTGTCCTACAAGCAGCCCTCTTGCAGCACCTTGGGCAGGGCTGTGTTGCCATCTCTCTATGAGGCATGCCAGAAGAACTTCCAGGTGTGTTTCAAAATGGGGTCAGTTGGTGTTTTGCCCACACTTACGTGTTTCCAACAGTTCACTGGAGGGAGCAGCCTGCAGACGTATCCTGCATTTTCCCATTGGACTGGTGAGCCTGAATATTGTTGGGCCCTTCTTCATGCCCAAGTCATAGAAGAGCTCTACATGCTACTGGAGAGCATGGCTGCCTCAAAGTGGATGGTGGAGAATTGCTCTCCTTAGTGATGGATTCAGGACCAAACATTATTAAGGCATTGCACAAAGCAGAGTTCATGGCCATCTGCTGTGTTGCTTACATTCTCCACCTCAACTTGAAGAACAATCTGGTGGACAGCAAGGTATTACCCAGCCCTTCAAAGACCATTTGTTGGACAGCTTCAGGAATATTTTGGGATTCTTGCTTCACAGTGGCGAGAGCAGAATACTGCTGCAGAAGAAAGAGGCTCAGCTGGAGGTCTCACAGCAAAAAACTGGTACAGGATATATCAACTCAATGTTACTCGACCTATGTACTGTATGCTTGAGTGCATGGCAGAGCAACACTGTGTTGTCCACAAACTATCCTGGACCAGGGACGTTGCTCTGCAGACCCCCATAGCCATACAGTTGTGGGATACCATTTCCAAGCTGCTGCTGCTGCTTGTGTTCCAGGCCATCTTTAATTTAAAACGGTCCCCCACAAAAATTTCTGTGGCTTCCTACAAATCCCTTTCAACCTGGGGAACCTTTTGAGAGCCCCGAGATAGGCAGAAAAGCCTTTTATATCTGGAAATCACACCGCTGACCTTGTCAGGATAGGAAACTTTAAACTAAAGATTAACATATGGGACTGATGACTTTCAGTCTTTAAGCATGTCAATGTGATTCCAGCCTGTCTTTGTTGCTTGCAAAAGGTCTTGTTTACACTCAGGCATAATTTCAGGTAAGACTGGAGAACAGCTGCCAGTCAGTACAGACCTGGGGCCCACAATGTGTTGAGCAAGGTAAGGATGTGAAAATCTCACCATCTCAGTTCCATTGTGTTTCTCCAAATCCTTGCTTCATTTTCTGCATGTCCTTTTGTTTGTGAGATTGAGGGGGGAGAAGGCGGATGGTAATTTGTGGGAAATTGGGCACTTCTAACAAATGCACGTGTTAATGCCCTTGTGAACATGTGAGCATTTCCTCATGTTTGTGTGCATTCCGAGTTGTTTGCATTTATCTGCATGGTAGCGCTGCGGGTTAAGCCGCTGAAGCCTCTGTGCTGCAAAGGTCAGAAGACCTGCAGTCGTAAGATCAAATCCACGCGACGGAGTGAGCTCCCGTCCCTTGTCCCAGCTCCCGCCAACCTAGCGGTTCGAAAGCATGCAAAATGCAAAAATGCGAGTAGATAAATAGGTACCACCTCGGTGGGAAGGTAAATGGCGTTCCGTGTCTAGTCACACTGGCCACGTGACCACGGAGGATTGTCGGTGGACAAACGCTAGCTCTATGGGTTGGAAACGGAGATGAGCACCGCCGCCTGGAGTCGGACACGACTGGACAAATTTTCAAGGGGAACCTTTACCTTTACCTTTATTTGCATGACGTAGACATTGTAGGCATCATTGTTGGGAGTTCTGTGTCTCTGCAGAAATGGGCTACAGTCCACAAAAGCTTGTGCCAAAGACTTTACTCTTTAAGGTGCTACATGACTCTTTGCTGGAGTTATTAATGTATAATTTTAAAAGGAAAATGAGGAGAAATCTACTCTTTCTAGTTTCTTCTCAGTAATAGGAAACTGAAAGAAGCACACCTTCAGTAATAATCTTGCCAAGCACACACTGGATATATTCTTGAATAATATTAGTTTGTATTCTCGAATATTAGTTTGCTTTCCATCCCACAGGCACCACTGTGCTCACAGACATCTCCTGTCTGGATCCCTGAACCTTTGGAGTTCATCATCATCACCATCATAATCTATTGTACAGTAGGTCACTTCACCTTTAAAATTATATATTTTTAGATTTTTTCTTTTAATATTTTTAGATCATGGATAAGTGAATCAGTGGATACTGATCCCACAGATATGGGGATCCTGCTGTATTTTGTTTAAGTTCAACAATTTAATGCACAGAATAGTGTGCTGAAAAGTCAAGTGATGCCCTCCAGCATCATATTTCATTCCACAAATGCCTCTGACCCTAGAAGTGTTACACCATGAAAAAGGTAGGTTCCGACATGTTGAACTGGTCTCATCATGTGCCACACCTTCCTTTTTATATGTTTGGTTGCATCATATTTGTGTTGTGTTTCTGCTGCAAAGTTAAAAACATGAGCAAAAAATAGTTTTTAAAAACCCTCATTGATTATGGTTTTCACTTTTGAATAGGTGTGTGTGTCTATGTGGGGAACCTGCTGCCCTCCAGCTGTTGGTCTCAGAAAGGTCAGTGGTCAGGGATGCAGAGAGCTGTAGTTCACCAACCTCTTGGTTCATTTGTTTGAAAAGTAGTGCTAGAGGAGAGGTTTGTGGATATGGTGGACTGCCAGAAAGACAAACCAGTGGGTCCTAGACCAAATCTAGCCTGAACTATGTCTGGGGGCAAGATGCTGAAACTGAGGCTGTTCTATTTGGGACACATCATGAGATGGCATAATTCTTTGGAAAAAACAACAACACTGGGGAAGGTGGAAAGGAGCAGGAAAAGAGGAAGACTGAACACAAGATGAGTTGACTTCCTAAAGGAAGTCACAGACTTGAGCTTACACGAGGTGAGCAGGGCAGTTGAGGACAGGACATTTTGGAGATCATTCATCCACAGAGTCGCAATAAGTCTGAGGTGACTTGATGACATATAATAACAACAACAACATCTTGAGGGACTAGCATTCCTGATTCGTGTTGTTACCACTGTAAGCACATATATTCATAAGTAGAAATTCCATTGAGTTTAATGGAATTTGCTTCCAAATAAGCAAGTTTAGCCCCGCAGGCTAAATATACATTTCCATAGGCATAACTTAATCTAGCCTGTTACATTTCTGAAGCAACTACACACTGAAACATAAATTTACAAACTATGTATTCCAATTATAGTTGATGAGGTTGCTTTCAAGTAAGTGTCTTGAGGACTTTAATTTAAGAAGTCACATATACAAAATATTTTCTCTGCTGGTTACCAAACCAAGTGTTCTTTTACTGAGAATCTGCTAACCTTTCTGTAAAAAGTAACCAGAGATAATGGGAGTAAATGAGAACTCGCCAAAGCCTAATTTTAAAAAGTGAAAAATAAAATAAAATCCTATAATTTATCTTTTTAATGAAAAGTCTCTCACTTATTTTATTTATATCTAGGTTTGTGCCTGGATGATGTCTGTAAAATGAAATCCTGTTGCATAGCGTATTAAGTCACATTGGAATAGGCTCATTGAATCAGTGGGATCTGGTGAATTAATATTTCTGTAAGTTCCCTTCGTTCAATAGGATCTACTCTAACAGTGACTTGCTGCAGAAGGAACAAGATCCGAAATATTGTGTAGTTCTGTTGGTGCACAATGCAGTGTTGTAAATGAAGTGACTCTGGATTAAGGGAGTGTAGAAGTAAAGATTTATAGCAGCCAGTAACTGTCACCAAATGTATTTCACAGAATGCTTCCCTGCGTAGTAAAAGCGAATAGAGATTTTTATCTGAAGAAACAAATCTGCGCATTAAGAAGGGGAAAAATCAATGCCTCTCATGATACACACTTGGTATTATTTCTGGGAATGCTACAGCTGGCTTGCACAGCCTAGTTAAAATATTATAATTTACTTGACTGCACGCATAGTCGATTTGAAGGCAAAACTGCCACTTACTACATGGGCGGAAAAACAATGACTTCCTTGCTACTGGAAACATCAAAGGTACTTTTTGCACTCCTCCCCCTCAAGGCCTCCTGGGAAAAGTCCTGACTCACATAATCTTTCTACTGGTTACGAGAGTGCTTCTTAGGATTGGGGCTGGGAGGAGGGAGGGAATCGTATTCTGCTACAGTACTTCTCCTGAAAAATCCTCTACAAGCAGAATGGATTGAAAAATTCAAGCATGACTAAAAAGTACATTCCCCACTAGTCACTGAATTTTGCTCCCTATTTGTCACTGCCACCTTGGAGAGCGGGGAGCATTAATAATGCATGGGTGCTAGGAATGTATTAGCAACTAACCTTGCGAAGAAAATCAGCTGGGGACCCAGAAGAGCTGTAAAAGGAAGGAAGGAAGGAAGGAAGAGAGAGAGAGAAAGAGAAAGAAAGAAAGAAAGAAAGAAAGAAAGAAAGAAAGAAAGAAAGAAAGAAAGAAAGGGAACAAGCTAAGCTGTGCTCTCGAGTCCTCCTTTATTTATGGAAGAGAATTGTAAGGTGCACCCACAACTATGTATCACTGTAAGCCCAGGTTGGACGTACATGTAGTGGGGCTGTAATTGAGTTCATTGATCAAATTCAGGGAGATCACCCCCCTCCAGCAGTTATTGAATATCCCACCTTTATCTAACTTCAGAAATACCTGTCCAATGTCAGTGAGTCTTACACATCAAGAAAAGCCTTTGTACTGAGACTGCATATGGGGGCCACCAGGAGGCAGATTGCTCTTGAAATGAATTATCCATTCCAAAGTTCCTGAAAAAATAAAGAGTAAACCACTCACAATTAGAGATTCAAAGTTGAAACTAGAACAGATCCTGAATGGAACTTTCTTTTTCTGTACATTTGGACGTATTGCTTAATTACCTCTTCTTATAACTGATTCATTTAATTTTGAAACATATATCTTTATTATTTCAAGGTGATAGTTTTTAAAAGAAATATGCAAGAAAGATGTCAGAAGTAGGGCTTAACCCAATTATTAATCCCAGCTGGTGCAGACCCACTGAATCAATGGGATTTACACAAGCATAAAAATCCCTTTGAATCAATGGGCCTATACAGTTAGGATTGCCACTTCCATTTCACCCAGAATAATAAGGCCTCCTGGATATGGCTCAGAACCTACTACAGCCAGTGCACATATATGGAACTGTTTTTTATCCCTTGATTCCAGGCTGACGTTTTGTGTACTCATAATTTGATCTGTGCCTTCTTGTTGTGGTGACTTCCCATGAGGGCTTTCTCAGTGGCTGCTCCCATGTTGAGGAATTCTCTGTCAAGGTTGGCTAAACTGGCCTCTTAACTATTGTCCTCCTATTGCCATTCAGGCAAGCTTTCAGCAACTGACTAGCTGATGACGAAGGGCCGTTTAATGGATTGGCATAGGACTTTCCAGATGAAAATGAACAAGAAGTTATAATTCCAAAATTCAGTGGAATAGTTATAAAGCATTATAAAGCATTAAAACACTGCTATTAAAAATATAAGTACTGCCTTAAGTACCAGTGTTTGGAGAAAAGCAGTATATGTGTCAAATAAAATAAATAAATGAGAGAAGGTTCTACTGTAAAAATGTCAGTCCGGTAACATGTGTTGATATTGCTACTATACTCCTCATGGGTCAGTGGTGATGTACTACTTGCAAAAGCATACGGCTAATGCAAATACAGGATCTATGAAAAAACAGAGAGTAAGAGCTGTAAAAAAAATATTAAAATTCTGCAGGGACTAAGGCTAAAGACCTAAGGATATGTATTAAGGATTTCATGTCATTGAATTTTGTGGAATCTGATTCTGAGTAAACATACTTAGGGTGCGACTACCTTAACAAATAATGTGGAAAATGCTTGAGGATTGGAACATTCTGATTCAGATTATTTTCTGTTGATTACATGATGGACAAGTCAATGCAAATTAACCTGGAGTCCCCTCCCCCCTTGTAGATTTTTCTTCCACTGCTAGGTAGAAATGGGCATGAACTGTGGTTTGGTGGTTCAGCCCAGTTCGACACAGCATGTGCACAGGTGTTCTGTGAGTGACACACATTTCCCTGCCATGCCTACTCCAGGTGATCACCTAGTCACCAGCAACAGCGTGCTTTCCTCTTCTGCCTCCTCAGGCAATTGCCCACTCACTGGCAGCAGTGTACCTTCTTCCTCCACCTACTCAGGCAATTGCCCACTCAGAGGCAGCTCTGTGGGCTTCCCTGTCCCACCTCTGCATCTGAGTGGGTGGCTGCTGGAAGAGGCAGAGGAGGGAAGCACACTTTTGCTGGTGAGTGGGTGATCACCCAGGGAAGGCAGTGGAGGGAAGTGCATTGCTGCTGGTGAGTGCGTAATCACCTAAAGGAGGCAAGGGAGGGAAATGTGCAGTGCCTATAGAACACCTGTGTGGGCACAATGCTGAACCATACTGAACCATGGTTCATGTCTATCTCTATACCTGAGGCTTCTTCTTTTTTGAATTGAATGCATTTGCATCAGTTCAGATGGTGTGATTGTTTGATCTGATATGGAAGTGTTTGTAGCTATTCTATTTGAAGCCATTCCAGCTGGATCTAACAGCAGTGAGAGAAGCAGGGCAGTGGAGAAGCTGGCTACTGTTTGAATCCTTTTCTCCTGACACCTAGTGCCTGAGTCTACTTTCATTTTCCCTTCCCCTCTCTCTCCTCCTTTCATAAAGACTTGATAATCTAGTGCTAAGGCAGTTAGGCAACCAAAGGGGAAAAAGATCAAGGACTCAGAATAAAAAGAAGAGGAAGTTTTAAGGTAGCTGTGCTTTAACCATGCCTCCTTCAAATCTTGATGGTCAGAGCAAAGCTATCTTAAAAATTCCTCCTCTCTCTCTGCAACTCATTTCTCTTTTTTGTTTCTTAACAAGCTGTAAACAAGGCTAAAGTGAAACCTTCCTTCTGTCTCTCTGCCAATTCCTTGTCCTCCCCCTCCCCTTTGGTCACCTAGCTGTCCTAGTGCTAGGACAGCATGTCTTTACAAGGAACGAAGGAAAGAAGGAAGGAAGGAAGGAAGACAGACAGACAGACAGACAGACAGAAAGACAGACAGACAAAGAAAGAAAGAAAGAAAGAAAGAAAGAAAGAAAGAAAGAAAGAAAGAAAGAAAGAAATTGAATGGGAAGGGAAGAGGTGAAAAGCAGACCCAGGCACAATGTATGGGGAGGAGGGGCTTCAAATGGTTAACAAGGTGCAAACAAGGCTTTTGAGTGCCAATTTATTCCCTTGCTTTGCTCACTCCTGTCTGGTGGGCTGAGATGAAATAACCCAGGAAAACCTGGCTTCCCAGGTGTAACTTCACAGCAGATCCATTTGTATTTTTTGGCTGTGTAGTCGCACCCTTAGGTGTTATGTATCCAATAACTTAATTTGTACCAATGCATTCAATCTAAGAAGAGTCTTGTATTTCAGAGACAGTTTACTGATGCTAGAATTATTATGAATGGTGTTACACTGCCTGCAATTATTATTTTAAGTATAAAATAGCCAAGAGAAATATTATACTTGTACCTCCACCCTAATGATTCATTTTCACAAATAATGTATTCACCTCATCTACATTTGTACCATAAAAGTATGATCTCAAGTGTTAAAAAGAATAAACATGTTTTTTCCCTCTCTTGCAAGTGAAATAAGTGTCAAATCCTGGAAATGCTTATGAAAGCCAGTTCTACTGAGTCACTTGATTAGGATTTTAATGCATATGTAATATATATATCTATATTGTATCTTACAGTATTTTTGAGATATATTGCACTCTTACTGAACACACTCAGGCTGTGGTCACACCAGGAAAATGTTTCCCACTTCTAACAATACTTTCCATACCTCTATTGCACTGAATCAGAGTCGCATGGTATATACAACTGGATGAACGTCCCAACGTGTTTTAACATTAGTGATCCATTTCCTCTTATTTGAATTGTTATGACCAGCTATACTGTGGTACCAATTCATTTTCTCTCTTTTTTTCTGGGGCACTGTAGCCCCTAACTTAAATTTTTTAAAATTTCTTTTTAACAATATGTTAATGTATCGGGTATGTATCCTGTTTGGTAAAATTTCCTCTATTGTGCTGGTGCCTCTGGAAGAATTGCATTGCAGTCAATAGATCCAGCACCCCCATCCTGGGCTGTGTTGCTTGCCAGACAGTAAGTGCAGTGATGCAACACCTACCAATGCCCTGGCATACCTGGCTATTGACGTAAATTTACCTATGTATTGACATACTGGCCATGAATTTATTTATTTTTTTTAAAAAAAAACACATTATAGCAGGGCAGCCATGCGGCAGTAATGGCAGCCACCTTCCTTGGTGACTTGGCTTCGGAAAAGAATCTGTAGCCACATGTTATACCACTAAGAAATATATCAAAACACCATTGGAACAAAATAACAGAAGCCTCCTGGTGAGAGTCGTCTCTCTGTGTGAACTCCTGCAATGTTCAGATCACTATCTGATTGATCATAGGTTGTGGGCTCCCCATAACAGCCACAAGATTAGAGGACCAATTTTGTTGGTCTGCTGTGTTCCAGAGACCTATGAAACAAGGGGTCTCCTGATGTCTCTGACAGATTCTGCTGAGGTCCCAAACCATTTAGGGCCTAATACCATCACCTTAAAACTGGGACAGAAGCGAACAGGTAACCAGTGTAAGGCGGCCAGAGTGGGGGAAATATGTTGGTATTTCCTTGCCCCACTCAGTAATCTGGCCGCCATGTTCTGGACCTGTTGCAATCTCTGTAGCAGTCCCAAGGGCAGCCCCATGTAGTAGTCTAATCTCGAGGCTACCAGTGCGTGAACCAGCGTGGTAAGGGACCCGGTGTCAAGGTAGAGACGCAGCTGGGCGATCCGCTTTAGATGGAAATAAGCGGATTGGACCACAGACACTACCTGTGATGCCTTTGATAGTGCCGGGCCCAGAAGTACACCCAAGCTACCTCATCCTTCATGGAAAGAGTGACACCCCCTCAAAAAAAGACAGGGAGGCACCCAGACCACAGACATTAGGGGCCCCACCCGCAGGATTTCCGTCTTCTCTAATGCCTTCCCTAGTGGCAATAAGGAGTAGTGTGTGGGGTTTGATCTTTAAAAGATGTGAAAAGGTGTTTGTGGTGCTTGTGATAGCCTTAGGAGTGTATGACCCAGTTAGTGTAAAAATTAGCGGAAAGGTCAGCACCTCCTCAGGCATATCACAAATATGGCTGTGGATTCAAAATGCACCTAGCCTGAAAATACGTTTCAGACTTTTATTTGGAAGTCAGAGTATTTCTACAAATGGATGCATTGCTCTAGATGCATTACTCTGCATTATAATGGCAAACCTTGTCTTGAATCTACAGTACGTTCACTGCTAAAATCCAATTAGAACACTGTATTATGCACTGCTCACAAAACTCCATTTTACATAAATGTTTCCAAAAGATAGGAACTTATTCTCTTCTTCTCATCTTTGTTTGATGCAGGAGCCTCAATAAGGTTCAAAGGCACCTGGTGCCAAAAGGAGGTCCCATGCAACGCGTCTATACGGCATTTATTGAAACTGCGTTCTGGCGTCCTAAGAGGATCACATGCTTAAGGCCGGGAGATGGGGAAGAGAATTGATTCAGAAGCCATTTCCCATTCTCATTACAATGATTCTCAAGAGGAATGACTAATTTTGTGCCTTTGTTTTCTTGACACAACAGTCTTTTTTGTAGACTTTCAGTGCAGATTTTTCCCATTACCTATCTTATTTTTTTTAAAAAAGGAAAGGAACGGAAAGGAAACCTGCCTTTTAAGCTCCCAGTTTATGTTGTATTCCTATAATTTGTTCTATTAAGATTTATTTATTTCTGGTTGTTCTTTTTATTTTCATGGCTGTGTGTTTTTAATTTTTTTAATCCAAGAATTCATTGCGGGTGCTATTCATTCCACAGATCAATGGAAATAGGGTTGGGTTTTTTTAATAAGAGAATTTTGCCTGTTAGCTAGTTAGAGGTTTATTGTTGTCCTCCAGATTCCATTTCAGTCCTCATTGTGTCCAAGTTTATATTTAGTGTGCCACCAAGGAATTGCTGCCAAAATTTCAGGGAAAGCAAAAATAAAATAAAAATCTGGGAGTTTCTCATCATGCTGAAAGGAGGAGGGAAAGTTTTGAGAAGACTGATGAAATTTTGAGAAGGATGGGGTTCTTTTCATGGCTTGTTATTATCAGATTCCAGCTGAAGAAAATTTTGCACTGAGGTTGGAGATTTCTTTGAAGGCTAATGAAGCATTTTGTGGGGAGGAAATCCTAGCCGCAAAATGAAACTGCATTTGCATTTCAGGTGCCAACTGCCACTGAATGCAAGGGGGAGAATCCTATTCATTTCTGTCACTCACCCAATGGCCTGCTTATTGTTCAGGGGGCTGGACAATATCTGGGTTTGTGCAAGAAGGTGTTACTAGGCATCTAAGAGTTCAGAACCTGTCCAACTCTTCATAGAATGGACCTTTCTCCCGAGAAGGCATGGATAGGATTCTGCCCAGTGGAAATAAATCCATTGCAACCCAGATCTGCTGATGGAAAATGAGAGACAGAATTATGAGATGGCTCAAGGAATGGTTGTTTGAGCATATGCAGAAAATGATTTTGTGACTGTCGCTCTCAAGCCTTATATAGATGGCTACACATTTATTTGCCCTGACAAATATGTGCAAAGGGGTAACAATAATGACAGGAAAGTTCATTAGGCTCCCTCTTCCCTATAAAAATACCACTTTTGCACCTCTCAAGACTAGCAATGAACCAAAGTGAATCTTGCCTTGGAAATATATACTTTTTCAAGGCTTCTGAGGCACTTTTGTGGGAAAAAGGGGTACTAGAATAGATTGAGAATGCCAAAGTTAATAGCAGTTAGCAAAATGCATGCCTCTGCAACTCTCAGTATTCTTCTGACTTCTTAACTTCATTCTTCATTCGGGACTGATGACTGAGACGAAGTATAGAACTATTTGAATTTCTTCATTGTCTAATAGCAATGGTATTCATATTTTATTAAACAAAATTCTCAAACCAGAAATGCCACAATGTTATTCTGTTCTCTACCTACTCAATATAAAGTATAGAAGAGTTGAAAGGAGAAGTATATTTGAAACACGAATGCTGGATAACATACATAGCCTGACCTTACCAAGCTGAACTGAAAATCAATATAAGGCAGAAATTAGCTGCCCATTTCGCCCACTCCTCTCAATCCATGGTGCAAAAAAAGGGCCACACTGAGGAAGACCAGAAAGGCGAAGACAAGAAATCGGGCTTTTTTGCTGGTGGCCCCCAGTCTCCGGACTCGGTTACCAACAAAGATATGACAAGCTCCTTTCCTTCTTATGTTCAGGAAATTGTTGAAAACAGAACGATAAAGCTGCCTTGAACAACAAAGTCTCTTGGATGCTGGAAATATTAATATTTTAAATTGTCTTGTTCTCTCTTTTCTTTTTTGTATTTTTTTTAAAAAATCACCATATTGTTTTATATATTGTTATGTGAGGTCTGTGGGATTTGTAAGTTTTAACTTGTAAGCCACCCAGAGTGGTGCGCACACTAATGCAGCAGTAAATAAATAAATAAATAAATAAATAAATAAATAAATCTCTGTTGATGTCCGGATTATGGACATCAGGGTTCTTCTCTTTGTGCTCTCTAGTCTGGCAACAACGTGATCAGTGCATGCTAAACATTTCTAGACAGATCGAGCAGAAGGTAGCATGACAAACTTCAGTATGCACCCTTATTTTACCTGACATCTGGCAAGCTAGTGAAATTATGTTGAAAAATCTGTCCCAAACCTCCAGGTGGCTAGATTGCACTACCAAATGGTTAGTTTCACCCATCCATAATTATGCTTTCCCTCTTTGTATTAAAATGTATTTTACTGATAGCATGGTGAAGTTCATAAGTCAGAGTTGCCTGCCTTCTTCTGCAAAATCAGTAACTATATACCCTTTATTCAAGATGCACAGTCCATATGGAAATGAGTGGTATTTATGTATCCATGCAGAACTGCAGGCAGGAGGGCTGCCACTTCAGAGGACAGTGCTACAAAAATACGGGTAACGCATGTAAGAAGTGATTTGTCCTGAGAGATTAAAAGCCTGCAATGCCTTCTCATGCTCTCTTCTTTCAAAATATTGTTACAGACCATTTTAAGACTGTAGCCAGTTTATTTTTGTAAAGATGGGACGTTCAGATTGCAAGAGTGGTTTAGAGAAACCGCCACCGTCCCTTTGAACTCAAGAGACCATTAGAACTGGGTACCAACCAGACTGACCAGAAACCATTCTGTTTGGATAACACGGGAAATGGAGTCATTTGTCTTGGGAAACCTTGTAATAAATTGTGGCTTCGCTGATGCGAATTATTTCTGAAGGAGCAACATAAGCACACACACATATGAAATGTGAGAAGTTTAGCGAATTTTGAAATCTACCAAGGTGGCTGCACAGATAGTTTTATTTTAATTCTAACTTGTATAGGAGGGTTTTTTTCCCCTTCCCCATAATAAATATGCACAACATGCTAAACTTGCCAAACATATTTAATTGCACTCAACATCCTTATCCAGAACTAAATGCTGTCTTTGAGATTAGTGTTAAACTTGTTTAATGACAATCAATTTAAATGATATGTATTGATACTGTAGAACATTTTTCCTGATAGCAGTGCCTTTCAGGAAGACAGCTTGTTTTGTATTGTGAAGCCCCGATATAGCTTTCCTGAGGGGCAATAACCTCTAATCTCTTATAATTCTGCAGAAAAAAGGGGGAGATTAAGCAACATCTGATTGATGTAAGGAAAAAAAATCTTCTCGTCAGCGAAAGGTTTAACATTGTCCTTGTTGGCACATGAAGTGGCAATTAGAGGTGGACTGTAACATTTGTGAACATCTCTTAATCTGTGGAGAACGGTACTTAATATTTTCTGCCTTGGAATATAGTGGGCAATAATTTGAATTTATTACTGCTGTTGTCTTGACGACAGTCTAGAATTCTCTTGAATCCCTTTCACCAAGTAGTTCTCCAAAAGCAAGTTGCTAATTTTTTCTTCCAAATTTCACAGCAAAATGTGCATTCACAGGCCAGTCCTAAACCACAACCATGCTGGGTAAGACAGGAAAGGGCCTGCTTTTTTCGTCTTGGATTTCAGTTCTTGCTGCTGAACTGGTGCCCGAATCCCTAGCAATTTACTTGGATGTAAACTATATTGATTTATCATATAATGTTCTCTCAGCCAATATATACTTAGGATCCTAGCCTGTTTCTGGATACTAGCTGAGTATATTTTTTCCATCAACATAACTGTGAAACTAAAGGAGATCTAAATGGGGAGCCAGCTTTTCTCCAATGTGAGAAAGCTGAAAGGTAATAAACATCCCAATCCAAGATTCCATTTTTTTCACACATGCACAGGAAGCTCCTGGACGTGCAAGATTCTCATTCATTTTAACAGCAGGATTGGGTGTGTATTCACAAAATAGCACTTGTACAGATCTCTCCCTTGCCCAACCAGCCTGGAGTAATGAGGCAGGACACAGGGGGGGGGGTGTTGAAATAAGGGCCACACTTTATAAAACGTTAAACACAACATCCCCTTTCACAAGAGAGCCTACAGTAGGGTGGAATCATGATCTGGATGTGGGGCTGACCTTGCCCCAAATACAAACGTGCACTGGATGAGTTCCCATAATAACTGGGTACCCCCCAGGATGCAGGCCAAACGAGACTCCCAACTCTAGGCAGTCTACGCTCCTGGGGACCCCCAGCTCATCCCCCTCCCAGTGCAGAAACCTTGAGATCTTCAACACTGGGAGGTGGGATGGCTTGCACCTCTAGTGGGTGCCCATTGAACTCACTTTCCAACTCATGCCTTCCACCATTCCCCAACAGTGTGACCAACAGTAAGTGACCTCACCCAACCCAAATGCCAAACAAGCAAAATTAAGAATGAGATGGGCAAAAACTCACCTGCTCCTTCAGTGCCAATTATAGGGACAGGCCAAAAATTCCCATTCGGCTCTGAAGCGACACACTAATCTCACTCTTAATATAGGGTGGGTGAGTGGGCCAATAAGCATGACAAAAAGAGGATGAGGATGGGGGTGAGCAGTCTTTTAAAGGCAAGCCTCACTCCTCGACCCTTCAGGCAATCATAACCCATCCTCTTGCACACACCTTGCCTGGGTGGGCAGGCAAAGAGCTCCCGCCTCTACAGCAGTGTCTTGGAAGGAGCCTTCAGGGAATGATGGGCCAGTAGAGAGCATCAGAGTGTCTGCCCCATAACAGATTGTGAGCAGAGGATGAAGATGTCATTCCCCTCGATATTTTTGAGGGGATATTTTAACATATGGATCAGGTGGTAACCCTGGAAAAGAAGAAACAGCAAAAGTAGGTTTATTTTCTTCACTAAAGTAAATGTTACGAAGGGGGAAATGGATATTGCAAAAACTAGAACCAGACAAATGTCATATTCTTTAATATCAAGTATTTGATGAATAGCTTACAACTTGACACTAACTTAGATGGGCAAATCATTTTGATTTCTAGGGAATGGATCTTCTGTAGTAAATAACAAATATTTGGCTTTAGCATTTCATAAAACTATTTAAGAAAAGGCATGTGCTTGGATTCTTGGACACAGTTTAGAAAAACAACAAGTAATGAGATAATAATTGGTGATGGTTTCATGATCAGTGATCATAATAGTAGCATAATTTGATATTTTGAAGATGCTATATCAAATAAAGAAAGGAGGACTGCTGTTTTGTGCTGTCTACTGAATTGATTATTCCTGTAACCCCCTTGGTTTGTCTATTGCTGTTAGATAACACCACATTTATTCAAGATCTGTAAAGTGCTTCCCTTAGATGTTACATCGTCCTCTCTCTCTCTCTCTCTCTCTCTCTCTCTCTCTTTGTTCACTCATTTACTCTCACTCTTCAGACAGTAAGTTTTACAAATTCCTCTTGGCTTTGTATAGGTGATAACAGGAAGCAAGAATAATGAGATAAAATATAGCCTCCTGCTTCAGTTTTTTTAATTGAGGAACAAATTATTTCATAGTTTCTCAGTAATTATTCCCTTACATAGATTCTAATGACAAGGTGTCAACTTTCACACTTTAAAAAGGTTAATTAATCAGGTAGTAATGAAGTTGGGTGATACCTGAGTGTTGGTGCATTGAACAATCATGTCTTGTAATAATGTGTTTAACTGTCTGTTTACCTAAGAGAAAGATTGATTTTTTTCCTGTGATCTCCTTAAATCCGTGTTAGCTAATAATCAATCTACTGGTCTTTATGTTGTTGTTGTTTGTTGTTGTTGATGATGATGTTGATGTTGTTCTTGTTACTACCATTGCTACTGTATCATTAATTCCATTGAATGATATATGTGCTATATTATATATTGTTAGATATAATAAAAATAATAGCTGCTATTACTACTGCTGCTCCTGCTCCTATTACTACTGTTGCTATTCCTGTTACTAGTTCTCTAGCTAATGGTTTATGGTTATGGTATCTTGCTCTTCCTGTCTAAAATCTTGAGATGACAGTCTTGTAACTGCTAACTTATATTTATATTTACTGTGCCTTCCCAAAATGTAAGGAACATAATCCAGGAAACGTTTATGTGCTTCCACATTCATTGGTTTCAGCGGATTTAAGGACATTCAAGATTGTTGCTCAAATCTTCAAGTCCAAAGAAAACTTTGTCAGAATGTGAATGTGTCTCCGTTGCTATTTTGTGGTGTTCCTTTGATTCACACCAGTGTTTTATTCCTGTCTGTGTTTTCTACCAAACTGGGATAATTTATTATTTCCTCCCACATGGAAATTTGTGTGTGTTTTGGTATGCACTTTTCCTACGGTATTCATTTTTTAATACATATATAAATAACTACATTCTTAATGTATGTGTTTTCAAGTGAAAGAAACACGTTCATGTGTATTCTTCAAAGATACCCCATTTTCAGTTGTCGGCATTTATTTGTGAATCACTAAAAAAGTAAAATGTGACACTACAGTTTCCCCCTCATGACAGGAGACAGGCATGTCCCTTTTCTAATAGTCTCAGGAAGGCAGCTATATTAGTCTGTTACAGCAAAAAGAACCTTAAAAGACTGGCAAATTCTATTTTTCATATCTTTTTGAGCACTGCATCTGACAAAGGAGATAACAGTCCACACAAGCTTATATCAAATGCGACTTGTTAGCCTTTAAGGTGCCACCCCTCTGTTTGTTACATCCTTCAATCTACTAGATCCATTTGGTGTTTTTGTTTTTTTGTTTTTTTAAGGACAGTGCAGATTTATTTTCCATTCCTAAATACATGAAGGGCAACTCACGAGGCATGTTTACTGGCTGGTTCCATTGTTATAGATTGTTTTAGTACTGCAGCAGTGGCAACCCCCTTTGTCATTTGCCCAAAATCACTGGGCCAGTCTCCTCACTGAAGGACAGATTTCTCTATTATGTACAGTCTATCCTGTAACCTGTAAACTAGTTTTATAACCTCAGGTGTTGTGGAGGACATTGTTCCATTTACCAATGCTGAAGTAATATTCAACTGCCAGTCCAGTTTGGTTTTGTACATAGAATGGGGACAGGCTCACCAACTTGTCCTTTGCTCAAGCAACAAAATGCCTTGCATATGAAAGGGCCTTCTGAGTCTAAACAAAAGGTCTAACACACCAAAGGGGGACTTTTTAGTCTAATTTGTGTTCTTTTGGCAATTGTGGAAAGAGAGTCCTACGACAAGATGGATTTATGTTTATGAAAGAGGGGTACATGAAGTTTTGTGTTCCTTTAATGTTGCCTCTTTCATGTAATTTTTCAGTACCCTTTCATACTTTTTTTGTCAGATGACCTGATAAATTGTTCGTTCAGTAGCATCATGAGGCTATTAGCAGCCAGTTGGAATGTCTGGGGAGTGGTAGGAATTTTGAATTGAGGAAAGGCCGGGAACCCAGTGAGGACTGCTCTTTGCTTCAGTCCATCCTTGTGAGATAATTGTATGCTGAACTTTTGATGCCCTCCATCTTGAATTGCTGCCTGCCTGCTTCCCTGCCTATCTGCCTGCCTCCATCTTGAATCCTTTCCTTTTTGGACTCTATGGAAAGAGCCTTGGATCTTGGCCTCAACCAACTGTGTTTGTCCTTCTGAATTTGAATAATCAAGCACCATTGCATGGGCTTGGCCAGTCTTTCCATGAGTAAGGACATAGGCAGAGGAAAGGGAGATTATTTTGACTCCATCTCCTATTGTGGAATTGGCCTATTTTGGATGACTATAGCAACATCAGAAGGAAATAGTTAGTTGTAGCTAGGAAGAACTCAGGACAAAGTCAGGCTTGAGGATCAGAAAGCTACAATATGCCATAACCCCAGTGACTTCATTCAAAGAAAAAGAAAAAAGGATAAATGTTAGCAGCTCCAGAATTCTCGTTGCTCACAGAACAGGGGTACAAAATTCTCATTACTCAAACTAGTGTGCTAATGAGTAACCCTCTCCTAGGGATATATAATTAGTATACTATCCTGGGATACAGAAAGAGAGAGAGAGATGTTGAAGAAGAAGAAATTGAAATTTTTATGTGTCTTGGAGAAAATGATCACACACTGAAAAAGGTTCAGCTGATACTTATACGTGGCAGGAACACAAAAGTAGGAAACAAAGTAGAACTAAGCACCGTTGGAGAATGAAACATCCTTTGCTCTGTGAATCAGAAATGAAGCAAGAAAGAAAGCAATAAAATTCTGTGAAACCAGCAAGTTCTTTATTGCATGTAAATGTTTCAGGCAACCAAAGACACAGTAGTATATATGGCTGCCATAAAAGGGCCAATAGAAAAATCAAATAGCCTACATAATCAGAAGTAGAAAAGGACTGTTAATACCAAAAATTAGAAAAAAGCTGAAGAACAGCACTAAAACAATTATAGATCCAATATATAATTTGCATAATATTTCTGATAAATTTGAAGTCCCTGTATAGAACAGATTTGCATTGCAAAACACAATTCACCAGTTTTAAATGCAGTTCAGCATGAACCAGAAGAACCATGGGTTTAAAACAGAGATATCAGGGAAGAATGCAGAAGGTCTACTCCTCCAGTTGAAAGAAAGCAAAGCTTCTGTGGGTGGCTTATGAAACTCTTCAAATAATCCATGACAGGTGAGAAGCAAAAATAAAATATGACAGAAATGGGGTCAGAACTCTAAATGTAACCTTTCAGGGACAAAGAGAACTACTATAATTATCAATTCAAAGAAACAGAAAAGAACAAGAAGAGAGTGAAAACAAAATATCTCTTCCTTGTTATCCAAGAAATCAAACCAAAATTTAAACCAAAATTAGGGATGCTGGAAAACTGAGAGGGGAGTCTATTATTTGATCAGGATAATGAGAAAAAAATATACTGACAAATTATACAAAATACATGCAAGGATGACAGATTTCCTTGAAGAAGACTCCTGTGATGAAAAATCTGCAATTTTAGAATGCAAAAGGAAAGCTGCTCTCAAAGCACTTAGAACAAATAAATCACCAGGGATAGATGGGATACCAATAGAACTATTTCACGCTACAGACATTGAATCTGGCTATGCCAACAAACATGGAAAACAAAACAACATCCCACAAATGTTCAAGCTGGATAAGGCACTGGAGATCATATTGCAAAGATATGTTGGCTACAGTAGCATACCAAAGTTTTTCAGAAGAAAATTAGTCTATGCTTTACAGATAACAGCAGATCCTTTGGCTGTGTGTATTGTGAAAAGGTATGGAACTTTCCAAAAGGAATAGGTGTGCCACAATATTTTATCACTCTGGACAAGAAATTACTGTTAGAACAGAGTGTGGAGAAACAAAACGGTTTCCTATAGATAAAGGTGTCAGACAACAGTATATTTTATCTCCCTGTCTCTTCCATCTATATGTGGAACAAATCATAGGAAAACCTGAATTAGGTTGAAACAAAGGAGTGAAAATTAGCAGAAGAAACATCTATAATTTAAGATATGCAGATGATACCATATGATTTTCAGAAAAAAAGCAATGACTTGAAATGACTCTTGAAGGTAAAACAAGAAAATGCAAAAGTAGGACAGCAGCTGAATGTCAAGAAAAAAGAAATCATGACTACAGAAGAATTTCATAACTGTAATGTTAACAATGAAGAATTCAAAATAACTGAAGATTTTCTATACCTTGGTTTAATTATAAGTCCCAAACGAAGACTGCAGTTAACAAGTCAGAAGACTGAGACTTGAAGGAACAACTGTGAAGGAGCTAGAAAAGACCCATAAGAGTAAGGATTAGTCACTGAGACTGAGAACAAGATAATCGATACTATGGTATTCCTAGTTACTATGTAGAGAAGTGAAAGCTACACAGTGAAAAAAAGCAGATGGCAGAGTGGGCAGGTTGGAGCCTCCTTAGTGTTTTAGGACAGCTGTATAGATACCATGGACTACCATAAAGACAAATATATGGCTGCTAGATTAAATCAAGCTCAAACTCTTTCTAGAAGCACAAATGACTAGACCGAGGCTCTCATACTTTGGGCACATCATGACAAGACAAAAATCATTGGAAAAGACGATAATGCTAAGAAAAGTAGAAAGCAGCAGGGGGAAAAAGGAAGACCTAACATGAGAGGAATACATTAAATAAAGGAAGAAATTGTCTTTAGTTTACAAGACTAGAGCATGGTTATGGTTGGTTGATACTTTCATACAAAGATTATGGTTGGAATTTCGAATTAATGTTTGAAGCATGGGGGAAAATACCATTGACAAGTTAAAATAACAGCTGGATTTGTGACTATTGGGTTTTTTTGTTTACTCTGTCTTTTAAGCCATGGATGCAAATTCAATTTTTATTCTTATTAATTTACTCTTAAATGAAACTTACTAATGGTAAACTACTAGAATTATAGCAGCTGGCTGTTAAATGCCAGAAGTCTGGAGCTGGAATATAAATTCTCAAGGCCAGGTGGTTCAAAGAGATTTAAATTCTGGGGCACCTTGAATGGCAGCTGAACTACTAATGTGTATACTCCTTATTCATTGTATCATACCCAATACAATTACCAACCATGATCTTCATTCAGGCCTTATTGTTGGATATGGGCCATAATCCTCATTCATGACTGAATCTTAGAGCAGTGGGGCAGACCTAACACAACAAAAGCTCTGCACGACACTTGGAAAATAATGTGATGTGGAGTTCACTTTGCTAGCAAGAGATGGATAGATATGTTAAGTGACATAGTATAGACACATTCCAAGCACCTGTTTCAAAAAGCTGTGGGTTTATATGGAGCTGATTTAGGGGTGGTTGGGAATGTGTGTGTATGTGGAAAAGTGAAGTACAGTAGAAATGAAAATATGCACCTGTAGATCATTAGTTCAACTACATCCCATTTATTCCCTTTCACTAAATAAATTACATAAAGGGGGTTTGCAGCGTTAACTCTACTTCACTGAGAGATTGTGATAATTAGGTTTCAAATACAGGGATGTTTTAAAATGCATTAAATTTAGAAAAATTGGTAAGGAAGCCCTTGAAATTAAAAAAAAAAAGGAGAAAAAAAATTCCCTATGTGTTACCAGGTAATTTGGGGGCAAATTTAGTCTATGGCATTAGAAGTACAAAAGGTAACTAAAAATGCCATTAAATGAAATGTTCCAAGTCCAAGCAATTTCCTTCTTAACAGAAAGTAAAATGCAAACAGAGATTACGAAAACTCCCGCTGTGTTTAATTTAAGAGTATGTAAGCCTTTTACTCACAGTTATTTTGTCTGGAGATAATCATGTAGATCCTCAGTGGTCAGAGCTGTGAAGCGTGTGTTGAGACGAGTTGTATACTCTTTGATTTCACCTTGCTTCTGTTGGCTATGGTTCACATCGTGCAGGCTCAGCTCATTCATCTTCTGACAGGGTGGGATGCGCCTGTTTCTGTCTCCATTAATTTGTTTCTGTCACTTCCAGATTGCTCAGAAGGAATGCCGGGTGTATATACGTTAAGGTATCGTAACGTACACAAACACATTCACACGATCAGAACTGTATATGGAGGTTGCATAACATGCAGGTCATCATTTAACATACTGTACATAATCCAGAATTTATTGGTCCTGAGTACAGAAAATATATTTCTCACGTGCTGGGAGTGAATGGGGAACCTGTCAGGTATGCATTATACAGAGAGCCAGAATATGGCGGACAAAATATGGGACTAGGACTCAGGGTTCAAGTTCCTGTATGACCATGGATACTCACAGTAGGGGTTGGAAATGGTAAACCACTCCTTGGCCTTCTCACATATCCCCCAAGCCCCATCTGGGTTATCATGAATCAGAAGCAACTTGAAGGCATATAGCAACAAAAGCATGCATTAAATATAAGAATGATTTTAGTATCATGTTGGTAACTAAGGGTATCATTCAATGCTGGGCAGTGAGATGTCCACTTATGTGACAAGGGGCATTCTTCTATTTTCCTGTGCTCTTGATGCTTTCCAAACACCAAATATCTGCTCCAGAGGAAACTCCCACCCTGCAGAACAGATTTTGGAGATGCACAGAAGAGGACTATGGCAGTGAGTGGAAAGGTAACTACTCCCTTCCTGATGTGTTAATGGATTTATTGCCATCAGTGAAAGAACATAGCTAGGTATGGTTGGTGGGAAAGGGCTTTCTCTGTTGCTGCTGCCAGATGTTGGAACTCCCTCTCACAGCAGGCCAGGCTGGCCCCATCTCTGCTATCCCTCCACAAGCAGGCAAAGACCTTTCTGTTCAAGCAAGCTTTCCCTTAGTAACTGGCTGCCTTAGCAGGGTTTTTGAATGGATTGTTGTATCTTACTGCTTTGAACATTTTTTTGTGTTGCTTATGTTTTTAGAATAATATTTTTTGTTCCTCTTTAGTATTTCTATACTCACTGTTGCTAGCTTTAAATACTGTCTTTTAATGATGTAAGCTGCCTTGGGGTCCTTTTTAAGAAGCATGGTGCAATAAAAAATATTTTAGTAGATAGATGATCGATAGATTTCATCCTAAGGCTGCAGTTGCACACCCGTGTATCTTAAGGACTGTCTTCTATGTATATAATACCAATCTATGACGAGATTTTCAGATATCATGAATATAAAGTTATGTGTGAGTAGGATGAGGCATAAAAAGCAGATACGGATCTGGATGTCCTCCTATCCACTGTCTTAGCAGATTCATTTGCATGGAGGTGATTCCCAAGCTACTTTACTCCTGTTTCCTGAGTAAACCTCTGTGGGTCATTACGTTGCACTATTGTTATAGAGATACAAATGAAGTGTCAGTGGCAAAGAACAGAACATAAACAAATATGCTGATAACAGCAGCAGCAGCAACAACAACAACAACAACACAGGATTTCTACCATGTTAAACAGCGCTCATTCTTCATGTACACCACTGTCTTCAGTTCTTTAAAAACAAACTCCCTCTTTTTCTCCTATGGTCAAAACTTTGGCAAAGCTACTCTGATGCTATAGAATATTCAAAAGCATTTTGAGTCTGCAAAATACTTGACATTTCTAATGCAAGCATCACCTTATTCATTAGGAACAAAAGGATTTATATTTTGGTAGTAGGTAGGGATATGGAAAAGATCTCACTTCAGAATAGACAAACCAGGAATGTTTCTATTAATGTTGACAGGCTTTCCCCTACATTTGTGGCTTGAGAGATGTTGTCTTTCTTAATTTCCTTCTGTTAAGGAATTTCCAGAACATTCCTATTTATTTATTTAAAATATTTTTATACTGCTTTTCTCCAAAAAGGATCCAAGGTGGCTTGCAGCATTAAAAGAAACAATATTAAAACAGTAAATTATTACAAGATCAAAAATAATTAAACAAACTTTCTAAAAGAACTATTAAAACATATTTTAAAAATGCAATAGTCTCTTAGTCAACCAGCCATTGAAAGAAAGCCTCTCTGAAGAGAAAGGTCTCAGCTTGTGGAAGGAAAAACAAAGATGGGGCCAAAGATGGGAGGGAGTTTCAGAGTCTGCGAGCGGCAGCAGAGATAGTTCCCCCCTGTGTCCTCATCAAACACACTTGTGAGTGTGGTGGGACCAAGAGAAAAGCCTCCCCTGGAGATCTTAAAACCCAGGCAGACTCATAAAGGGATATGATTTCCCTACAGCCATCACCTAGCCTAGCCTATCTTTCTTTTTTTTCCTTTTTTTCTTTTCTTTTTCCATCTTGGATTCTGCTGTTAATTTGGGTCTTATTCTTAGTACATTTATACTTTCATAGTTTATTGTTTTATATTTTGTGTAAAGCAGAGTAGACATGTTCTAGATGGGCAGTATATAGGTTTAATAAAATAAATAAATAAATAAATAAAATATGTAGTTTTTGAGACAGATTGGACCCAAGCCTTATAGGGCTTTATAAGTAATAATAAGTACTTTGAATCGGGCCCAGAAACCGATGGGTAGCCAGTGGAGCTGCTGTAACAGGGGAATTATGTGATTCCTATAACCAACACCAGTTAACAATCTGGCTGCAGTGTTTTGGATCTGCTGAAGTTTCTGAACTTACAAAGGCAGCCCCACGTAGACCACATTACAATAATCCAACCAGGATGTAGCTAAGTCATGTGTCACTAACCAGGAGCACCTCTGTCTTGTCCGGATTAAGTTTTAGTTTATTCACTCTCATTCAGTCCATTACTGACACCAGACACCAATCTAGAACCTAAACATTTAGATGGAGAGATACAGTTGGGTGTCATCTGCATACTGATGGCACTAAACCCCAAAGCTCCAGACAACCACTACCAGCGGCTTCATGTAGATGCAACATAGGAGACAAAACAGAACCCTGAGGGACCTGCAGGCCAGAGGCTGGGGTGTCGAACAGGAGTCCTCCAGCACCACCCTTTGAGATCTCCCATCCTGGTAAAACAGTGGCTCTGTGTCCATCTCAGAGAGATCATCCAGAAGGACACCATGGCTGATGATACTGAAAGTCACTGAGACATCCAGCAGAACCAACAGGGACCCACTCTTCATGTCCCGTTCTCAGTGCAGTTTATCCACCAAGGTTACCAAAGCAGTATCCATCCCATAACCAGGCCTGAAGCCAGATTGAAATGAATCTAGATAATCTGTCTCATCCAGGAACCCCTGGAGCTGAGAAGCCACAACCCCTCCAGGAACTTCCCCAAGAATAGAACACTAGAGATTGACCAGTAATTATCCAATACTGAAGGCTTTTTCAGCAATGAACACTGCCTCCTTTAAGCATGCTGGGATCCTACCCAGCTGCAAGAAGGCATTCACTACTCCTCTCACCCACTCAGCCAGTCCCTCAGAGGCAGCTTTTATGAGCCGGGAAGGGTAAGGGTCCAACAGATATGTAGCTGGTTGGATAGCTCAGTGGTTTAGGTCTCTGGCTGTGGAGCCAGAGGTCGGGAGTTTGATTCCCCACTGGGCTTCCTTGACTGGGACTGGACTTGATGATCCATTGGGTCCTTTCCAGTTCTGCAGTTGATGATAATGATGTGATAGCTTTCACGTTTCCAAGGCTTGTGATCACATCCTCTTGCTGCAAAAATGAAACTTACCCATTAATGCAGGACAAGCAGGGCCATAGTTACATTTATAAGACCTGTATCAACTAGCCAAGTCAGAGCACATCTGAGCGATTTTGTTTGCAAAGTGTTGGGCAAATTCTTCGCAGTGGGCTACTCGCTGGTAAACCAGTTTGCCTCTACTTCGTGGGAGAGGACAGTTAGGAGCCATCACATCAACCACTCTGGCAATTTCCCCATTCCAGAGGTCAACCAGAGCTTTGACAGAATCACCTGCCAAGCTGACAGAAAGCTCCCCCAGAGCCATCAGGAAATCATTGGGATCCATCCGCCTTCTGAGGCAAATCATCTTAATTGGTTCCCCACCCCTGTAGAGGCTCTGAATTCCAGTGCCTCTAAACTCTACCAGTTAATAATATGTTCATGACACTGGAACTGTAGAGAGTTCCTCCACACCTAGATCATTAACATCTACCACAGTACAGAAAAATAGGTCTAAAGTATGTCCTGAAGCATAGGTGGAGCCAAATACCATTTTGGACAGACCCATAGTCGTCATGGAGGACATGAAGTCCTGAGCCACTCCTGACAAAGGTGCCTGAGCATGGTCATTGAAATCCCCCAGCACAACAGGACAATGAAACTCCAACACCACCTCTGAGATCACCTCAGCTAGTTCAGGAAGGGAGACTGTTGTGCAGCGGGATGGGCAGTATGCCAACAGAATCCTACTCTTTCCCAGACTCCCATTTTCAGATACACACATTCAAACTTGGAAAACTGGGGTGTGTGGCATCTGGTGAGGGGGATAGAATCACAACAGACCACTACAACGGCACTTGTGCCTGTGTTAAACTGTGTAACACTGCACAGCAAATTGCAGCTAATCAAGAAGACACAGGTTACATTACTAGTCATGTGCCTGCTGCGCAGTCAGGCATTCACCCCATAATGCAGGCAGCACCTTGTTAAATAGCAGCCATTCTCCACAGTAAGTTACACAATTTAACTTATGCACACACAAATCAACAACAGGATTCTGGACAGAGAAGTGCTGCCAACATTTTTAATTTGAGAAACAGCAATGTTTCAGGATGGCCAAATTACAAAGCACTGTATCTGTATTATACTGAACAGTTACATGATCCATTAGTAGCAGGCTTTTGCTTTGCTTAATTTTGTTATTTATCATGCCATGATCCAAGGCCCTGAAATGTATATGGAGCTGCATAAGTTTGGGCTTCCTTCTTCATTTCAGTATTGAACATTGTATAGCGGAGCACTGGCAGATCTTTAAGTGAATGGGCAACAGATAACAGACTAACGGAACCTTTGATTTTCTAAATAAGGGTTATTCTGGTCTGAATTCTTTCTTGTACACTATAGTCATCACAGGAAGAAAGACAATCTGCAGATAAGCAGAAACATAAGGAAGAGGGAAGCAGAAAAATAACATGTCTCTAATATTAGCTTCTAAAGCCATAAGGGTTGATCCACTCATTGGTACTCATTAGCAGGACAGGAAGCTGAGCAGATTAAGATGGTAGACACTTAGTCTGTGTCTTCATATTTTGGTAGTTCTGGAGGAAGGAATTAGGTGGTGCATGACTGTCGCCTTATTTTTGCAAGAAGACTTTAGTACTGTCTAGCTATGGGAAAAATATCTGGGGGGTGTCTTGAAATGGAAAAAGGTGTAATAAATGTCCTCCTGGTGAGCTTGCAATGAACCTCATCATCATTTAAAATGAGAAGCCATAAGATAATATCAGGGACAGTTTTAATACCTGATAGTGTAAACCCTATATGTGTCCACACAAAAAAAGCAGATTATGCTAAATCTGGTGAGACATGATCTTCGAGTGGAGGCGAAGAATCTTTTCAGGCTTGAAAATTCCTTGTTCAAGTGTCTTATCATGTCGAGACAGCTTAGATCAATAAGTACGAGGAATTTACTAATCTGTGGGTTTGGTTGTTTTTTTTTTACATCTTTGCTTCCAGACATTATAAGGATTGCAGCCTTATGTTGGCCACTCATTTGAATCCCCACCTAACACCCACCCCTCCACTCCCAACCACTTGCTTAGAAAATAGGAAGGAACTGCATGTAGAGCCCTAAACACGTGATGTTCCTTTCCCAGACTTTCTATTCAGAGTAAGGTAGCTGAATGAGTGCTGGATCTGCAACTGTAAGTGCTACTCAATACCTTCAGTTTTTTTGGCCCGGCTTTGCTTTGAGCCTGGAATGCTGACAATGAGTTCATGCTTTATGAGACTTCTTAAATCTGAATTTTATAATTTTAGAGCTTATTATTTTGATCAATGGTTACAGACTAATGCTGTTTCCAAAGTTTTCTTTTTTCCTTTCAATGAAAGGCTTGAGAACTGGCCCCTTCAGTTCAGAAGAAATGAGATCCAAGGGAAGAACTCAACATCCCTTTGAATGTCAATTTCATAAATGAAATTCAGACCATTTTAAGAGGCATCCATTCATTGCCCTTTCTCTCTTCCTCAAAGTATAACTTCCAGCAGCAGTGAATTAGAGGTGGTAAGATGAAGACGAGGACCTATTCCTTGGTACTTCATTAGGCCACAATGTCTTAAAAATTGGAGGTTTCCAGTTGGATCTTTCCTGGAAAACTGCAGTTCCTGGAGATACATGGGCTAGGAAGTTTCTCATGCTATGATGCTCTGGCTTAATGAAAGCTTTTGGAGAAGTATCTTCTCATGGCTTAGTCCAGGTACTGTAACAAGACTGTACATTTGAGGGATAGACAGACCTCAGTTTCAAAGAAGGAGCAAGGAAAGCTGATGCAGATTAAGGACTGATAGAGAAAGATTTTGAATAAGTCAGACTTTCCAGTATTTGAAACAACTCATAAAACACACACAAATAAACAAAAAATCCACACTTTCATCAATAATTCCCTGGAAAAGCACCATCTGTTTCCAATAAATCTGTAGATGAGCTGAAAAATAATGAGTCCATCCCTGATCAAAATGGGTTTGGGCTTCAGTTTCTTTCAGGGACTTTGAATCCTTGCAATTATAATGATTGCCTTATATTGTCCATCAGGGAAAACAGGAACTCATCTTTTTGATGGGTCTCAACACTCCATAGTTAAAAAAAAAGTTCATAGCTTTGGATCTTATGCTGCGACTGGATTGAAAGCCCAGATTGCAGTGAGGCACTAGCCAGATTGAGGGTTGTAATTCATACATTTGTGACATCTAGATGATGTTCTTGATAACAGTTGATATGCCTCAGCTTGCCTGTGAAAAAGGAGCATACCACCTTATCAGGTGAAGATCAGAGACAGGTTGTTGACACAGCAAGGGGTTGTCTCACCCTCCAGGTTTTTTTGGGGGAGGGAATGCCCCTTGCTCCAGTCAGAAACCATCTATGGTATAGGCACAAGCAGTGTGGTTTCATCCATTATGTGAATAAACTCATCAAGACAAAGATCACATTTCTCTGGGGTCCCTCAGGATTCCTCAGTATGGTATGGCAAATGACTTAACATTGTGGGGTTCCACCTGATAAGACAAACAAACAAGCCCTGTACTACAGATATAGTCTTGAGAATCATTACATCAGTTTTCACTAACCTGATAGCCTTCAGATGTGTTAGCCTACAAATCCCATCCACATTAGTCACCATGTCCAGTGGTGGTTGAGGATTATGTTAGTTGTAGGCCAACACATCTGTAAGGAATCAGGTTGAGGCAGGATGAAGTAGGTGTCACTGGGGATAGCTGTTATCAGTATTTGTTGTTACAAGCCTGTGTTTCTGTTTGGAAAGTGATACTTTAGCTTGCTCCATTCTGTAAAAAATGACATGTCTACACAAATTTTGATGACTTGCAATCTGTCTGCTGATTGTGCTATTTTGTCTCATTTGAAAATAATGCAGAAAATACATACCTAGATCTATTTAGGTGAACTTGAATACCCACATACTACATCTTGGTCATATGTTTCTATTGATGCATGGAAAGGGCAAAGCCCAGTTCTATCCAGAATAACACTGCTAATCCAGTTTTGTAAGATACTCATGTGAGCATGCCATAAATGGGGAAATGAGTCGGCTTTCCCACTATACACTATCAGTGGGCATTGGAAGTGGCAATGATAATTGCATTTTTATGCATCCTATTGCTGAAGGTAAAACAAATGAATACAGGGATACCATGTAAATACTGCATATTATTTGCTATACCTTCAGCAAAATCAGGGAGTTGGACAGGGGACAGATTGTATTTGTCTTCAGTGTGGAAGGGATTGTCACTCTCGAATTGGCCTTCTCAGCCACACTAGACGCTGTTCCAAGACCTCTATTCAGAGCACGTTGCCATAGTCTCTCGAGACTGAAGGATGCCTACTACCTTCAGCACTAGGACTCATGTGCTGATGCTCATGGATGTAATGACATAATGCCCAAATGGAAGATGAGACCCCTGGTGCATTATGCACTTGTTTTATTGAGAGAATTCTGAATTGTGAAGCAAAGTTTGCTTTACACAGAAAATAAACATGACAAATATTTGCATTTTTCCCCCATGGAAGGTACAGATTAACCATTCAAATGTTCCTGTACCACACCCACCACAGGAGTCATCAACCAGGGATGGATGACTTCAAAACACCATGATGGCTTTTGAATAAGAATATTTTGGATTCCAGCCTCTTGAAGGCAGACTGGACATGCAGTACCAATGTTGCATGTTAGATAATAGCGATTAATTACAGAAAATGATTCATATTCCTAGAAGTAAGCTGTTGTCCAGAATGGCCCAGATTCAGTAACAAAGTTTAACAAAAATGTTCTCATGCATACTCACTGAATGCAATGGTAAAATGTAGAAATGTTTTTATGCTATTAAATATAATGTATTGTACTATATTTCACTATGTTTCCCACTGTATTTTATGGTATTTTGTTTTGCACTTTTTAATTTATTGATGTCTGTTATTTTATGGTTTTCTGTCTAGTTGTTGTAAACCTCCCAGAGTGGCCTTGGCTGCCAGATGGGTGATATATAATTCAGATAGATAGATAGATAGATAGATAGACAGACAGACAGACAGACAGACAGACAGACAGACAGATGAAATCTATGACATTCTACATTCTAATTCGGACACTTTCTAAGAGTCAAATCATAACAAGTGATCCAGTACAATAATTATGGCCAATTAACAAAAACAAAACAGAATAATGCCCCTCCCCCAAAAAATTCAGGTGAAAATTTCTTAAGGTTATTTTTAAAATGCACTGATAATACTAGGCAAAGTGGCCCAAAGTTTGCTGCTGCTGGAAGAGAGGAATGAAGTGCTGCCCTCCCCAATTCGGGAGGCCTTTTTCGCTGCCGAAGGAGACCTTCATATCATGTGCAGTTACCCTGCCTCACCAGAGGCGGGGTGGTGCCCCTCCTCACCATAGACTCTGAGGTCACAGCAAAAGAGCAATACCACTGGTGGTGGCAACCATTGCTATGCAGGAAGAGAAGGGGTGCAGTAGTGGAAAGAGGAAGACCAAAGCAGGGAGGAAAAGAAGGTGCACCAAAAATGGCAGCAGTAGTAGACGGACAATTGTGACAGAGCACACCAATCCCATAATATAAAGAGGAGGAGGAGGAGATAATGCAAGAAGTGATGATAACAAGGCAGTAGCAATAGGAACTATTACTGCCATGCAAAAGAAGAAGATGGTTCCTCCGTGGAAAGTAGGGAAGAAGGAAAAGGAAGTGAAGGTGGATAACAATGATGGTGGATAGCAGTGACAGGGACCTCATAAGAAGAAAAGGAGGGGGCATTTAACATGAAGTGCCTGACTCTAAGGTTCAAGGTTCTATGAAAGTGGAAGTATAGTTTTCCTTACCTTTCCATGGAGAAAGTTATATCAACATTTGAACAGCTTGAATTCACAATTTTACTTTGTACTTCTCTTTTGGAATCAGGTTTGTTGAGAATTTTGATTATAACATGTATTCTCATTACATCAGCAGAGTAAGGAGATATTGGTTAGCAGAGATACTTATGACACTATGACACTGAGAGAGTAAAACCAACAACTTAGTTTATTTACATATATACATAGAGAATAGACATTCCTCTGGCAGCATAACATGACATGAAGCAACACACAGCATAGGAAAAAGTGATCTGACTTACAGCAGATAAAGACGTTCATTTTACACATGACTTATGTACAGTTCTGTGACCAATCAGAAAATACATTACTTCATTTTCTGTTACACAAAGTTTCATCATGTACACAGCTGTACAACATTAAGTCTTAATCCTTGATACCACACCTGAATACAATCAGTACAGTGACTCAGGTAAAATCAGCCATTTTACATTTAACTATACAACATTAATATTTAATACATTTTCATATCAAAATCTCAACAAGGTTTCCATTTTATCACAAACATATTTTAACTGAAGAGCTATCTCAAATACTTATATATATAAATAAAGCAAAGCATACTGCTTATATACCGCCCCATAGTGCTTAAAGCACTCTCTAGGTGGTTTACAATTCAATTATACAGGCTTACACATTGCCCCCCCCCCCCCCGCCACAAGATTTTATCAATCTCAGAAAGATGGAAGGCTGAGTCAACCATGAGCCAGCTGACAAAATCCACTGGGATCGAAAGCTGATCGTGAGCAGGGTTTTGACTTCAATATTACAGTTTAACCACTGTGCCATGAGGCTCCTAATGCAAACATCTTTTTCCTGAGAAATAAATCGCAGAAAACAACTTAGGGTGTGATCAGATAGCAAGAAAGATGTGTGTCTGATTGCACTGGAAAGAGTCGCTTTGCTGGGAACAATCTCCCTTAAAACAACCCATCTGTATGGGAATTGCTCCAGCCTAGGTCCAAAGTGTGAACTATATGTCCCTGTGATCCAACCTTACCCTAACTTACTGTATATGTTCATTCAAAGATAAAACTTGCTACAAAAAAATCCAAACATGGAAAGAGTGATTTGCTGGAGCCTTTCCCAAAATGGTCACCCCTATTGTTGCTGTTGGGGAAATTACAAAAATGTTTTCTGAGAAAACTAAAGGGGGAATTTAAAAAAAAAAAGTCAGAGAGGAAGCCAAGGACAAAATGTTGTGGCACCTCTAAGACTAGCAGATTTGTTTTAGTGTGAGCTATTATGGATCAAAGTCCAGCTCTTCAGTCATATGGAGCGCTCTTACTATGCTGCCTACAGAGGTGCATGTGTACATGTACAAAGAGGTAAATTCTCAATATGGTGAACTTTTTCCTCCCTCATATCAAGTCCTCAAAAGTGCAGAAATGTTCTGTGCATTGAGATTGTCAAATCCAACAGAATTATTTCCCATCTGTACTAATTGACAAGTTGGATTGTCCAAAACTTCTTTTTTTCTTAGGTCATCTCAATGTACTGAACATTCTTGGTATCCAAGGCCAACATAAATCAACCTGGCCAGGAAACGGAGCAGGCAAAGACAAGCAAAGGAAGCAGCCAAAAGGTGAAAATTATCCCAACTACACTTTCTTTCTTTCTTTCTTTCTTTCTTTCTTTCTTTCTTTCTTTCTTTCTTTCTTTCTTTCTTTCTTTCTTTCTTTCTTTCTTGTAGGAGGAATGAGACCTTCTTTCACTAGAGCTGAAGACAAATCAGTGACACCAGCTTTCACAGAGGACGCAACCTTAGAGCATGGTTATACTAGGAAAAGAAACAATATTTGAATTGGGTTTAGCCTGTTTTAAATCAAATTTTAAAGAGGTGACTACACAATGCGCATGGAAGCATGGATTATTTTGACTGGGAATTGTTTTATTTTGATCAGAAGTGAGGCATCATATTCTTCTGCCAGAGGGCTGTTTATTTTAACTCAGATGACAAATCAATTTAATTTACACCAATTTGCCATATGTGAATGCCTCTGTGGTGTTAATTTTTAATGAGCTCTCATGCTGGCTGCCTTTCACAGCCACTTGCCCCTGCTGCTGTGCAGTTATTTTGAATATATATATATAATTTTTTTTTAAAAAAAAATGCTGTCTGTTCTAGTGCTATATCACATGGCAAGATTTCTTTTAAAATTGAAACACACCTTTCTCCTGCTCTCACTTGGTGCCACCACCACTCAGTCCTCCTGCGGGTTCTGAGTCTCCACAGCTATCTCCTTTGCCAGTGCACCCCGTCCTGTTGGGGAGGAGATCCTCCACAGTTTGTAGGATACACTGGTCAGCTGTTTAGCAGTGCACTGATCAGCTTTTCAGCAGGTTCACCCGACCACTTCCTTGCTCTTTGCAGCGGCCAGCCCCAGATCCTCCTTCCCTTGGCAGTGCACCAAAAAGCCCTTTGGCAGGCTCATCAGCCTGCTCACCTGCTCTCTGCATCTTTTTAGTATGATGCCAAAAAAAATTTCAACAACACCATATATTTTGAAATATTTCACTACTGTAGCCATGCTCTTAGTCAGGGCTAAGAGGTAGCAGGAGTGGTAGGGAGACCAGCTGGAGCAGAGATGTGTCAAAAGAATTAAAGCCCTATGGATAAAATAATTGCATCGATCCCATAAATTAATAATTTTTAATATTAAAACTGCCTTTTCAGATTGAAGAATAAAATCACTTCTTTTGGAGGAAAAAAACAGCCATCTGCCCAAGGTTAACAAGCATACTGAGTGAATGCAATGCCTCAGAACTCCGGCCTCTTTACCTTGAAGCCTCCTAGGTAACAAAGTGAATTGTTCTATCCCTGTTGATTCCAGAAACATCTTGCTGTAATTTCTTTTTTTTTCCCCCACCCTTTATTCTAATAAAAAGAAATTGCCTGTGTTAAGCCACATGGGTTGGTAAAGTTTCACAGAATGTTCTGTTTAAGAACAAGGAAGCATATGCAGCTTCTGTCTCATTCCACATTGAAGCAACAGCTTGGTTTTCAGCATGACATTGGTTTTTTCCTTCTATGCTAAAATTAGGATTTATAGAGTTACATTTAAGACCTACTTCTCTTTCTTAGGGAAAAGCGGGGGGGGGGGGGGGAAGGGAAGAAATCCAAACGGATCTCATTTGCTATCAGTCTGTGCTGTTTTGCTTTTGGCCAACATGTTAATTCAAGGAGAGAGCCAGGCAAGCTTTATAGTCAGAAGATCTACTCTCGTCTCTTTAAAAGGCAGTTTGCATGTACCTCCTATTTGACTAAAATAGTTGTGGGCCTGTTTCCTAACAATTGCTCATTAAATTCAGAAGAACTTGTGCACAACTTACCTTCAAACACTTTTACTTGTTGAACTCTGATTTGAAAGTCTTCTTTAAACAAACAAACAAAAAAAAGACAGCCACAATTTTCAGTACATGGGCTTCAGCCATTGAATCAGAAGAATAGAATAGACCACAAGCCTTATACATCTTCAAGAAAGGGGACAGAAAGAACACTTTTAGAAAAGAAAGATCTTTATCACTGTCCTATAGTTCAAAAGCGTTTACTACTTCTTCTGTAGTTCCACATTACATCCCAAAGTTCCACATTACATCCCTTCCAGAATCCATGCAAATAGGCCATATTTTGTAGGGATGCAGGTGAAGGGACTTCTAGAGCATAGGGGCAACAGCATGAGGTTGAACAGCATGAGTAATGCTAGCAACCAAGACAAGCAGCACAACTGCTGTTTGCCCAGACTTTGAAAAGGAGGAAACGTCCAGATGGAGGCTTAATGTACCCCATAATCCACACAGCTCAGTCCTCTGTGCAGATATTTTCTCCCCTTCAAAATCTGGGCTGGCAACCTGGTCTTCTAAGCCCTGGGTAGATTTGCCCTTTGCTGCCTCAGGAGGCTTGGTAGACCAGCCACCTTTCCTCTGCTCTCTTCTGGCAGTATTCCAGGCTGGTCTTTTACATCTGAGATGAAGAGGCACACCCAATAAATATGGCGCCCTGCGGCAAAGTCCCAGTTGCCCCACCTTAGTTAGAGCCCTGCTTAAACCATAGGGCGAATTGAGTTTTCAAAACTCAGAAGTGACTTTCAGCAGCATCCAATGTCCTTGACCGGCAAGAGAGGCAATTGCTGAGAATGGGAGGGATTTCTGTTCCAGATGTTGTGCCACTGGTTCCCAAGGCTTGAAAATGTAGGAGTTGCTGAGTTGGTGCTCCACTCCTACCACCTGAGAAGGAGTCCTACCATCTGCATAACAGCCAGTCTGTCCCCAACATGATCTTAAGGGTATTTTGGCCCCAATCAGCAATTCCTTGTGATTACAGAAGCTCTCTGATACTCCATTATACCCAGTGGATGTTCCATTCATTTTGGTGGAGTATACAGATGTAGCTGTCCTTTGCTTTCATATGGATATTGGCACTCTTCATTGATAGGAAGGCATTTCTGATTTAAGAGTATGCAGAGAACTCTGGCTTTGAGATGACTGGCTTTCTGTCAAAGAACGAAAAGGAGGACCATAAAACTGAAATTCAAATAATTACATTGATGGGCTTCTATAGCTCTTAGGACACTCTTGTGGCTAAACAATACAGCAGCTTCCAGGGAGGCAGCTGTCTAAGCCTGTTGCAACAAAACCAACGCAGAGACTTCTACAGCCTTAAAGACCAAAAAAGATATAATGTCATAAATCTTCAGCAACTTGAATCCACTTCAGCAAATCAAGTGAGGGAGATCCAATGAGCAGAGAAATACTTTCCAACCTATCTACAGTATGCATGTGGTGTCAATTAAAGGGCAGAACCATGCTGTGGGTGGGGGAATATCTTTGCATTTGGATCTGTCATGCTTCAACAGAGCAAACTGTATTTTGTGTGCTGGTGCAAATCTCATTTGATTTCATAATAGTTCTGATCTCAACTGGCATAATTGCCCCACCATGAGAGAGACAGTAGAAGACACAGACCATAGAAACAGTGCATTGCTATGCAGTATACTATTTATGCTTGTTAACGCAGAGGATAGTGGTGGTTAGCTCTGTTGGTTTTACTTTCTCCTGCATTTTTTTAAATAAATAAATTTATTCAAGTTTGTTTCATCAAATTTATCAAAACATTGGGAAATCTTTGGAAGTACTTCTCAACCTAACTGAGATTGTACTCTCAACCATCCCCAGTGGTCAATATGAAGAGGATCAGGTTGTAGTTTCTTACATGAAGGTTGAAGATGAATAGCTGGTCAGGGGAAAAAAGAGAGTGGTGGTAACCATACTCAACAAACTATGGTCAGATACACAGGGATCCACCGCCAAGCTTTTAAGGTTTAAGTATTTAAAGCCCTCAGCCTTACTGGGTTAATTTGTTAGCTTCTCTTACTTCTGGCATTGTCTGTTGCTATTGTTACTAAATCTCAAGTTACTTCTGTCAGACATATGAAGATGGCTTTGGATTTTCATGTCATCTGGCAGGCAAAGACCTTTCTCTTCAGGCAGGCTTTTCCTTAATGACTGGTGGTCATTAAAGAGGGTTTTTAAATGGACTGTCGCGCTCTGTTGTTTTTAATGTGTTTTAATATTGATCTTCGCTACCATTTTAATATAATACTTGTTTAATTCTTTTTTTAATATTTGTATACTTACTGTTTTAGCTTTTAAATACTGTTTTAATGATGTAAGCCACCTTGGGTCCTTTTGGGGAGAAAGGCAGGATAGAAATATTTTAAATAAATAAATAATAAATCTGTAAATAATTTACAATTAAATCATCTTATCAATACTGCTAAGGAGATTATAGATATTACAGATACGTGTGTATGTGCTTGTGCACACACGTGCAAACTAATACACACACACATACAATTTAACAGTTTAAAAAATGAGGAAAACTAGTTATAGGGTCATTACACCTCTGCACTATTTTTCTGTTATTAGGAGAAATCTAATCAAGGTAGGTTTGGATAACCAAAACCTAAAGTAAGAACATAATGTGTGGGGGGGTTTGGATGGCAGAATATGTATTGGAATGTTGCCAAAAAAATTACGCATTCTTCTTAAAGTAAAATAAACACTTGACAAAGCTGCTAATCATCCCTAGTGGGAAAGACTTACAGATTCAATATTGCGATGATGAGCTTCCCACTGGTGTTAGAAGTGCCACAGTCAGATGAATCCATTTCCCTTGGAAATCATTTAGATTAAAATTACATTCACATAGATGAAAAATGAATGGTGGGAATGCTTAAAACGTCATGTTAAAAATGTATTGACTCACCAGCAGGTTCCCTAATACTCCTTAATAGTCTGCAGTGCATATTTAGGTCAGATAATGAAAATTTAACTGCATCATCCTGTACATGTCTGCTCAGAAGTAAGCCTCATTGAATCAAATGGAATTTACTCTTAAGTATATGCATATAGAATAGCAGCCTAAGGCAGCAAATTTAGATACAACGAACCGGTAGTTAGCCTCTTTTATTTCAGAGTAGACATGTATGGGATTCCACCACATGTCTTCATGTAAATACACAGATATGCATAATTCAAATGTTGAGATGATCTACCAATAGTTGTGGAAGAAATCAGTGTTTTGGGGAAAATAAGCTCTGCCTACCTACCTACCTACCTACCCTCAATATATGTTGCGTTTTTGTCAGGCACATGAATTTACTGGTGCCTTCCCATTTTCTGCCATTAGAACTAACTGTTCACAAGAAACCACACTAGAGCTGCTTATAGTTAAAACATGCCTAAAAGAACATCTCAATTAAGATGATTTCATAAAACATTTTGACAATTACATTTGAAATAATCTTCTTTGGAGATCATGTCAGGAAATCTACCTGCAGTGAAACAGAGGCTGGGGACTCCAGTTTTTAGAAGTTCCCCAGTCAAGAAGAGGGAAGGAGATTATGCAATGTAATGATTAAGGATGTATGCAGTGCAGGAGAAGTGCATTTGTTTCCTTGGAAACAAACTGGTCCTGTTGCACTGAAGAAATTTGTAAGCATTAAATATTCTGTAATCAGATCCCAAGAGAGCACACTTTTAAAATTTGAAAGGGATAAATATTTGATATTCCTGGCCATTTTCTGACTCTGCTTGACAAGGTCTGCTGTCAATGGGTGGAATTCTAACCCTGGAGAAACTGATGCAGGACCATGTTAGCATGAACCTGCCATGCCCACAATACAATCTTGGATATGTTATTCCTTATGTTGTGGTCTAAACTGTGATCTCATAGAGAAAGACTGAGATCACTTTCCTACCAAGTTGAGAGTTAGGGCAGCTACATGCAAATAAGGGTAGAATAAAGCAGTCAATGAAGAGCAGAGGGGAGGAATAATAAGAATATATTCCAGAGGCACAGTCCAGACTGTTCTTGCTTGTGGGAAATAAATCTGTCCAATACTAATGGTAGGAAAGATGGGAAAGGAAACCAGCACATTAATATGTGGGTTATAAATTTATGGCAGATTTTTTTTTAAAAAAAATGAAATCCTCACCCAGTGGTTTTCCTCCTTTAAAAAAAAAAAGATGAAAGCTTACCCTGAAGCAGTTCTAGAATTACTAAACTAGCTAGATGATGATGGTTTCCTTATTACTCTTTTAAAAATGGTGTTTGGCAAAACATGCAACCAGCCATGCTCAGATACTGGAGAAAACTAACCCTCAGTTTCCATCTGTAAACAGGAATGCAGACTCTTGTGACATCATCAGAAAATGTGTTCTGTTGACATTTCCTGTCTCGCAGAACAGACCAAGACATGTGGGCAGATCGTTCATACATCTGAGCCGATGGCTGGCTTGCCAAACACAGCCTGTACTTTCCCTACTGAAATAATAGTAATGTTCCTCACTTAAATAATAGTGGCATTAAATGACATTGGTATTTACTATCCTAACCAGAGCTACTATATTGTTTCTGCTCAGTAGATGAGAAATATAGTCAGGAGAAATAAAGCTGGAGTTCTCCATTTACTTTCCTTAAGAGTAAGTCATATTAATTTTGACATGGAGTGTGATTACACAGCAGGAAAAATGATTCATTGTGAAGTCACACCTGGAAAGTCAGGTTTCCCTAGGATAATTCACTTTAGCCAACCACACAGCAGATAAATAGGAGGAAATTGGCAATCAGCCTTGTTGGCAGCTTGTTAAGGTAGCTGTTCTGTGACTGTCCAGATTGGCAACATGCATGGCTATAGTCAATCTACCTTCACAAACTGCAATTAAGGGCTTACTGCCAATTTACGATCTGTCTGGAAGTATTATGGCATCAAGCATATTTTAAAAAGAAAGGAACTGAATGGGAAGGGTAGAAGCAAGATGGATTCCTCCTAACTTTCATCCATTCATGTTTCCCTAGTACTGTCAATCTCTTGAGACTGGCTCCTTGGCTCTCCATGATGTCCCAAACCCATTTCTTAAGTAGCCATGCAGAGAGAGGAGGAGCTCATATTGACTACATGAGTGTCTCTGGTCCATCAGCTTAGCCCCTAAGGGTTGTCCAGGGACACTCATGGGGTACATGGAAGAGGAAGAGTGGCAGGAGGAAGAAGAGATGACTTGAAAGTATTGGGCCCCATAACTAGGTGGGCAGAGGGTGAAGTAGTTTGAAACATAGCTGCCTGAAGGAGAGAAAGGAACTCTGGATCTACAGAGAGGAGGACTGATCTCATCAAAGATCTAACAAGGATGCTGCAGCAGGGGAGAATGGGGAGAGGGATGGGGCTGGCTGGCTAGGAAAGGGCATGGAGGGGGAGGGCAGGGACTCCCCCCCGGAAATTCCATCCCACCTGACAGGCAGAGTCCATAGCAATGTAGCTTTGGCTGTGTAGCCTCTCACCCCCAGCTTTTTCCAAATAAGTTGAAAAACACATCTCCCTTCTTGTCCACCCAAATACACTCCCTTCAGTCAATATTTAGAGATGCAGATGCTTTCTGAATCAGCACAATCACATCACCTAAACCAAGACAAATGCATACATTGTAAAAAAAAAGAAAAAGTAGACGCCTCAGCAGCAGAGGAAAAAAGTATGGATGGGGTGGAAGTTTGGGCTGATTCACCAATCTGACTGTCCAAATCCTGGAGCAATTCCTGTATAATTTCTCGACATGATCATCCCTTAAATTTCTTTCTGGATGTATGTAGGACTTTAATGTAATGCCTCAGTTTAGAGTCCTATATGTTCCAGTGCATGCACAGAATTCCACACTAATGAACACTACAAATTGGTTCACCCCAGTGATGCTAACCAGAAGTGAAGGAGAGACCAGGACTGACCTGAGGCTAGTGTCACCATCTAATCCTAGAGAACACTTGTCTGGCAAAACTTGTTTGGTTATAATCCCTATCCCAGTTGGAATAAATCCTGTAATGTGCCTCCTAAACAGGGGCTGAGTCAATGATCCAAAGAGTTCCTTCCAGCTCTGCAATGCTAAGATTATTAATGAACTCCTGGATAGCTCAGTGATTTCAGAATCCATCTGTGGAGTCAGGGGTTACGAGTTCACTTCCCCACTGTGCCCCCTTGACAGGGCTGGACTCAATGATCCATAGGGTCCCATCCAGTTCTGCAATGACTATGCCCCCATTGTCAAGTGTATGGATCAGGGGATGGAAGAGGGTCTACACACCGACCAGTCTAGGGCTGGCAGGACTCACAGATATGATTTTTTAGAAGTGCTAATGGTCTTGGATATCTCAGAAGCAAGCTGTAAAAATTAAATTTAATCATTTTAACAAAATAATGTTAGTAGATGAGTTTGTAGCAAAATGATCCACTCCACCCTCTGTGAAACTGTGGGAGTGATGACTTTGGTTATTGTGAGCAACAACATCTAAATCCCTACAGTACCATTTGACACTCTTTTGTTGCTGTTGTGTGCCATCATGTTGTCTTGGACATATGGTGGTCTTAAATGGATTTTTCAGATATGTGAGATGTCCAATGAGTGGTTTATCACTGCCACCCCCTAGAGAGCTTCCATGGCTGAGCAGGGATTTGAAGCCAGGTCTCTGGAATCATAGTATGTTCAATAAACCACACTGTGACTTCACTTTCCACTTCAGATCTCCATAATTCTTTAGACTGGTGCTATACATTGTGTGAAATCATTCCAATGAGCTTATGGGGTGGGTGGAGGAATATAGCCCATCTTATGTACAGTGGGTTAATGGATTAGCACCGAAGGTCTTGTGAGTCAAACTCTAGAGTGAATGGTACTGTACTATTTCAACAGACAGGACTACTTCCAGAAAAGCAAGGAAAATATGGATTTTAGGAGCGCAACACCAGGAGCTATCTCAACGATATTGTGACTCATTTTAGGCTTGAGTTCACAGCAGTTCTGAATACTGAAGATTATTTCACTATAAAAAAGAGATATCACAAAGATAGTGGTGATACATATAAAGTAAGTGCTAGATACTCTTAGTGGTAGTTCATCAAAATCAGTGGAGGGTGGGAAAAGAAGGCAGAGGAACATCTATTCTAATAATAGCCTCATTAAGTTTTTAGACAGTCATGTGAATTATTTTCCATTCCAAAAAATTACCGCAAGGTGTGGTACTGCATCGTCACACAACATTTTTATAGCTATGTGGGAGAACTGTTCCTTAGATATAATTCAAACACATACTGGATATTAGCAAAATGTTATAAAAAACATATATATAACAAGGGTACAGTAGAAAGATAATGTAGTTCGGTATTTTCCCATTATTCATTTACTGGCTGCCACAATGCAGAATTATTTCTCTACACATAGTCATAAAAAAGTTGGCTGAACTATTTCTTCACAAGATATTAATAAAAACAATACACCCTGCAACCATATATTTCCCCCTGAGTTATTACAGTAGAATTGGTGAAACCATACCCTGAATTACTTTGATGGAACACCAAAGACTTTGCCACCACTCCATGGCTGTGTTTAGAAACAGGTTCACAGTCTGCTCCCAGGGCAGGGTGAAGTTGTGGTCCAGTTGGATGACCCATCTTTTTTGGCTGAAAATAGAGACACCATTTTAGTAGCATGCCCATTTATGATTTATCCACCTGTAGAACCCCAGTGCACGTTTCTTAGGCAAGAAAAGTGCATAGATGACATGGAGAAGGTAAAGGGGAAAAAAAAGTTTCTAAAATGAATTGTGGGTACAACACTTTCTCTGTGAAAAAGAGGCTGTGTGTTTGAGGCTTTCAGGTGTGGGTAAGGAATACAAGATGGCAGGAACGTCTTGTATTTAAAGGGATTTCTAAATGGTGCTCCAGACCATGCAGAACATTCTAAATGGTGCTCTAGAACATCCAACAAAAATCCACAATACTTCTGCATACAAGACACAGTTTTCTTCTGCAATTCAGCACTGTAGGAGAAAGAGTTTCATTTGATTTATTTTTATCTGATTTATTCATTTTTAATTGTGATCTTCAGACAGATCGTTAACGTGCAGTTATCCTCCCCAAGGCTTTGAGGACTGAATATCACGGGGACCCAACACACTGGTTTCATCAAAACTCCTCTCTTCTCTCTTTATTCCAGAATAGCAGCACTACAAATCTCATTTCCCAGATGCCTTTTCCTTCTTTGGGGTGGCTGTTAGATCAGAGGTATGGTTTTAGGTGGTCTCATTATCTGTAGCTCAGTGGTTTAGGTATCTGGCTGTGGTTGGGAGTTTGAATCCCACCTGTGCTGCCTGTGAGTACAGCCATCCTGTGAGGTCTTTGGCAAGCTGCAAAGTCTCAGGATGCTCCCAGAAGAAGGGAATGGTAAACCACTTCTGAGTACTGTACTCACTACCTGGAAAGCCTTCGAAAGGGTTGCCGTAAGCCAGAATTGACTTGATGGCACATGAAAAAAGTAGCCTCACAAAGATGCCTTTCAGCTTTTTTCCTTCTAGCATTTGCTTTACTCATACTTCTGGTTGGGTATTCTTCACTCCTTTCTCCCCTTCCCACTTGACTGACCTTCCCAATCACAGCTTAAATAACTTGGGAGGACAATAGACCTGTCCAGGCATTCTGAATTAAGTGGGGCAAGTGTGTGAAGAGTAAGAGTGTACCAGCTCTTGTGGTTGTTGTAGGTTTTTTGGGCTGTTTGGCCGTGTTCTGGAGATGGCCAAACAGCCCAAAAAACCTACAACAACCATCGGATCCCGGACGTGAAAAAGCCTTCGAGAATGCATTGGACCAGCTCTGTCTCCTTCTCGCACAATCTCTGGTTGCTTTCCAGTTCTCTTTTGAAAGTGGCGTGCCTGTGTTATCCACTGGTTCTCTCCACGTGAGCTGGAATTTCCAGATTCATGTGTCCAAATTAATTCCCTAAAGTTAGAGCCAGCCCATGATGTTTTGCTTCATGAGATGAAAAAGCAAATGGTGCACTTCCGCCATGTCAATATATAAGTCAGGTGCTCACATATTTAATAAACTTCCTTATATATCATTTTTTCCACCCACAGGGGTCCCAAAACAATGTGCAATAGGTAAAACATGTTCTAAAAGCAGAATAAAAATAATTTTTAAGTACTAGGTTTAAAAAAAACAACTGATATTCTTGTAGAATAGATTAAAAACCAGCCGAACAACCAAATGTAAAACCACCTTCAAAGGCCATGCAGAACAATACAGGAAGGTGGTAGCTCAACTGGGATGGTGCCATCCTGAGTCACTCTGGAAAGGAATTCTGTGACTATGCTGCTATAGAGAAAATACTGTCCTGTGTACTCACCAGCCTAGCCCCTAGTAGTGGTGGGACATGTGACAGGGTCTCCATTGAAGGAGTCTCCAATTGTTTTGGTACCTGAGGCAGAAAATTCCAACTCCTTGGTAGTAAAAATATAACAGTGATTTTTTTTAACTGTTCTTTTGTGACATCCGAAATCTGACACTTGAAGTACTCATCTCACTCAGCCTAATGGGGGACCAGTCAGCCTGAAATGCAATCCTATTCTGGTGTGGAAGGAAACTTTATGCTAGAATTTTATACTGTTACGTGTCAGCATATCTCATGTACCTCAATGGTGGAAATTCAGTAGTGAGTCACAACTAGAGTTGTTTCATTGAATCAGTGGAATTTACATAGTGTTGACTCACCAAATCCCTGCTGATTCAATGGGCCTACTCTAGTTGTGACTCAGTACTGGATTTCAACCAATGGGGCTTGCTTCTGAGGAGACATGTAGATACTTGCATTATAAATGTCATGGTTTCTTTTTTATTATTATTCCCTTGTGTTTTCTTTCAACGCCCTCTCTTTCATCTTTGTGAGCCTCTTTTTCCAGAACAATTTTAAAACTGAACCTATGCAATATGGCCAGTTAACAGGCTCAGGTTTTTCCCCTGGCTCTCAGCAGAAATGCGTGGGGAACATTTTCTTTTATATTGCTACAAATTAAAAAAATCAAGAGTGCCAGCATTTGCATGTGGAAAGTTTTTATTTGTGTGTCTATGTAGTAATGATATATGAGAGTCTGACTTTAAATCTGTAAAAAAACCTTTTTTTTTTAAAGAAACAAAATGAAATTCTCCTCAGGAAGCTGCTTCGGAATAACTTCTTAAAAACCAGTACACACATACAGAAGAAGTGAGTGATTTCTTCACATCAGAGCACATTTTGTACCCATTTCACACTCACACCAATTGAATAATACAAACAAAATAACATTGCATATGTATATTTGCCATTTCTGGGTCTTGGGAATACATCATTGTTGGCTCACAATGCTATTGACCAGGAAAACTGTATGAACAAGACTGTATGAACAAGCCATGCTTGAAAAATCAATTGAAAAATGTTCTCCTAACATGTAGTAAAATTTGTTGCTGTATTTACAACTAACACATACACTGGGGTGGTTTTTTTCTTTCTTCATTTCACTTTTTTTTTTCAGACAGGCAATTCTGTCTCAAAAAAAATGTATAGTGGAATCACAAAGAGTCACATTATACTTTTTTTGTCGCTGCTCTAAGATTATGCAAGTCAGGCTGGCACTCCACCAGCAATTAAAATCCTACCTCTTTAGAGGGGCTTTGGGCAAATCAGCACACAATCCAAATAGGGAGGCTTAGTGATCTTTTAAAATTTGTATATATACAAATACAAAATTGATCACAACTCTGAAGTGAATACTTTCCACAGAAGAAGGCCCTCTTCCATGGGCCTTTTCAGATGGGCCTCTGGAACTGTTCATATTCTTAAGAGGGGCTCTCCTGATGATCTTAAAACTAGACAATCCAGTAAAAGACATGTCTTTCCTTACATAGCCAGAGCTCAAGCAATTCAGGGTTTTAGGGTTATATGATTGCAGTACTATGTACCAATAAAGTGGTAGATTCCACATATTGCACCAACTGAAGATCCCGGATTCTATTCAAGAGTAGCCCCATGCAGCATGCATTGCAATAGCCAAGACATGATGTAACTAAGGCACAGATGATTATTGCTAAGTCTCAGGATGACTCTGATGCAAGCACTTTCTGTTCTACATGTTCATCATGGGTGGGATGTCTGAGGGTGCTGACCCGGAGAGTGGCCCAGAAGGAAAGGACAAAAACTCACACCCTGATTATGGAATCAACTACTTCCAGACATCCACTTGGCCGCCTCGCTGTAAACATTTACAAAATCTTTAAAATATGGTTGTTTAGGCAGGCATTCCCATCCATGGAACCCCACTGAAATCACCAGCCTCAAGACAACTGCAACACCATTTTAAATATTTTAATTTCTAGTGTTTTAATATATAATTGTTCATTGTTGTTGTTTTTTATGATGTTTTATATGTTGAATTTTATTTTATATTGGAAGGAATTGTAGAGGAGAGTCAGGCTCTAGTAATGTGGGGAAAATGAGTGATCAATATAAGCAACTGTGGGAAACTTTTCATAGTGCTTACCATCTCTTTGCAGAGATACAGCTGGAATAAAATTCTAGTGATCACAACACGTTTTTGTTCTGTGCAATATGGAGGTAATGGGGGACGGAGTGAGAAAAGTATTTTGCTTTTGCTTTTAAAATTATCTTTAGAGTGATAACAGTAAGCAAAAGAAGACAGGTTAAAAAAAAGGCAGGAGGTGCATCAACTGGATACCATTGTGTCTGAAACTGAAAGTATCTCCAGATTTTGGGCAATCTGGCAGTTTTAAACCAGATTATTTTGTTGGGAGAGAATCAGTGAATGGCACATTTCCTGGAATTCCCCAATATGTCAAACCAGTCCTTAGCCATAACCTTTCTGTTTAAAAAGCAGATTCAGAATTGAGTACTTGGGATGTGAGTGCTAACATCAGTCACAGGTTATGGAAGTGGTAGTCAGTGCCTCACTGCAAACAGGAAGTGGCCTTCTATTGAGTGCGGCCATTGATCTATTGATCTCAAAGGCTTCATCCAGAGAGGTCTCTCCCCTCCCCGCCCCCTCTCGCAGCCTTGCTCTCTGACATTCTCACTAGGGCTGTTAAGCAATATATTTTGGAAACAGGGATAGGCAAAAATTTAATTCAGTTTATTTTTTTGACAAGAACTTACTAAATCTGCAAATTTCTTCACAGATAGGCAATAAGTGGTGATTTAAAAATCCAGCTCAAAAGTTCATCCAAATGGCTTGGAGTGCTTGGGCCTTCAAAGCTTGGCCTTGAATCCCTGTATGTGTATTGTTGGATTAAGGATTGCCACCTCTCTCTCTTCCCTAGTGGGTTGTGTTGGATTTAAAGCCTGCATATTATGCCTTTAGGAGGTTTGGATGGGAGGAACTTTGGATGAATATCAATCACTTAAAGCAGTGGTTCTTAACCTTTGTTACTCAGGTGTTTTTGGACTGCAACTCCCAGAAGCCTTCACCACCAGCTGTGCTGGCTGGGGTTTCTGGGAGTTGCAGTTCAAAAACACCTGAGTAACAAAGGTTAAGAACCACTGACTTAAAGCAGCGGTCCCCAACCTTTTTAGCCCTGTGGACCAAATGGGGAAGGCAGGGCACCCCCTGCGCTCGTGCACATGCGCAAAGGGCGGTGCAGCGCTTGTGTGGGCGCGGGCGTGCTCAGGCGCATGCTCAAAGGGCGGTGCAGCACTCGTGTGGGGACGCGCTCGCTTGCGCGCAGCCGCAAATGGGCTGTGCGGGGGGAGTGCGTTCGGGGGTGGGGGGGAGGTCTCTCTCTGCGGCCCAGTCCAGCTCAGGCCATGGACCGGCACCAGACCGTGGACCGGGGGTTGGGGACCTCTGACTTAGAGTAGCCAATTGTTCTCTACCTCAGATTCCTTTCCCCATCTTTTTTACCTCAGTCAGGATTCAGAGTCAGTCAGAGGCAGGTTGGTAATGGCAGTGTTCTGTGAGTTAGAGTCTGAGTGAAATATTCATGTAACCAGTCAGTTAGTGAAACAAATATAATGAAGCTAACTAGTTAAGATTTTAAACTATGTAACAAACGAGTATGTTTTAGTTTGTATTCTGATGTGAAGATTTTGTAAGTAAAAGGGATACATTTGTATTATTTCTCAACACCAGAGTCTCTGACTGAATATATTGAGATTGTATACCAGTTGAGCTAAAATCTGATTAAAACTAACCTATAAAATAAGGAGTGGTGTATTTGAGGAAAATCTGTAACTGTAGCTGTAAGCCAGCAATTCTCTGCCCAGTAGGTTTCTCATCTGTAAGGGTATATGGCCGTCAGAAGAGGTACAATATGATCCTTTCTATGTGGGGAATAGCTGTGCTGACTAGATATGCCCAGTACAGACAAATTAGAAGGTTATTCAATTCATTTTCTCAGTACGAACTTGCCAAATGTGTCAAGCAGAAGATGTGTGTATAAAAAAAAAAATGGGTGAAGGATAAACTGACAAATTGTTCTCAGGAATGTAGAAGGTGTGCTTTCTCCCCAATATATGTTTCCTTCCCAGGTCAGCAGAGCTCAGAGGGTGGCTACTAAACTTTTCTTAATAAAAGATGGCCCTTGCACATGGAAAATATGAAGAGTGAGCCGTCTATTGTTGAAGAACAAGAATCTCTGTTTCGTTGGTAGTTCATAATTGAAGTAATTTCACCCTCATCTGCCTTCCTATCAACTTCACCCCTCACTAGAAATGTAGACAAAGCCACATTAGATGTCTCAAACTCTGTGTATACTTTATTTTAATGAACCAAATGTCGGTTAACCTGCTGTTTTTAATTGGTATTGAAAAAGATCCAGAGCAGATGGTGAAGTCCAGGAATTCATACTAGTAGTTGCGTGCACTTTTAATGTGCATTTTGATAGAAGAGCTACAAATATTGCCAATATCTTGTTGTACAGAGCTTATCACTTGTATCTTATGCTTGGGGGTCAGAAGAAGAGGTTATACTATGGGATTGTTGTTTAATAGCCTACAAAGAAAGTAACAATGACTGCATAGAAGATCACAAACAATCTCCATTTGTCATGTAATACAGTTTATTGTTGATATATTACTAATTGCAGCCCAGTGATTCAATTACGGAGCTCAGAGGAATACTGAAGACAGCAGTGCTTCTCACCGAAATTTACCTATGAGCTTATCATTTTCTTCAAGTGATACATAATTTCAAAGATGACACCCTATGATTTTTAAATATATGTTGGTCTTAATTTCAGCAATATAATGTCTAGTATCTAACCATGTTTGGCTAGAGATCAAGTATGATATTTCTGTGCACGGCTGAAAAGCCTTCACTTGCCAGGTTTATAGCAGGTCATGTGGATAAGTTTAAATGGCCCAGTAACTAAGAGAGAGAACAGAGACAAAGACCATTATTGGAATCTAAAACTTGTTTGTACTCTGACCATGATACAAAGGTCTTTTAAGTGCTTGCATTTGCTTATTTCCACTCAACACAAGGCCGTGGTTTAACAAACTACGGTGGCTGACTGCACACATGATGTTCTGCAAAGCCCAATTCAAAACATTTTTGTGGACCGAAGGAGCCCCTCCATCTGAATGCAGCCCACCCAAACTGAAGACTGAATGATGACTCCTGGAAGACCAGTAAACCTTCAATTCTCTCCTCCCTACCCTATCCCAAATGAAACGTATGACTTTGTGAGGCAGAAGCAGCCTGGATTGTAACCAACATTTCATGTACTCTTCCCTATTTCCACTAACACAATTAGATGAGAGAAGATAAAATGTCTTTCTGTATTAAATGAACACAGAAGATTATCAATTTGAGTGAACCTGACTCTTCTTGCTTCCTTTATTCGAGGGGAGGGGGGCTATTATTGTCTTATTCATCAATCCCTTGCCTCTCCTGCTTTCTCTATGCAGTGATTACCAAGGTGGAAAATATTCCTATAGCTGTGTAGATGGCACACAGCCTCTCAAAACAGTAATTGCCACAGTGCTGTGAGGTATTCTCCAAATGAAAGGCAGGTCACCATCTCCTCCCTCTAGGCTAATTAGATCACCTAATGTGGCCTGCTTATGCAGGCTGTTCCTCTGGGAGGCCAAAGCTAGAGAACATCTAATGCTGAGGAAACAGTGTCCAAGTGGGTTGGAATTGCCATTATTCACCTTCCGTGACCATTTTACCTGCCTTGCCAAGAAGCAACTGATGGAATTGTGATTCACAGAAAGCAGATGCTGACATTCAAATGATTAAATTGGAAGAGAGATTAGAATGGTTATGTATGTGCCGAAGAATACAGAAGGCTGTACAACTAAGTCCACCCAAGGGGAAATCAGACAACCTTCCTTAGTAACAGCATCATATTTTGAATGTGAGAAACACATGCTGATCCTTTAATGATTTGCAGCTCAGAGGAGTCCTGTACCCCCGAGTGGGAGGTGGTACCCGCAAGAGCCAAGGAAAATGTTGTCTTCATGGGCACACCTGTGCAGTGTAGTGACACTTTGCCCAAGGGTTGGGTGAAGCCGCTGAACCCCCAACTGAACTGTCTTGGGGATCCCTCAGATGGAGTAGGATTCCTATATGTGCAGCCAGGAAAGAGCCACAGGAGGGGTTGGTGGATGTGTTGACTGGATGCCAGGATGCTGCAGGGGAGAGACAATAGTTGCAAGTGTCCCCTGATATGGTTCAGGAAGACCCAGAGAGGGAGTACTGTATGTGCCAATACAAATGTAAATAAATAAATAAATAAATAAATAAATAAATAAATAAATAAATAAATTCACCTGCTTTATAAGTGGAGCAAATCCCATGGTATTTGGCCATGTATTTTCCCATGTACATGGTATTTGACCTTGTAGTTGCTCACACAACCTTGCATGAAAGTTTCAGTCAATTAGTCTTTTTGCAATTGAAATGTGCATACTGAACTGATGTGCTATGATTCCTTGATGTTCTTTCAGAGGGCTTCTAACAAGGGAAGTGCTTGTAGAACAAAACAGGGTTGCCCATCTGACTTATCTCTATACCCATCATTCTTTTCTAGAAAGGGCACAGATCCTGCTGGAAAAAGCAAGCTCTTGGTCTGCTTCAGAAGCATATCTGTTACATCAAAAGTTGTGGTCCTGAATGAAGACAAAAAATCAACTCAATCTCTAAATATGACCCCTCACTGTGACTCCAATGAATAGGGAAGCCTAAGGCTCAGACAGAACTGAACATCATTTTGTTTTTGATTTGTTTTTTGTTTTTGTTTTTTTGTTTTATCTGTTCTTGCAATATTCCTAAAGCAGTTCTTTCCCTATTAGTCACCAGAAGTGGTGATGGAACATATCTATGTATTGGTGTGGTGGTGGTATGAGTAAGAGAACAGGAGATCTAGCACATGTAATGACATTACCCAGAGTTGTGATGGGTGGCTCCTGTTTCTTTAAGCTCACCAGCTAGGACACAGCTTCATGCTCACAAGCAGGCTGCTGACAGAAGAGGGGAACACACACCCTAGGACATTGCAAGCTGTAATGATGATGGGGATGTGGTCATTACTTAAAGCCAACACATGAAATGGGTTGAATTAGTGACACAAATGAGGATATTTTGACGAGCAAAACACAAGCCAGCTGGTGATGCATCTCTAAACATTAGAGGGATTCAAACAAACTGATAATAATGGCTGACTAATGTTTTCAAGTTAAAATGTAATGCTTTTCTGCTCTTCTAAGATGAAAAGAGAACATTTAGTTGTTCAAGCAAGGAAATATAGACTATCTCACTACTGAGTTTCAGACCACTAAAGTAGTCATACGGTATGACCAATATGATTACCACAGTAAACCAAGAACATTAACAGACAAATTATTGAGTACAATATTGGGCAAAATCTCACAATCTGTTACGAAGTGAAAAAAGCACTTATCATATCTTAATCCCTTAATAATATATAGGTCCTTCCTGAGAAAGTATCTAAACCACAATGACTGCCCACTCACACATTAGCAATATTCTCACTTTTCCTTCTTAGAACGTCTGAGAAAATCACTGGCTATTGTTTTAATAAGGATTATTTTTCTCTGCACTTCTCAGTGGAAGGAAAGAGCTAGGCCCTATGAGCGGATGGTGGCAACAGGATCATTTGTCTAAGGCCTTACCTCACAGAGGAGGAAGAGTTTACCTCGGCCAAAAGGCTAAAGCTAAAGCTAGAAAGGAAACAACCTGCAGCCACCTTGCAGTGTTGTGTAAACCAGGAAAAATACCATCAAAATAAATTCTTAAGAGTCTAGCAAATGAGACAGAAAAAACAGAAGCTTCTTTCATAGGGAAATAAAACTCGAGGAAATGGGGAAAAATTGCAAAAGAAATCATGGTAATGTACCAGCTTCTTCACTTTTCCTCAGCCTGGACAAAAAATCCTCCTGCTACAAGGTACAGAGAGGGGACTTGTGCAATAAAGACAAAACATATATCCAGACTGACCCCTCCAAAATGTTTGAGGATGACATAAGAGAGAACTGTGATGTAGCAAAATGGTTTCCAGGCTGCAGGTAGGGTTCCCTTACCTTCTACTTCCAATGGTGGTCCAAACCAAAAACAACAACAAGAAAAAACCAACCAACCACCACCATAACACAAAGCTTAGTGGGGGAAAGTACAAACCTGTGCTTACAAACATTCCTTGTGGTGAACTCCATGTTTGAGAAATCAAAGGAGAATTTCCCCTTCCCAGGCAGACATTGACCTTTTACTTTCTTTGCTTAGAAAAACTGTGGAGAATTTTTGAGAAGCTATTTGTGATCAGATGTATATGCAGGAGGCTTTGCAGGCCTCAGGTTGGTGGAGACTTCTTTTTTCCCCTTTCTCCTCTTTCTTCCTTTCGGAAAGTACTGATCTTGGAGGACATTGAAGCTTTCCTAGGCATGTCTGAATACTAGTAAAGCATAAGTTAAGTACCTATGCTTTGGTCAGAGTTGTTTATGAAACAGGTTCCTTGCATTAGAAAATCTTTCATGTGCTACAGCTGGTGCTATGTTTCAAACATCTCATCTTGCTTTGCAGGGTGGCAGTGCCACTGGTTCATGTGAAAACAACCACTTTTATTAGCTGTAAAGCAGCTTTAATCTACTGTTCTACATACTATTAAAACTGATGTAGATAGCTATGCCCCATGTATGTGACTTGTTAATATGCCTAGTGCAAGTATTTATTTTTAATAATGAAGAGTACTGTTCTTCCAAAACGGCATTTTTATGTCAAGTGCATGCACGCACGCACACACTTACACAGAGAGCATGCTTTGAAGATTTTCCCTCACGATTGTAAAACATTTAGACAATAAATCATCAAATGACTTCAAATTAAATAATTCTGCTTATGTTTATGTTCATGAATCAAATGTGATGTTTCCTCGCTTTACATGGGCTTGTGCTGTTTTCACCCTCAACCTTTGCAAATGACATTTTCATTTAGAATCTTATCATTTCATAATTATTACCTTTCAGAACTCCTAGGGAGAGAACAAAAGCTTCCCTTTTATATTTCCATTGTTTTGTTCCTTTGAAGATCAAATTAAACTTCAATCCCAGCCAAAATAAACTTTTAAAGCACAAAATAAATGAGAAATGCTGAAGGGAGGGAAAAAAAATGCCAGAGTGGTGGTAGCGTAACTCAACTTCTCATGAGCCCAGGTATAATCAGAATAATTTATTTTCTATCTTTAAAGAAAGTAGACTCAATTTATCTCCTAGAAACTTTGTGGAAAAATAAACCTGTGCCATGATAAAAGTTCCTTTGTTACATATTTGCTCAATCTGGAGCCTTGCTAATTGGGCCAAAATTTTATCGTTGTTATTTTCACTGTTGTTACCATTGCTATTGCTTCTCTTTGCCTCTCTTTCAAAAGATATTGCATGTTGACATCAAAAAGTAAGACTACTGTTAGCTGTAATTGTTGTTTGTTATGTGCTATCAAGTCATTTCTGACCCATGACAATCCTATGAATTAATAATCTCCTAAGGGTCCTGTCATTAAGGGTCCTGCTCTGGTCTTGTAAACTAAAGGCAGTTATTTCCTATATTGAATCTATTTATTTATTTATTTAAAATATTTCTATGCCACCTTTCTCCCCAAAAGGAACCAAGGTGGCTTACATCACTAAAACAGTATTTAAAAGCTACAAAAGTAAATATACAAATATTTTAAAAGAATCAAACAAGTACTATATTAATCTATCCCTCTCATGTTAGATCTTCCTCTTTTCCTACTGCCTTCCAATTTTTCTAGCATTTTTTTCCCCAGTGAATTTTCTCTTCTCATGATATGTCCAAGTCTGATAGCCTCAGTCTAGTTATTTTAGCTTCTAGTGAAAGCTCAGGCTTGATTTCATCTAGAGCCTTTTCATTTGTGTTTCAAGTGGTGTGTGATGTCTTTATATAACTCGGGCTGGCTCACTTGTATATCAGGATGTTTGACCACTGACCCCAGGCCTGCCTTTACGGTTCTGCTCACTTCCCGATTCACTCCATGTCTTGCATGGTCAATACATTTGGGGTTACATTCAGCCCACCATACCCTTCTGGGTATTATGTTCGACCAAACAACCTATGTCCTTGGAAACACAGCCCCAATGTATCTCAGATCGTTAATTATCTGTATAATCAGCAACTTGCCTGACCTTAAGGTCAATTCATTTCCTCCCAGGTGAACCACCAAAATATCAGGGAGCACATCCAGAGTACCCTGGAATGCCAGTTCTCAGAACCCATCACAGAGCATGCCTCTCTGTCCCCTCCATTTGAGCGTATCATGAGCACCCAGGCCCAAATTGTGACCCCAGCCAGTCCTGGAGGCAAATTTGGCTGCCCAGAATATGAAACTATGTCCAACCAGTAGAACTTGCATCCGGGTCAACAGGAACCTGCAAGATAAGAAACAAATGACAGCCCCTACTGTGGAAGGGAGTGAACATAAGTCCAAAATCTTTGGGAAGACCACCTTACCACCCTTTTAATTTGCTCCTCACCATATCCCAACACTGCCGCCATAGATGCAGTGCCTATGCGAAAAGAGTGGGTGCCAAACTTCCAACCCACTATGCCCGCTGCTTGTAATGCTCATGAAGTAACCGTCCAGAACTGGTATCTTGTCAGTGGAGACCTTTGCCATCCTTGTTGCAAAGCAATGCCCCAAGGGCTGCCCCCCGGGTCTGCAAGAAGGCCTGAATAGCCTGCACTGGGCACAGGTCTACCCAGTAATATCATCTGTCCCTTACGTAATTGATCAGTCTTGGACTTCCACAGATGGATAATGACACGGTCTTCAGAGACTGCATCATCCACCTGCAAAGCTGTTCTAGACATGTCCATCCTAGATGCAGTAACCAGTTCACTCACTTGCAATGCGCTGAAAAACGCAAATAGCATTGCTGCTCTAAACAGCAAGACCTCATAAGGATCCTTGCACACCTCCACCTATTTCTTACCTAATTCAACTAAAACATTCGGTGAAATTGGGGTGCGCTTATCTCCCAGCCTAACCTGCTTTTTGTTCCATCCCTCTGTTGTCTTGCCAATGCGAAAATCCTTCATAGGATCTCTGCATCCTTGAGCCTTAGAATAAAATGCTAATGCTTACATTCTTTCCTGAATAGTTCGAGGCGCTAATCCCTTGTGGTGTAGTTGTACCCCATATTGTTGGAGGTGCTCCACTGTGATGGGCCACAGGCTACCTATTGTGCAAAAAAGTTGAAAAATTCCTTGCAGGCTGCTGCATAGTGACTCCTGGTGTTGGGTGCCACAGCCAAACTGATAGCCCTGTTGGCTTCAACCCACCAAGGCCCCATACCTCCTTTGGCAGAACATCTGGTTGCACCCAAGCACCTGGCACCAATGTCCTGAGCCAGTCAATCTGTTGGCAGGACAGGGAATCAGCCAGAACATTTTTTACCCCTGGCACATGTGATGCCTGAAATACAATATTATAGCGCAGGCAACACAGGGTAAAGGCCCTGACCAATTGCATTACCCTTGTGGATCTAGATGACAGGGAATTAACAACATGCACCACTACAAGGTTGTCATACCAAAATGTGACAGTGGAATTGGCTCAAATGTCAGCCCATAGCCATAGTATCCCTACTATTGGGAAGAATTCCAAAAATGTAAGATCTTGTGTGATCCCTGATCACTTCCACTCCTTAGGTCAAACCCCTGCACACCACCTTCCTCTGACATAAATGCCATAACCTAAGAAACCTGCAGAATCCGAATTAACTTGGAATTCTGCACCTAGGTGAACTTCATCCTGCCAGAATGACACACCATTAAAGTTATCTAGAAACTTTAACCAGACCCTCAAATCTTCCTTCATCCCAGCAGACAGCTTCCGCCGGTGATGTGGCTTTGATAAACCTCTCATAGTGTCACACAACCGCCTCAGGAAGGCCCTACCTAGCGCAACTACCTTGCACATGAAATGAAGGTGCCCTATCCCCTCCTGAAGCTCCTTAAGCGTCACGCTGGTGCGAACTAACATGGAATGTATTCACTGCCTAAGGTCTTTCAACTTATTTTCTGGCAGCCTACTATATTGCCGATTGGTATTGAGCTCCACCCCTAAATAAATCAGGGCAGTGCATGGGCCCTCTGTTTTTTGTTTTGCCAGGGGAACACCTAGCTCCCCTGCTAGTTCTCAAAAAATTTGCATCATGTGCTTGCAATGTGAAGTCCCACATTTCCCACAAAAAAGATAATCATCCAAATAGTGCACCACATGAGGTAGCCCTGCCATGGGCTTGAGCACCCGCTCCAGAAAGGAACTGAAGCACTCAAAAGCTGCACAAGAGATGGAGCATCCCATAGGCAAAAACCTGTCAAAAACAAAACCAACAACTCAAAGTCAGCAGGATACATGGGTAACAGACGGAATGCTGGCTTAATGTCACATTTTGCTATATCTGCACCACGTCCACAGACTCTGACCATGCACACTGCTGCATCAAAGGACGTGTACCGCACTGTACAAAGCTCTTGTGGAATCCTATAATTGACTGATTCACCTGCTGGGACAGGTGGGCAGGCAAAGAGTCCCTCACAGTAGCTATATATGTACTTGGTTTAGAAATGTGTGAGAATCAGTGGTTCCCCCAATTTCATATACTGACCTCATAGCAAAGGTGAAGTTTTATTTGATGTTCTCTCAGTTTTCTTAGCCCAGTCTTGTAGCCACCAGGCTCCTTTATGGCATAGTGCAGTTATAACTGTGAAAGGATGCCATTTAATGTCAATGGGAACCTTCATGTCTTTTTAAAAAATATCTCTCACACACTTGCTTTACTGATCACACTGCATGGATAAAGACTTAAGAAGAGTATCAGCTTGTGATGGGGGGGGGGGGGAGAAAGAAAGAAAAGACAAAACTGGAAATCAAAATACCTGGATATGGTTCAATTCCCAGCATGGGACAAATGTCTAAGTGGCTTTTGGCAGCTCCACCAGAGTGAAGAGACAGGGTGTCAACACTTGAGGTCTGGCAAAGGAAAACATTATTCATGGGAAAAGGACAGGCTCTCACCTAGCAAAATAGCAGCACTCGGGATACTAAAATGATAACGGCTTGCAATTCAAGACTGGGACTGGAGCTCTTCCAGGAAGCAGGAACATTTCACGAGGAGCAATTATTAGTAGAATACAGAGTGTGAGATAAGTGGGCTCAGGAAACAGGGAGAGCCAAGAGGAATATACCTTGAATGACTTCAGAAAAATATTGCTCATGTGCAGTTTTCTGTGCTCTACAATTCATATAATCTCTACAACATCTGCAGAAATGGGGTTGGTCAACTTGGACTCCAGCCTTTTTCATGTGTGTTTCCGTCTTTCCTCTAACTCCCAAGCTCATTCAGTGCCTTGCAAAGCATATAAAGGCCTCTGAGAGGCCATAGCATGCAGGTCCATGCACCAGGCTTTTGGAGCTCTGGAATAAACAATGACAGATGTTTTACTAAACTTCAGTAGGACTGGCACTGAAGTATTGAACTGACCTTAATCATGTCAAGAAAAAGAATCACTCAGTTTTAAAGGTGAAGTAAGTTATTTTTTAGGGCTACAACTCCCAGGATCTCCCAGTCAGAGTGGCCATTGGCCAAGATTCTGGGAGTTGTAGGGCAAAGCAGCAACCTTTTCATGCCTTGGGACTGATTTAAAGATAGTTACGAAGGGTTTGAAGATAAACTCTTCTTCTGTTACCCTTTGGCATGAAAAAAGAAATGGGAAGAATAATTCTAGCATAAACTGCTCCCTGTGCTTTGGGTGATGGATGTTGAGAGGAAGAGATGTGAGAAGAGTGTGGTTTTACACCTTGTTGCATTCAGAAGTATTTTAATAAGCAAAAAAGTGCCTGTTTTTGGCTACTTTTGAGTACCATGAAAATAAAACAATACTTTAAAACTGTAATTATAACACCAACTCTGGGGGGGGGGGGGGCGGGGGCGGGCACCGGAATCAATTATTTGCCAAAAGTAAGTTTCCAAGCTCTGGCAAAATGAAAGCAAAAGTTACATCATGCTTATATAAGAGACAAAAAGACTTCTAACAACAGCAACAACAAAGTAGGATTAGTTCAAAAGACATAAAATGCAAGCAAAAAATGTGATAGCATAGCAATGGCACCAATAGTTAATGCCATATTAGACTATATCAACACAGGCATTATTAAGTTGACTGCTTTAGAAATGATTCTGAGGAGATAAAAATATGTAAGCAAAAACAGAAGTCAGCGGTGTACTGAGTCATTGGCCTCTTTTGTGCAAACCCCCCCCCCCGACTTGCCACAACCTCCTGGGATATCAGAAAGAATTATTTTGTCGTTTATTATTTATTTATTTAACTTATATGCCGCCCACACTACCAAAAGGTCTCTGGGCGGCTTACAACAATTTAAATGCAATAAAAAGATAAAAAGATAAAACAATTAAAATACAATTACTCTAAAAATTGCCATCAGGACCCACAGTTGATATTATTTCAATTAAAAATCTTCTGGAACAGGAAGGTTTTGACCTGGCACCGGATGAATCTCCCTTGGGATGGCATTCCATAGTCTGGGGGTAGCTGCCAGAAAGGCCCTTTGACTACAAGCCATCCCTCTTACCTCCTTGAGGGATGGCTCTTTCAGGAGGGCCCCCTGGCTAGATCTTAATTGCCAGGTAGGTTCATATGGAAGGAGGCGGTCCTTCAGGTATCCAGGGCCCAAGCCATTTAGGGCTTTATACGTCAAAACAAGCACTTTGAATTGGGCCCGGGCAGCGACTGGTAGCCAATGTAATTTGAACAGAATCAGCCTGATGTGTTCCCTAGTGGTCCCACCACTCACCAGCCGTGCAGCTCGATTCTGAACCAGTTGCAGTCACCAGACCGTCTTCAAAGGCAGCCTCACGTACAGCGCATTGCAGTAATCTATACGGGATGTTACCAGTGCATGCGTAACTGTCATGAGACTCTGCTCGTCCAGGTAGGGCCGTAGCTGGTATAATTTTCGCAGCTTAAGGAAGGCGCCCCCAGCCACCGAGTATACCTGGGCTTCCACGGTTCCAGGAGCACCCTCAGGCTGCAGAACCTGTCCCTTAGGGGGAGTGCAACCCCATTCAGGGCAGGGAAATGGCCCTCTAGCCTGTTTGGCGAAGCACCCACTAACAGCACTTCTGTCTTGTCTGGATTGAGATTCAATTTATTAACCCTCATCCAGTCCATTATCAGGTCCAGATATGAGTTCAGCACAGAAACCACCTCACCTGGATTGGTGGAAAACAAGAGGTAGAGCTGAGTGTCATCAGCATATTGCTGACTCCTCAGCCCAAACCTCCTGATGACCTCTCCCAGCGGTTCCATGTAGATGTTAAACAGCATGGGGGATAGTATTATGCCCTGAGGAACCCCATGACATAGGGCAGAGCAACTGTCCCCCAGCACCACCTTCTGGACACGGTCAGCCAGGAAGGAGTGGAACCACCGTAAAGTGGTGCCCCCAACTCCCAACCCAGCCAGCCTATCCAGAAGGACACCATGGTCGATGGTGTTGAAAGCCGCTGAGAGGTCCAGGAGTATCAACAGGGTCACACTCCCCCTGTCTCTCTCCTGTGGAGAAAACCAGGTCCAAAGTATGGCCCTTCTCATGCGTCGGGCCAATGACACATTGAGACAGCCCCATGGTTGTCATTGCAGCCATGAAGTCCTGAGCCATTCCAGTCAAGGCAGCCTCGGCATGGATGTTGAGGTTCCCCAGCACCAACAGCCTGGGAGTCCTCAACACCAGGTCCAAGACTACCTCCATCAGCTCAGGAAGGGAGACCGTTGGTACGCAGCAGGGTGGGCAGTACACCAACAGAATCCCCAATCTGTCTCGTAAGCCCAACACACAATACAAGCGTCAAGACTTCCTCTCAAAGGGATAGGAAGCCTGGTCAAGGAGATAGAACTCCTATAGACTATAGCAACTCCCCCTCCCCGACCCTCCGAGCGACATTGGTGCTGGACCAAGTACCCAGGCAGACACAGCATGCCAGATCAGCACCCCCATCCAGAATTACATCATGGATGAGGGCAGTCTTATTTTGTACTGATCTGGCGTTCATCAACAGCACTGTGTGGCTCGAGGGTTTGCTGATATGGTCACCTGATACCATCTGGTTGGACAGGACTAGGAGAGGGGATAGATGTAAGATATCTAACCTCTCTTCTCCTACGTTGGCATGTTCTACCCCCACCACCATTCTTTCCCCTACCCAGCACCACCTCAATGGCTGCCCCCTCCAATGCCCTCCCCCTTCCTGTTCCCTCAGATCCATTGTGGGTCTCTACTTACTCAACCTGATGGCAACTGACAACCCAATCACAATAAAACCCCTTCTAAAGCCCCTTCTCCCCCTGAGCCAGGTGGCTGGTGTTGAAGAGGGGGTGGGGCAGCCAGAAGTAGCAAGGGCCCAGTCCTGCAAGGCAGTGGGAGTCCAAGCCAAGCTCCCCAGGAAGGCTGGCAGCCAGCAGCAGCACAGCCACACTGTCTCTCACCCAGTGCCTCTGGGGCGGCAGGTGATGGCGGCTCCCCCGAAAGCAGGAATGTTGGTCCCTGTTATCTAAGTTTCTTTTCACTGAAATGGAGAAAAAAGAGAACAGCTCCAGGTCTGGATGAGGTAGAACTCTTTACCCTACCTTACTTACCTACTGTGATAATATTTTGGCCAAATTCAAGTGGTGTTTACATAAGATTTGCTGGTATCTGGCATGTGTGGCATAGCATGGAGCCTTGGTGAGTAGAATGCCTCAGTGCCTGAATTACCTGTGTGTATGTTTTATCTTCCTATATTTATAATTATTTCAGTTGTTTATCTTTCCCTTCCAACTATAAACAAGCCTTTCTGTGGGGCATGGAAGTCCAAATGGTTAGGGATCCAAGAGTAATTTTTCAAAGGGAAATTGAATTCCTGCACTTTCTGTAATTCCAGTGGTTTGTGACACAGTATTTGGCAAGCTGCTACTATGTCATAGTTTTGACTCCAATTTTATAAGGCTTAGAGTAATAATGCTCTGTTCCATTAAGCATTCTATGTGCTAGGATACTGTCACCCTAATATCCTCAAATGCTAGACTATTCTGAACTCAAAATATTATAATCACTATAGAACTTACAAATACGTCTTCATGTTTATAGATTGTAACACATTATAACATACATTGAGCTGTCAGGATTGTTATTGTTCAGTGACCTTGCTTGGCTGGACAGCCAGCTAATTGTTTTGAAACAATTATAGTAAACTATTATTCAAGCCTCATTTTTAAAAGCTCTTTCATTTTAAGGACTACATTTCCTATTAGTTTTAATAGTCTATGCACGCAGAATTTGACAGTGCTGTGTAGACACAAGTACTGGTAGGCCCCAGTTCCCTCTGATAGGAATGGTAACCAGCTATGCTTGGTTACCAGCTATTGGAGAACTCCTCCCTGTCCAGACAAGCCCAATGTTTTGAAGTAACAAAACCTCAAACAGCAAACAATAGAATGAAATGTGGCAATGTGCAAACCAGAGCCCACAAAGCAAATGGCAGAATTTGAAGGTGCACAATTTTAATTTTTATTCAGATGGGTATCCATAAATCATGTGTGCATCTGTGCATGTGTAGCCCCTGCTGACTGTTCAGTTCCACCCAGTGGGTGGGGAAATGTTAGGAAGGGGCCGTGATTCTAAATTCTAGGGGAGAAAGACAGGACAGCTGGAAATGGCAAGAGCTGGTATTCCTCTGGAGGGTACCATAGGTCCTTACTACGTATCTTGTTTTAGGGCCTTAAAGATTGTATGCCCAGATAAGTTTACTTTTGGGCTGTAGGTCTTCTGCCTGGGGCAATAGAGATATCTGGGGCTTTGTTCTTGACTCATTTTCCTTAAAAATACATTTCCACTACTTCAGTTTTATCTGCAAGCAACTCCTGCTTTGGTGAATGGACTCAAGGGCGCACAATTCACAGCATCCAGTTTGGATTGTGTTTCTAGTACTATTGTTACTCTTTCATTGGATGATAAAGGGAAAAAAATCACATCTTTGTGAGTTCACTGTGTTTGCAATACTCATGTAAAAAAGAAAGCCCCACAGAACCCAGAAAGTGGTACACATGCATGCATGAATCTTCATCGTTATTTCTTCAGCCTCAAACTCAAAGACTTCTCCTTCCTAAGCCATTATTTTTCTGCTGGGGAAAAAAAAGTGCCTCTCTTGCCTATCTGATAGTTATGAATCAACATCTACCATGATGAGAAAGCGATCAAAATCTCAAGCATTCACTCGAAACTAATGACAATATTAAACCTGCATTATTTTGACCATGCTTTTGTGGCAGCAAAATATGCCCTATTCTCTTGAAATTTTCACTGGCATAGATGAAAATGTCCTAGAACAAATGACCGCAGTTGCCACGACTTGGTGGAAACCCATGGAGAATGTTGTTAGCAACAATAACAGTGGGTGGTTTTTTTTTTTTTGTTTTTTTTTTGAAAAAAAGGACCCCAAGTGACGGATTTCTAGATGAAAAGGAAATATTAACAATCCTCTTCAATATTTAAAGCTTACTTAACTAGTAGCACTTCGCTTAGTGCTGACGGGTGTCACTTCCTTTCACTCTTCTTTTGATCCCTTGTAAAGTAGTTACATGATTGCAAATATCTTATCATGTCACCTTCTTGTCTGTATAAGAGATGAAAGGATGTTATCTCAAGCTGAGTGATAACATGGATGAGAAGACTGATGGAATCTTTACAATCAACCAATAAAGCTGTAGTAGTCATGCTTGATATATGTATGTATGTATGACATTAGGCTTTATATAATGTATAGTCTATTATTCATATCCTACTGCAACATTTAAAGCTGATAATAAACACTGAGCTCTTTTTTTTTTTTTTTTTTTTTTTGTAAATGGACTGCTTTTAAGCTAATGTGGGAAGCATTCCCAAAACTTTGGGTTGAATCTGGAGTTTTATTCTGCCAACAGGAAGCAGAGTGCTCCCCTGCCCCAGATGTACCTCTTTTCTGAAGCCTGCAGCATGACCTCTCCTATTGTTTCAGAGGGTCCCAAAGCCTTTTGGAGCAGTCTGGGGAGATTTTAGAGACGGTAGAGGAAGGAGGGGAGCTGCAAAGGTAGCCTCCTTCACTGTTCAGGCAGATTGGAAATCTCCACTGGATTAGCTGCTGGTGGAAAGAAGGCTTTTGTTGGACCCAAGCCTATTATTTGCATTGTCCTGAAGTGGCAAATCACCAACATTGTATCACCCTGTTCTACCATCAAACAGAGAGTTAAGTGCACTTCAGCCAATAGATTTAAGTGTGCTTCTTTCTGTGTTGAACTATGGCCTCTGATTGTAAATACAACAAGGCCTATTAAACAGAACAAGGGCAGGCTTTCTCAGCATCATTCTAAAGGCAGTCACCTTGATCCAGAGACCTCTGTAAACAATAGGTTTCATTCCATGGCAGGGCATTCAATAGGTTACTATTGGGTTCCCCCCACTCCACTAAACGTCTATGATTCTGTGACAGCAGTCTGCATGCTGGTCTACATGGAGATGCCATCGAGGTGATGTGGACTTGGAAAGTGAAAAGCAGATTGGCAAGTACAGAGGCAGAGCAGTGACTGCCGGAGGAGGATTGTGTTCTTGTGATCCACCATGACTGCAATGAAAAGTTCACCAACACGGCCGGCCGGGTGCTACGGAGTGCGCTTTTTCTGCACATGGCAAGCTGATCACTCCCTCAGGAGAACTGTCCTTTTCTTCCTGGCTTTGCATAATATATGGACCAAGGTCCCTTTCCCATAATTTGGTATTTAGTGTAGCCTTATTTCGTCCAGAGTTAATTCTCATAGTCTGGTCTGTCAGCCAGTATAAACAACAGTTGATGAATGAGATTCAAGGTGTTTAGTCACCTGAAGCAGCTGTTTGAAGTAACTCAAAACACAGCCTGAGGCCTGTGTTTTCACAGCTGTGGGAACTCTTCAAAAGCTTTCCCTCTTGGCCTGGGTCTTTGCTGTGGCTGTAGACATGTAGTGCAAACTCTGGACAATTTCAGAAAAGTCAGAATGAAACTGGAGACAGTAATTTTTGATGAGGTTGAGCCAAAGAAATGGACTAAAATAAATAAATGAAGTACACTTGAAAGTGCCTTACCTAGGTGGGCTATATATCTGAGAATAGCTCGCTCTCCATGCAACTTGTACATTCACTTTAAAAGGGAGACATAGAGGTGAAACATTACACTCTGTTTATATGGCAGTATTTTCATGCCTAGGTCTTGTGAAGCTCATAAAACTGAATGGGTTTATGGCCAGCCAAATGCAGATACCTGGAAGAATCTTCAGGATCCCCCCCCCCCCCCCCGAACATTGAAATCTCTCCAGGCACATACCTGTCCTCTAATGATGAAGAAACTGCCCACTGTGGAACTTAGGTAAGCTGGTCTTCCAAAACAAAGACTATTTCTCTGGCTGTATATTTCAGTCTTCCACGACATTCTTCAGTGTGCCCATTATAGCAGCCAACCTAGAGACAAGCTTGAAGTTGAAAATACATTTTAAAAAAGAGCAAATATATCCAGGCTACCATGGAAATTAAAGTTTTGCCTCTGTGGAGTTGGATAATGAAGCCATGATCAAACATAGTTCAAAATTACATGAAATCCTGAAATGCACTATTTTATGTGATAGTGGGAGGATAAGAATATGGAAGCACTAAACTGATTATTCTGTTTTCTTTGCCTAAAACACTTGACGTATGATCTACTCCATCTTCTTCATATGTGGCATGGCTGCCAATGGAAGAGCAGGGTGACAGGAAATAACATGTATATACAAAGAAGTGTGCTTGGGAGAGGAATTTCCAAGGGTGGTGGTGGTTGCTATGCTAGTCTGTTATAAAACAACAACAACAACAACAACAACAACAACAACAACAACAACAAAGAATCCCGTGACACCTTAAAGACAATCACATTTTATTCCAGATACGTGTGCACAGCAGCCTACAACTTTGGATGCATCTGTTGAAGTGGGTGTTACCATGCAAAGCATGCCGAATGAAAGGTGGTACCACTAGACCTCATTTTGGTTTAGGGAGGGAATGCAAATAAAAATGTGTTTCCAACCATTTCATCCTTTAGACTTTGCAATCTCTATTACCAAAAATAGTATCTCCTCTTTGAAGAATGGCCCACCTGTTTGTGATGCCTGAAACATAATAATAATCGTGTGCCATCAAGTGAATTCTGACTTATGGCAAGCCTTTTCAGGGTTTTTCAGGCAGAGAATCCTCCGAAGTGCTTAACCCTTTCCTTCTTCTGGCAGCATCCTAGGACTGTGCAGCTTGCCTAAGGCCAAACAGGCTGGCTATACTCTGCAGGAGGCACAGTGGGGAATCAAACTCCCAAACTCTGGCTCTGCAATCAGGTACCTAAACCACTGAGCTAAAACAGACCAATTATGGTGCTTTTAAAAAAGGGGATGCATGAGAAAGCAGCCTCACAAAGACAGTGGGTGACACCCAATGTCATGCAAATAGGTTTCTGCTCACACACTAGGTAATTCTCTCCCTCTCCTCCATATTGCATGTTCCTCCCTGCCTGCTCTATGGGGTGCCTGCACCTTCCACAGCAGATTTGGGCATGTACAATGTGGACAGGGATTCTGGTATCTGGCCGTTGGACATCACCAATGGAGCTGAAGCCAACTGAGTTTCTTCTTCTGCTGGGACATACCGGCTAGCTCTTTGCACAATTCCATAAATGCCATTTTGCTTGTGCAGACTACTGAGTGAGTAGAACGAATAAAGAAGATTTTGCTCATTACTTGAATAGCATTTCAGCAGTTGCTTGTAAAGCCAACATTAATTTTGATTGGATGATCACTCCAGTGAATGTTCTGATGCTATTCCACTGAGTCCATGGCCTTTTCTCTTCTAAACACCATATGTAGCCAGGGGAAGGCAAAAGCCAACAGTTCAACATTTGCCAACCTGCATGTTCAAGTGGTCATGTGATGGGCATCTGTACTTGCACCAGTGACAAACAGACTGGATTTTGTTTCTTTCTTTCATGTCTCAGGAGCTTGGAAGTAACTAGTTGCAAGTGCTTGAGGAATGTGAACAATGCTTATCAAATTTCCTATTCTCATTAATTTAGATTGTCTCAATGGGACAAGGCATGTAGATGGAGACCTTTCAATCCAGCATGAGAAGGAGACGAGACAGTTTCCTGAAGTTTATGCGAAATGTCTCTCCAGAAACACAACTAGTGTTCTTTCCCTTTAAGAAGCAAAACACATGTATGAAGTGACTGACATTCACCACTTTACTTGCCCTTGATGAAAAAGGACAACTTTGTGCGACTTGTACAAGTTTTGTACTTGCATAAGTTATGCATGTGAGTCAACAGCAGTAGAAAATCTCCTTCTCCCAAGGCAAGGAGAGAAAAAAAAAAGCAATTCCTTCTCCTTCTCCACAAGTACAACAGTCTGACTGTTGTCAAACAAGCAACTTACTTACCCTACTGTAGTTACTTCTTGAGGAATGTAACAAAAATGCATTTCTAATAAAAGGTAGCAAGTAAGAGAAAAGTGGTTTCTTTGAGGGAATAACAAATCATCTCATCACTTTTAAAACTAACTTTTAAAGGGAATTTCAAGGCATTTTCAGAGGATTTTAAAAAAAGTTTTGTGCAACTAGGTTTGCCCTTGTTTTCTTTCACCTGATATTATGCATACTTACATAGATGTAAAGTACACTGAGATCAAATGCATCTGCTCTCAAGTAAGCATGCATATGATTGCTAAGTGTTAACCCTCAGAATACAATCCTATACATGGGATGACTCCCCGCTATTTGGACATACATTGCCACTGAGAGTTTGTAGGGCCAGCTGAGCAGTAATTCTCTAAATAACTTCCAGATTACAAGAGTCCCTGAAAGGACATTTTTGGCTAAATCCAAAAATGACCTTTTCTTTTATGCAAAGTTAGTTGCAGAAGATAATGAGATAATCACTGACTTGGGTAATGTTAAAGAAAAAACAAAGGTAGTAGAAGGGTTCATTTTCAGTGGAAGTTTAAGCTTTTGTAAAAGCTGAGAACATTCACATTTGACACGCCAGCCCAATGGTTGCCCAGTCAGTATCTGGCACTCTGACAAGTGTTTTATGAGTTCTTTCTCACCTAAAATGGCAGAATTTTATTATCTGAGTTAATGAAAACTTGTTGCGTAGACCACCTATGCAATGTGACCACTTTTTATTTCATTTATCTTGGTGCAGAACTTAACAAGTACTATTTCCAAAGGGGCTAATTTAGATCGGCTGGAAGGAATCATTGCTCTTGTGGAAAAGAGGTAAATGGAAGAATGCATAAAAATGCCAGCTAACAAACAGATTGTGATAGGTAGTAACCACAACATTTATTCTGTGATCAAAATAACTGAACAATTCATGTATACTGTTTAGAGAGCCTTGTGACGCAGTGGTTAAGCTGCTGTACTGCAGCCAAAACTGTGCTCACGACCTGGGGCTCAATCCCAGGTAGCCAGTTCAAGGTTCACTCAGCCTTCCAGCCTTCTGAGGTCGGTAAAATGAGGACCCAGCTCACAGGAGGAGGGGGCACTAAGCATAGTCTGCATAATTAACTTGTAAACTGCCCAGAGAGTGCTTTAAGCACTATGGGGTGGTATATAAGCAGCACACTTTGCTCTTTTTTGTTTTCCTTTATGCCACTGGAGGGTTATTATTTTATCTGCCCCATGCTTTTCTACTACTGGATACTGCATGGGTTTATTTTTTCCCCCAATTTTAAACCAACAGGACTGGAGGGGGAATTAATTATTCTGACTAAACACACAATGTGATCTCGTATCCTTGCTGATGGGCATAGCTGGCACACTGGAAGCCTAAAGAAGAACATTCCAGTTGGAAGATGAGACTAGATTGCAACATTTTGTGGCAAGACCTCCTGCTTTTATTCATGTTTGTAAAAACTACTTTGAAAATAGGTGCTTAAAAGCAGGATAACCTTATTTAAAACACAGTTAGTTAGTTATATGCTGTCAAGTCAGAATTGATTTATAGCGACCCTAATAGGGCTTTCAAGGTAAGTGAGATATTTAAGGAGAGATCTTACCAGTTCTACACCCTGAGTGAGCTTCCATGACTGACTGGGGATTTGAACCCTGGTCTCCAGAATCCTAATCCATCACTCTATCCACCACACCATACTGGGTCCCCTTAAAATACAGTAGGTTTACAAAATTATATTGCAGTGTTTTTTTTTTAACTTTTAAACTTTATTTTTTAAAGCACAATAAACACATGGAGAGTCTTGGATGCTCCTCAGTGCTAGACATTCTGCTATGTTGGCAGCACCAGTATAGTTCAGTTTCTGTAGCAGAATTGTACATGGGCTCAAGGACAGGTATGTATCCTTAAGATCTGGAAGATGCTATCTCTCTGTAGGAATGAGTGCTAATGGTGGCCAGTTGGGTAGCTGAAATGTTGAGTGCTTCCTTCAGTTGCAATGGTAGCTTCAGCTACATGGTTCTAAGGCTACTCATACAGGGAAACATGGGTTCTATGGCTACTCTACTCAAACAGGGAAAATGCTTTTCAGGGTGATATGTAGTGATGAGAGCTGGAAATTTAAATGTATTAACTAGAAACTCTTATAATCCTACTGAGCTCAATTTATATTGGTCAGAGTATGTGGTATGTGGAGAAATTTCTGATCTAAGAACCTCCAGCTTTGCAGTGGAGAAAAGTCCAGACAGAGATCTACAGAGCAGATTAGTAACATTATATGTTTCCCTCAGATATATCACCCCTTATTGTATAGGTTAGTTTTAGTCAGATTTACCTCAATTTATTTGAAAAGGCATAACATCTCAATATATTCAGTCAGAGACTCTGATGATTAAAAAAATCAAAAATATTTCTCTTTTAATTACAAAAATCTTCATATGTGTCAAAATACAAATGAAACATATTCGCCTGTTACATAATGTAATATCTTAACTGGCTATCTTCATTATTTGCTTCACTCAGAATACTGACACTGCCATTACAAACCTGACTCAAACCCTGACATTGCTAAACACATCTCAGGACTCTAACATTGCTAAACACTAACACACTATAACAGACACTGAACACTGACTGAGGTAAAAAAAAGGCAGGAAAAAGAGTCTGAGGTAGAGAGGGAAACAGCTGGCTACTCTAAATGATTGACATTCATCTAAAGTCTCTCCCATCCAAACCTTTCAAAGGTGTAATATGCAGGTTGCTTTCCCAACAATTCACACACAAATGCATATACCCAGGTTTGTGTGGGATAGCCAAATGAATCCCTCAGACAGCAACCTTATACTCATTCCTTACATAGAAATGGGCTCAAGAAAAGATAGTGAACAGAGTAATATGGGACTACATTTGATATAACTCTTTTCACCAACCACTGCTGTCTCTTCTTACAGCCACAGATTTGGCGACAAACCCTTCATTTGTCGGGCTAATCCTGTGGGCTTCCCTTGATGGATCATCAGTGATACATCATATTTCCAACTGCAGACAGAAAAAAAAGGCAAAGAAAGGAGTGGCCATATGATCTATCCATGGAAGCAAAGTTCTGGGAAGAGTTGTACCTTTACTGGATCACAACAAAAAATTAGAAACAAGATGAGCTTTCAGGTTCTTCCAGAACTTTTCACCAAGCACAGATGCTATGAAACTGAAGAGGTAGGGGAGGAAAAAATAGCATCCTACACCCCCTCCAAATAGCTCATGAATTTCAATAAAGGCATTATTGCTGCACAAGAGTGCAACAATAGATATTGTGCAACAACACCAATGCCAGCAGTCAAGTTGGTCTAAGGATACCCTCTTGTGCTCACTAACACTCTCACTTTTCGAAAAACTGCCCTAGCAATTGCTTTGTGTTTCAGTGAGAAGTGATTAACCGATGGAAAAAGGAGTCACCTTCTGGGATTTTTCCTTGAGTGGTGTTACTTTGTGAATGGTAGTATTCAGAAAAGGGTCTCCTGTACACTATCTTGACTACTGCCATGGGTGTTGTCAACATTCAGGCTCCCCTCTGCTATGTAAAGCTTGGCATCCATGTTCTTGCTGGCAATGTGAGCACAATATTGTGCAGCACTTTGTACCAATTCTGTGCCACAATTTGAATTGAGCTACAGAAGCACAATATCCCATATTCAGAAACCTGGGAGTTTTTGAAGAATTGGATTTTTTCTATGAATGGATAATACACCTGGCTAGGTAGATAGTTAGCTGATAGATGGACAACATTTTATAACATACAGACCACAAAGTATAGTAGAGAATTATCTTACAGAGTACAATCTCTCATTTCTTTTCAGAACTGAAACAATGATCCCTAACCCCCACGGATACCCAGAAATACTACTGATTTCAATTGCATTTGGAAGCAGACATACATTTCCAGTAATTAATTCCGATTCCAACTTAAATATCTCATTCCTTTCATTCCTCCCCCATCAAACTTTCTTTCATGTTTTAGAACAGTTATGAAGCTAACATCTATTTAAAGCAACCTCCTCTCCCTTGTGATTGATGTTAGGTACAACAATTGCCACGCCAGCGCTGAAGCTAATTCTTTGCAGATGTTGTCAAATTACAGGTTAAATGGGGGGAAACGTTTCAGTCTTCCGGCCACCCACTTGAGTTCCCCCTGAAATAGGTGCCGAGTACTGTATATCCTGTGCTGTAGGTGCAGTAATTCTCTAGTCAGTCATCTGTTTTAAATGACTACCATTTGCGATTTCAAAGGATGACAGAATGTTATGTTATTTTGCAGGTATCAAACATGCAGTAACTCTGGACTGTGTTTTAGCTGTGGTGGAGGGAGAGTCCTTGAGTTGAACCTGCTGTGGCTGTATTGATTTGAGGTCTTCGGCCTTTTAAATAAATTACATTTGGCATTTAAAAAAAGAAAAAGGGAGGATGGCTAGATTTCTTATTCCTTTGTAAATCTTCACTTTGTTTAATGATCAAAGGTGTGTTTTTTGTGGGGGGGTTTGCTTTTTGGCTTAAGTGGCATAATCATAGCTGATCATGAGCAGGACATGTGTGTATTTTCAGACTGAGGCACAATTTCTGGGAGTCCTAGGGACAGTATTCTCATCAAAATCTCTTGCTGCAATTCTAAATATTCCTACAGGTTCAGTGGAATGAAATTATGGTGGCTTAAAATGGGAAGTTCTGTGAAGTTCGATGAGGTCTGTGGCTCCAAGGTAGATGCAAAGTCTTTGCTCTAACATTTCAGAAAGTGAAAGTAAGGTTGTATGATCATAAGATGATCTTTGATCTAAGTAGTGTTGGCTTATATTCTTTTATTAAAGAACTTCAAAACCCTTCAGGATGTATCATAGGGTGGGTTACTAAATCACAAGGCATACCACAAGGTAATTAGAAAAAAAGAGAAGTAAATACACAATTATTGCACCATCGTTCACATCATTCAAAAATTACATAGTTTAACAAGTATGTGCAGGGCTGGATTAAGACCTTTAGAGACTCTAAGCACTGAAAAGATTATAGTGCCCCCTACGAATATAACATGCAGCAGGTCCCATGTGCACATTGTATGCATAAAAATACAGTAATTTAATTGTATAACATGTGGGGGGAAAGAACCACATATCATATGCAAAATCATAAATACAATCACATTACTGGCTTCCAGCCAAATCTTGCGCTTTCACACTTTGATTAATGTAGACAGATTTTGTCAGAATCTGTAAACTGAAAAGCTCAAACCAGAGCTTAAAATCCCTTCGGGGGCATTGTTAACAGTGACTGTTATTTCTTTGACCTGCATATATAGTGCAGAGGCCATGGGTCTAAAAAACCAGCAGCTCTTTTTATCCTTATCCCCACACAACCTTCCAAAATACAGAAGTTTTTTTTTTTTAAAAAAGTGATGATGATGATGATGATGGTTGATCATTTTACTCATTACTGGTTCATACTCTATTGCTTTAGGTAGGAAGGTGTTTTTCTTGGGGCTCTTGGGATAGGAGGGAGGGAGGCAGCCAAAGCATTTGGATGGATGATTTGGTTTGTTAAGGAGGGTGCACCATTTGCACCATGGTCCATGGTAAATCCAGAGCTGAAAAAACCCTCTATTGTGCCCCCTTCCCTTGTTAATGCCCTAAGCATGTGCTTTTTTTGCTTAATAGTTAATCTGGGGCTGAACATGTGTAGTATAAAATTATTTCAAAGTTTCTTTTAAAAAAATAAATGAAAGATTTCTGTGGGCCAGACAGCTGGACTGCAGACACTTGGGCAGGTGGATACAAGCATGAGCAGTCTTTCAGGTATCCTAGCTTCAAGTTGTTTAGGGTCTTCAAGGAACCCACAAGACCAGGTTTATGCTAGCCTACCTCTGTTAAAGCTGAAGGTCAACACAAAACCTACAAACTGTACATTGCAGGATTGCTCTCTATGTTGGGGCAGGCATTGTGATTGCTTCCAGATGTTTGGAACGGATGTATATCTGGCAAGAGTTCATTTAACTTCCTCTCTCCTTTGAATGTCTTAAATCACAAGTTCTTTCCATTAAATTGAAGAGATGTGTGAATTATGAAAAGTTCATATCAAAAAGATAAAATTTAAAAAAAAAGAAACCAAATGAAATCTTCACCTATTCCAAATTGTAATGTCAATAATTTTTGACTGTGGACCATGTTGACCAGGAGTGATGGAAGTTGTAATCCAGACATCTTCAGGCCAATATGAAGATTGGATCAGGGATGATTCCACATTGGAGATGGGCATAAAAAAAAGAATCACCAAATTTGTTCAAATATCGCTAATTAGTCCATTTGTATTCATACAAATAATACCCCTGACGCATACGAATCAATGAATTTTAGTGATTTTTGATTCATTGATTCATTTGGCTATAAAATTCTCCCCCAGAAACCTAAAGACACCAAATTCATAGGAAAGCTTTCCCGACTCTCCTCTACAATCCCTCCATGTTTGGTGAAGATTGGGTTTCATATGTCTGAATTATACACCCACAAAAGGGATCCCCATGAAACTCACCCCCAGGCACCTAGAGACACCAAAATCACAGAGAAGCTTCTACTGGCTCTCCTCTACAATCCCTCCAATGGGGGCCCAATTTATAGGGTTTTAAAATAAAAAAATGAATGATGAAACAATTTGTTGATTTGTCAGAAAAAAATCATAAACTCGTAATTTGTGATTCATAATTTGTCAGTTTGTATTCATACAAATAATGCCCCTGACAAATACGAATCAATGAATTTTAATGATTTTGATTCATTGATTCATTTGGCTATAAAACTGCAAACCACCATCCCCAGACACCTAAAGACACCAAATTCACAGGGAAACTCTCCTCCACAATCCCTCCAAATTTGGTGAAGATTGGGTTTTCCCAAGCCAGCTGCTAAAGGGCATTTTCCTGGTGGGACCCACTTTGTGGGTGTATAACTTGGATGTCTGAAGCCCAATCTTCACCAAACATGGAAGAATTGTAGATGAGAGTCAGGTAAAGCTTCTCTGTGATTTTGGTGCCTTAGGTGCCCAGGGAGAACTTTCCAGGGGGATGTCTTTGTGGGTGTATATCTTGGATGTCCAAAACCCAAACTTCATCAAACTTGCAGGGCTTGTAGAGGAGACTCAGGCGAAGCTTCTCTTGAATTGGTGTCTCTAGGTGCTTGGGGGTGCATTTTATAGGGTTTTAAAGTCAAAACTGAATGACGAACCATTTCATCAATTTATCAGAAAAAAAATGCAAACTTGTAATTCATGATTCGTCTACCTTGATGAATCATGAATCAAAATGAATCACTATTTTTCTTATTTGTGCCCATCTCTATTCCACATCCCTTACTCCATGTTTGTAGACACATGACTGCCATGCATAATAGATTAGAGATTTTGAACACAGAATGATCATCTGGATTGGACCCATATAAAGGTCATGCATTCTGTAGAACCTACTCAAGATTTTTCATTCAAGCCTGTTTTGTGTTTTAAGAAGCATGGTTTTAGCCCAAGCCCAAGCAAAATACAGTAGGAATTCACAATATTTACAACATGCACCCTATAGCCAGATTGCTTTGTCAGAAAACAAACAAGTTATGAGGGTCAAGTAAAAGTGCATTGCTGTGGTCACAACAGATGATGTGAAGGTTTCAGTCTCTTCCCAGAGCAAAGCATTGTACACTTCATATGCAAAGAAATTTTAAATGGCTCACGTATGAAGAAATATGGCCAAAAAGACATCCCCCCCCCCCCCGAAAGGCAAAACAGCTTCCTGCCAGGTTCCTTTCATGCTGTCCTAGATAGATTCAATGATTTGGGAACTTAAGTGTTTGCTTGCTCCACAAGGGGGAAAAAGATTATAAAGGAACAGTGGATGTGTGATCTAAGACTCAGTCAAATGAGGTGAAGACTACATTCCTGCCATAACTAATTTATTCAAATGTCTTCTCCCTTCTGAATGCACAACATGGTTTCTAAATCACAGTGCAAGTCAGATGTAAATTCCCATTGCGTTTAGGCCTAACTCACCAGTAACATTTGCTTATGATTGCAACCATTACAATGCTAAACTCACTGAATATAACTCATTCTGAAATGGTGGAAGCTACATCTGAATTAGACTGGCACAGGATGGCATTAGGAAGACATTATTTAGAATCATTTTCATGAATCCAGTTTAAGGCTGCACACCACTGTTCAAAATCCATGATCTGTTTGACACCTACCGAACAGGTTTAGGGCAATACGCAAATGCTTGCCATGGAGATGGGTAACAGAATCTGAGATGTGACTTCCAGAATTTCCTTGCGTCCATTCCCAGAACCATGGGGGAATCTTTGTTTTCATAGAGCTATTTGCATATGCAGACATCTCTCAGAATACCCATCATTATCATCATCATCATTTTAGACCTTGGAGCTGGAAGGAACTCTATGGATCATCGAGTCCAGCTCCTGTCAAAGAGGCACAGTGGGAAATCTAACTCCCAACCTCTGGCTCTGCAGCCAGATACCTAAACCATTGGGCTATCCAACAGTTCATCTACAAATAGGTATCAATAGTTAAGAGAGAATCTGATACTTTTTTGATGTTCAACATATTAGGCAGGTTTAAAAGGTTCTGGAAAACAGATGAGCTGTCTAAGTGGAATAACTTTCCACTTGTAAAAATGCTTCCCAAAGTATAGAGGACGCAGATGTAATGCTTAGTCCTGTTTGTTTAATCACATGTTAAAATGTAGACATGTTTTTCATATTTTAATCCTCACAGAACAAGACCAGCCCTACAGTACCACAGATAAAAGCCAAGTGTGAGAGATGGTGTGGGGATGCTAGTTTTGTATGTTACTAGTGAAGACAAATTGACATAATATTTATTTTAAATACTTCTTCTAACCAATGCCGTAAACTCATTAGTATACTTCCCCTCATTTTTGTTTGGTCTATTCGATCCTATAATGAAGTACAACATCTTCTGTCTATCTTCCTTCTCCCTTCCTGAATACTGCATGAGACATCTTGTTTTAAAGTACTGATTAGTTCACAAAAATCCTTCCTGGTGGCTCCTTCAGTAGCATCAATTACATCTTTGAAAGAAGAAAAGAAAACTTTTCAATGCATCCCTCCACTACTGCTAAAGAGACAAAAGGAGTAGAATGAACACTTGAAAATGAGTCTCTACCTTTGATTAATCCAAATAATAGAATGCTTCCTAAGTAACTTTGCTCCTGGGAAGATTCCAAGCAAGTAATTCACAAAATATGGCCTTCTTCTTTGGAAAGGTTATAAAAATTTTGTTTGTTGGAGGTAAGGAAGGAAATGTAATTAAAGGCTAAATTCAGGCTCACATTTCATTCTTAACCAAAAGAATATGTGTGATTTGGATAGGAGTCACCTAGGCATTTCCTGCCCCTTACTTTCCTTTCGTTCTTTTAAAGGCAGCACACATTGTCAGCAGATCAAATGATGTGATAGCAGACCTACATCTGGTGGAGCCGACTGTGCCAGGTAAGCTTAAATAGCAACGCTGTGGCCGTTAACTTATGTTGTGAGGCTGGACTTTCCTAGTAAGGGATCCAAAGCTCCTCTTTGTAGTGTTCCTATAAAAATACAAATAAGGGAGAAGTGAAATGAAACTACAAAGTGTTTGGGTTTTCTCTTCTTTGTTTTTAGAAGTCTCCACTGCAGTTGGAAATGCTTACAAAGGAATATGTAGAAAGGTCTATTTACATGGGGTGGGGAACACTGCAGATGGTGTACATAAAATGAAGCAGTGAATTCAAAAGCATAACTTTAAACAACCAAAGATGTTGAAGAATATCTACACGCACACATTCATATTCTTAACATATACACATGGACCTACACCCCACACTGTCACAGCTCATGGAATCTCCTTCCACCCTTGGATTCAGGAGGCGTGTGATCCTTCCTTCATCTCTAATGTGCCCTGAAAATGCCCAAAGGTGGGAGAACCTGCTGTATAGGGTTTTAGCACCTTGGAGGGCTAGGGGAAAATGGAGGATGGGGAAACCATTCAGATAAAAATCCTAAATAGAGTGTTGGGCCTATGTGTTTGCATGCTTCTCTGTTTTGTCTCACTGCTTTTGAGCTGCAGATAACTTCCTGAAGTGGATGATGATGGCAGTGTGTTGGTTTTGCTGGTCTCTTCAGATGTTGAAGGTTGTATGGTAACAGTTTTGCCTTTTGATCCCCAGATGCAAGGAGACAATATTTCAACTTGATAGGCTCTTCTTAACATCTTTCTCATCAATACAGATAAACCCTTGGATCAAGCCTTTACCATTTCTCATTCAGTACTCTCTAGTTACTAACCTGTCTGTAAAGCTGTCACTGGATCACAACTACAGTCACTCCCAAACTTACTTGGCCATCATCTGGCTTTACTTTTAAATACAAGAGTTTTCTTTTGGTGTTTACTAGCACCTGGAAGCCAGTGTCAGTTGCTCCTTTCATAGGGACATCAGATGGCAATTGGCGATGACCAGTCTGTATTAGTAAGAAGGAGAAAGATATGTCAGACTGTTATGAGCAATTGTTATGCAGTATCACTGAAGACAACAGGACACTTCTGATTGAACTGTGCCTTGAGTAGAACACTCATCTCGTTAGTTCCAATTTCATGGCCAATCAGTAGCCCATTGGCCTTTTTGATGGCCAACCAACAGCCAGCTAAACATCTGCACCATGCTGATTTATACATTCCTATCTCTCTGTGCCCTGCATGATCTCTACCAGTAAGGGAATCAGAGGCATCTGTGCAACTTGCCATTTTCCCTTGCCAGCTGTGCCTGGCTTCCTGATGACAGTAAGTTCTAAAGGATAATTTGTTACTCTGGGAAAAGCTCATTCACAGAATTCCAGACAGCAAAAACTCCAGAACTATGTCTGAACTGTAGAACAATACTGTAAACTATTTACGGAAATCTAACTGAAATGCTGTCATTAAAAGTTGTTTTTAATATCTTATTCTGGTTTATTTTCCTCTCCTTATACAAGCAGCATCTTCTAAATCTGCAGCTATTTATGGAAGCTATGGAAGATAGGAAAAAACCCAAACTGTGCTCTTGTGTTGATAGCACAGACAGGAAAAAGTGTTGAAGACAAGGAGTTTCTTCTTATAAGCAAATAAATACATTTGGCAGCCCGAATCTAATACTCACATAGTATTATGCCAATACTAATACCAATCCAAACTCAGGCTTTTAAGAGTTAAGCCACCAAAGCCCTGGCTTAACTCTCCACAGACAAATCTATCCATTTCAGTTTCATGTCCCAAGTGTTTAACTCTCAAGTTCTTTCCATTCCAAATATGATGACATTTTAGAATTTTGAAAAAAAACAACCTTCTAAACACTAAATGGAAATCTAAACGTAGTGAATTTCCACTTAGCCATAAACGCATTTTCAGCCTGTGTCAATTTCACATGTTCATTCATAAACCTGTTCTGTCCCATTTCCATACTAACTGGGGACTTCCAAATAGAAACAGAGAATACAGTTCTCTCTTTATTCGAGAACACAGAGAATACGGTCTTTAAGTATGTATTTCTAAGGTATTGTTCTGCAAAAATGTCCTTTCTAAATCTATTTTTCTGAACGTACACATTTCCAAATGTGCTCTAGTATAAAGTACACATCTCCCATTAACTTTGCCATTATTTCCCAGTCAAGAACTACAGGACAAATTTTGGAGAAATGAAATGTAAAAATATGAAGGATCACGGTGTCCCAACCTGCACATTACTGCAGAAGGTGTGAATCAAATTGGTTCTTTTCAAAATGCCAAGGAAACAAAAAATAATTGTCCACCATCTCTGCCTAAAACACATCCAGGGCTCCCGTACAGCAGCATACTGTTGGGGATCAATAGTGGAAAGACACACTACCTTTCAGAGAAACATGTGCACTATTAGTGAGCCTCTCATCAAGAAACTGTTAATGAGGTCTTAGAAACCCTAGGACAATGTGACAACACACACACACACCAGTAAAAATGTAAATTAAAATATCATCTGAGTTTTGCCCAAATAGGGCCATAGCAGATCAAGGAAAAGGTAATTTCACTTCCCATGAAGTGGGAAGTACACTTTGTGTGTACTCAGTGTCTGCCCCAGAGGCATGAATGTCAAATTAGAAGTTAACAGGAATGCAGATTATGCCTGATTGACCAGTTTTCCTTCTCCATAATCAGATTTCTGTAGAGATAAGTGTCCCAGTAATCTGACTTGCAGATGAAGCCTGGCCTTACTTCCCAATAACCAATCACAAAATAACATGTGGTAAACACTAGGTACAGAGGGCAGGAAAATCACTTGCTGTGATAAACAATTGCATCACTTCTTCAATAAACATGCTAAGCATACCATACATTTATGCCCTAAGAAACCTTCCAGAGTAAGATTTAGAGTGCTACAAATGTTGGAGGAAAATAGAGAAAATCCTGTTGCAAACGCTGAATGACGAGAGGACGTCTCCTCATCCTTGATTCTATGATTAAATGTCTTCCATCTGTGAATACTCACCCTTCATTACTAGAGTGTGATTGCTATTTCTACTCCTTTGCTGGCAATCTCGAGATTGGTCATGGGATTCTTAAAGAATTATTGAGGCCATTCTCAGCTGGAATCCTCTGTTTCTCATTTCTGATGTTCAAAACTCCACATTAGCTATTATTGGTCTTAAGATGTGCAGGAAGAATTCATAAATCAAATCCCTGTCATCTTCCATCGAGGAGGTTGAGGTGGATATGGATTTTTCTCCCCCATTTGCAATCTGAACCAAAAGATTCCAAGCCAGGGAAGCAGCTGGCCCAATAAAAAACACAGTGAAAAGCTCTCGCTGGCACCTCATGCTGACAATGACTAGCCAAATCTCCATGGGGAAAAATGCCAGTATAGATTTCTGTGACAAAAACAGCAAAATAGATTTTTGTCAATGTATGTAGATTTGACAGGAAGTCAGATAAATCTATCAATAGTGAGTGACATATATCTCTGCAATACTTCCAAATGAAATGGTGCCTAGAAAGGGAAAAAACCCTAATTTTGTCTGTCATGATTAGTGACTGATCTTATCCCTTCTTTCATACACTTTGGATTCTCTTTGACCAGTTGCTTTTGCCATTCTGTTTATATACAGAATTGGCTGTTTCTCCTGAGACATCTGCTGAGCCCGTTAAAAGAAAGGCCAAGACAACCCGTCAGCCATCCTTCCTTGTCGGACTGAGCCATATGATCACTTTTCCCACTGTTAACATAGGCCAGGTGGAAAGAAAGCCATTACACAAAGTATCTAGATAAATATTATCTAGATAACAGTGTATTCACACCATAGTTTGATCTGTGCACATACTTGATGGTCATACGCAGGATGTTTGTTCCTATTGTGAAAATGAAGCTGTCCTTAGGGTTATCATACAGCAATCAAAGTGAAGGTGTATCTCCACTAGAGAGGCTTGTATCAGTTTGATACTACTTTAACTATCATGGCTCCATGCTAAGAAATCCTAGGAACTGAGTTTGATGCTAGGGTGTTCTAGCCCACTCCCCTGAATCATGCTTCACAAAACACTCTTAAGAAGTGGGACTGAGGATCACATCCATACAAACTGTAATTCAGATATGTGCACTAAGATCCTGTAGTAGATAATTTAAATATCCTACTAAATTAATATCCCAAGAGTTCATTATGGGTAAGTGGCATCAAACTCTTCAGGAATGTTCTTGGGGTCAACAAGCTCTGCAACAACTTGCAGAACATATAATAAAGATTTTGTAATGGCCATTCTAGAATAATGCAGCATTACAAGATTTGGAGTGTTGTTATAAGCAATGGGTGTACAACCTACACAATTACATATACATCTATCCAAAAATAACTCCTACTGATTTTATGAGGCTTCTCCCCAGTTTGTGAGTGTATAGGATTGTAGCACCAATCTTTTTTTTTTTAATGGCTTAGCTGGCAAATGATCAGTGAAACTGTGACATTTCTTACCTTTAAAACTTTTTAGATATTATTTACGTGGGCCTTTCTATTTAACATGCCTTCAAGTAACATTTGAGATCAAGCCCGTCTAGTCTTAGCCTTAGTTTCACTTTTTGCATCTTCTTCCCATGATGCAAGGCTGGCCTCCTGCGACCTGGCACTAAGTGCTTAATGGCAATTGTGGCTGTGGATGATGGGGGTTGTAATCCAGCACACTAGGAAGGCACCATTTTGGCAACTGCTCTGCTAGGCAAACATTTACCATTCACAGATCCACACTTCAAAAACTGATTTCATCTTTCACTTAGAAGAATACCACAGAGTTGGGGGGGGGGAACCTTACACACTTGCTTTTAAAAGTCTGGATGATTTTTTTTTCTTTTCTTACCAAGGACATACACAACTCCACAATTTGTTTTGTCTGCAAGCGGATGAGATACTACCGTTTTCAACAACCCAGTCCTTCCTTACCTTGTGCAATCTGTGAACAAGGAACCTCTAAGCAAAACCATCTGCCTTTGCTTTTGTAAAGGACATTCTGTCTTTAGCAACATGAATGCAAAACTTAACAAATTGTGCAAGGATGTTCATGAACTAGTACAGATTATATTTTCCCTCATCCAATATCTAATTTTGACTATAATGTCATGGTTTAGAAACAAATGCTGAAGCTTGTTACAGCTCAGAGAAACCACTTTTGTTTTCAGTCAAGATGATCCGGAATTAAAAACTTCCTCCCTCCCTCTTTATAACTGCCACCCTCTCTATTTAAGAATGGATCACCAAGTCTGAGAATATCCAGTTGTGTATGCAATATATTTAAAAATAGTAAAGGGTCATATTACTGGAGTAGCATCTGGATCATTCAGTGGATGAGCTCTGGAGAATGGATAGTACAAGCTTGGTTTAATAGAAGGTTTGTTTCAGAAACAGGCAGTATAGGACTGTTATCCCAACTCCCTCGTGGCAGCTTAATCAGAAGGAACCATCAGCCACTATCTTGCTTCTTTATCTGGTCACTGTGCTTGCTGAACCCTCCTTAAGCTCACCTTGTGTCGTACTACTGACTGTCTCACTTCCATGCAGGTGAGATCAACAGTGAAAGATGAGCTGTCGTTGTGAAAAGACTGTTTTGATTGTGCCTGTTTTGCTTACCACTTTTACCCTATAGTGGGACGTGGTGGTGCTGCGGGTTAAACCGCAGAAGCCTCTGTGCTGCAGGGTCAGAAGACCAGCAGTCGTAAGATCGAATCCACGCAACGGAGTGAGCTCCCGTTGCTTGTCCCAGCTCCTGCCAACCTAGCAGTTCGAAAGCATGTAAAAATGCGAGTAGATAAATAGGTACCACCTCGGTGGGAAGGTAACGGCGTTCCGTGTCGAGTCGTGCTGGCCACGTGATCACGGAAACTGTCTACGGACAAACGCTGGCTCTATGGCTTGGAAACGGGGATGAGCACCGTGCCCTAGAGTCGGACACGACTGGACTAAATGTCAAGGGGAACCTTTACCTTTTACCCTATAAATGCAGCTTTGCTTCCAAACATTAAGGTAATTTTTATTTCTAATTTATCATTAGAATGATCTGTTTGATTTAGTTCTTTTCTCTGTGACTAACTACATCCATGTTACCCTCACTCTGATCTGTGAAGAAGAACCTGAAGATCTGAAACCACAAATCATAATGTGGGTGATAATGCATGTGAAAGGGCAGAACACCATGCCACATTCACACAAAAGCACTTTGTCACCACTATTTTCTGTTCCACAAAATGTGGCCATTAAAATTTGTCCCCCCACCCCCGGAAAACTGTACTGTTGGAGAGGGCTACTTAGTCCATTCGCTTTTTGACAGTTTTTAAAATTTCTATTCTTCCAACACACTCTTTGTAAAGAGTATTCTATTAGCATAACCTGCAGAGATTTGTACCTCAACCACCCATGTATGGAGGATTAACCTCATTTGTAAATTTAATACAACATCACCTCATCATGGTTGTTTATTAAACTCCTTATAAACTTCCTACTTAAGTCCATCCTTAGTATCATACTGTCAATGACAACTTTGCACTGGCCTAGCAAGTACTTTGAAAAGCATTAATGAAAGAAACGTATACTATACTTCATTCTGTAACATCAAATAAAATTGACTCACTTTCTCCTTTCTCCTTTCTCTTTCTAATCTATCTTCCTTAAGTGATATTAGATATATCAATCCAGTTATAACTGCCTTTAAGAATAACTAATGCTATAGTTTTACTTGCTATCTAACCAGTTAGTTAGTTCCCTAGCAAGCTCCACCCCATTTAACTCACAAATTATGAAGGCTTTACATGTACACTGTACCTTTACAGCAATTCTTGACCTCTCTCTGAGGCTTACACAATGTTTTCCTCAGAACTCAACCACTCTTGCTACTCAAACTGCCACTCTTCCTAGAGGCTGCCATGGGATGTTTCTGCTCTTACACCCTGCAGATTTTATTCAGCTACAACCTAAGTGATTTAGCTTCCCTGGCTCTCTTGGGCTGGATACTTTTCTTCCAACCACCGCTGACTCCTTGAGTTTTCAGCCTTTACTCCCAATAGCTTCAACTTTTCCTCTTGTTGCTGCCTATTATATACTGTCCAGTCAGAGCCTTATTCAGCCCATCAAACAATCAAGTGTACTCTTACTCTTTTTCTCTCTCTTCCTTTTCTTGGGCCTTTGAGAGAGAGAAAGATGGCGTAAAGAACTGTGAGCCCCACTGGCCCTAGCTGGGTTGGCAGATGATCTCTCCTCCTTTCCTTGATCTATGAATGATGACACCGATGTGAGATTTGTTATAACTGGGTTGAGGTTAACAACCTAACTGTCTTTAACCTGCCCCAAGCTAGTTTCTTGCATTGCCTGGGAATCAGTTCTTAAGTACAACAAGTCTCCCTGGTTAGCTCCACTGGAGAGGTTTCAGTCTTATATCTCTTGAAAAAAGTCATTCTCTACTGCCACAAAACATGGGGGCTGCAGCAGGGAGGGTTGATATGCCTGCACCAAGGGCAACAATGCTGGTCTCTCACCCAAGTCTCCTTGCAGCCCACAAGCTGCTGGTTCTGGCATGCTCACATAGGCTGTCTCTTTGTTCCCTCTGTTGTCATTCTCTCTAAAATGAGGGATGGGGTGGCACCCACAGATTAATATGCTTTCCACCTTGTCTTGGAACACCCTGAGCTGCACCAGTAAACCCATGCAGGGGTCTTCTTTGTATATAAACTCCGAATCCCCAGATGGCTCTGGTTCATTGGGGAGTCCATCCTCAGTGTGGAAACCCTTGACTGGGCTTTTTAAGAAACCGTCCCCAAGAAGATTCCCCTACCTTCTCCTTTTCAGCTACCACACTGAGGAACAAGTCCCCCATCTGTAGCCCCTCTTTCACCTTCTCATCTCCAATCCTGGTCCGTCTCTCTGCCTCCAGTGCTTCTTTTACCGTGTTTCCCCGAAAACAAGACAGGGTCTTATATTAATTTTTGCTCCAAAAAACGCATTAGGGCTTATTTTCAGGGGATGTTTTTTTTTTCATGTACAACAATCTACATTTATTCAAATACAGCCATGTAATCTTCTTCTGGTTGCTGCACAATGCTGCACAATGGTGAAGGGCGGGGTTTCACTTGTTGTTGTTTAGTCGTTAAGTCGTGTCCGACTCTTCGTGACCCCATGGACCAGAGCACGCCAGGCCCTCCTGTCTTCCACTGCCTCCCGGAGTTTGGTTTCACTTAACTGGGGCTTATTTTTGGGGTAGGGCTTATATTATGAGCATCCTGAAAAATCACACTAGGGCTTATTTTCAGGTTAGGTCTTATTTTCAGGGAAACAGGGTATATGTCCCAGATCCCAAGGCCCTCTTGCTTCTTCTGGGCCCAGACTTCTAGCTCACACATCCCCGTCCAAGGCCTCAGTCTGGGTTCTCTCTTCTTGCCATCCAGGTTCCCCTAGAATCAGCTAAATCTTTCTCCCCCAAGTCTATTGGGGAGCTCATCATCTGGAGTTTGGCAGGTTCGGGGTGAAGGTGAGATGGTACGCTGACAGGGGTCCTGTGCCACGGTCACCATCTTCACAAGAATACATGAAAATATCTTAAAATTGCTGAAAAGATATTAAATAACACCACAGTAAATATAAGAAAATGTCTGAAAAGTAAGGCACAATATGGCCATTTTCAGTTCCCATTGATTTCACTTGACGCTATATGTGTGTATGTGCATATCTTATTCCCACTGAAATAAATATTTAAAAGGTCTTAATTTTGGCTAGATCATATCATGATTCATACTCTTCACTACTGTATTTCCCATCTTGTATTCATAAGCAAATATATTTATGAATACATGATGTAAACAGTAGTCATTTATTGAAGGCAGTTGGTGTTCCTATTTTTTAAAAAAACTTTATCATGGGGAGAGGTCGCCAGATCTAGCTCTTCCATCTTTATTTTCAGGCAGTAATATGCACTTGGTGTTTCTAGAGATGTATTCTTACTGGTACAATCCTCTACATGTTTTCTCAAAAGTAAGTCCAATTACTTCAGTGAGTAATTACTCCCAAATAAGTAAGCACTGAACTGAAGAATTAATATAAGAAAATGCTGCACATAAGCATAAACGGGGGGGGGGGGGGAGTCTGTTCAATGTGCAACACTAATCATGCAAACTATTTCTGCATTTGGTGGGGCATCCATTATGCTTTGACTGAAAAATCTGAGCTCAACTGGCTTCATAGCATGTGACTAATCATGTGACACAAAACGTAATAAAATGTTGCATGGTTTACTCTTGTGCCTGCCTTTTTCCTCAAGAGGATTCTGGCCAATGATCTTTTAAGAATATTGACAACCATACCATGAGGATGTCATCCTTCATCAATAACATGGTAGAAGTAAGGACAAAATTCAAGGGTTATTTGGCCTTGAGACTTGCTGCTACAATAAATACATTTGAAAAATGTTTGTGCCATGAGGCTTCCATTGAATGTTTACAATCAGACCATGGTAGATTTAAAGCTTTTAGGGTAAATGATAGAACTGTGGATTAAATGTTGTCTTTTACCAAATGCACCCAATTTGGCAAAGATTTGACTGTGCATATCAACTGGCATCCTAAAGTAGTGTAGCTGGAAAATTTCAGAAGTCATGAACTTTCTGATACTGTCTATGGCGGTAACACTTTCATATGTAAGCTTGCTGACCTCCCCATGAATACAGAAACTGTGACAAATTTATGGCAGCTACCAGATCTTAAGGATATCTAATATAATTTCATCCATGATTTATTGTAAGCCCTCAGGGTGGAATCCAAGACTGTAAGTGGAATTATTCCTCTGTTCTGCCCCTTACAGTCCCTCCCTCTTGAAAATATGTTCCCAAACATTCCCCCTGCATCTTCTAGAATAGAGTATGAAGGTGCATGGGGGCTTACTAGGGGAGAGGAAATCACCTCTTACATTTCTGCTGCTGAGAATGGTTCTGTCAGTGGAAGTACTGCACTGGACCTCTCCATCTTAGTTTAGACCCACCTTAATCTTTACAGAAGTAGGATGAAAATCCTGTTTTGTTTTGTTTTTCATCCATGTGTGGTAAATTAAAAAGAAAAGGTATAATTTCCCTCCTTTCCATGAGATGGCAAGATATTTTTGTTGTTGTTGTTGTTGTTGAAGAGATTTTACACATTTGCAGGACAGGTTTTTGTGTACTTAAAAAAAAATAAACCAATAGAAAATGTGAGAGGTCTCTCCTTCCTTCCTCAACTAGCAAATGAAATAACATATCAGGCTGATTGTTTCACTCTTTTTAAGCAAGCTTCTTTCTATAGATAGGTGTGCAAGAAAGATACTCTATTTGTGCTGCTGCATTTTGCACAAAATGTGGAAAGCACAGAGGGATGGATAGCCATTTCCTTTTCCCATGTCGGAAGTGAGAACTCTCATGGGGTTGGAGAACTCCTGACAGGCTGTTTTGAGATATCCTATATCAACGAGGAATGGGAAGTTGGAGATATTTCTTCACGTCCCTATAGGGAGATGAATATAGTCTTGTTCATGCCTGGATCACTTTGAAAATCCAGTGATAAAAATATCAATATAGGCATCCCAAACTGCTTTTTTAACCATAGTAAGGTTCGTGGAATCAATTCATAATTGGTTTGTTTGCTTTGCCCAAACACAATAGTTGATTCCATCTTTCTGTCCTTCTATTTAGTACTCCTACTATAATGAGAGTGGAGCCAGTGGCTTCCTCATCAGGTCATTAGAAGTTACACAGAATTACTTAAAAAATAAATGGCTTACAACCCGTCTCTTTCAATGAGCACATTCTTTTGCCTCCAGATGTTAGAAAAAAGAAAGAAAAGAAAAGACGTGGCCTTATCAAAAAATATGAATCTGCAGTTTCAAGTGTGCTCAGTTCCGTAAGGTAATTTCCCCTTCAAAATGAAAAACGGAAAAGAACTAGGTAATGCTTTAATTTGTTATTAGGAGTAATTACTGGCTGGCCTCGAGGGGTTACTTCTACATTGGGTTTAACAAGAAAACCATTTAACATATATTTATCTTTGTAAATTGTCCTGAATGATCAGCAAATACCTAATCATCTACAAAAAGCTGCTTAGAACATCCTTTCTCAGATAATAGGAAATTATAACCTATGAGACCAGAAAGGCTAAAGTAATGTTTAAGAAGTGATAGTTCCATGAAAAATTGGCAAGAATTTGCTTTAGTATGCATTTTCTGTCCCTTTCTTATTTCCTGCCTTCCTTGCCAACCAACTAGGGTGTGTCAAGCTAAACATACACCTAACACGATTTTTCACACCTTCCATCAGTGTCTCAAGCATATTCAGAGATTCCTGTAGCAAAGGAAATTAGGACACAACTACAACCCAGATCTCTGCTATGAGCCTCTACTTTCTCTTCTTGTGGCTGTTTAGCTTTAAACTATGCCAGGCTCTGATAGTCCTTCAAACAGAGGGCATATTCAAAGAGAAGACTGTCATTGGACAGGCCTTCAAGCAAGTAACTGTTCTCTCTGAAATCTCGACATCTGATCACATGGGCCACCTTTTGTCTCAACCTAACTTAACTCCTACTATTAGTCTCAGAAGCTCGTGTGTAAGTGAGAAGGAACATGTCAACTCATTGGATCTCCTTGGAGTAAAAGCAGGCTGGAAACTGAATAAAGCCATCCATTGTCCAGCCAGCCAGCCATTTAGATTCTAGCAGGTATTGAGTAAACTAATAGTGTAAGCCACCTGTGGATCAATGTGCATGTTATTTAAAGTTGATTTACATGTATAGCTCAGTGAGTAAGGTATCTGGTTGTGGAGCCAGAGGTTGAGAGTTCCATTCCCCACTGTGTCTCCTGTGAATAGAGCCAGCCTGTATGGCCTTGGGCAAGCTGTGCAGTCGCAAAGCAGCCCATGGTGGGGAACCACTTCTGAGTATTCTGTACCTGGAAAACCTTGAAAAGGGTCTGCATAGGTCAGAACTGACTTGGTGGCACATGGTTATTATAGATGATTATTGTTAAATTATAGATGATTGCCCCATTAGCTTGATTCTTTAAAAACGAAGAAGTTGCAGTTACCAAATATTAAAATAAAGGATATTGAAAGACGTATAGTGAAATAACATGGAAAAACTTGAAAAAAGTGGGGGGTCAGTGCAATATGGATAGATAGAGGGGGCCTGCCACAGAGAGCCCTGGGAACAAGAAGCACCAGTAATAATAAACAAAGATTAGCTTCACCAAGAAGGAAGAGAGGGTGGTGTTTTTTTGGGGGGTTTTTTTTTTGCTTCCATTTTCTCTGTTTACCTGTTTGACCTTTAATTAAGAATAAGTTAAGTAGTTTTTGGACTTATGGGAATGAGAAAGAGAGGGAAGGCGGGCGGTTACTTTATCTTCAACAACTGCTTAGCCTAAGGGCAAAGATATGGGGCCCGGGCCTGCTCTCTTTCTTTTTACCCAGGTGTGCTCAGCAAATTTTGCAGCTCTTGTCCCTGTGCATTTACAGGCATTAATTCATTTACAGGATTAGTGCCCACATTTTATTTTATTTTGCATACTTCACAGTTTGGCGGAAGACAAAGAAATGACATCGTTAGGCCCTTCCTCCTCCTTGCCAGGCCTTTAATGTTATTCTGCTGTTGCTTTTTGGCATATGAATTTAGGGTGGTGTCTAAAACTGCAATGCTTGTCTTTGAATATACTTGTGGATGTTTCTGATCTTGCTTTAATTGGGCATGCTTTAGGCGCATATAAAATATTAACATCTTCGCCAATGAAAGTCAGTGCCCAAAGCTCATGCTTTCTAAAATTAATATAATCTTGTTTCTTTCCAGTTGAGACTACAGAAGATGAAAATTCAGAATGTTTTTTTTTTTCCCTTCCCCTTTTCAGTCATTGATAATTTGCTCTGTTTGGGAATCTTGCAGCTTCCTGATAATCTTGAGGGCACACTGTAAGGCCTACCTTTTGTTATGTGAGCATGTGCTTAAGAATTAAAAGTGGATTGAGCTTCTATGAAAGGCTTGTAAAGTAAGGTAAGTTGTTTTATTCTTTATACCAGCAACAGACTGAGTATTATGGTACTAAAGAAACAAATATAAATGGATACCTTGAGGTGTGTTTTGTCTAAGAATATAGTCAATAAATGCCTGCAAATATGTTGTGTTTTCTGAGTGAGTATAATGGACACAAACACTGAATAAACAAAGACTTTTAGATAAAATAGTTGGACTAAACATTGAGGTATTGGGGAGTCTCCACAGAATTTATTACATATTAGAAAAGGTATCATATATGTTCACCTGCACAAATGACTAACCTAGTGGTCCAAATCTAGTAGTTCCACCTTCATTGGCCAAAATCATCTTGTGTAGCTATGCAAATGGCATACATTTTGGATGCAGACAGCTCTATGTTAAGCAATCATCACAAATATTATTAGTTGCATGCTGAATCATAGAATTCATTGTAGAACTGATAAGGTCTATGGTGATTCCTTAATTTCAGGCAATTTGCCTCCGAAAGCTATTTCATTTGTGCTGCACCATCATAAGAGGATTTTGACCATTGAATCAATAGAATTTATGTATGTATTTTATTTATTTATTTCATTTATACCCCGCCTATCTGGTCAATTGTGACCACTCTAGGTTGCCTTACCTGTCCCAATGATTCAATGCATCTACTCTACCTGGGACTGAGACTTGGATTTAGTCCATGGCGCACGGTACCCTGCTATGCTATACTTTCCTAAAGTTATAGTACACCTTTCCATCCATCGGCCTTCAGGTATGATTTCTTCTTTGATTCCTAGAAAATATTGTTTCAAAGTTAAAACAAGCAAAGATTTTTTTGTTGATAATTACTTTTAGTTGACAATTATTGGCAATTATAATTATACAATGAGAGAATACAGAACAAGCAAAAATAGCATAATCCACTCAATCTTTTGTGAAGAATATCATAAAGAACCAGTACAATACAAATTTGTCAGGGAAGGGAAGTTGCTATGGAGATAGGAATTCCGTCTCCTTCATCAGGTTTCGTCTGTGCTTGATACAATCTGTTGTGCTTGTATCTTGCGATGGGGAATTCAGAACAGAGATTAGAGAAACTGCTTGCATGCCACTTACACCATCGCCTGCTCATCTCTCTGCCTGAACTGAGAATAGTGGTCTCTGATTTGAGGGTATGAAATGAAAACCTATATCAAGGTCACTTAATGGTTAACATGACAATCAGATAACTGTTCCAACATACCTTTGTTCCACCATATTCTACATTTTGTTTTCCATACCAGATAGATGAATAAGATCATGAAGATGTGAGATTCTGTATCTATTCTCCTGCCATGATATGTCATTTCTTGCTGAGATTTAGGCTTACCATAAGTATTTCCTCGTGCAAAATCACAGTAACTATGAGGATAGTCTGACAGTGGAGGCTAACTGGTTATTGTGGCTTTTGGAGGACACTCAGGGATTTTACACCTGGTATATGCAAACCTTACTTAGTGAAATGTGTCGATGACCTGGCCAGTTGTCACCATCTTTCTCAAGCCTCCTCCCTCACTATGTAGATTCCAGTCAGCTCTTTCTTGCTATATACCCAAGCTATATATATTCAAGCTGAGGCTATGACACAAGGTGGGAGACAACAGGAATGTAGACAGAGAGCTCCAATCTGCTCAGCCAAAAGAGCTCACTTTGATGATGATAAAAGTGAAGAGACAAATTACCTCTCCCCCAATGAAGCCATTCATGTTGCCCAAGAGAGGTTCTGTGAGTGGTTTGGGGTATGTTGCACTCAGATTGTGGGAGAATTAAGACAACTCACTGACATTTGAAAGCAAAGGAATGTGAAAGATCAAGGATAATTACTTTCGAATTCACATTCTTGTCTACAGATTTTGATTATCTTGGCTTGTATTACAATGTGCACCAAATGTCCGATCCGCTGGTGAGCCATGCTTCGGCAACATGGGTCGCCATTGCCTTCTTCCCCAGATATCGCGAGATGATGGGAGTCTTGCGAGAGCGACCTGGGGATGGGAGGGGGGAAGGAGTGAGCTATTTAAGTGATTTCCCCCCTCCCTCCGTCCTCTTCCTTGCTGGCAACAGAAGGAGGACGGAGCTCCGCTGCTTGGGCGTGTATTTCGAGCTGCGTAGTCCCTTTGTGGCCTGGACAATTTTGCTTGGGAAAGGGGGGGTCGCATTCGGCACCCCCACCCCCACATGGTTTGCTTAGTGTCTCTTCAGATCAACTGAGGATTCAGCTCAGGAATTCTTTTTATTTCATCTTTTATTTACTTTTTACGGGTGGCACTGGGTGTGTCAGGCGGTAAGGCGCGGCTACTCGGGCCTGGCCCGGCTGCGGCCTGGGCGCCCTCTAAGCCTCTTTTTAGGGCCGGAGGGGTCACTACCAGCATAATAATTAAGTTTTCATAGTAAAAAAATAATAATCATTAATTAATTATTAATTCAAATAAATAATTTAAAAAATTAAATTAAAATTAGATTCACTTCTCTAACGGTTTGCTATCGTTAAAAGCCAGCAAGCCTCAGGTTGGTAGCAGCCAGGTTCACTGAAGGAGGCACTTAGGCCATCCCAGCCGGCAGGATCGGGTGGACAGTGCCGCGCCTGGGTTTAGGTTGCGTTAATTAATTGATAAATACTTAAATTAATTTTATCATTTCATTATCTGTTGTATATAATTTTCTGAATTTTAGAATTGATTACCTCACATCAGGAGAAGGGATAGGGGCTTGGCTCCGCCCTTGGAGACGTGGGAGTTTTTTTGTCTGCGACGTATTGATTGTGCGGTATTACATTACGAATTAAAATAAGGGGATTATAATAATAGTTGAACTAAGCAGAACAATAGATACACAAATAAATTAATACTAGAGTTTTAAAAAAAATATAGATAGATAAAAAAAGATTTTCTTAATAGTTAGCATAAGGTAATAGTCAGAAATATATTACATAAATTATAAAGATAGGTTGGTTGTGTCAGTCTCTATTGTTAGGGGAATAGTGTAGGGTGTTGCTGTGCCTGGGGGCACCTGATAAGGATATATAAAAAAAATGTGAACCAAATGAATTTTACCCCATTCCTAATTTCTCAGAGTAACAATTTAGAAATGAATGTGGGTTATTTTTTTTAATTTGTTTTAGAAATTATCATATACTCCTAATTTTGATTTTTAGATAACTATGGAAGAATTGACCCAAAGGTGGTTCATTCAAGAAAGACCATCTTTGTGCCATTCCCTCTTCTATCTTTTGGCATATGTTTTATCGACTGATGCATACTGTCCTTAGAGAAAGGTGGAAAAGCAGACTGAATGAAGGGTATTTGTACCTTCTTTGACTTAATCCCAGATGGAGCAAGACAACCCCCTCCCCATTTGCCTCCCAGTTGGCCACCCAACAGATCACACAGTGTTGGGGTTGAAACAGTAGCACAAGGAGGAAGTGCCATAAGCAAAGGAGACTGAGAGTTGAATCCACCAATGAAGCCCAGAGCTCTCTTGGGCACTCAACTGCAGAGACCCTGCAGGGCTAAGAGAGGGGTCAGCAGAGTCTTTATATCCACTTCAGCTGCTTAGACAGCTGTTTCGCATTTAGGCATTTTAAAAAGGATGGTTACTGCATCACTTTTAGGCTATCTTTGGCATTCTGAAATTATCCATTTTCAAAATATATTAATCAGTTACACTTTTGCAGTACATGATCAGGATTATGTATGTGTAGGAATGTGGTGCATGTTATGTTCTTTCTTGTGTAGGCTTTGTTTGTATGGTTCATAATAGCGTTAAGGATTATCTCCCTCTATTTCTACTTTATTCCTTCCTCTTTTCTCCTTGGTGCATTGCAAAGTAATGCAAATGCTTGCTCCTCTTGTCGTCTGTTGGCAGAAGTAAGAAGTATTTTTCAATTCAAATGAGTCTTTCTGTTCATGTTAGGCCTTCGGTGCAGTTCATCATCACTGAGAACAAAATCTTTTTGATGTGTTGCCTGGGCATATTTCTGGAAGGTAGGTTATTGGTTGGGAGAGTCACCTACACATTATGTCCATCTGTGGATTCTCTCCCAAGCACTGCACCTTAGATTATGGCAGATTATTTCTTTCCTGGGACAAAAAGCTGCTTTGGAGGTGACTCTCACTTGAAAAAGTTCATGACTATCAGAAATGTAAGCAAACTGAACTTTATATTAAATGTCAACTACATGTTCAAAACCGATGGCACTGCTTAGATCCTCCCACCATTCCAAGGTTATAATCCTTTCTCCCTCCCCCATTTTCAGATTTCTTTAAACAAACACTGACCTAGAAATGTATAAATAACCACATGCACCTGAGAACAAATTAGTTGTGGCCACCTCCAAAAGAGCTCATAGCAGGGAGATCCTGATCTTTATGATAAATATTTGGATACATATTAAATCAGGAGATACTTGCATACCCATAGTTTCAACTGTGAGAAACTAATATAGAAGCCAGCTACCTAAATTAACAGTTATGTGATTAATAGAAATCTATATATATGAGAATGTCATTAAATCTTCATCATTAGAAGATATCACAAAAAATGGACACCATTGTACCGAAAGAAGATGGAAATAATCCATCGTAGATCATTTGGATTGGGTTGAAGAAATTCTGTTTCTGCATTGCTCCTAATTCCACGATTGCTCTATAAGAAATCTGGGTATTTTAAGATAAACATATAATAAAATTATATTGACTGCAATATATTGTTTGTTTGTGCTAAAATGTGAGCTTTATTCAGGGTTTTACAGAACAAGATTAACAAGTACAGTGTTCAGATTACAGCTGAAAAGGTAGAGCCTTGACCCATACCTGCTTCTGCAAAATTCTTCTGAGACAACAGTTGTATCTTCATCATTTTCTCTCCTGGTTAGTATTGTTGTCAGGCAAGTGGATTCATATTTGGTGATTCTATTTCCTTGTCATCTGGATGAACTATTAGAATTGCATTTTCTTTCAGGCAACACAAATCAAAACAGCATCAAGAGTTTTGACCTTTTCAATATTCTGTAGTTTCATTGGCCAGCTGCTCTAGATCATTTTGCTTATTATCCTAAAAGACCTGAATGAAATATTTCAGGTCAGCCAATCCCAACAAAGAATGTTGAAAAGGCCAAATGTAGTAAACCAAGCCTCTGAGAAATGGCTTTGGGAATTCCACACTGTATTTTCTATATGACAGTTCCATCTTGCTGTTCCTTCAGAGCATCCAGGCTGGGATTACCCTAATTCTGGGCTTTGCTACCATACCACCTCAAAGAGATGATTATGCTTCTTATTGTAAATATTAAATCAGCTTCAGGTCTTGCTTAATTTATGCCAAAGATAACATCCTCATGGGCTAAATGTCAGCCAGAACATTATGCCTTAAGCAGGGAGGGACAAACAGATGGATTAAGCCACCTTTCCCTCCCCAGCCTTTTTTTCTTCTTTATCTGTGTTAGCGTGGCCCCAGTCAACACAATTTCTCCTCCTCCTCCTCCTCCCTCCTCCTCCTCCTCCTCCTCCTCCTCCTCCTTCTTCTTCAATTTTTGATATGTTACTTACCAAGTCCACTTTGCTAGCAATTCTTAGATTTATCCACCTGGAAGCAACAGGATTGTTTTGTTGGATGTTCTCAGGATTGGTATTAAGGAAATAATGAAACAACATCATGTAGTGTTGTATACACACAGGTCTATATGCAGGTTTGCTGTTGCATTTTATTGGTAGTCTGTGATTGTTATTATCCTATGTAACTTCACCACTAGTCTGGTTTCTCTTGGAAAATATGTCAACTTTTAACTTGCTACATTTACATCCCACCTTTGTCTCCATGGAGCCCAAGGTAGCATTGCTGTATGTTTTCCTTTCATCTTACCCTGACAAGAATCCTGTGAGGTAGGCCCAGCCAAGAGATAGTTTTGATCCTCAGTCACAAACCAGTGTGTCTGTATGAGGATTTGAATCCTGTTTTGTCCAATCATAGTCCAACCCTACAACACAGCTGAAAGGGAGGGGGCCTGGCAAAGCTCTAATGGGAGCCCATTCCATAAGGATGGTGCCACAGCCAAGGAAGCTCAGTTTCTTGTGCAGATCTTTTCAGCCTCTCTTGGTGTGGCAATCTGTAAGAGCAAGGCCTGTGGGGATTGGTGGCATGGGCTGAAGTTCTATGGGAAAGACACTCCAACAAGTAATGTAGATAAGAGCCAATATCATGAACCTGCCCTTGAATGGATCAGGAAGCCAAAGCCAGGACTGGGGAGATGTGATCAAACTGGAAAGGTGTGATCAAACTGCAGCCCGGCTGCCTCATTCTGCACCTGCTGTAGTTTTCCCATTTCTTTCTTATTAATACACAAATATGTATGTGCATTGATTAAATCATCAAGGGAATGATCCATTCCCAGCTGTTTCTCCATGGTTGTATAAAAATGCTGTGGGAAACATGGGGCTATTAGAATATCTCCTTGCCTTGAGGACTCCCTACATGCATTAATTAGTACCTTACCAATCTGGCAACTGTATGAACTCACAAGACCAAGAAGACACAGATGGAAACCGCATTCCATCTTCACAACATCAATCAAAGCTAATGCTACAGTGTGCCAATGTATCTGGAAGTAAGAGCCACTGAAATGTGCTTAGGACTGTCCAGTAAGGTGACACTCCAGCATTCAAAATTAAAAGCAGCCTATTTGGATATATATATTTACCAGGATATTTACTGAGGTGGCGGAGAATATACTGAGACGTGAACAGACATAAGCAATGTCACCTTTTATTGGCCAAAGCTCCAAAAAGTAATGCTTTCTTTAGCTAAAAAGGTGTGGTCTTGAATTTATTATCTATAATGCACCTTGTGTGCCTTGGAAAGCAGATTACATAATTGTATCATGAAATATCATTTCTGAAGAACTGTAGCCCCACCCTTCCAATCACCAAATATTAGCAGAAGTATTTTGAACGAGTCATTCTGCTCAAATGATGAAACTGTTAAGCAAAAGTATAAGGCTTTAATGGGACTAAATTGACTTAAATTAATCTTAATTGATTTGTGGATTAGATTGTTAATGTACTTTAATGGCCATAAACCTTTTTCTTTCTTTCAGTTTTCCCAATTACTGTACTTGGTGGGGTTTTTTAAATACTTTTTACAGGATCCCACAATACATTTATTTTCAAACACAATGTTGCAGCACTGCTTTGCAAATGGTTAAACATCCCTCTTCTGTGCATTTCTGCCTGCAGATGGTAGAAAGGCTGACTTTAAAACAAAAGTCTCTTTGGCCATCGCAGGGCTGTTCTGCTTGATGTTTAACAGTGTTATTGTTATGATGCTTTTTGTGTCAAAAATGATTGCTAATATTAAATTGGAAGGCATAGAGTTTTACAAGTTCCCAAGTACCGTAGCTTTAAAAGTCCCATATGTCTCTGCAAGATGAATAATTGTCCATCAGCCTATGGTTCATTAGGGACCAAAAATCAATTGAGTGGGAGGGCCTCTGATAGGAGGCTATACAAACTGTGGTTTTGCTGGTTTCCTGATGAATAGAGTAGCATAGCATAGAAAGCTTTTTATCTGATGGCTCCAAGGTAGTTAGGCCAGTGACAGCTGTGAAGTGTATACAGATAATTGGGCCAGGAAGGAAAAGAGGGAGTGTACAGAGGGAGGCAGGGAATATTTCTCGAGCAGCTCAGTTACAATCCTCCAGCCTGTTACTCCAGAGGATTCTCATTGACCTTCATGGGGATCCAGTGGCTGGAAGTGATTAGAAGACAGTGGCCTTAGAGAGCTGTAGAAAGTTTCTTTGGGAGCCTGACCTACTGTGTACATGAAAGGCCTTCAAAATTATTCAAGGAAAGATAAGCTGTGGACATGAAAAATAAATCACTGCCATAATTAAAAGGGTGCTGCTGTAAAATTGCCTCTTTGCAGGGTATCAACTGCCTCCACATGTCTGTGTGTTTGTGTGTATGATCTTTTGTTTCTCCCTGCATGTTTTTGCTGAAATTTAGAAATCTGACTTATTTAAATTAGCATTTTTCCCCCTTTCCCTTTTGTTCTTTCTCATGAATTAGTCTCTTCTAAGAGATCTCACATATTGGCAGTACAATAATTCACTGGAAGCTTTTCAAACTTTTTTCTTTTTTCTTTCCCCCTCTTTCTTTAGAAAAAAAAAGGATTCTCTGTTTTCTGCAGATGGCTTTATATGTAAGCTTTAGAGTCTGAACTAAAAGAATGCCTTCCTTTCTATTCTAGGTGGCAGGGAGAAGCAAAGCCGTAAAACAAACACGTACTATTAAAACTGAACAATTATTTAGGGCAGTGGAGCAGATCAGTGACCCATCGGAGCAAATATGCACTATCCTCTCAAAAAGGTGTGGCTCGGATGGGGACAAAACAGTTTGACTGAGTGAAAAAGACGTATCAAAGTTTCAGTGTCTTTTGAAATCTCTGTTTTGTCTTGAACTACATTTCTAAAATGTTCTTTTGTTTTGTTTTGTTTTGTTTTAAATGGAACTGGGAGAAAATTAATCAGTAATGATAATTCAACCTTATCAGTAGGTCTGGATCATTCAGTGGAATGGATGGACAGTAGATAATATAGGACAAGAATGAAATAAATAACTTCTTCACGTGATTTAATTGTGGAATTAACTGCTGAAAGAATGCCAGTGATCACTAGCTTAGATGGCTTTATAAAGGAATTAGACCAATTCATGCAGATTCGTGCAGATAGATTGAACAGAGCTTGGGGGAAAAAATCCTTTTTGAATTACAAATGCCAGAAACCCTCAACCATACATTATGAAGATACTATTCTAATAGAGTATTTGAAGTACAGTGATTCATATCCCATCCACAGACAGCTTCACAGAAGCAGGATTGTAGAATAGAATTGTAGAACTGGAAAAGGTTATCTAGTCAATTCCTGGAGGCAGGAAGTCTACAACTACAGTATCTCTGATAGGTGACCATTCAACTTCCGTTTAAAAACCTTAGTGAAGGAGAGCCCCACACCTTCCAGTGTGATCCATTCCCCACTGTTGCACAGATGACACTGCCTTATATTTCGCTGAAATCTTCATTCCTTTATCTGGAAGTTGAGTCATAGCAACTGGGCTTCTTTCTTATTATGTTGAAACATTTCGCTACTCATCCAAGTAGCTTCTTCAGTCTGAGGAGAGTTGGTAGGACACCCCTGATATATCCTCCATGTTGTTTTCACTTCTCCCTGAATAGTCTCATTAGATGGACAAAGGATGGGGGGGGGGGGTTTAAGTGAAAATCCCACTTCTGCAGTCCTTCTCCACCCATTGTCATGGGTTGTTAACAGTTGTTAACAGTTGTTAACAGTGGTCTTTCAGGAGCAATATAGTATATATGGCCCAATGCAAAGAGGAGTGTTCAGAGCTCTACATTGGAGAAACCAAACAGCCACTAAGCAGGAGAATGACCCAGCACATGAGGGGCAACAGCTCAGAACCACAATCAGCAGTGTTCCTTCATTTGAAGGACAAAGGACACTCATTTGATGACCAAGATGTACTCATTTTGGACTGAGAAGATAGGTGGTTTGAGAGAGGGGTCAGGGAGGCCATACATGTGTATATAAAATCCCTCACTCAACAGAGGTGGAGGCCTGAGATACAATCTGTCTTCCATTTATCATGCTGCCCTTTCATCCATCCCCAGAAAGATCAGGACCACACCCACCAGAAAGACCACTGTTCACAACTGTTAACAACCTATGACAATGGGTGGAGAAGGACTGCAGAAGTGGGATTTTTCACTCACCCCCCCCCATCCTTTGCCCTTCTAACAAGCCTATTCAGACCAGGGGGAAGTGAAACCAACATGGAGGATATATCTGGGGTCTCCTACCAACTCTCCTCAGACTGAAGAAGCTGCTTGGATGAGTAGCGAAATGTTTCAACCTGGAAGTTTCTTCCAGAAAGAAGTCTAGTTGCCATGACTCAACTTCCAGGTAACCTCACCTGGATGACTGAGAATCTTCACAGATAGGCTCCATACTTGTAATTTGAACACATTACTTTGGGCCCTGTTGTCTGGAACCACAGATAACAAAGTTGCTCAATTTTTCTCTTGACAGCCCGTCATATATTTAAAGAAGTCCATCATATCAGCTCTCAGCCTTCTCTTTTCCAGGCTGAACATACTCAGTTCCCTCAACCTTTTTTCATAGGACTTGGTTTCCAGAACTTTTACCATCTTGGTTGCTGTCCTCTGGACATTCCAGCTTCTTCATATCCTTGTTAAACTGTGATACCCAGAACTGGACACAGCATTTGAGTTGAGATCAGAACCAGGCAGAATAGAGTGGTACTGTTTAGAGATGGGGACAAAGAAAAAAAATGGCAATTTGTTTTTTCATGATTCGTCAAAATTAATGATGCAACGAATACGAATATACGAATATTCTTTGACAAATCGATGAATCAATTTCTTGATTTGTCTTCAATTTAAATGGCTATAAAACTGTCCCCTAAGCACCTAGAGACACCATAGTTGCAGGGAAGCTTCCTCAGACGACTTCCTACAATTCCTGAAAGTTTAGTGAACATTGGATAACAGACCCTTGAGTTATATAGTCACAAAGAGGACACCCCCAGGAAAGCTCCCCCCAGGTACTTAGAGAACCTGGAATCACAACAGAGCTTCCTATGTCTTTCCCCAACATGCCTGCCAACTTTGCTGAAGATTGGATATCGGACATCCGAGTTATTCACCCACAAATTGGGTCCCCCCAGGAGAGTTTACCACATGGCACAGAAGCCCATGGTATTGAGGGAGTTATTTTTGGCCCCAGCAGAATGAGAGGTCTTTGGCACTGAGAAGCATGCATGAGGCATTGAGTTTGTCTTCAGCAACATTACCCAAAAAAAACCACACACAAACAAACAAACAAAAAACACCATTCGGCAGGCTAAGGGAATCCAGGCTGCCCTTTGCAAAGATGGCAGCTGCAGCTTCCCTACCCTAAATGAAGCCACAGCTGCCATCTTTGCAAAGGGCAGCCAGTCTCCCTTTTTACATGCATGGCTGGGAGGCCAGAAGGAGACCTCGGTAGCAGCGATTAAGGTAAGGGGGTGTCGGTGGGGGTGGGGTGGGGGCTAAGGTAGGGAAAGGAAGGGGGTGTGGGGGAGGCTGTTGGGGTGGCTGGCTGTGGGAGGGGGATGGCTGCCTATCTTCCGCTGATCAGCTGATCAGCGGCCAGTAAGCAGAATGGTGTTTTTTGTTGTTTTTTTAATAGGAAGGGGGTGTCGGTGGGGGTGAAGGAGGGCTAAGGTAGGGAGAGGAAGGGGGTGGGAGGGTAGGCTGTGGGGTTGGGTGGCTGTGGGGGTGGTGGCTGCCTATCAGCTGATCAGCGGCCGTAGGCAGAATGGTTTGTTTTTGTTTTTTAATACGAAGGACGAATAAAAATGGGTAAATATTCATCCCTTCGTATTCGTGGGGGTCTCTGGAACCAATGAATATGAAGGGATGAATATGTAACAAATCAGCTATTTTCGTCAAAAAAGCCAATTTGTTTTTATATTCGTCCCCATCTCTAGTATTGTTACTTTCCTTATCTGAACTTTATAATTCTGCAAATGCATTCTAGGACTCCTTTTGCTGTTTCTACTGCCATGTCATTTTTGTTGACTCATAGTTAGCTTGTCGTCTACTAAAATGCCTGGATTCTTCCCACTTGCACTATTGTCAAGTCAGCTGTAACCCATCTTATATTTGTGTTCCTGATTTTTCCTACCTAAATGTAAAGTTTTGCATTGGTTCCCATTGAAACTCATTTTGCTTGATTCACCTGAGTTCTCTGACCTGTTAAAATTGTCTTGGATCCTGATTCTGTCTTCTAAAGCACTAGCTATCTATCCCAGTTTGGTGCCATTGGAAAATCAGCTTCAGGGTGCATGGGACTGATTTAACACATATGCAAAGTTACACACACTGTTTTGGTGACTAATATTGTCCGAGAACCAGAGGATTACTTCTTTATGTACAGTTTTCATGATGCACACACACACACACACTGCAGCTAGCACCCACGGTGCAACCCTGATCTTTACCTGAATCCTGATTCCATGGCCTGCCACATCCTAGAAATATTATTGTCCTGTTTCTTAATGGGCAAACTCTCTTAATTACTCATACTGAGCATGCATGTGACGTGGCACAGGATAGAACAGTGACTGGCTACATGCACTTGGCACTGGCAGTGGCCATTTCTTATTCTGTGATTTTCTTGAGTGGCTATCCTCCAGATATGAACCTCCAAATGTAAACAGCTGTTCCCTGCACCACCCAGTTTTGCACAAGAGCATTGTTGAAAACCAAATGGCATACTTATGTGCTCTAATGCAAACTTAACCACTGTGCCATCAGTAGTTTGTTAAAAAAGAAAAAAATTGTTTTATTATTATTTCTTATTTCATCAATTTATATACTGCCCCATTAGTGTAATGCATGATTCCAGGCAGTTTACAGTAGATGACAAACAAACAGACAAAAACAGAAAAGTAAAAATCATAGAAATCGAGTCCACAGGTGTGTGGAATGACAAGAAACAGGAAACTCCTACAAAGCTTGTTTTATAAGTGGCTCACACAACCTGCTTGGAACGTACGGCAGTTCAGCCCATGTCCGCCTTCCAATGATAAATCACAAAACAGAGCATGCTAGATGTCAGATATAGAGGTGAGGAAGACCAGGTGCTCTGACAAACAGACAGCTTTCACCGTTTGAGGGAACACCAATTTAGGAAGATCACATGTCATCTAGTTTGATCACCGAAAGGGATCTGGATTTGAGTTTATTGTACGTTTAGGGTAGATGCCAGAGATATGAAAAGTTATTGTTTTGGACTACAACCTCTTGTGATCATTATGGCTGAAGTCTTTTGGAAATTGTATGTAAAATAAAATCAATCTTTTCCCAACTCTGGTTCTTGTGTTTACACGGGAGAGGTGGACCAGGCTCAGTCCAGTTTGAAAAAGGAACACGCTCTAGTTTCCATTTCCCCTCTTTATTTCTTTGCCTCTGCCATGCTGAAATTGAACAGTGACCAGGACTGCTTTTATAAATACACTACCACAATAAGATTTAGAAATACACAACCGCTGCACACAGTAAGATTTACTTCCAAAAGAACATGTATAGCTTGCATTGTGTGTGGGAGAACTGAAGAGCCATTTTTTAATGAATCCAAATTAAATTGACTTATACTATATAGTCTGGGCATAGCAAGAGTGCTGAGTATGGACTTAGTTTACTCCACTGAATGGATTCCTGACAAATATCAGGTGAACGCATCATTATCTAACAGGAAAATAAAACACTATCATACCGAAACCTACCCTATTTACTGAAGAGCTCTTCGGGAAAGTGGTCCAGCTCACTTAAAAGGTATTACTATCAAGATATTATCCCTGACACATGGTTTAAAGGGAACAAGCCTTGGAGTCTTTCCAGTTACATTCCAGAAAGGGTGGGGCGCATATCAATAAATCACTTGCATACACTGAACATTTGCAAACCAGAAAGAAACCCATTAAAAATAATTAAGCCAGGAAAGTTAGGTGAAAGGAAGGTAGATCATCAAATTTCTTAATGGATTTTTAGCTCAGGAGAATTGAAAGCTGGAAAAAAAATGCTTCACATGGGCTCTCTTACAGTTCGTTATACTTTACTGACACATTTTATTTCCCAGTACAGCAACCAAAGAAATGGCACGTAACAGAAAGTATTGTTGTTTTCTAATTTCAGCCAAAAAGGAAACTAGCAGACAGTGCTTCTATAGAGAAAGCAATTAAGCAAGTAACTTCTGTGTACTGTAAATCAGGATATGTTTGTGAGACAGCCATTGTGGTATCATGATGAGAGAGCACTTGGAAAATCAAGGTCCTGGTCCTCAGTGAGCTGTGAAATTCACTGGGGGACCATAGACCAGTCACCATTTGTCAACGTAATGCATCCTGCAGAGTTGCTGTGCAGACAAAACATGCGAGCTATGCAGGCCACCTTGAACTCATTGGAGGAAAGTGGGGGTAGACATGCAACAAACAAATGAACCCACAAAGCTCCCCTCAGTTTTGCATATTAAGCACACTCAAAGGTGTACACATACCTTTGTCCCAGACAACCAAAGGTATACAAATGTTGGTTGCATAGACAAGGGATGTGATGTGTGCCATTGCTGGCTGCATCTGATTTCCGGGGCCGAGTGTGATGACAATTCATGAATCAGAACCATGGGCACGGTGGACTGCTGTGACCCCAAGACTGCAGGCTGAAGTGCACAGGAAGTAGAAACCAGCCTTCTCTGTCCTGCAAACAGCAGATTGACATGACAAAGGTGACAGAGTTGATTAGCTAGGAGCATAGGCACTGCAGCTACCCAGCACATACCTAATCAAAACTAGATAAGAGTACATGTGTCTGCCTTTCTGTTTCTTCTTCTCTGCACTCCCAGTTTTAAATCTGGAGCTGGCCAAAAGCAATTTGTGGTTAAGCGCAGGGCGTCAAGCGGCTGAACTGTGGAGACTATTCCTTACAAGTGTGCAGCACTCGTAAACATCTTTGTTTACAGTCTTGTATTGATTGATTGATGTTTTTACAATGTCTTCTCCCAAAAGGACCTGAATAGGTTACACACTGCCTTCAGCAAACCATCATTTCAATATACAGTCTGCAAAACATCAGAATTAAATCACACCAAACCTTAGTAAGGTTAAAATAATCTCAACTCTCCTCTTTTGATGCAATGGAAGCTTAACTCCAACCATCAAACAGTAGTCTATGTTAGGAAAAACGAGTGATGTGTCTGGACAATGTCCTTGTATAAGAAATTCCCAGGTTCCACAGCTGTAGATTACCAGATGTGGAAACATTTTTAAGGTCAACTATTATTACATGTAACACTGTGCTGTTAGACTGAACTATGCGGGAGATTAAAGGAAAATACATGAAGATATGAAGAAAGCAGAGGTTTACATATGGCCTACAGTCCCTCTGAAATCCTACCAAGCTATTATTTCAAAGATTGACGCGGATCTTCCAACAAGCATGTGAAACAACAACAATAATAATAATTGTATGCTGTCAAGTCAGTTCTGACTTATGATGACCCACAATAAATAGCCCTAAAATGCCTACTGCTTATGCTACCCCATTGCCTGAGCCTATCTTGAAAGTTAATGAAAAATCTGCAGTTGTGTAAAATGGTTACTATTACTTTGGTCCTTGGTTAGCTTATAGAATTTTTGCAGTACTACTTGATGATTAATGGTATCATAGGTGACTGAGAAGTCATCAACGGCTACTCCCATTATCTCCCAGGTTTTGAAGCTATTTTCATTATTTTTCACTAAACGTAGAATGTTTGCTGTACAATTCTACTCAGATCTAAAGCCAGACTGTTGTGAGATACAGAACGGTCCCACTCTTTCTGGTTGATAATTAATAATCATTATTTCCAAGATTTTATAAAAATGACAAAGTAGTGAAATTGGCCAGAAATTTTCGGTCTGGGGGTTCTTTACCAAATTTCAAAATAGCAATCACTTATGCAAATTCTTGGAATTCTGAGAGAGTCAGGAAAATTATTAAATGAATCAAGAAGCCACTTTTTTGCTACCATGCCAAAAAGATTTATCTCTTCTATGTGGATGTCTTCCAGGTTACCTGGAAGGGTGTCCAACTAGATCATTGTTTGCCCCCCCCCAAAAAAAAACCCTAGTTATTACTTGGATCATATGCTGGCCTATAAGAAACACTCCCAAAATACAAGGCAAAAGGTTTCTGGAAGAAACAATACTCACTGAATGCTATTGTGAACCTTACAATATGGAAAGAAAGAAACACCATTATATTAAAATGGATAAAATCCCAGGGAAGTCTGTTCCCCCAGTCATATGGAGAACTGGATTACTTGGAAGTGACTTAATAGGCTGTGCACTGGAGTTGGCAGAACCAAAGAGAACCTAAGAAAATCTGGTTTTCACACCAAAACAATTCTTTATGATTGTGGAGAAGAACAGACAATGGACGCCTATGTTAGTGTTCTCTATGCCCCTCAGCATGTACTATGTATGGGAGATTTGATATTAGCTGCTCCAAACACTCTTGATGTTGCCAGCTACTGGACAAAAATTATCTGATATATTTATTTATTGTACTGTGGTGCTTCTGACATGAAGAAAGAGGGGAAGAATATTTGTGCTTGTCCTTGACTATAATAGAAGTTTTACTTACATACAGTAGTGGTGATGTTTAGTTGAACTGTACATATAAACTGTTGTGGCTGCCTTTCAAAGAAGAAAGTAAGTTGAATCAACCGTTGAATGTTAAATCAACATTTATATACATCCCATAAGTACAATGGGTCCACTCTAGCTGGAACTAGTTTTTATGTTTACGTGTTAAGAAAGAGATAAGTAAACAAGCAAACAAACAGGCAGTGGGTTTTATCCAAAGAACAATGAGCAGTAGAAGATCTATTATCCCTATTTGTTTTCTCAAGTGGAAGATCTTGTAGAATAGCCCACACAGAGCTTGGACCAGGTATTCGTTGTGGTGGTGGTGGTTTCAATTTATATAACACGAAAGCACTCTCTGGGTAGTTTACAACATAATTATGTAGCAACACTTTGCCCCACACCCTCCCAGTGAGCTTGGTACTTATTTTACTGACCTTGGAAGAGTGGAAGGCTGAGTCAACCTTGAGCCGGCTACCTGAACCCATCAGAATCAAACTCAGGTCATGAGCAGAGGCTTGACTGCAGTGCTGCAGTTTAACCACTGCACTACAGGGCTTGCTTCTTAGATGACAACTCCCAGAATTGCTCATGTAAAAGCTTTTATTGGACCACAAATCCAGGAATCCCCCCGACAGCATATCGTCTGGACATGGAAGGGCACGTTTGGATCTAACCGATTATTATATGATGTATTTACCCCTTCTTGACTAATGTGACTGTAAGCCAACCTCCGCCCCATGTGGTGTAAAGGTCACATAAGCAATGGACATAAAATTTCCCTTCCTCATCCTGTCCAAGCCTACCTTATTTCAGGATATACTTATTAATAGTTGTTGCTTTGAAAACTCACACTGGAAATGTAAAGGACTTGAATGCAGGTTTGGCTTGACATCTCTATGTTTAGCTGCAACACTTATTCAAATTAAAAGATGGCATGTGGAAACATTTGCCTTTCACTACATATACTGTTAGCAACAAAACTGTTAGCAATGTATATAGTTAACAGCACAATCCCAAGCCTGCAAAGTATGTGTTAGATTATAGTTGGGGGCATTCATTTTTTCCCTGTATAGAAATAGTAGCTGCGACATGGAAAAGACTTCCTCCTACCAAAGATGTGCCTAACACTGAGCATCGTTCAGTCATCATAATATTAACCGGATGGTTGCAAATGAAGTGCTCAGAAAACAAAGAGAAGTTGTGTTTGTCCCATACACCTCACATTTTGGATTAAAAAGAAATGAAAAGTGTGGGTGTTCTGCTTCAGTTTCCATGAGGGTTAAGGGGCTGATTTGATCTCTGGGCCTGTGGAAAGTTCCCAACTTGGCTATTCCCACTTTAAAAGCAGTTCGGGGGGGGGGGGGATAGCCAAAATTACAACTCAAAGGCTGAAATTTTGTTGCACATTTACAAAAAAGGTATAACTTTGGGAGGTAAGGTAAAGGTAAAGGTTTCCCTTGACATTTAGTCCAGTTGTGTCCAACTCTAGGGCATAGTGCTCATCCCCGTTTCCAAGCCATAGAGCCAGTGTTTGTCCGTAGACAGTTTCCGTGGTCACGTGGCCAGCGCGACTAGACATGGAACGCCGTTACCTTCCCACCGAGGTGGTACCTATTTATCTACTCACATTTTTACATGCTTTCGAACTGCTAGGTTGGCAGGAGCTGGGACAAGCGACGGGAGCTCACTCTGTCGTGTGGATTCAATCTTAAGACTGCTGGTCTTCTGACCTTGCAGCACAGAGGCTTCTGCAGTTTAACCCGCAGCGCCACCACATCCCAGGAGGTAATTATTGTAAATTTTTTTAAAAAATATATCCACACTGAGATGAACTCCCTGGAGACGATATTCCTTGATTGGATACTAGAGCTGCCAGTTACTACACCACACCTCTTCTTCTGCCCATCCCCTCTCCTCCATATAATGATACAATCCCCACTGATAGAGAGCTGGTAGGGCTGTGGGCAGTTCAAAATCTATCAGAGTTGAACAACAAAAGTAAAAAGTGAATTTAAAAAATGCACCTTGCAAGATGTGTTTAAAGAAGCTTGCTTTAGCTCACATCATCTTGGACTTGTCACATTGGTTTCCAAGATAGTCCAGATATCTCTTATGTTTCCCTCATATTTGTGTCTTGTCCAAAGGCTTTTGCACAGGCCTGCAAGCCTTAAGTGCTCTTCAGGGACAGGTTGCAGAAAACTTGCCATCGGATGCCTCTCACATTTTCATCCTCTGTGTGTATGCCCAGAGTTTCATTTGAGGACATGGATTTCATATGAGGATGTGCAACACCTTGAACAACTGGATAGCAGAATGAGACAATCTGCATCCAGAATTCCCCACTTGTAATGTATCATCCAAATTGGCTCCAATTCTCCAGCCAGCTGATGTGGTGTTACTGTCTATTACAAAACTATTTACCCCACGTTTCTCTCGAGCAGTTCCTCCTGGGAATGAAAGCTATCTCATAATATTAGTTTTTAAATGATGTTCTTATAAATTTGCCAAAAAAAGATGATTTAAAAAACACACAAGTCTCCCAAGATGAAATATGCAGTGCAAAACAGAGTGATTGGGTGCGACACCACCTACTGATGATACATCAGGGCAATGATGCACATTTCTAACCTAGAAAGTATTGCATGTTCTCTGGATAGGCTGCTGAATGGATAAATTTGCCAAAGGGGCTGTTCTAAACAGTGTCGTGAACTAATCTGTTAATCTTTGCAAAGGAATCACTCACCAAGCTTGATACTTTTCATGAATGTTTGGAAGAATTAGCAAATGTGTTCTGAAGTGAGACTACAGAGCTCTTCTTTCAAGCAATTTTTAAAAAAGCAATTATGGAAAGAGATTCTGGCCATAAAAAAGTGAGTTAAATGCCAAATGTAAGATCACTTCCTGCTCCAAAGTACAAACATTCAGGATATTTGTGAGAATGTAGCAAATTGTTAGGTTTTGTAAAAAAGTATTATTGTTGTTGTTGTTTTACTATCATGGAAGGAGCAGTGGTGTTTGTGTGATGCCCTCCGGCGTGTGTCAAGGGTATCAGGCATCTGGAATTGGAAGTAAGGAGCAGCTCCAGCTGCTGCTGTATTCCAGGCAGCAAGATATCTTAGGTGAGTGCAGCCCTTCCTTCTCCACTCCTTTGTCCTTCTTCCACAGCATTCCAAAAACAGTGTTTGGCTGAGCCACAGAGTTAAAGGGAAGGTGGGTCCTAGAACTGTTCATCCCATATTGGCTCAAATCCTGTTGCTTAGCATAATAAAGCACATTAAAGTAGGTCCTTTTGAATTTGGTGAATCAGTTCTTCTGTAAATTCGAATTCAAATGGGCCTACTCTAATGACAACTTACTTTACCATAGTGAGTTGCCATACCAGTAAGCCCATTTGAATCAATAGAATTTAAGGAGGAGTCAACTCTAAATCCCCATTAAATCAGTGGGCGTATTCTAGTGCAATTTATTATGCTAAGCAACAGGATCTTGGCCATAGCTTTGAATCCTTATACTGTCTTCTTTGTGGTGCTGAATTAGGATTGTCACCTCTTCTGGTGCTGAACTAGGGTTGCCACCTCTTCTTTCTGACATGTTCCTCATCTTTATAGCCACTCCCTGTGTCCAGGGGATTACAATTTCGCAAAATGAAATTGTTGCCAGTTGGAAGAAAAAATAAAGATCATTAAGGAATATTAATAGCAGCCAAAAGATAACTTAGGCAAGGAGCAAAGGAAGACTCAGCTGGGAAGTGGTGTAAGATTATTTTTTTTGTAATATAGAATTATGTTGATGTGATCCTGTAGTTGCTTGTGCTTTAATTTATTAAGATACCTGCATAGGTGTGACTTAGCTGAGAGATATTTTTAAGTGTAGTTACTAGAGATGGACACAAATCAGAAAAATTGGAATTTGTTTTGATTCATGATTCATCAAGGTTGATGAATCGCAAATAACAAATTTATGAATTTTTGCGGTCGAATCAACATATTAATTTGTTGATTTGCTTTTGCATTTAAAACTCTATAAAATGCCCTCCAATGAACCTAGAGACACCAAATTCACAGGGAAGATTCCCCTGCCTCTCCTCTACAAGCCCTCCAAGTTCGGCTAAGATTGTTTTTCAGACATCTGAGATGTACAATTCCATGAATCTACAATTCTGTGATCTTTATAGCTACATGGCAAGAAATACAGTCCATTTTATCACTGCTTTCTACGCCATGGCCTAGAGACAGAAAAAGAAAAAGTAACTTGAAGATACACAGCAATGGTGTGCACATGCACATGAGTCCTTTTAAAAAATGAAGTGGAGAGTTGCTGGACTCTCACATTGCCTAGGAAACTAGAAGCATGGCAGTACATACCTTTGTTTCAGCTGATTTGACTTGTTCTATTTATTTGTTATAGTTGTGTTACTGTTTTTATTGTTTTATTGTTGCTTCCTTGATTGTTAACTGAACAGAATAGTGCTTTGCACTAATGGGTTGGGAGAGGGAGAGAGAGGGAGAGAGATATGAATGTGAAGAAATCTCACCATTGCTGAGCTTTCATCTAACTGTTCATCTTAGCAGAGCAAGGTAGACCCTCCAGGGGAAGGCCAAGGTGCCAAATGATTAATTCTTTCTCATCATACCCTTTGAAATGTGCATAAAATCTAGTATAAAGAAAGACTGGCTAGTGTCAAAGACACAAGCAACTCATCCAATGCAACTGTTTTTATTACAAGGGAAAAGTTATCCAGTTTTCAGTCCTGTGCATTTTAACTAAAATAGAAAAATGTGCATGTTTTCCCCCCAAGACCAATAAGGGGTGACAGAACCAAACATTCTATTTGCTTCTGTTTCATTGGTGGTTCTGTCGCCCATTGATTCAGGTATGTTTTACAGATCTAAATTATGTTACATGAGACTCGAATCAGTCCCTTTCACTTCCCTTCTACAACTGTATCATTTTCTCTCATCTGGGAAGGAGGTTGTTTTGTTTGTTTGTTTTATGTTTTGTCTTGTTAGCATCATCTGTCTTTGTCCCATGAAGCCAGAAGAGTCACCCATCCTCTCTCATCCCCATTGTTCTTTTCCATAGAGACTCTTCACCATGTATGGTGCTGCTGTTTGTTTCACACACACACACCGACCCTCATGCACACGCTCTTTCTCAGTGGATGGACCCTCGGAGTCATTCAGATCCTCCCTCTAGAAAATGGAGTTTTGAATACTTGTTTTAAAGTTCTATAGTTTCCACATGTACTTGTCTCCTTTTATTTTTTTTTTTAAAAAAGGAATGACTAAGTTTATGATGCCATGTGCAAATTACAATTTGTGAGGATAGTTTCTGAGAATTTACAATGGTTGAAAATCTCCACTTTTAAATGGCACGGGGTAAGGAAGCCAAATAAATTACATGTGTAATAGAATAATGAACTATTTTATCTTTTTTTTTTTGGGTATAGAATTTTCAAAGACCTCCAAATTAGGATCCTGCATCATTAAACATTTGACATTTGTCCAGTTAAAACTATTGACTCATGCTTTCATTTCTTCCCCTGCAAATTACTACAGTGCCACAGCTGATCTGACTATATTTTCCATTTCTTATAAATAGCCACAAGAAAAGTATTAATTATCCGTGTGCGAATTAATGCACCAACTGCCTTAACCTTTCAGGTTTTCTTAAACGCCAGCATAACAAGGCATATCCATGGCAGCAAATGTGATTTATGACAAGAATTTTTAATTTCTGTTTTTAAATATGTTACCCACCGATCTGCATACATTTAAATGTGCCCCTAACACTTTTCTCTGTCTTGAGGCTGTTGTTTAATATTCAAGGATGATTTTTGTCCACATACATTTTGGTCTATGTCACCTCAGATTAAATTATTACTCTTTGCAGCCTTTTCAGAGCAGGCCTCGGGCCCTTATTTACAAGAATCAATGAGATAGTAATGAAAATCCATTTTTCATACTATCAGCTCTGGCCTGCTTTTATTTAGTTAGCTGTGTCTAAGCAAGCAATTCATTTTGTGAAAATGTCACGTTGATAAAAAGAGAGAGGGATGAGCTGTGAAAGGGTTAACCACAAAATGGAACTTTCACAACCTTTACTCTCTTCATACTAAAATATACAAATAAGTTACACGCCCACATTCTCACACTCTCTCTCTCTCTCTCTCACACACAAATATTTTTCTTAATGTATGCAAAGTAATGTATATTGACACATGCACAATGATGAATATTGAAATATATATGCAAAGCACAGGAAATGTGTAACATGTTATAGATCTTTCAGTGTACATTTAGAGGAAATGAGCCATTTATATTCCACAATTTAGTGAATACCTACTGTTTATTGGGACAGAACACACAGGAGTGTATTTGTCTTAATAATTTATTTAGGTAAATATATTTATTCTTTGTGAGGGTTTTTTGTGCTTTCCCCCGGTTTGGTAGTGCTAGGCATAAATATTTAACCATGCATTGTCTCAAATGTTATTCATGCAATTTATCAAAGAAAACAGGGGAGTTATAATAATTTTAAAGGCCGCACCTTCACTTAAACCTGTAAGTGAACTAAAAGGCCGACAAACTGAGCTTGTACCTTCTTCACAAAGAACAAACACAAAGGATTTAAGAGATGTCAGCTGGCTATCATTTGAACTAGTCCAGCAGGTTCTTAAGTTGTTATACCATCCGACAACCCTTGCTTTCATGGTTGTCTTTGCTGTCAAGCAAAAGCCCTTTAATGTTTCACAGAATCAAAGTATGAATATATAAGAAAGTCACTCCGTTAAGATGTCTTTTTTGTTTGCTTGTTTTCATTTTTAAAAGATTTATCTGATCCTCACTTCCCAACTGAACATGGAAATGGGCACAATCTGAGGTTGGAAATATGCAGATTTTGAGGCTTGCAGTGCATTTTGTGACAGGTGTGAAGCTTTGTTAGACGTTTGTTAGACAAATGCACACATTTGAAAAAAATATGCCAAAAAAAGAGGCATACATTTCTGAAACTTTACGCAAACATGTTTTAGTCAAGGGGAAAACATGTCCATTAATGTGTATATTTGGAAAATGCACACAAAAGTATATGATGGATTTCTTTTTTCTATTCAAAGAAAACACATACTGACTGTCAAGGAGCAGAGCTGAAGGTGGGAAAAGGAAGATGTCCAGGGAAATGGATTTAGCAGATCTGCTTATCCCTTAACAAAAAAGAGGGTAGACTTGTAGTCAGTGGTATAGTGGTATATTTGTGAATGTAGGTGCTCATCATGGTACTTTCCATTGTCAGCCCCATTGCCTCCTAAGGGTGTCCAAGATATAGGCAGCTGGATTGGACCATATCAACAAATTAGGAGCAAGTCTTCTGTAAATCTAATGGCTCTTAATTGCTCACTAAGCACGGATGGCTTACTGTTCCTGGGAAAATCAGTTTCTCTCCCAGCTACTATGAGGACTACAGCTGAGCACAGAGCGAAGAGGGAAGCCTGGGTGAGGTGAAGTATGATGTAACCTTCCCTATTACTTAGAAAATCCTATGGCTTCAACCTCATAGGATCTGGCTGCAATACACTACTGCTTGTGGTATAGTCTTGTATACATTCATATACCCAAGTATAGCTCTCAGACCAAAAAGGGGGGCTCGTCCCATAAATTCAGGGGGTGCCCCTTTCCAATCACAAAGCACCTATGCCCCCATCCCTCATTGCAAAATAGATTACTTTTTGAGTTCTCACTCCGTGCAGGAAGTTAGGCCTCTTCCAACAGCCATACGTGATTGCAGCCTGATTTCTGTCTCAGAAACAAGTGATGTTGCTAAATAACAAATAAGTAATGAAAGTAACAAGTTGGCACGTTTTTGGCAATAGTGGCAATTTTTTTCAAGTTTTATGTCATTCTTTTATTCAGCCCAAATCCTCTCCCCAGTGATGAAAGATATAAATGTCACAAGGGACACAATGAGTAATGCAATGAGTTGCTTTTTTAAGCATCCAAGAGCATTATCTATTTCACTTTAAAGACTTACACATTTTATTAGGGATATGCTTTCAGGAACTGCATCCCTTTTGTCAGATGGGCACATGATGAAGTGGGCTGTAGGCCTCAAATCCTAAACCTATGCCAATTTTTTTTTAAAGGTCAGCCAGAAGACTCTTGTCTGGTCTCATTACAATACAGGCAGCCCCCCATGACAAGTAACAAGGAAGAATGATTTTTTTTAAAGGCATTGTCACACATATAAATGGAACAAATGTACTTTGCAAAACTAACTTCCAAGCTCAGGTCTACCTGCTCTGTGCTGTGTTGTTTTCTACAGGGAAAGAGTATTTTTTACTGAAGAATATTATCTAGTTTTGTTTGTTTGTTTGTTTGTCAGTATGTTAAACACTACTTTTCATTCATAATAAATTCCAGAGCAGCATTATCAACAACATTGCAAAAGCTCATTGCATCAAAATAAAACATGATGATTCAAAAAGAATAAAAGAACGAAGTACAACAGATTTCAAGAGTCAGAGCAACAGAATGTCAAATTCATCATGAGCATCTCATGCAGCGACACTTAAATTTTGCTTAGGCAAATAACCAACCAAGCTAAAGGACTGTAGTGTTGGCTTCAGACATACTTCTGTTAGGATTAGAAAACTGACTGGAATAGAATTGACAAGAAATGCTCTTGTATTTAGCACAGTAACTCAGATTATGGTTGTGCACAAAAAGCCACTCAAATTCTCTGCCTCATTTGGGATATGATTTTTCAGAAATTCTCCCACAGGAAATTTCCCCTACAGGAAATTCTCCAATACTTTCTTACAGATATAGCTCTCATTTTCTTCTTCTTCTTAAGGTCTTTGGTTTCTTCTTTCTCCTTGGTTATTGCAAGGGACAGCAATAACAACTTTCTTAGCAGTCTCGCCATCATTTTGTATCCTCATTGGCCTAGTGTTATTCTACAGCAGCCATTCCCAGTGGAGGCCATATGACCCTCCTGGGGACCCCTGGCACATTTGAAGGGAGCCACAGATTGGAAACAATTCTTCACACACTATCTTATAAGGTTCGTTATGCGATTTATACAATTCTGATTTAGCCTATCTTTCTTTCATATTGTGTTGATAGCCACGGCCCTGCCCCCAAAAGGTTGAGAATGGCTATTCTTGAACATTGGAGACAGAGATATGGCCACCATTTTAAAAATGGTGGAGAATATTTGGAGGAAAAATCCTCCAAAATAGATTTCTGTTTTGAGGAGAGGAGAAAGTAAGGGGGGGGGGACTGAATTTTCTTCTGAGAAATGTATTCTGAAGAATCTCAGTTTTGTCAGAACCCAGGATAGAGTGCCTCCCCAATTGTCTCTCAAAAATCAGCTCTGTGAGGTACTACTGCAGATGTACCTTGTTACTAATACAAATGGTTATAAAACCAGCCCTTACCTAAAAGCCTTATTTTGGGGCTCAACAATGTTGTGTACATCTCTAGAGAAGACACTGAGCCGTGTCAGATTTGTGGCCTTTATTATCCTCATAGTTTTCTTCCTTTATGAAAGACTTATTTTTTCTGCTTCATTCTCAAGGCATTTTAAATTTCTTTTGGCAGTGCTTTTTGGATTTATTTCCTCATTGTGAGCTCTATGCTCATTTCAGTTGTTAATCTGTTGCAAAATCAGAGCATAGCCCAGCTAAAAGAGAAAGATCCTGTACCTTATGGTGAAAAATCAGTCATACTCGTTAGGTATCAACACACAGGTTTCTTGCGTTTCGTCTTTTACACTGTTACGGAACAATTTGTTGGTTTGGTCTTCTTTAAGAATTCTGAATATAAGTTGATTATGGTTAGATACTAATCGGTTGGACTATGAGGTTTGCTTATACAATGTTTTCCATATAATCAATTGCATATGTTCCCTTTGCTGCTTATTTGTTTATTTGCTGTGAATCTCAATTTGAAGGGAAAGAAAAACCATATCAAAACAACAGATTGGATTCACAAGAGCCATTCAAATGAGTTTAAATGAGCTTCTGAAATAGAAAACATGAAATAACTGTAATTGTGGTTGGACTACCGCTTATCTAGACCTAATTCTCTAGTTTCTAATGACCCACTCTTGAGAACTTGAAGATGCCAGGGACTGAAGGTGTGACTTTCTTCACACAAAGTACATAAAACATGTGCTTAGCAGAAATGCTACCTCTAGAACTCTAGGCAGTAAGGACCTCCACAGTTTTCTCATGCCATATGGAACAGTGCTATACATCTCTGTATAGACTTATGTTTGTACTGCTTGTCTAAAGCAGCAATGTAGAAGTAACAACTCCATGGTCGCTTGCATGCTATTAATGTACTTGTATCACACCAAGGTATAACCTTTAGCTACTCCTCGATAAATAAAACCAACAGCCCACACTGGAACTTAACTGTATTCCTTCTTTTAGTAGTTGACCAAAATCTTGTTAGTTATGCCTGCTGGCATAATGCAATGGGTGCAAATCTTGGCAGCACATTGCCACAAGTTAAGGAGTTGGTGTAAGCATTTGCTGTTGAGCTCCGAGCTGCTGGCTGGCATAAATAGGAGGTGTGTATAAAGATGCAAAGCACAGTGGCAAAATGCATCTCTTCTACTTCAGAAATGTCTTGAGACGCATAATCAACAAAGAAACACTCTTGGTGTCCTCAACGAGCATGTATTTGACATATTCAGAGCGAAGAAAAAAGGTTATAAGGATTCCGGAAATGATTGTTGTATGAAGTGTGCGTGCTAACTGAGAAAACTTTTGCAACAGAAAATTCTTGCCTGGGAATTGGTGCCCATTCTGTAGTATAGCCGTTTTTTGAGAAAATGCCTTTTGGACTCCACTGGAGCATGTAAGCGAGCTATCTGGCCAAAATTATCTCTTGCCTGGTGGGTCATGAAAATCCTAGAAAACCATGATGCTTTTTGTGTAACAGGCTGACCTACTTGTTCTATGACTCAAGTGAGTGTATCTTCAAAAGAGCCCTTTGGGGAAATTAACGTCAATATTCATATTTTGTCTACTTTGGATAAACAAAAACCCTATAGTTAAATTCTATTTAACATTGTGAGCAGCAGGCTGAGGAAAGGAAATAAAGAGGCACATTTTTCAGATGTTCCTCCTCCCTTCTGAGGTATAGCCAGTTCAAAACATTGCTGTAGTTCATTGTACATGTGCAATTCTGCCTGAAGAGGAGTATAGACTACATAAAGAAGAGTTCTAGCTAGCTCAGCCTTTCTGAACCTTGGCTCCTCAGATGTCCGAGTATAGTTGTGTTGGTCTCCAGGGATCATGACCAAATTGGTCATGTAGCCAAGCATCTATGATTGGGAAAAGTTGGATTTTTATACTGTTTCTTTCATCTGACCAATTTTTAAGAAGCTTATTTGGGTCTGAACTATAAGGAGGAAAATAAGAAACTAACTTGAAATTAAAGTGTACTTACAAATCATTTAGGTAAAGGTAAAGGTAAAGGTAAAGGTTCCCCTTGACAAATTGTCCAGTCCTGTCCTACTCTAGGGGGCGGTGCTCATCCCCGTTTCCAAGCCGTAGAGCCAGCGTTTGTCCGAAGACAGTCTCCGTGGTCATGTGGCCAGCGCGAATAGACACGGAACACTGTTATCTTCCCACCATGGTGGTACCTATTCATCTAGTCACATTTTTACATGCTTTTGAACTGCTAGGTTGGCAGGAGCTGGGACAAGCGACGGGAGCTCACTCCGTCACGTGGATTCGAACTGCTGATCTTTCAACCTTGCAGCCCAGAGGCTTTGTGGTTTAACCCGCAGCGCCACCACGTCCCTTAAAAATCATTTACATTGTGGCTAAAAGTTGATTGGATGCCCATGCAGAGGAAATGATTTTCCCAATTGGTGGGACAAGGAGAAAACACAGTGTCTTGAAATAAGCTTTTCTGTTTGCTCCTAAAAGGATAAGAATGGTCTGTGTGCCTCAGCTTCTTCCTCTGACTGAATATTATCACGGCTATTCTGACTCTGGATTTCTTCCTGTCCAAGCAGTATCTCTAACAATATACACCAAGCATCAGTCTCCTCAGGCTTTGTCAAAAACATCAAGTCTGGTGACACCTTAAAGACTTGGCTGTTTTTGCTGCAAGAGTGACCCTCTTACCCCCCCCCCCCCCCCAGTTTAAGTTCTTTGCTTACTTTTGTTCAGAACATGAGGAGAGCTTTGTTGGATCAGACTAAAGCAACGCAAAAGCTGCTAATATACTGCCCTTTAGCACTTAAAGCATTCTCTGGGCGGTTTACATTTTTAAAAAATTATGCAAGCTACACATTGCCATTGCCCCCCCACACACACACCCATGAGCTGGGTACTCAGTTTACCAACCTTGTAAGGATGGAAGGTTGTGTCAACCTCAGGCTGGCTACCTGAGTCAGGGAACGAATTCAGGTCATGTGAAGAGAGTCTTCACTGCAGTACTGCACTTTAACCACTGCACCACAAGGTTCCTAAAAGGCCCAGATAGTTTAAGCAACTTGCTTTTGCCAACCTGATGCTTCCTAATGCTCATAGCTAGACCTTCAAAGTGCCTCACAAACTCTTGTTATCGAGGCCTCTTAAGCTAATTTGCCAGAACAGAAATTGAGTCGGACACGACTGGACAATTGTCAAGGGGAACCTTTACCTTTACCTTTAAGCAGTGAGAACAGAATGCCAGGAAGCCCCAGTATGTAAGCAAGACAGAGTCTTACTACAAAGCAACCCCCACCCCATGATAAAACACAACATACAAATTGAAAAATAGTCAGATATATTAAAAGCCCCTGAAAGTTTAGAAAGGGGCACAGATGCTAGGGGAGTAGACTCATGCCCAGTCCCTGTTTGCATCTAGCTAAGAATCAGGTATTCAACCTTTTGTGTTAAAAACATTACAAACCCTTCAGAATAAAGCCAGGTTGAAACCATATCTCTATACCAAACTGAAGACAGAGGTTTCGTCTGATTCTGGAAGCTAATCAAGTTCAGGCCTGGTTATTATTTGGATGGCAGACCACCAGGGAATAGTATAAATCTCCAGGTGCAGAGCTAGGAAACAGGCCTGCCTGAAAGCCTGGAGAGCAGCTGTCAACCAGAGTTGAAAATATTGGGCTAGATGGGTGAGTTTGACTCAGTATTAAGTAGCTTCCTGTGCGTCTATGAAGCTAGCAGAGGGATATGTAGCCTTAAGTTACCCAGTGTATTGCAATGAATGTCACATGAATGACTGACTATCTGCTGGCAGGACAGATGTTATGGGTGGGAAGTCAGTGTAATGGGCTCTTAACCCTCAAGTCAGGGAACAAGTGTTGCCCTTTGAGGCCAAAGTTATATATGGAGAAGCTGACAGAAGCAGAGAAGTGTGTGGAAAACACCTTCGGGCTTGTTACAATATTGTGTTTCCTTGGTTGATAGCTAATCTGTTACAAAGAGACCGTGGGAGTCAGAACAGGAGGATCTCACTCTGAAGAAGAGGAAATGGGATCCTATTTGTTGGATGACAGATATATCCCAAAATATCCCTCCAATATTGGTGACAGGGTGATTGATCTTGCATATAGTGCTGGGGAGGAATTGAGCAGTCATGACACATTCTGGTACCAAACACATCATGAAAGATAGACCTATAGGGAAAAGAAAAACTTCAGCGTCAGGCAGGGTATTAGAAAAATACAGACATAGCTCTGCCTAATACCTTTGTAAATTATTTTTCTTAATAATAATAATAAATGTGTGCTGACAAGTCAATTCTGACATGGCAGCCTTTTCTAGGGAGAAGTGGTTTACCATTCCTTTCTTCTAAGGGGCACCCTGGGACTGCGCAGCTTGTCCAAGGCTACGCAGGCTGGCTCTTTTCCAGGAGGCATAGTGGGGAATGAAACTCCTAATCTCCGGCTCCACAGTTAGATATCTAAACCACTGAGATATCCAGCCAGCTCTCATTAATTGTGTGCCTTAAAGTCAATTCTGACTGATGGTGACTCAGAGTTTTCTAGGTAGAAAGTACTCAAAAGTGATTTACTATTCACTTCTTCTGGGGGCAGCTTCTTCTGGTGCAGCTTGCCCAAGGCTACACAGGCTGGCTCTCCTAGGATGCACAGTAGGGAATTGAATTCCCCACCTCTGGTTCCACAGCCAGATGCCTAACTTACTGAGCTATCCAGCCAGCTCTTATATTTTTTTAGGACCTGATTTATTAAGGTACTTTGGAGGAACTTCACCTCACAACTTGACCCAGCCGCTTCGTAGCATGTGGAGAGGAACCAAATTATAACATGAACCTGAATGTGAGAAATAATTCAGAGGTTTTCATTATCTTTGAAAGTGCCAGGTTTTACTATTCTGCACTGAAAAAGTCTAAAGGCTTCTAAGTCTAATGAGTATGAAAATCTCTGGGGCATTTCTGTCTTTGGGCTTGCAGGGTTCACCTCGTTTGCAATCCTGAAGCCTCATTAGTTATGTTCAATACAGTGCAGGGCCAAGGAAGTGTGTTCTAGAAATATATATAGTTCAGGGAGACAGGCCGTGACATACTAGTTTTCCTATGTGTAGCATGTGTGTGTGTGTGTGTGTGTGTGTGTGTGTGTGTGTGTGTGTGAAAGAGAGAGAGAGAGAGAGAGAGTTTCGTGAGTCTGCACCTACAACATGAAATGATACAGCCAACAGACTTATCATCTTTTTAAGACTTCTGTTGAAGAACAATGGTGAGAATAGCTTTCTTGTATACAACAGTGGACATTCCAAGGGCATGACCCTACGTCGAGCAATAGATATTTCATTGGTTGTGTGAATGGCAGTTGAATTCCTGTAACTCACCAATCCCTTGGAACTGGGCTATTACACACTGGTACAGGGCAATGGCGTAAGCATCCCCCAATCTGATGAACTCCCTGTCATGTGTCTGTTCTGTCACTGGCTGCAAGATTTGTCATGCAAACGGTCCTGTAGTGAGGAGCCGGCAGGAGCAAGAGAAACACACAATTGCCTTTTGACTCTGTCATTCTCTGAATAGATACTGGCCTCTGCAATCGTATTCTAGAATTCACAACACTCTTGTGGTAAAAGTTGTAAAATGTAAAATATGTGAAGAGACTCCCCAGCACCCACATCCAAGAAACTCCCAAGCACCTACCTCTCAGAAACTGCCAGAAACTAACTGCCTCTCTCAAATAATCTTTGGGGTTTCATTTGAGAAGGACGGGGAAGTTGAGATCGTTTCTCTTGGTTCCTGCTTTCAGGATGGAGCAGGCTATAAAATGCCATAAGTAAGCAAACAAATAAATGGAGATGTGATGGATTAAACACCAAGCAGTGGTTCTAAGAAAAAGGAAAAGACAAAAACTTTTACTAGCTGGCAAGGGTGTCCCTCCACCCACCCACCCCAAACATAAGCGATATGATACATTAACAGCTTATGTTTTAAAGTCAGATCCTCCTGTCTTTGCTTTAATAGACCTCCTTGATTCAAAGGACTAGCTCCTGGAAACTGAGTGCTGTGATATGCTTATGGCTCCATTTACAGACTTTCTTATAGGTTCATAAATGGAGGCGAGGAGGAGGAGGGAATGGAATAAAATTTAATAACTGAATAAAAATGTAAATAAAGATTTGCCTAAAATTACTTGTCCAAGAAATAATTCTCCCTCCCCCTTAAGCTAATACTTTGATAAGCTCTGTACAGTGATCCTGATTTGGAGCGTGACCTTTGAAAATGCTCTCCAGCTTGATTAAAGATGTATTAAATTTGTTTAAATAAACCTCGTTGTAATGGCACATCATTTGTAAGAAGCTATTAGGGGGCTGGAAACTGTGCGGCTGTATTTGCATGAAAATGTGCCCGGCTCAAATTGAGGATCTCTCCTGAATTAACTGCAAAGAGAAAGTGACACTTTCATAATTTTTTTTGACAAAAAAAAAATAATCTGCAAAACTTTATGCTAACCTCGGTGTGAGAGAGGAGGGAACCTCAGGTCAATGACAAAGCCTCACACAAGGAACACAGAGTCTCCTCCACACCATGTCTCTCACACTTGGGGTCCAGATCAGTTTAGGCTTCCCGGAAATTTCTACACAGCTGTTGTTGCTTCCAAAGCAACAAATAGTGGGATAATTAAATAGTGGGAGTAGCAATCTGAGATATGCTTTATGGAGGTTGAGGCCTTTCACCTAAAATAAGAAATGCTAAGGAGAGCACAGATGTGTGTTATTTTTTTTTACAGAAGATACATCTGTATTTGAAGGGCTGTCATTATGCTAGGTATGAGATGAGTAAGAGTAACATTTCTTGTTCTCTATGATTTTCTGAGTCTTGCTGTGCTGAAATTTGCTGCCAAGACATCCCCATGCATGAGTGAGATTTCTTGGCTTCCCTTTTGTTTGTTTGTTTGTTTGTTTGCCCATTGTTTGGTTGAGGGAACTACCAAATTGTATGCAGCTCAATACTGTTTCTGGCGAATCCTGTGCCAGAAAAATGTTGTTCTGTGTAGGAATGGTAATAATCCTGTGCAGTGTGGCTTTTTTTCCAGGGGGGAAAAAAATGGCCACAAAATTTCTGAGAAATCCCACAGAACTTCCTGCAAAATGTTGGGGATAATTCACAAAGATATCTCACTTCAAGGAAAATAGGGTGGGTTTCTTCCCCCCACCCCCTTTGTTTCTTCCTGAGAGCAAGAATCTGAGAGTCCCAATCCTACTGAGTACAGTCTTCTATTGTCAGGTAATATATATATTTAAATTAATTCTAAATGTGTACATAAATACACATACACACACTAGTATGTGCAAATTATATCTACTTTTTATGCAGCTTCCTTTTTTTTCTTCATTTTTGGCCACGTGAAGAAGGCTAAGCAGACAGAAGTAGCACACTTCGTGCCTGGGTGAAGGCTCAAATTTTAATCTAAATGGAATCTAATAAATCTATCTACATGGTCATCCTGTGTCTCCAGCTACTGGTCCTCTCCCCTAAAAAGTATGCTGTGTCTCAAATGAATGTTGTAGGTTAAGCCCAGATAAAAGCAGGCTCTTCAATATTATTTTAACATCCAAAACTGCACTATGCTTAAGGCCCAAATTGCTGTCAATTCATCTAATACAACCATATTTTCTGGGAGCACGTAATTTTATATAGCTTTCTTTCCATTTACTGTGCCTTGCTCAGGCAAGATGAGTCAGGAGGAAGTATACATGAACTGAAGCACAAACCAGAAAAACTGATGAATCAGGCTGATTCATGGTTCAGTTCGTGACCTGGTTTGGCACCAAACTTTTTTCACCTCGGCGCTTCGTTTGCTTTGGCAAAACAGGAGGCTGCCCCTCCCTGCTGTCCCGGTTGCATGGCCTACCTTCTCCTGATGACAACGGCACCTCTCAGGGTGTCCAGGTAACATGTGGAGAGGCAGCGCCTGGGCTTATTGCGGGGAAGCTGGTCACTGCCTTTGTGCATGGCACTCAGGGAGGCAGCGGGGGGTGGGGTGCAAAAAGGGTGGCAGCGGCAGCACAGCAACAATGGTGGCAGTGGGATAACAATGATGGCAATGTAGCAGCATGACGACAATGGCCTTGGCACAACAGGAGCAGGTAGTGCCCCCAGGCACAAACAGAAAACCAAACCACAAACTGGTTTGGTTTTCCAATTGGTTTGTGGTGGGTCATGGTTTGTCACACCTTATATTATAGCCCCTAGCTGCCTGTACTACATCATGTCTTACTATTACAGCCACTCTATTTCTTTTGAGTTTGTCATTATCAGAGTAGAACACTTTATAGTTGCCTGACTAAAAATATCCCACTCCAGTCCACCTTAATCCACTGACATCAAGCTCTGCAATACATTTCATTTCTTCCAGTTTCCAGTTTACCTTGATTCATACTTCTTATGTTCACTTTTGTGCATGTCAGCCTCTGGACATCCTTCAGTTTTAATCTAGTTGTGTCATTAGTGCTATTTGTACTTGTCCAAGCTGATTGAGTGCTTTCCAACCTGGGAGTCTCATCTTCCAGTACTTCCTCTTGTTTCATTTTGGAGTACCTCATCATAGGGTTTTCAAGGTAAGAAGTGTTCATAGTTTATATTTATTTATTTAACATATTTTTATCCCACCTTTCTCCTTAAAAGGACCCAACACGGCTTACATAATCAAAAAGACAATATGTAGAAGCTAAAAACAGTAGGTATACAAGTATTTAAAAAGAATTAAACAAGAAAAGTTAAACAGTGATTTATCTTTGCCACTTTCTGTGCAGTATTAATAAAATATATATAATAATAATAGTTATTTTGAGTGTCACCACCATTGTCTCCTCCACCAATGTTACCTTCTACTGCCCAGTAGCTGCCACCCCCATCACTACTGAAATAATTTATTCTTGTCTGCTGATCCAGACTTTATTCCTGAAGAGGATGGGTGCATCTCAGTCCAGTGTCTCAAGTGTGACCATTTCACCTTGGGTGACCCTGCTATGAGTCCATGCTCATAATGAAGTCTGGCCTCCTGACAGCATTGTTCTTGGCTTCACTGACACACTCAAAACCCTTCACCATGTTTAGGTGTGCATCCAAGAAGGAGATGATGAGTATACAATAAGCACATATAATGCTTATTGTGTTGGTGTGAAAATTGGTGACCGCCAACTGTGGAATACCAATGCTTTTGTGGTGTTGGCAAACCAAAGAAAGAAACCAGGAGGGAGAAGCTGTCACCTTCACTATCACAACCAGTATATTTCTCACCCTGAAAGCTGACTGGGGTTTCAGGACCTCTTTTCCTCATCTCAAAAGCACTGATAGTGGATCCACATTTTCTCACTGGAGAAATGCTAGCTTAGTAGGATATGACAGACCTCTGCCAGAAAGCTAATTTCACCCAGACACAGTAGACAAAAAGATAGCCTTTCAAAAGTGCAGAATTAATTCCATTGCACCCCAAATGATTATTATGCATTGAACACAGTGCAACAAAGCACAAACAGCCTTCAGGTATATTTGCCATTGTGGGGGGAAATTGTTCTTTTCTGTTTGCAAAGAAATTAGCATGGTGGAAATATAAATGGACGTAGCTGGAAGAAAGGGAATGTGGATGGCACTACTAGCAATGAATCAGGTTGTCTCCATTCCAATGGATTTATAGAGGAATTTTGCAAAGTTTAGAGAAAGGCAAATTTACCACTCAATGCCACGACATTTAGATGATTAGACAGGTAGGTAGATAAATAGAAAGATAGATTTCACTCCCACATGAAGCATATAGATTGCCAAATGTACTTTAATTTCTTCCAATGGCTCCCAACTGAGTGGGTAACTGATACACTAATGAAAAAGTGTCTCTCCTTTAAATCAAACCTTAAATTAAAACCTTTCTCATTTGCTTTGTGAAGCCGGGGCTCTGGGATATCTACAAGAGCTCAGTAAAACAGACTCAGCCTGTTGTATCCTCCAATCTTATTAACCCACAAAAAGATGATGATTGAAAACATCAGCTCTGATTCTCTGCCCTGCATTCTGCATTAGAATTGCTGGCAGCTGCCTTCAGAAGTATTTGTGCTTCAAGTCAATATAGTGCCCGTGCCAAATGTTCAAACTGCAGTTTTCCCTCATCAGTTTAAGCAAGAAAACAAAACAGGAAGGCGTTTAAACTCTGAAGATATGGTGGTTGTGTTTTAAAAACACATGCCCCTTTTAATATATATATATATTAATATATCTATTAAATTCTATCTATCTATCATCTATCTATCTATCTATCTATCTATCTTTAATATATACTTTCTTATATAAGAATTATATATATAAGAATTATATAAGTATATATTAAAGACAGACAGACAGACAGACAGACAGACAGACAGATAGATAGATAGATAGATAGATAGATAGATAGATAGATAGATAGATAGATAGATAGATAGATAGATAGATTGATGTAATATTATATATAAGAATATATTAGCCTTGTTAGTGTGACAAGGAGTTACCCACATTGGGCTTACCCCTGCACCTCCTGTGACTCGTAACAAGGAGCCACCACTGCCCCAGTACTTGCACTCGATAAAACCAAACAGGGAAGAAGAACCCAACCAAGCCACAACACTCTATAAAGGAGGCCCTTCTCCCCCACTGGATGGCAGTTTGAGAGCAGATATGGAGGAAGAGGAGCGGTACACCACTAATTTAGGTCACCTGAAGGCACACGTTTGTTGGAGTTATTTCAACCTCACATGCTGCCTCTGGTAGGTGTGGTGAGGTGGGACCTTTCTTTGTTGAGGTGGCTGTCAGTCTATCCAGCACTAGCCAATCATTCCTTCCTTGTCTCTGAATTTAATGAGAGCCACACTTCTCTGCTAGGAGTTTTTTCTCTCTCCTCTCTGTTATCTGCTGGCAGTTAGTTAGTCTGTTGGAAGCAGTGAATCAGTTGAGGCCTGGTTGTTGAGAAGCAGTCATGTTTGTTAGTTTTGCTGTTTGATCTGTTCAATTGTAAGTAATGAATTTTTTTATTCTTTCTCTTACTAATGTCTCAGAATGAGTTATTCAGACTGTAATTGCCAGTTGATGAGAAAAGGGGGTAGATTAATCTGAGGAACTGGAAATTATTCTGTTGTGTAAAGCCCTGCACTTCTGCTGCACAGCTAGAGGAATTTTACAGAAATTCAAAATTCTGCAATATAGTTGAGGGGGGAAGAGCCAGAGTGACACAAGGAAGAGGGGGTAAAAGGACAGCAGGTTGATGGGTCTGGGGGAAAGGAGGAGGACAATAAAGACTAAGAGGAGAGGGCAGATAAGGAGAAACAAAGGTGAGATATAGTGGATAGGAGTGGGATACAGAGTGTGCCTTCACAGACCTGTCATGGTATGATGCCCCAAAGATTATCCCCATCCCCATCTTCACACATATCACATGGAGAAGGCCCACTCTACTCAAACCTAGATGAGGCAGTGGAGACAGAAACACTATGCATGGTCACTCTGTCAGGAGAAGGGCTAAAAGACTACTCCTCTGCCAATAGCTTGAGGCAGAGAGCGTAGGTTCAGCTACAGACAACAGACACAGATGGAGAGAATGGATATGGCCCAGGAAGGGTGAGCAGAACCATTCCCAGGCCTGTCTCTAAAAGACATTGGGACTCTGGGGCAAAGCCAAAAATGGGGGTGTACGAAGAGTGAATTACTGTGCATCGTTTTGAAACAGGAATAATTGTTAGTGACTGTATGTGAGTGGCTCATATGACCATTCCCTAAGGACTTTTCGATACCCACCCCCCACCTATGGAGGACCTGGCAGGTCACTGTTAATTATATTTATATTTGTTGTGTCCACCAACGAGGTCAAGGTGGAGCATCTGGCATCTAGCTCTCTTCTTCCCCATTTAATCATCATGACAATCTTGTGAGGTAGGTTACACTGAGAGAATGTCTAGTCCAGTAGTTCCAAACTTTAAGTCCTCAGATGTTCTTGGACTACAACTCCCAGAAATCCTGGCGCCAGCACAGCTAGAGATGAAAACTTCTGTAAGTTTTCATCACTAGCTGTGCTGGCGCCAGAATTTCTGGGAGTCTGGGGACCCATGATTGGCAACCAGTGGTCTAGTCCAAGGTCATCCAGTGGGTTTTGTGGCTGCATGAAGACCAGAATTTTAAATTTCCATGTCTACAGTTCAGTACTCTAATGGTTAGAGTCTAACCTCATCTCTATACTTCAAAAGTTCATTGCAAGAGGAGCATCTTATATGGCCTTCAGGGTGAAGAAAAAAGCACATTTCAAACCTGGTTTAGAAGTTCAGTGATCTCCATGTGTTTATCTGCAGAGGGGAGTGTATGGGGCTCTCAGTCTGAATAGCATAACTCAAAACTGGGATCTCATTCACTGTTTAAGAGGGACTGCTGTGCCAAAATCATCACCAGTTCTAACTCCTTGTAATAGACAGTGTACCTTCTAGCAAAGCCATCCCTTGTTCCTTTGGCCATTCCTGCTCTTCTGCATTGTGTGAACCGACAGCGATAAAATATTACCATTAAAAATGTGGGAAAAATATGGAGAAGGAGGAGGAGAAGGAGGAGGAGAAGAGGAGGAGGAGGAGAAGGAAAATCTCGATCTTATTGCCTTCAGAACAACCTTCAAATATTTCCAGGGAATGAAAGTAAATTTTGAACATGCAGCTCTTAAAGATTTCATTTCAAGATGAAACCATGAAATCTCAACTTCAAAATACTGAACAGCATGTTAGTAAGTTATACCAAAGAATTCAATCAAATTAAAATATCACCATCTCAGTTGATTGGCTGCTGAGTCTGGAATAATCTTTGCATGAATTCTCAAGGCTACCAAAGCATAAAAACAAACCCTCTGGGTCACATAAGCATCAGCATCAGAATGTAGATGACTTCATTTTACTCGAACAATGATTGTGTAATCCTTTTCCAAACAGCCATTCATGAGATACTGTCGATTCCAATGGGCATCATTACGGATGATGGGAGTTGTAGTTCAGCATAGCTAGTATCTACCTGATAGGAGAACACTTATTCTTGCCCAAAGCTGAAGCAGGAAGCAGGATCTAAAACTTAGGTCCTATTTTGACAAATAGGGGTCAATCTTGCCTTTTAAACATGTTGTTGTGAGGAGAATGATAGCTATAACTACCTTCTTTGCTAAGGCTCCTTCCATCCTATTAGTCAATTAGCCAGGCTCACTTCTGATTTCACATCATAGCTGGAGATGGGTTAAAATTGCTGGAGGAAGAACCACATTTGCAGAAGGTCCCAAATCTTGTCACACTTCTGTGGAAAAATTGTGTAGCCCAAATTTCATGAGATGCATCTCATGAGCTTCCCTCTCTCTCTGCTGGCCCTCTATAAGGGCCAGCCATCTGCAGCTCATCCTGTTTCTACCAAGCAAACATTGAGACTCCCGCTCCCAATCTTCTATTGCTTTGGTGACTGAAGCAAAAGCTTGTTTTCCTCAGAGGCCAGGATGGAATTTCTTTCATGCTAAGCAGATTGCTGTCTACTGACTGCCATATTATTTGCTTTCCCCAGAAGACATGACATGAAAGCCAACACAATTGGATCCCTCTTTGTTCCGTTATACATACTTGAGAGTTCATTGTGTTTCCTTGTTATTGCATTGTCTAGTTGTTCTTCATATTTCGGTAAATGGGATTGGATGAAGGAAACTGGGTGTGCCAAATTGGGTGGTCATATTATCATGACATCATTGACAGGTAAATGGGAATGACCTTGAAGGTGGGCAAGTCTTTGGACATTGACATCCATTGGGAATGTCTGGGAAATCGACAAGCTTGTGACTGACTTAGGGTGTGATCATCACATGGTGAAATAGATTGAAATTTGGACCACTTGTGGAGTGGTCCAGTGTGATCTTTTCTCCAGTGATCACAAAACACAGGAAAATGTGCTCCAGCCTGACCCCAATCCATCCTCAAGCTGGATATTTTTGGTCTAGCTGTAGGGCTTCTACTTTTGGGGGCCAGGTTGGAGTGATTTCCCCAACAGACAAAAGGGACACTTTAAGAGAGAGCCCTTAAAATCATATGGTGTGGACTAAACTGGACATTGGGCACTCCTTTTCTTACCTCTATTTTTCATTGTTTTTCAATAAAGTTGTTTTCAGTCTACCCAGTATATGCAATCTGAGCTTCTCATGTTTCTTCTGTAACCTTGAAGCCCCACCTAAAATTGTAAATTCTCATCAAGAGGAAGAAGAAGAGAGAGAGAGGAAGGAAGGAAGGAAGGAAGGAAGGAAGGAAGGAAGGAAGGAAGGAAGGAAGGAAGGAAGGAAGGAAGGAAGGAAGGAAGGATGGACGGACGGACGGACGGACGGACGGACGGACGGACTGCAAGTATCTAGCAAGCATCTCTGAATTTTCCCTAATTTGGGGATGACTACATTTAATTTGGATTACTCCACAACAACATGATTTGGTTCATATGTGCCACAAGCAACACATTTTCCAAGGAGCAAGGAAACTTTGTTTTGAATTTTCTAAGTAACTTACCATTCTACCATGAGACACCTGAGGAGAAGAACCCCATCTTTAGGTTAATTGGTCCATCATGTACTTTACAGTAAACTTTATTCTGGATTTTTTACTAAGTCAGTATGGAAAGTGACCCAGTCAAAGTTTGTAATGATCTACTTATTAACTTCACTGCACTTTGAATTCTGTCAGCCATAATCATATTATTATATAATTTAATGTTTCGTGCTAGACAGTCCAACCATTTTATTTCATCCTTATTAGGATGAAAAATTTTATCCAGTAGATTGTGTCCTACCAGTTTTTAAATAACTAGTTTTCCATGGAGGAGGAAGTGTTGCCTAGGGTCTCTAAAGCAACTGATTTATTCAGTATGTTGGTTTAAATTGTCAGGGTACACATCCATCCCCTTTTATTACCTCAGCGTGCCCACTGGTAGATCCATTTAGGAATGACTCAGGAATGTTATTTTTATGAATTCCAGTAAGAAGTAACCTAGTCTGAACCTCTTCAACTAATGAACAGACCAGAAAGTAGGCAAAATTAAGAGGGTACGAGAAAACAAAAGAAGAAAAATGGGCAAAATAGTGTAGCACTATGAAGGCTAATGGATTTATTCTAGTGTGAACTTTGAAGGATCAAGTTTCCCTTCTTCAGGTGCAAGGAGTACAAATACCACATCTTCCTACATTGATACATATCTCCAGAGTGGTAACCTTCAGGAGCAGAAGAAACAGATAACAAAGTTACAATAGTTCCTTATGGCAGAAATGAGACCATCAAGCTGCTAATTACTTGATGTTGCAGACCCTAGCCACCTGACAAGTTGTGTGTCATGTAGACTTTGTGCTTTTTGTGGGGCTTCCTTTGAAACTGATGCGGAAGCTCCAGATGGTCCAGAACATGGTGGCCAGGCTATTAACAGAGGTGAAAAGATTTCACCATATTTTCCCCACCCTGGCCGCCTTACACTGGCTACCTATTCACTTCTGCATTGATTTCAAGGTGTTAATACATATAAATTCCTTAATGGTTTAGGCCCTCGATACCTGGCAGAGCGCCTTCTTCCACCCAGTTCTACCCGTATCACCCGTTCCAGTCAGGCCGGGCAGCTGAGGGGCCTAACGCCAAGAGAGGCCCGGTGGGAAAAAACTAAGAATCAGGCCTTCTCGGCAGTGGCCCCTCGCCTATGGAACAACCTACCTGTAGAGATCTACCTGGCTCCCTCGCTGAGGGCCTTCAAGACTAACCTGAAGATATGGTTATATAGGCAGGCCTTCCCTACAGCTATTACCTAGCCTATTTCCTCTTCTTTTCTCTCTCTTTCTATTTCTTCTTCTCTTCGTTTCCCCATCTTGGACTCTGTGATTAACTTGGCTTTTACCTTACTTTATTTTTATGTTATATGTAAACCGCCCAGAGTAGACACGTTCTAGATGGGCGGTATAGAAATCTAATAAATAAATAAATAAATAAATTTTTAAAATGTTGTATCTGATGAGGTGGATTTTGATCCAGGAGAGCTCACAAGAAATAAATCTGTTAGCCTTTAAAGTGCCACAGTATTTTGCCTTTGTTTCCCTTTCTCTTTTAGGTTGTTTAGACTGTGTGATCAGGAAATGTTTTATCTATCGTAATGCCTCTGTTTGACCTGACCCAGTAAATATAAACTTTCCAGATCTGCTCTGATGTCCAATTATAGACACTTCCACATTTCACATCCATTCTCTTCTGCCTCATTGTCCATTCTCTCTCCACATTATCTAGTAGGGAAGGGGATAGCCAGGTGGTACAGGAAGGCAATCAACGTCTTTGCCCATCCAGCCCAGAGTAACAAGGTGAGACACAGGAAGTGGGTTAAACTAGGGCCACAGCTTTATTAAACGTTTTAACTTGAAGTTCCCCTTTCACAAGGGGGCTAATCATAGTACAAAACCGGGTTTGGAATTGGTCCAAGACCCAGTCCTTCCCCGGGCGAGTTCCCAGCTCCAAAGCTGCACTGTCCTCTGTACAGAATGGCCTCGGTCATCCAAATGTCAGAGTACCCCCAATGTCCACCCAAGCCTCGTGACCCTAGGTTCCTCGCAGCCCATGGGATCCCTGTGCCTCACCCCTCCCCTCCACAAAACCTCTGACTCTGCAATTCAGAGAGGTGGGATGACTTGCGCCCCCCGGATGCCCCATGGAACTCACCTACACCTCTTCCATTTTGCACTACTCGCTGTTGTGACCTAATTATGTGATGACTTCCTAACAGTATTGGCCTCAAAAGCCCGAATAAGTAAGAATGGGATGGGCAAAAAGCCACTTGCATCCTAACTTGCCAATCTCAGGCACAAGTCAAAAAAGCAAGCAGCTAATCTCACTTTTACCAATACAGGATAGCAGGGGCCTGATCGCCTTGGCTGAAAGAGAGGCTGAGGCAGAGCCAGGCAGCCTTTTTAAAGGCTCGCCTATACCCCTGCCCCCACTCAGCTGATGTTGGGCTTTTTCCCCACACTCGGCTTCATCCGGGCGGGTGGGCAAAGGAGACCTGCTTCTGCAGCTCCCCACGATTACAGAGAGGACCTTTTGTAAGAAGTAGTAGCCCCAGGTTGTTTGAGGGAGAAAGCAGGAAGACCTCTTCTTCTTAAGAAATCCTTCCTAGAACCAGAAAATATGAATAATAACAAACCAGCTGGAGCTTCCCCTTTCTGGGCCGAGTTCCTGAGTCACAAATCACCTCTAGGCTGAGATCTTGGATGAGGCTAATTTTCTGGATCCATTTCAACTGGGGTTGGCTCGAGCAATGTGTCTACTGCTTCTGAGCCGAGTTCAAAATTCTGGTGTTGAGTCAGAAAGCTTTGTATGGCTTGGGACACTCAAGAACAGGCAGAGCATGATTTTATTTCATAGACAACTGCAGATATAGATTTTAGATAATTTGTATGGTTGCCAAAGAATATGCTGTTGTATATGTATCTGCACGTTTATTTCTTGAATATACATAAACAATATATAAATTTAATAAGGTAAACTAAACAAAAATACATTTCAAATGTGAATAACATTAGGCATTTCAGGCTGTTGTTTTTTTTCCCCCTCGAAGTCACAAATCAATATGGCAAAGGCTCAGGATTGAACTTATGGGAGAACACACGAGACAGACAAGAAGCAGATTAATTTACCCATTGCCACAGCTATTTGGAAATGACTGGCTTAATTCGTAGTGGTAAAATGCAGCACTGAATTCTTCTGTGCTTTGGAACATTGCTTATAACTCCTATCCTCCCCCGGCGCCTCCTCAACATACATGATGTAGCACGTCACCTCTTGGTTGGTTTTATGCTTTTGTTTGCTTGTTAATTTTTTTTTAAGTTTTCATTTCAAAGTTTATTTCTGTGAACTACCTTGGCATCAACACATAAGGCAAAGGAAAGTAGAAATGGGTGTATGATTAAAGATTGCAAGTTATTATTTAGTGCTGGCATTGGTTGACTATGAACTATATGTGATCCAAGTGAAACACTCGTGGTTTTTTGTTTTGTTTTGTTTTGTTTTTCTCTTCTCCGTTTAAGTCAGTAATAGCTTGGAATAACTTCAAAAGTAGCAAATTTCCATGACAACAACTATAAATCAGCATGAGGGATGTTGCCGAATGTTTTTTCCCCTCCACCTTTTCCATAAAAGTTTCAGCAGGGAGCTTTCTCAACTTTCATCTATGCACAAAGTGCAAAGCATGCATGTTTTCAACGGCTTTGCGCATTACATCAGTTCTTTCATTGATGTGCTTCTCACACATTTTATGGAACTGCTAGTTACTTAACTTGTACCTTTTGGTAGCTGGAGACCATGCAGAAAGTACAGCTGCAGAGTGTTAGTCGATCTACAGGTTGGATTAAATGATAGAAAATATGTTGATCCCCTAAAAAGGCAGGTGTGACCACCTCTATCCGGCGAATCACCTTTAAACTGCCCTTACTTTTACTAGGCTTGCCTCAAGCCCAGATCATAGGAGCTCAAGCGGTTTTAAGCTTGAAACATAAAAATAAATTCTTTAGAAAAACGTAACAGTTGGTGAAACTACACAGATTTCAACTTAAGGTTACATTGACATACATGCTAGCTTCCACACATCCAACTTTCTCCCTTTCAGATACAAAGTAATTCTTTTCTAGTTATAGCCCACTCTAAAATCCAACCTCCCTCCTCCAGAAACAATTTGATTCTCTCTTCTGAATCTCTCTCCAATCTTCCTTTTCTATCCTGCAGGCTCTTCTTGATTGGTTCTCCTCCTGCATTCTTTCAGCCAATCAGCTTATTTCTGATGTTACCAGATGAACTTGGCGAGGGATCCACCACAGCAGGTGTGATTACTTAGGCTGCAGACTATTAGATATTGGTATTGTGTGGACTGGATTGAATTCTGATTTAAATGCGGGCAACTGGATTGGCAAAGGTGGACCTCCCTGCCCCCCCTAATGCAGACCCACCAGCCCCCCCTGCAACATAGAAGTAAAAGGGGCCTTACTGAAAAGCAATATTGTATCTGCAGAAAACAGTTTCTGGATCCAACCCCACTATACATTATTTGTAACAAGAATTATCTTGGAAGAAACACAGGGCTTGTCCACACAACTGGGTTGGAGCAGGCTGAAGCAAACTAAATAGGGTTGCTAGGAGGTCTGGTATGCCATTTGGTGTGATCCTCATATCCAAATGGCATACAGACTGCAAGCAACCTTATTAGATCAATTTTTAAAAAGTGTATCTGTACTAGGTATTTATATTATGAATGATCTCTTAAAGGTCTAATGGAGAGCCTGCCATAGCGTAATGCACATATTTAATACACAAACACACTTCCTTCCCTTGTCTTAAAGGGGTGGTCAAGAAACTGTTGCAGTGGCGACAGTTTATGGGCAGTTTCTCAGCTAGACTTTAAGACGAGGGAATTAAAAAAAATAAAAATAACTGATGCAGTACATTTTCCCTGTTCTAATGAAGGCTAATAAATAAATAAATAAATAAATAAATAACTTCCTCTACTTTTGAATAAAATACATGGCTTAGGAAGGAAGGAAGGAAGGAAGGAAGGAAGGAAGGAAGGAAGGAAGGAAGGAAGGAAGGAAGGAAGGAAGGAAGGAAGGAAGGAAGGAAACTGATAGGAAGTTTGCAGTGGAAGTTGATCAGCAGTTCATGGTATTGAGTTTCACACAGATACTCCATCCAAGGTCATGGGCCTTTATTTTCCTCATTTTCATGTTTTTGGACTTCTCAGACACATACAAATATGAAAAATTGCTTTCGAGTATTCAGATACAAATAGAAGTGGACAAGCTAGAAATTGGCTTGAAATGAATCTGTTGCTATTTGTAAGACAAGTGGTATTTACACATCCATAGTATAAACTCTGTTTCTGTGTCTATTTTTTCCAACAAAATATGTGCTGGAAGTGTGTTGCCAATTGCATACTCCCAATGCATGCATAGTTAGAGCTGCAACCTGTTCTTTTTTATGTTAATTGATTAATTTTCTAAAGTTAATTGATTAGCCATATGAATTTGGGTCTAGGTATATTCATCTACTGATTTCATTGTGCAGTGTAAAAGGGCCACTTGCAGGTCTGCCCAAGTCACTGTTATCTCCAGAGGTGGAGAACTCTTCCTTCAGTCACAAAATCTCTGCCTGGATCAGATTTTCAGGATATGGCTGATGATGGCAGAAATAAGAGCTGCCAAAGAATATAGCCAGTCAAAGCTACCTCTGGCACATCTAGTTTGAATACACCTTCTTGCACAGTGGGGCAGAAGCGTCAGCAGATTTGGCAACAATCCTTCCTGAAGCAGCCCATTTCTTGAGATAGGATGATCAAAAGCCATAGCATATGCATAAGAAGAACAAAGCCATATTCTCACCCCCAGCTCTATTCTATCTGATGATTGAGTGAGAAAGACCTATATATTGTTGCAGGGGTATCACATTATAGAAAGTTAACTTCCATGCTTGTGAATGCAAGCATCTAATAAGTTGCTGGAAAAGGACTACAAATACTCCAAAATGCAAAACGACTCCAAAATGGAGTCAGGACTCCAAATGCAAAATGAGATTGTGCTAATGGTGCATTCCCCCTGCAACTGTCAGTACCTCTTTTGGTGACGTTCCAGAGTGTTCTTCAACCATGTGGATAAGACTTTTAGAGAACATGGATAGCTGCTCAGGAATAAGAAATCAGCAGGGGTCACTTTCCTACTCCTACAAGTGGAAATGACTCCTAATCAGATTCTTCATATGGGAAGTTAGGATCGGAGATTCTCATGTATACGTACGAGGCTGACTACATGGATGTTAGGTCCACTGCAAGGATGGGCTGGTTTGTTCCTAAAGATGGTGACCAGACAAAGTCTTTACTGGAGCAAATCAGACTGACCCTAGATTGGTCCTATCTGCACCTTTCTCCCCCAGTCAGCAGCTTCCACTTTTTTGGTGTGTTTTGCTCTCTTTGAGTCCTTTTCCAACATGTTTGATCTGTGGTATGAACCAGAAGCCTTCCATTTTTGGCATTATTGAGAAGTAGCTTAATAGAGCTACCTCAAGATACTGGCTAATTAAATAATGGCTAATTCCTTCCTTCCTTCCTTCCTTCCTTCCTTCCTTCCTTCCTTCCTTCCTTCCTTCCTTCCTTCCTTCCTTCCTTCCTTCCTTCCTTCCTTCCTTCCTTCAAGCCATGTATTTTATTCAAAATTAACTGGATAAAAATGTTTCTGATGGGGGAAGGAATATCCCCAGTTTTGCTGTCTCAGTGGGCAGAATACTTTGTGGGTCATGTTTGTCACCCAACCCATCCACAACACAGGCACACATGATGAAAAAAATGAAAAAAACCAAGTGCTTCAAAAATTAAAGCCAGCATTAGGCATAAAAAAGGTAAAGGACAAAAAGAGGGGAGGTAGCTTAGGTCCTATTCCTAATGTTAATGGGACTTACTCCATTCAAATTCAATACAAGAGACTCAATACATCCATGGCACAGTCACACATATGGGCACTTAACTGACTGGATTCTAAAGTGTAATGCAAATGAGATCTGCAGCTGCCTAAAAGAAAAGAACAAAAATTCTCCAGTCCACACCAAGCCTACTGAAAATGAAAGTGATATAAATAGCAATCTCCAACAATACCCTTTTTTCACCCTGTCAAGACATGAAGTGGCCACCTATCATGGGAACTCCTTGCCACAGGATGTGGTGATGACATCTGGCCTAGATGCCTTTAAAAGGGAATTGGACAGATTCCTGGAGGAAAAGTCCATCACAAGTTACAAGCCATGATGGGGATGTCTAATCTCCAGGCTTAAAAGGAAGGTCCCTCAAAATGCCAGATGCAGGGGAGTGGTATCAGGAGACAGGTATCTCGTTGTCTCGTGTGCTCCCAGAGGCATCTGGTGGGGCCACTGTGAGATACAGGAAGCTGGTCTAGATGGGCCCTTGGCCTGATCCAGCAGGGCTCTTCTTATGTTCTTATGAAAAGGGAAGTTACCTGGTTGATCTAAGCCCTCCCAGTGGCTTGAACATTGGGATTTCCTTGGCTTTTAGTGCTTGAGCCGTTGATCTCCTTTTGCTTTAAGTTCCTGGCTCTGGAAAAGGATTGCTTTTGTTTTCCAAGTGACATTTGCTAGTACCATTTTTTTTAAATCAACTTTTAAACTAAAACACTGAAACAATATTCAGTGCTTCAGAGAGCTCCAATTTGATTCAAGTGCCACTTCAGGACTCTCTCTTCTCTTATGATCAGTTCAGAGATGAACAAATACTCCCACCTTGCTTCTGATTCCAAATCATTTCAGAACCTGAAGCACTTCCCTAATTTACAATAGTTATGACATGAAGACTGTATCTGTGTAGAAAAATTATTAAGATGGATTACAGAGTTTCCCAGTAGGCCTCTTCAGGTTTCCTTAATTCAGCAGGGGAAGGCACTAGACATACAGAGTGGGTTCTGTAAAATTCTAGCTTTTATTAGGATTTTGAAAATAAGGTCTTTTCAAGTACATATGCAGTCTCAGCGCTTGTTAATTCTGTCCGTGGCTTGTGAATACTGTGCATCCTTGGCCAATCACAAGTTATGCAGGCCTTGTATAAGGTAAACTGTATCTCTTCTGCAGCAATCACTTTATGCATTAAACAATCTCATTATCTCATTAAACAAGAGAATGGGCCAGACTTCAACAACTATGAGTATTCATTCCTTTTATATTCCATTTTACCTAGGATGAGCTCAAAGGGGTAGGCTTAGTTCTCTTCCTCTCCACATTAGCACCACAAAAGTGTGAACTAGTTAGGCTTAAGAGCAAGAGTCAAGGTCATGCAGGGAGTTTTGTAATGCAGTGGGGAGACTTGAATCTGGATCTCCCAACTCCTAGTCCACCAGTCCCAATTCCCAATATCACACTGGCTCTTTTCTTCTGAAAAAATGCTATCTGGCCACAAGGATATGAACAACCCATAGCAGTGTCAGATTTCCTTGCACAGTTGGCTCAAAACCTCACTCTGCTGAACAAATGATTTACCTAATAATATTAGACAAGGCAAGTGGTGGAGCGGATACTGCTTTATTTTTTCTAGTTCATTTCTCCAAGAGAAAAGAGATGAACACTATGAGGAGGAACTACATGGCAATTAGCATTCTGACAAAGGACGTTTCCAGGGCCCTGATGCAAGGTGTGATGACATCCAAGCATTACAAGCTGTCACATGATGTTTTACATCATGTCACGATGATGTCACAAAACATACTGTAGCTTTTCAAATAATCCGCAACATCACCTTACACCACAAGGTCACAATTAATGTAAACAAGCGCTGTTCATTTTGAATTAGTGTAACTGTTTAGAGGCACAAGCAAATAAACACAACGAGGTAACTTCAGATGTCTTTGGTCATAGCTGTCTTTCAGCTTTTGAAAGGCATTTAATGCAAATTATGCCTGACAACCGAATTCTGACAGCAGGTTAAACAGAAGTTGCAGGTTACTGTCTGACTTCTGTCAACCTAGCAGAAAGCAGCATATGAAGCAAGTTTCCTCTACATGTCAAGAAAGGCTAACAAAGTATGACTTACCACAGCATATACATCAAATCTCTCAGAAGTGGGTACCTTCTGTTAGTCTCTACATAGGAACCTTGTCATCAATAGATGCTGTTATGGTTTTTAACCTCTCCTCCCGTGTATCCGAGGTGAAACCATTAACCACACTTGGAATAAAACCTGAAAAGTTTTTTGGCTACTGCTGAGGGTTCGCTTCTGCATTTCCAGTTTTAGGAAGTGAAACTGAGCACTGCTCCCTCTCCCTCTTAAATAACACAGGCAACGAGGGAAAACCTACCAGCAAAATTACCCAGCAGTTTTGATGCACTCTAATGTACAGATCTCTCTCATTAGGAAATCTAGCTGCCAGAGGAAGAGTATATATCATGGGAGACCAAGTGGGAAGAAGTTCTTCTTTTTTGACTTTTATTCCCAGAATCAGTAAACCACCCTTGACATTGGCCATACTTGACGGACCATTCTCGGAACTATAGTCCAAAAAAGGAACTTCTTTAACCTCTCATTAGCAGGCACAGACATCTAGTTCTGCTTAGGCAGGCCCACATACAAAGAATACAAGCTACAATATTCACCCATCAGTCTATCAGCCCTGCTCAGACATTCTTGCAACAACAATTCTCACCTATCTCTATTCCTTCAGACATTTAAATATTCAAGGAGAGAAACAAGACATCAGAAATTATCCTAAGGCAGCTTGTGATTCTGAAATCAGGAGCTTTGCCATGCAAGTATACTCTTAATTATGTTTCACTGTCAAGTTTAGAGACGTTGCCCTCCTTTGTTTTTCATAATATGAAGATTTAATTGTCCAAAGCTTGCATTTCCTGTCTAGCAACTGATCCCCCTAGCTTCTTGAAATACAAATGCATCTTCTAACAGCATGTATGTGGCAGTTCTTAGCACAGCAGACTTTTTAGTGGCCTGGCCCTTCTACATTAAATAAATAAATATAAATACATAATGCTAATGCAAAGCTAGATAAAAGCAATGTTTTCGACAAGCCTTTTCAAATTGATAACCAGATTTTACAATTAAGCATAACCTCAATACAACTCTACACTCACAACTTAGCATAAAATCCTTGATTTCCTAATATTCATGCACTGAATGCCTCCTAGATTGACCATACATTTAATGGCATTTGATATTTCTTATTGCTTATTCAAATAATAAGAGAGAAACAAACACTGTCTAAAATGACAGTGACTGAACATGAATAAGATTCCGGGTCATGGTGGATATTGCCATCAGGACATCAATTCAATGTACAAATTCCACGTAAGGAACAAATAACAAAAGTAATACAAATAAAATTGCTAATATTGCAGTGCACCCTTCTAGTCGCAAATACCAACAGGTAAGTTTCTGTTCTTCTAGCAGCACATTTTTGTACCCTTATTCAGTGCCCTGGGTCAAAGCCACTCTGCTTGAGTTACAGCTCTGCACCAGGGCACCTGCTCACACCTCCTGTTATGCTGTTCAGTGTCCCTTTGCCCTTTTAATGTGTTTTAATTAGTTCTTTAATAACTTTGGTGCCTACAAAGTGAAACACCTGGATTGCAGGCACCTGCTATCTTCATTTTATTTCCTCAGAATGCTTCTGAACCCCACATGGATCCAGAGGGATTTGTAGAGGGCGAAGGCAACTGGAGGCTATATGTGAGTCCTTTGATTCGTTGCACACCAGGCCACCCACTGGCCTCTAATCAGGTTCTTGGACAAGCGGTCTTTTTGGCTTTTTGCTTCCTTTTTGGCATGTGCTCTGAGAGGCATCACCCACTATGGTTGCCATTTTGCAGTGGTATCCCTGAACCCACTTCAAAATTCTGAAATGGGGTCATGGATGCAACCACAAAATGACAACCATAGTGGGTGTCCTCTAGATGAAAAAAAAAAAGGTTGGGGAACCCCTGCATCAAGAATTGCAAAGTCTTGGGTAAAATATGTAGCAACAGTTCAGATAGCTCAGAGATAGGGTGGACATGTGTCTTAATTTACAGAATTTGCTATAGTGAGCTGCATTGTATTTGTGTTTAAAACGTAGCAATTATTTCAAGATTTTCATCTGTACATCTAAAGTACTGTCAATGAATGTATACACTTTGTGAAAATCTTCTCTCTTTTGTACCCTTATTTGGTGATGCATGGGTTCTTTTGGGGTGAAGTGAAACAGGCTGGCCTAATCACAGATAATTCTCTAATATTTGATTTTTCTATTCAAGTGTGTCCACACACAACATTTCACTGTCATCATCTCGAGCAGTAACAAAGAGTGAGAAATGAGACCAATTGGAAGATGTAGACCCACAAGTGCACTTGTACGAAAATGTTACAGTCTGCAGTTTTTTTGTCAGGGTTCCAGCCCAACACTCAACCCATTTGCTAGGATATTCCATTTCATTTTCCACTCCATTTTCCCCAGTTGAGCATATTAAACATGCTCAGTATTCATTTACCACAGTCTCCTCCTGCTGAGGGCCGCGTATGGCCAGAGAAGGTTCTGTGCCTCCCTCCAAAATTCTAGGGCCATGCTCTTCCATTGCCCCAATCCATGAGCCAAATCTGCTTACCCTGCAGTGTTTTTAATTGAACCTATTTTATACTTCTGCAAACTTGGGGGAGCAGAAGTTTCCTAAAACTTCCTGATATGTCTGTCTTTTGCATGAATGGTCCTGTTTTGGATACACCAAGTTCCATACTCAGAAAATGAGTTCACTCTTAATATATCTCTTTCATAAAATTAAGTCAGGATATTTTGTTTCCCACATCATATACAAAATATTTTAAAGGAGGGACAAAAGGAGAGAAAGAAAAATCTCATGATGGAAGCTATCAGTCTGTCCTTGACTTTGTCTGAAACAGTTGACGCTAGATGCAACTACTGTACTGGACCAAAGAACAATGTTATTTCCCCCCTCTTTCCATTTAAGAAATGAAATTTGTTAAGTGAGTGGCCCTCAAGACAGCAATAAGGCTGCCGGCAATTTGGAAGACCAAATTAAAAATAAGCAAACAGCTGAGACATTGAGTCTTAAAATTATCAACAGCACATGCACAGTAAAATGTTTTCTCAAATTCTCCAAAGGATTTTTAATTATTACAGACTGTATTAATTAGGTGATTATGCAATGAATTGGTTTGGCGCCATTCCCATCTATTATGTATATAATATTAGGCATACAATATGCTTCTTTAAAACACACACACACGTGCGCGCATGCGTGCGTGCGCACACACATACAAGTTGATAGGTCTTAAACATTTCTATCATACTCTGGCTATAATGTAGGCAAGTGTCTTGCTCAGACATCATAAACATTGTGTATTTGAACAACACAGCAGAAGCTGAGGCACTGAATAAAAATCTGATACATTACTTCAAATGCTATGGCATCGGATATAGTTCCCTCCTTACTTAATAGGCCATATAATATATGGACCAGGTTTCTCACTCATAGGTCTTGTAAATAATGATCCCTAGAAAGGGCTGATGAGGTCTCCACATCCAGACCCCCATGTCTTTAAAATAGATCTGGGATGAATTTTCATGAGATTCAATTTTTCAGTGTGAACAATGTGTGCACAAAAAAGTTTGTGTGTATGTAGTGTGGGGGGGGGGCAAAACCTTGTATACATTTTAATGTATGTAAGATCACCATTAATTTTTCTGATTCATTGTTGGTGTTTCAGTTCTAGTTCTTCCTCCTACACACACACCGTTTCTCTCTTTCTCTTTAAACATCAGTGTCCATAGCATGATCACAGTAAATCACGGTCACAAATTGAACCTGATGGTAAGATTGTGACATGTAGCAAAACAGATATACCTATGTGGTGGCATCAGTGGAGTTCAGTCAAAGGAAGCTCTTCCATTGCCCTTACTTTGAGAATAGGAGGTATGAACAAGCCGCATCTCCATTGGCCAATTAACTAGACTGACACACTTATATACTCATACTGCCTCATTTGTTGCCCACCAACACTGTACATCAAGGCTTTCTTCTAATCCAGTTCAACTGTGTGTTCTTAATGACAACCTGGAAATACACTTTGGGATGTTCATCTGAATGTACAGCATTTAGCTACTTAACTACACATGATCGGAAGAGGGTCCAGTTTCCTTGGCAAAGGAGCTGGGTTCCTTCCCTTTCAGTTCCCCACTCCCTTGTAAACAGTTTCACAAACTTTACAGAGACATACAATTTAGAAGAAACTTGAGGAACAGCTTCCTGATGAAATCATCTGTTCAACAGTGGATTACCTTGGAAAGGGGTAGGCTCTTCTTTGTTGGAGGTTTGTACACAGTGGTTAGATGGTCATCTGCCAGGGATGTTTCAGCCATGGATTCCTGCATCAGCAAGGGGTTACACTAGGTGGTCGTTGGGTCCAATCGAACTCTACAGTTCTATGGCTGAAATCCTGTTCCTTTGCATAGTTAGTCACAACTGGAATAGCCTCATTTGAAGCAATGGAACTTACAGAGAAGCTGAATCACCATCACTCTAGTGTGACTTACTACCCCAAGCAACAGGACTTCAGCCCATGACTCTATAGGTGTAAAAAAACAGAAGAAGAACATGTTGAAAAGTGAGGCACAATTTTCAGGGAAGAAAATGTTAGCAAAATGATCTCTCATGTCTTGGTTCAGCACTATACAAGGAATATTCCAGCAGGCAAATCATTTTAGATTTGCACAATGCTTTGTAGTCATGGTATTCATGTTTCAAAAATGCAGACTTTTTCAATGAGTATGTGTATGTGGGGGACCTCCTTGAGTCTCCCAGGCCCCTAGCCAGCAGGGATGTACCACCACAGGTGGAGGAAAGATCACTGCCTGACATGTGACAGCTGGGGATGCAATGGCAGGAATAAGAGGGCTGGAGTTGCAGGGTTTAGGCTCATCATCGTTAACCACATTGGATAAAGGGGAGATATGGGAAGAGGCAGTTGAGCACTGGGATCCCATCTTCTGTGCCTCTGCAGAGGTGCAAACAAGAATAGAGGACAAGCGGAGTCACCTCCTCTTGCCCAGCCCATTCAGCACAGGAAGGGGTCAGGAACCTGAGGCTCTGGCAACACAGCCCTCCACTGATCCAGTGCCACCTCAGCCTTGGCATTGTCACAGTGCTGGAGATGCAAGTGGCAACAAGCGTGACTAACGAGTCTCCTAGAGAAGCAACACTGTGGAGCCCAGTCCCCATCCCCTGTCTTTACCAGCTCTCCTTAAAAGGACTATGCCCCAGATCGGGACTTGAACTCTCTGCCTACGTCTCCAGACTTGGACTTTGGGGGACCCCACTGAAGTCAACTGGGACCCCAGTCAGATGGACTGGGCACATGGTGTTATTGCTGGAAACTCAACCCCCTGAGAACACAGAGGAAGGTACATTGGGGTCTGACTCTGTGCTTTTAATAAAAGCTGCCATGAGTGACAAAACCAGATTGGAAACCATGAAATTTTTGCCTAGGGACTCTTCAGCTACCAGGCCCCTGGGATGGGAGGCCAGTAGGACTCACAGTGAGAAATGTAGTTTTAGAATATTATGGTCTCTCCATTTATTCTGCTCCAGCAATGCCTTCATTGTCTTGAAACACTTGCTTTGCTGAGCTCTAATAAAAGACAGTCATGAGTTATCTTACAGAAAGGAAAACGTAAATACCATTTAGAAACATATAAAAAGCTCATATTAACTATTAAGGCTACAGTGAAAGTCAAACATATATTGTCAGTTTATGAGTCCATATTTAAAGCAAACTGTCAGTTGATGTCCAAAATATACACTCTTCATTTGAAAACAAAGAAAAATCAAACTCAGAACACTTCTGTGCATTACAATATTGTTGTCTGAGCAAGTCATGGGAAATAGATGGGCCACTGTCCCATCAGAGATGTTGCTGACAGATTATTGTCTGGTGACCATTTTTAGCTTCTTCAGAACAGATAGTGAAACTCCCGTTATGCATGTCACAGAAGAGTGGAATTAACAATGTGTTGGGAGTTTTCCCCTGTCCTCTTTTTCAAATAGCTTGACACTGAGAGTGAGTGACAGTCCCAGAATAGATTTCTTCCTCTCTAACACTAGTAACACATATTCCCTGAACAGTGTCGACAATCTACAGCATGTATTTGTAGGTAACTAGAGCTAGAATTTTGATGACAACTCTCTGGCAGTTGCATGCTGACACATAGACCAAAAGCCCTAATGGAACTTTTTTCAGCCAACAGGTCTGTAGAGAAGAAATGTGTGTGCTGTGAGGGAAATGGCACAGGTAAGGTCTTTGCTATTTTCATGGTTTGACAGATTTCTCCTGTCTTCTTCGTTGTCGTCTCTCCCCCCCTCCGCCATTGGGGAAGCTGCTCGTTAACATAAAACTCTCCTGCCAATTCAACTCTTTCAGAACAACACTAGCTTAAGTTCACTTTGTAATATAATTTTTAATTTTAAAAAGCTGTTAAGTATTTATGCCAGTTTAACTCTCTTTTTTCCTTTGTAGATGTCCCCTTTTTTGGGGGGGGGGGAGTGAATAAGCAGCCTGCCTCCACTAGTCTTTGTGGAAAAGGACATTCTGCACTTGAGCTTCATTTTGCCAAGGTGCCTCACCTTCCCTTAACTGGTTTTGCAAAGCTCCCAACTGATACCTTTCAAGCGCCTCAACCTTTTGATGCCTGGAGAGCAGGAAATTGGAATTTGACAAATACGTAAGGAGTCTCACACTAGGAAGCATACAAGAGGTATGAAAGCAACACACCAGAGAGTGCTGTTATGACACTCTTTCATGTGGCAACAGCAAAAATACATTTTTTTAAAAAAAACACCAGTCATTTTCTTCTGAGGGAGATAATTCACTTTTAAGTGTGAGGAGATTGTTTCAACAGAGACTGAAGAACTCCTTGAAGTCTTAGGTGAGGAGTGAGCAACCTGTTGCCCTCCAGATGTTTTGAAGAACAACCCCAGTAAGCCTCAACTAGTCTGGCCCAATCATTTGGGGATCAAAGGCCACATTCCCCTCCTGTGTAAGTGGCGGTAGCAGGTAATATCAAAGCTAAGAGTGGGAGGAGTCAAATCCAAGAATAGAAGAGGGCACTGGCTTGATTATTTGTACAGAGAGCAACAACTGGAGTGACTTTCAAGATTAATGAATATAATGACATACTGAAGCCATTGTTTAATCCAGAATAGATTATTCTGGGTAGATTCTATAGAGGAAAGTCTGGCTGTGTCTCATCCTAAAAATGGTAAATGTGCAATGGGAGAATATATATATTATTTTTTCCACAGAAAAAAAGATAAGGATTTTTTATCCATCTCAGAGAGAAATAACTTATATTTCAAACTGATTTTTGTGCACTATCATAAATGTGCAAAGCTAAGACTGTTGTTGAAAATTGTTGTATTTTGCATGGATTGGTTAAAGTAGTAACATTAGTTGAGTTATTTGCCATGGAGATAAAGATGTCAACACTTTCTACAGCAGCTAGACATTAACACGAAAACAACCAGCAACCAGTAACCACCACCCCACCCCAGCAGATAATCTCTCCCGTGGCCCACTTACTCATTCTGGAGCAATTTGTACAGTTCCAACAGAGGCAAGAAGCATGGTGTTGTCCAACTTCTTTAGTTGTATTCTGGATATTTCTGCTATAGTAGCATTTGAGCTAGGGTGCTTGTCTTGTCATGTCATAATGTTTGTAACAATGACTGGCAGAATTGAAGAATGTATGCACATTCATCTATAGAACAGTCTTGTCAGCCCAGAAAACTATTATGTACAGAAGCTGGTTTTACATTCCAAGGTGGGGGAAAAAACATCTTGGGAGAAGTAATACATTGGCTGAAAACCAGCAGGAAGTCACAACTAGAGTAGACTCATTGAATCAATGGTTTTGGTCCTCTATATGTTCTACTGATTCGATGTAGCTACTCTACTTGCATCTATAGGCAAGTAGCTATTCAGCTATTATACAGTAGCTATTATACAGTAGCTGCACAATAGTGCAGCAGTGTTATTGTGCAGCAGAATGAATCAACATTCTATAAGTCTGTTCTTAAAATGTGCGCACCCCAAAAAAAGAATTATAACTTTGAAACTTCGGATCGACAGCAAATTTGACACAGGTGTAGCAGATAGTCTGCTCTTGCTCTGTGCCAAATTTGGGGAACTTTGGCCAAACGGGTTTTTTTTAAAGAAAATCTATTTTCCCGTATACAGAAACAAGCAACCCTAAATGTTCAGAATAGTTCATAGAAATTGAAAATACCTGTTTTGCTCATCTGGAAATCCCCTGCCTACTCTTTTTTTAATTTGGAAAGAAACCAGGCAGCTGGGACTAAAATATTGATTCTCAAAAAAGGCCTTTCAAAAGGGGGGGCAAAAACACTTTGTTTTAACTGAGCATGTGTGGAATAGCCTACCATTTATGAAGTGAAACCAAGCAAGGGAAAATCCCTGAAGCTGACATTTTATCAGTTAACCACTTCTCACCCAAGCACAAAGCAATTGTCAGGGTTGAGCTTGGACAAGTGTGAATGGTAGTGAGCAGAAGAGGGCATCCTGTAGACCAGTGATCCCCAACCTTTTTGACACCGTGGACTGGTTTAGTATGCATGCGGGGGGGCATCTGTGTGTGTGTGTATGCGTGTGGGAGTACATCTGGGGGAGCAGGGGCCGTGTGTGCGTGGGGGGGGGGGCGTCTGTGTGTGCGAGGGGGCGGGAGATCTGTCTCCATGGCCCGGTCCTACAAAGGCTATGGACCTGGGGTTGGGGACCCCTGCTGTAGACCATCTTGACTGCTACCATTGGTATTGTCAACATTCAGGCTGCCCTTTGCTATGTAAAGCTTGGCATCCTTTTTCCTGCTGGCAATACAAGCACAATATTGTGCAGCTATATTGGACCATTTCCTGTCATTTTGAATTGTGGATACAGAAGCATAATATCCCACATTCACTAACTGGAGGTTTTGTGTGTGTGTGTGTGTGTGTGTGTGTGTGTGTGTGTGTTTACAGAATTCAATTGTATCAATTGTGTGTTCCAACCCAATAATTATGAATTTTAGTAACAGCACTAATACAAAGTATAATAAAGAAGAACATAGTCATCCTTAGACATTCTGGGCCTCCAGTGTACTCACCAGCTGCAAAAGGGGCATGCTTCCCGCTTGTCTTTCACACATCTTATTGAACTGAAGTGCATGTCGGTTTTGTTTCTTGCAGATGGCCAGCAGAGGCCAGCAAAAGGAAAAATCAGCCAGCCAGGAGAATAATTGAGTTTAATTTCTCTTTGAACCTGCAGTTCTTGACCCCTTTCAGAGGAAAAAATCTCCTGTCTGCTTTCAGTAAAAAATGTACTCCTTAATTCTTCCACCTATTCTACTTAAATATTTTTTTAAAGGCAGCAAAGCTATTTCTAAATGTGAGAATCTTTTTAACCACTGTGTGACTTATCTTCACTGATATACTCTGGCTGGCCAGCTGGCTTTCCTCAGCAAGCTGAGAAGCAGGTTTTCGAATGGGCTGTAAGTGTTCTGGTATGTGGTGAATTGGTAGAATGTCTTCTCCATCATCACAGCTTTATTGTTGCTGAGGTCATCATGGTATCAAATTGGAAAAAGCCAGAGAAGCATTGTGCAGTCTTCCTTAACCTGATAGCCAAAATAAGTTTTGGACTACAACTTATATCATCCCTGACCATTGGCTATGCTTACTAGGGGGCTAACAGAATCTGATATCCCAGCATCTAGAAAGTACTAGGTAGGAAAAGGCTGGAAGAGTGAACTCAAGGTTCCAATTCCTGCTTAGCCATCAACTTCACTGGAGGATGACAGGGCAGACAACCTATGCCAGACTGATTGCTTTTCAGTATTGTGGTGAGGATGGAAAACCAGCAATCTCATGGAGCTGCTGCTTACTCACTGGGAAAAAGGTGAGGCAGAAATGTAACAAATAAATAAATAAATAAATAAATAAATAAATAAATAAATAAATAAATAAATAGGACAGCTGTCTTTTTTCTGTACCTTTAAGCAAAATGCTTTCCTTTTTTAGTCCAAACTTCAATAGATAGATATCATAGGGTGAGTCTGTCCTTTCATAAATATTGCTTAATAATTGCAAAATCAACTGTGTGTGTGTGTGTGTGTGTGAGAGAGAGAGAGAGAGAGAGAGCAGATGGAATACTACTTACAGAGCTTTCACATCACAGTGAACCACAACATTTCAGTGTAGGCAGGTCATACATGTGTAGCTGTGAATCACTGATAAATCTTTCAGTGATATGCTGTGAGGATGGATGTATCTCATCTGGCCACTGTGACTTATGCCTTAGTTACATCCTGGTTGGATTACTGTAAGACACTCTACATGGGGCTGCCTTTGGAAAGTGTTCAGAAACTTCAGCGGGTCCAAAATGATGCAGACTGTTAACTGGGGCTGGTTACAGGAACCACATAACCTCACTGTTCCCAGACACAATTCAAAGTGCTGGTTTTAACCTATAAAGCCCTAAATGATTTGGATCCAAGCTATCTCAAGGACCACATATCCCTTTATGACCCTGCCTGGATGTTGAGATAATCAGGGGAGGCCTTTCTCTTGGCCCTGACACCTTCATAGCTGTGTTTGATGGGGACATGGAGAGGGCCTTCTCTGTTGCTGATCCCAGACTCTGGAATTCCCTCCTACAGGAGGCCCGGATGGCCCCAGCTTTGCTATCGTTTGGCAAGCAGATGAAGACCTTCCTCTTCAGGCAGGCTTTCCCTTAATGACTGGCAGCCTGAGAGGGATTTTTTAAATGTATTGTTGTGCCTTGTTGCTTTGGAATGTGGTTTTCGTATTGACTTTATTTACAATTTTTAATATAGTATTTAATTCTTTTAAAATATTTGTATACTTACTGTTTTTAGCTTTTAAATATTGTCTTTTTAACAATGTAAGCTGCCTTGGGTTCTTTTTAAGAGAAAGGCAAAGTAAAAATATTTCAAATAAATAAATAGCTTCAGCCTTAGGTTTGGATAATCCAGATTGGGTGACAGACATTGTCACTAGTTTTGATAAATTCCTGATTCCAGAACCTTTGGGCCTCCTTCATTTTGCCTATCTGTTCCACTGCTGACACTTGAAATCCGTGCATGTTTCTAATAAACTTCCATAGGTATGTTGCTATGAAAAACATCTACAAAGAAAACAGGAGCTTCCCTATGAATTGTTTTCTTCCTTTTCATGTAATCAACTAGTTTCCATTTTCTATCACAAAGTAGGCCCTCGTTAGAGCTGACCCAAGTCTTGGATGATGTCTTCAGACAGTTTCTCTCTCCTGTCCAATTTTCCATCATATGAGTTCAACCAACCAACTGTTCCCACCCTTAGCTGTATTTAACCATTACCCTGTTATGATTGCTTCATGAAATAATGAGAACAGTAACGTTCAGAGTCTTCTGCCATTATATGCTATATTTTATTTACTGAAAAGATCAGCATACCAAATGATCTATTGCCCACGGAGATTGAAGCCCTCCACTTCAAATGCATATGCTGCACAGAGACAAATAATTTGCCTAAAACGAGAACTGCAGAAATGTTAGCATGTACAGTGGACTATTATAAGATCAAGTGCCACGAGGCTGATGTCAGACTTAGTTGAAGCTTTGGGCTAAATGTGTGAAAGTTCAAGTCTTTCAGCAGAGGATGGAAGGATCCAAGAACAGCAGAGTCTAGATGAAAGGGAGTATGCTATGGATAAGGATACCTCCTAAATCTTTCACAGCAGCACACATTCCTGAGAATAAATGTCTCCAAATATGCCAATAAAACCTGGAGGACTTATGAAAGGAAGTCTCCTGTTATTAATCTGTCCTTGCTAATTAGTAGTAGTTTGCTCCGGAGTTAGTCAAATTAGCATAATGTTGCTGCTATCCATGCTCATACACAGACAACTTATTTCTTCTAACCTGTTGTGTTTTGTAAACCACTGAACTGAGCAATTGATACATGGCAAAGGGTGTTGTAAAGGGTTTAAGAAGATGGCAGGAGGACTGCCTTTAGGAATCTGCATTTATTTGCTCTTGCTTAATAATAATAATAGTGTGCCGTCAAATCAATTTTGACTTATGGGAAAATTTAGTGCAAAAAATCCCCATAAGAATATTTTTCAATACTTGGCAGAAAGAAGTAGGTATGCCTGTGTTGTGCAGAATGACCAATTTTCCTAGGTTCTCCTGTACTGCTCAGGACTTTCACAGGAAATGTTTGAACTCTGCCCTGAATGATCACCGATAGACAGATGTGAATAAGAGGATGTTATTTGACGTATACATGTGGTGGGAGCACAAAAGTTCAAAATATGGTCCTACTGGCTGCAGTGAGTTGCCATGTTCTCTCCTATTGTCCATGAATGTACATGGCTAACATCCTTGGGTAGAGGTAATCCACATATGAGGCTTCTGAGGACTTACACACACCTTACGACACCTCAACGTAGTTCACCTGGGAGAAAAGGACTCAACTGGAAGGCTCTGATGCTTAGCTAGGCCTGGCCCACACCTAGTTTCTTGTTCAGAAAGATAGGTAAAACTACCTTTCAGAAAACCTGGGCGGAGCTAGGCCTAGCTAAGCCTCGGAGCTTCCCAATTTAGGCCTTTTCTCCCAAATGAGCCACATTTAGGTTTGCAAAAATCTGGTGGAACTTCCAGAATGAGTAATTTTAGGATAGGTAGTAAAATAATCCAAAAATCCTATCTGTGCTGGCTTCTGTTTTCCAAAGTGGCTATGAAGACCATTAGCCTCTAAATGTATGCAGAAGGCTGTCAGCCTGTGACATGAAACTGCTCTTTTTTTAAAAAGGTCAATAGACTTGATACTTATTTACTTGGAGATGTGCCATTGTGTTATTGGACTTACTCCTGGGTAAACAGATATATGGTGTGCAGTGTGAAAGACACTGAGAAGAGATATTTATATCCACTTCATTTATCTTATTTCTCTCTTAAACAAGCAAGTGTGTATGCATCCCCATAATTAAACTCCCTCCTTCCAATACAAGCAAAATGTAAAATACATAAAATGTCTACCCATTCAAGGAAGAAACACTACAAACTAACCTTTATCACCTTCCATTAGCACATCCTTGCAGTATTCACAGTTGAGGGCTGCCATTTTAACCGTTTAATAACACCACCTCTTGGTATGGATGCACAGAGTATATGCTTGTGCAATGCAAAAAATTGACTGCAAACTCCACAATTTGAAATCTTAAGGTCCAAAAATGTGATCTTAATGCAGCTGTAATTTTGTTCATTGGTTAAACACACTGAAAAGCAACAGGAGGCTTGTTTCTTGCAAAGCAACTGGACATAACAGTGACTGATTTTTTTTTCCTTCCTATCCTAGCTTCGACAAGGGCTTGAAGCATATATTTTAGAAATGACAGTTGAGCACCCAGGACAGCTAATAGTGTAAACAGCACCAGGCAGCTTTGCTGGAATACAGATGAAACTCAGCCAACTAGGCAATGTGGCAAACCAACCTTCCGCTGTTCCCCCCCAATCTCCCTTATTCAGCTTTTCCCTGTCCTCCCACCACTATATCAAGGCAACTGGAATTCTCATTCTCTCTCTTTCAGTCTGTTTACACACGTACACAAGCAGTCACAAAGAGGGAGGGTTCATTAGGTAGCTGGCTTACAGAGAGGTAGGGCTTGTATTGTTGCTGTAGTGGAGTCCTCTTCATTCAGAGGAACTGGTGGCAGCCACCAAGGTGTTCAGTGGGGTAATGGAGACTATAAATGATGACACTGAACTAATAGCCAGAGTCCTATGGCAGATTTAAGCCTGCATAAGAGTAACAGAGTAAATTGTGCTGGCGAATAGCCATGAGTAGAAAATGGTAACTTCCAGTTCCCAAGTGGCAGCCTAATGCCAGCCAAAAAACTGGTACAGCTGGCACATAGGTTTCACTAGTAATTAGAAATTATAATACATTCCAGCAATGTGTACCTGTATTAGAAGGGGGAAAAAACAACATAAAACAAAACAGTACCAACACCAGAGATGAGGAAATCTGTTAGTCATGTTCTCTTCAGGCTTTTCAGTTTCCCATCACCATTCCTGTTCCATCCCATTTCTGTACTGGGTCATCACCCCAACCAGATGCAGCGATTTTGTATGTGTTTTTTTCCTAAATGTACACTTGCTGTAATACCCACTTTTCCATTGATTAAAGCATGGTTGCATGCCTTTCTTTTTTGGAAGCACACGTTAGTCACACGTGACTTTGAAATGAATGCCCAGTTTTAATGTGCAGCTATTCCACCAATGGCTTCTCAAGCCTTGCAAGTTTGCTGATGCACGCTGTGTTCTACTCAGTACTGCCTGACATTTCCATAGGGAAATGAGAACCCAATGGATTTATTTTCTGTCCCTAAAAAAACCCTGAAAGGCTGTCGCACACAAGAGAGCAAAAATACAGTTTGTGCTAGCTGCAATGTGCTTCATTTATTAGAAGGGCAGCTTTTGCTTTCATGGTTAGGAAATGGTCTTGGCAGTAAGAGCAGTTATTTGGTCCCATGGCAGGTTACCCTGCCCTAGAGGTCTCCCAAACATCTTTTGGGATCTGGGTATGCTCTAGCTTTGGATTCTCTGCATTGACCACTGCAGGAGGTTGGACTAGATGGCCTTCAGGCCTCCTCCACCTGTATGTTATTGGAAAAGTTACTTTTTAGGACTACATCTCCCAGAAGTCTTCAGCCAACATGGCTGAGAGATTCTTGGAATTATTGTGCAAAACAATATGTTTCCTGGGCTCTGTCTACAGTTTTACACAAAAGCAAGCTTTAAGAGGGGATTTGGACACCAGGTTGGTTCTAACTGCAGATGTCTTGCTTGTGATTCAGACACACTTTCATCGACTGTCCCCTTTCATCAGACTCAAATGGATTGATACATGGGACCATCTGTGGCTGGGGAAGCTATTGCCTAAACAGAAGAGAGGGCTGGGATCATCTTTCACAATGAGACAATACAGAAGTGCTAAGGTGCTCTTGTTGCTCCCTGACTTTTAAGAAGTTCCAGTAACTTTTTTAAGGCTCTCTAAAGGATTATGAAGGATAGACTGCTAAAATAGCACCTGATATTTTACCCTGAACTCCTGAAACGCTGCTGATTCATTGACCACACTCTGGGCAATGTACATTTACAGCCTCGTTTTATGTTTAAAGACTTCCTGGGCTGGGTGTGTAAAAGATAGATTTCAGAACTCACCATGGAAATCCCAGGATTTGTAAGCTATTTGCTGGCAAATGACAGACTTGTTTTTCCACACAGGGCAGTTAGATTTTATTTTATTTTATTTTTCTTTTGTTTTTGTTTTAAGGTGGGTCAAGTGGGTGTATGTGTTTTTTTTTTCTTTTTTCTTTCTATGATCACTTTACAATGTTTTCCATTTGGTTGTTATGTCCACCATTTGGTTTGGGCTGCAACTGGAGTAATCAGCAGAAATCTGAGCTTGGACACAATTTCTGTTTGAGAAGAACATCTCAAGAACTGGAAACCTTACAGGAACTGTGGTGGGAAGAAGTAAGGGAGGGAGAGAATCACTTCAGACTCTGGTCAGTTTGCAGACAGAAAAACTTTTGATAAAGACCTTTGATGATCAAGAAACTTCACAATGTGGAAGTAGGTCTTTGGGGAAACACAAACACACACACACAGAGAGAGAGAGAGAGAGAGAGAGAGAGAGAGAGTTGACAATTCTGAATGGGAGCAGCTCTCCAAAACTTCAGACAAGAAACAATACTGGTATTTAAAGCCGGGTTATAATCCATGGAAGCGAATTGCAGATTGAGTGTTCACAAGGGAAAGCCTCAGATCACTAAGAGTAGAGCAGGTAGGGGAACATTGGTACGAAACAGTCATGTACGATGCCTCACATGCAAGAAGAATATTAAAAAGATGCCTTATGTGGACTCAGACCATTGGTACATCTAGCTCTATAATGCCTGCAGTAACTGGCTGTGGCTCACCAGGATTTCACATAGCAGTCTCTCCCAGTCCTTCCTGGAGATGTTGGAGATTGATTCTGGGATGTTATAAATGTCCTACCATTACCTACAGCACTTCAGACAAAATGATGTGGTGAGCTCTAAAACAAGCTGGCCCATTAGGGTTGCCAGTTAGTCTCACAAGATCAAATGAAGTCTCAGGGAACTGTTTTGCTTCTCCAGGATTCCAGCCCAAGAAAGAGAATCTCAGGGAGAGTGGCGACAGAAAAGAAGAAAGTTTGTTTTTATTGTGTCAATGGCTTTAATGTCTAAGTGCCTGTTTTCTCCCTTCATCCCAGCTGGTTCCAGGATTCACTGAACAGCCTGAAAGCTTTTGCATAGGTACTGTATATGTGATATTTGTTAAGAGACAATACAGGAAATCCACGCTGTTTGCCTGTTTGCCTCTCTCTCTCTCTCTCTCTCTCTCTCTCTCTCTCTTACACACACACACAAACACATATGAACACATATAAATTTAAAATTGCTACACAAAGGAAATTGGGAAAGGAGTACGACAAGGCTGTATATTGTCTCCCTGCTTATTTAACTTATATGCAGAATACATCATGCGAAAGGCAGGACTGGATGAATCCCAAACCGGAATTAAGATTGCCGGAAGAAATATCAACAATCTCAGATATGCAGATGATACCAATCTGATGGCAGAAAGTGAGGAGGAATTAAAGAACCTCGTAATGAGGGTGAAAGAGGAGAGCGCAAAAAATGGTCTGAAGCTCAACATCAAAAAAACTAAGATCATGGCCACTGGTCCCATCACCTCCTGGCAAATAGAAGGGGAAGATATGGAGGCAGTGACAGATTTTAAGTTCTTGGGCTCCATGATCACTGCAGATGGTGACAGCAGCCATGAAATTCAAAGATGCCTGCTTCTTGGGAGGAAAGCGATGACAAACCTAGACAGCATCTTAAAAAGCAGAGACATCACCTTGCCGACAAAGGTCCGCATAGTCAAAGCTATGGTTTTTCCAGTAGTGATGTATGGAAGTGAGAGCTGGACCATAAAGAAGGCTGACCGCCGAAGAATTGATGCTTTTGAACTGTGGTGCTGGAGGAGACTCTTGAGAGTCCCCTGGACTGCAAGGAGAACAAACCTATCCATTTTGAAAGAAATCAACCCTGAGTGCTCACTGGAAGGACAGATCCTGAAGCTGAGGCTCCAATACTTTGGCCATCTCATGAGAAGAGAAGACTCCCTGGAAAAGACCCTGATGTTGGGAAAATGTGAAGGCAAGAGGAGAAGGGGACGACAGAGGACGAGATGGCTGGACAGTGTCATTGAAGTGACCAACATGAATTTGACCCAACTCCGGGAGGCAGTGGAAGACAGGAGGGCCTGGCGTGCTCTGGTCCATGGGGTCACGAAGAGTCGGACACGACTTAACGACTAAACAACAGCAACCCCAAAAATAAGCCCCAGTTAAGTGAAACGAAACTCCAGGAGGCAGTGGAAGACAGGAGGGCCTGGCGTGCTCTGGTCCATGGGGTCACGAAGAGTCAGACACGACTTAACGACTAAACAACAACAACAAGTAAAACCCCACCCTCTACCATTGTGCAGCAACCAGAAGAAGATGGCACGACTGATGGCATAAATGTAGATTGTTGTACATGAAAAAAATAAATAAAACATCCCCTGAAAATAAGCCCTAATGTGTTTTTTGGAGCAAAAATTAATATAAGACCCTGACTTATTTTCGGAGAAACACAGTAGGACTTACCTTCTGGAAAGAACCAGGCTAGATTTTTTGGTTTTGGAGTTTTTTGCATTGACCCAAATAAACAGTACTGTATGCCTTGCAGTTAGACCTTGAAAGTTACTTTTAAAGGAAATGAACATACTGACATGCTGAAGACCTGTGAGACCCAGAGCATCATCATCCCACCCCTGCTCACTTATGGATGGCTTCAGTTTGTCATCACATTCTTTCTTCTTCAAAGTAATTTTCCAAATTCTGCACCTCTGCCTGTGCAGAGTACCTCCCTACCCTCAAAGCACACCATGGTTTTAATCAACACATTAGAAGAAATTAAATACAATTATTTCACAGTTATCTCATATTCATTCCTGCTTCCTTACTTAAAAGGAAATATATTATAACCAGTACTAGGAGCCTTAAGAGCTACTTCCTAACCATATTTCAACAGACATTTACAATCAGTGCCTTCTTTGCTAAACACCCACACCAGCCATTGACCTTTAATGAAGGAGAGAAAAAAACAGTAATCTGAAAAATACTTCCCCCAAAATATGTAAATGTAGCCGTTAGGAGAATAACAACAGCATTCAGTATTCAGGCCCACTTTCACAAATGTCGACTGAAACAGCACTCTGCTTTCTACAGGAGTGTGTGCGGGGGAAACCTACTGAACTCTTAGTTCCAGTGACAGTATTTCTCAATCATTTTAAATCAAGGATATCTTCTGTTCTCAGCTCAAAAACATAGCATGACAATCCCTGTGCACAAAGATCTGGGCACTGCATGATTTGTCCAAAATTGGGACCAGAAAGCTAGAGTGTGGCATCTCAAGGCTGATCTAGATATGCAGCTAAACACATCTATTGAAAACATATTAGGATTTTTTAAAACGCATAGGTCAAAATCCTGTCATGTAAGTTGTACCTGCATAAAGGCGATGATTTCACAAGCAGTGGGAGCTTTTTGGCAATTAAAGACTTCCTACTTTTGACCCATGGCTTCTCTGACTCATGTGTAATGAGTCTCATTGCAGGGATGGGGATTCCCGACTTGCTGTTGAGTTGGATGTAAGTTGCACTCGTGAATTGACTTGAACTTGACTTGGGGGTTTCTGGGGGAACTTGCAACTCAATTTGCAACTCGGATCCATTTGTCCAAGTCACATTGTCAAGTCCCTATGCTCCCCCCCCCCCCCGGTCCCTACTGGCCTACCTGCTGCTGCCACCGCCATCTTCAAATGCAGCACATCAGAGGGCCTTTCATGGTGACACTCTAGTCTGCTGTACTCAGAGAACAGGTCCTCTGACCTGTCTCTTCCTATAAGTTGCCCTGGTAATGCTCTAGCCTGCCATAGAGCGTCACCAGGGTGACTTACAGGAAAAGGCGGGTCAGAGGACCTGCCCTCAGAGTACAGCAGCCCAGAGCATCACTATGAAAGTCCCTCTGCCCTCCTCCTGCTTCAGAGGGCCTTCCTGCACTAACGTATCAGTGGGTCAGCAGATGCATCGGGGAGCCAAAAGGAGGCAGCAGCAGCAGATTGGTCAATGGCAATGGGGGCAGGCAGTCTTGAGTCCCAAGCCTTGGTGGGGGGCAAGTGACTCATGACTTCAGCTTGGGATTTTGTACCAAAGACCTGGACTTGGACCCCAGGACTTTCCAAAATCTTTCATCCAGGCATTACTTGTGCTACAGGATTTTGGCCATAATAGGTAAAGGTAAAGGTTCCCCTTGACATTTATTCCAGTTGTGTCCAACTCTAGGGCACGGTGCTCATCCCTGTCTCCAAGCTATAGAGCCAGCGTTTGTCCGTAGACAGTTTCCGTGGTCACATGGCCAGTGTGACTTAGACACGGAACGCTGTTACCTTCCCACTGTGGTGGTACCTATTTATCTACTTGCATTTGCATGCTTTCGAACTGCTAGGTTGGCAGGAGCTGGGACAAGCGACGGGAGCTCACTCCGTCGCGTGGATTCAATCTTACGACTGCTGGTCTTCTGACCTTGCAGCACAGAGGCTTCTGAGGTTTAACCCACAGCGCCACCACATCCCTTTTATTATGGCCCTTTGGCCATTATAGGATATTGTAAACATAACAGCAGTCATGGGAACTCTCCTTGGATCCAGAATGTACAGAGATGGTTCCATTGTTAGCTTTGATCTTAACATAAACTACTCTCCTACACGGAGATCACAAGATCAGTCCAAGACATTTTGCTTCCTGGGGCAAAGAAAAAGATGACCCTCCCTCCACACACATAAACTGATCTGACTGTCAGGTCAATTAGTGAATGGTGACAGAATAGTTTTCTCCGTCTCATCAGAAAGCAGCAGAGGGGAGTAGACAACTTTGGCAGTTTTGTGGGGAGGGCAGTGCTTTGTCTAGGATCCTGTAAAAAGAACCTTGGATGACCACATGCAACCCTAGAGTTGCACTTTGCCCACTCAGGGTTGAAGAAGTGCAGGGCCATCTGGATCAAATAGCTTTCCATTCTACCGGATGTGAGTAACCCAGGGCTGTCCCCGTTGCCTCCTTCATACCAGCAAACATCTGCCCCCCCCGAACCATCTGCCTAATGGTAGAGCCAGCCCTGCATAAACACACCTTTGGGAGAGGGATGAAGCACCTAACTGAGTCAACATGGTTTTGCTGGTTGGTTGGTTCTAGAATTGACAGTAGAGCCAGAGAGAATATTTCCTTCAGAATCATGGCTGAGGAGGAAAAAAAAATGCCACTGTGGCCCTAGTGAAAATTCTACTCAACCTGCTATTCTGGGGTCTTTTTTTAAAGTGATGAAGCAACATGTTCCTTGCCAAATGTAGTTAGCCCTCTAAAAGCCAAGCCAGCACACAGACAGGCAAGCAGTCAGAAGGGAAAGCAGTGCACGAATGATCTTCCGCTGCCGGAAAGTAATTGCCCCTCCCTGTCGCAGGATTAATCTCCCCTCCATACCTCATGCTCCCCTCCAGATTTCCTTCTTCCCATTCCTTAAGGCCTCCAATTCCATAGTCAGAGAGGAACTGCCCTACAGTGACCCTAATGATGTGCGTGTATGTGTGTGCGTTGCCATTCAGTAGCATATGTTAAATCATTACGGCTGGGAATACAAACTCTCTTTTCATTTGTCATATTTAACAGCATCAGATAGGAAGGATTCCCAGAATCCATTATGAGATAAAATCATTAAGTTGTGTTTCATCTAAAGCACTCTCTAGCCTTTGAAGTTTGATATTGGTGGGAAAGGACAAAACACATCACATGAAAGTGTTGCAATAGCACTATAAATTGTGGTGCCTCCTTGTTAGAAGAGCCAACAAATTAAAACAAGGGGCCTTCAAACAACCTTTACACAAACTCCTTGAAACTGCGCATTATTTGGGTTACTGTGGACATGTGTCAGAAAATTGAAATGTTCTGAAGTGCTCTCCAGTCCACTTTGCTGCTTCCTGTTCTGCCTTTGGAAATGAGCAAAGCTGTCGCTCGCATGTGCCTGTGTGGAGGATGGAATTCAAATTCCTTCACCCAAGGAATAACTCAAAACAAAACAAAGTATGAATTAAATAAATTTTAAAAATCTTGCTGGATGGACCAATGTTGTTACACTGCAATCCTACCTGCCTGCTCCATGTAAACCCATTTCAATGGGGTAGAGCAATGGTTCCCAGCCTTGGGTAACCCAGGTCTTCTTGGGCTGCAACTCCCAGAAACCTTGGCCAGTGCAGCTGGTGGCAAAGGCTTCTGGGAATTGCAGTCCAAGAACACCTGCATTACTCAAGGTTGGGAACTACAGAGGTACAATATAGCCTCCCAATAAAGAGGCATATGAATCACAGGCCTTTGAAGACCTGAAGATGGGTAAGGTGGAATACACCAAAGTTGTCTAAAGAAGTGGAACACATATGTCAAATGCAATGGATTCAAATGTTGTTTGTTTGTGAGCAAGTGCCTAATGGTTGACATTTGCAACATAATTAAAAACTTGTCTAGCAGTGGACATTAGAGCTGTTCAAGTGTTGGGAATCTGAATGTTCTCACCATAAATACTGTAGAGGGGAGTGCTTTAACCCTGAACCTTCTTCTTCTGGTTGTGTCATGATGAGTATGAGAGGGAAACCTACCCCAAAGACCACATCTTCCTATATGAGCCTGCCTGGGTTTTAATAGCATCAGGGGAAGCCTTTGTTTCCATTCCACCACCCTCACAGATGCATTTGGAGAGGAAACAACAGAAGGCCTACTCTGTTGCTGTTCCCAAGTTGTGGAAATCCTTCCCACAGGAGGCCAGGCAATTACTTTTCTCTTCAGGTACATTTTTCCTCCTCCCTGCTTGAAAGGTGGTTTGTTTGGGTTTTTTTTTAATTCACCTGCTGTGTTTCTAGACCTGTTTTAAACTGTTTCATCCACTAGTTTTAATATATCTGTTTAATCATTTTTAATAGTGTCATCATTTATTTGTTTTTAGTTTTTAACATTTGTCTTAACATTGTAAGCTGCCTTGCAACCTCTTGGGGAGAAGGGAAGGGTATAAATATTTTTAAAGAAAGAAAGAAGCTCCGCTATCTGTGGCTATTTTCAATAAGTGTAGGGAAATCAGGGTTCCAACTTCTATTTATGGGTAGCAGTGGATCTCCACTTCAGCCTTGTGGTCCTCCATGTAGAGGAGGACAATGAAGCGAGGAAAAGACTAATGGGGCTAGACCATTTCCCTCTAGCCATGGTGACTATAAACAGATTTCTAGTACTTGAATGGACCTACTGCTGTTCTAGCACACCAGGTGTCTGCTAAGTGACCTCAAGGTAGCAATCCTGTATGAGAATATATAAGAAAAGAAGAACTATAGTAAATAGGGAGTAAAAATTGGTGAATTTTGTCAGTTTCACTTTCTCCCATATTCGAGATTTTTAGGTCTCAAGTCCTTTCCTGTGTATTTGTAAAAATATTTGGGAACTGTGGTAATTTCTTATCAAAAATGAGCCAAAGGACATTCTTCATCACATGTACGGGCCAAAGGCAGCAGCTCTTGGCACAATGGACAGCTTTAACGTGGTGGGTACCCACCATGACAGATGTTAAACATGAGAAACTGACAGGAAGAAAAAACTGGTGAGATCATAGACGTGGCTGGATATACAGGGATTCAGATCCCAGCTCCAAAGAGGTAAGCATCCAAAGCCTTCTGAACAGACTCGACAACACATAATTTAGTAGTGAGTTAATTATTAATTAATGATTAACTGTACAAAAGCCTTTTACCCAGCCCATCTCAGAGACACTGGCATTGAACCTAGGAACTGACTGAAGCCTGTCCTCAATTACTGAGCTGTACCCTTTACAAGTAAGGTTTTCAAATGAGATTTGTGAAAATACAAAGCTTCCTGAGTAAATATATCTATGTAACTATTCAGAAGCAAATTGGTGGTGCTGGGAAGTGATATAAACTACTCTCCCTGTATTGTTAAGGGATGCCTGTGGTGGGTGGGGAGTAGTTCTGGAAGACGGAGGCCCTGTGATGAAGAAGACCCTTTAAGGCCAATATATCAGAATTCTTTTGTAACTGAGGGAGTGGTACCTTTGCCTGTCAAGATGATTCTTTGGAGAATAATTAAAATGAGGCTCATGTTATATGTGTGTCTGGGGATTTGTTTTCCCCATGTCTTAGAGTAAGTACATGGTAGGAAAAAGAAAGTTCTCCCTCAATTTTCTTATGTGGCTGATATATCCAGAGCTTGTCAGAAACTTAACATCTGGAAATATTACAAAATGCATTTATAAGAAATGGTGCTTTGGCTGGTACACCCACAACATGCAGTATAATGAAGGTGGAACTGGTGCCTGCAAAGTTTCCTATGCCTAGGACTTTTTAATGTACTTCTGTAAACTTGCAGAAACAGATGGAAATACACAACCAGCAAAATGCTTCCTGGAACAGAGTGAAAACAAACTAGCATCAACAGGATATCTCATTTAAATGTAGATATTTGATAGAAACCCTTAGAAAGCAAGCCATTTGAGCTCTTGCTTCATACAATAAGTAATCCAAAATAAGGCCAACTAGGATTTATCCCATTCAAATATAGAATCATGTTGGACTTCTTTATTTTCCTCATACTCACTTCAGTAATTGTGTGCATACCCTGGCTGTGTTGCCACGTAAGCAGGGTCCCATTCCTTAATATTTCACAATGAAAATCTGTGATCTTGTGACAAGGACTGCTGACACCACAGTGGCAGGATAGGCAAGAGAAGGCCCCAGAATTGCTTCTGAGACAGCTGATTGTGGAAAAGGGGGCCACAGAAATCTGGATAAATGGACCCACAATCTGAATAAAACCTGGCTAACAGGCATGTTGGAGTTTTGTTTCTGTTTTTTCAGTCTTGCATGCTGCTTCTAATAGGTGTGGCCGGAAGGGACTTTTCTGGTCTGGGGTGACTGTCAATCTATCCAGCACTAACCAATAGTTCCTTCCTGCCTCTGAGTTCAAAGAGAGCCCTGCCTTTCCGCTCTGTGCTTTTTCCCTCTGTCTGTTGAGGTCTGTTGTTGAAGGAGTCATGTTTGTCAGTTTACTGTTTTTGCTGATTGTAAGTAAATGAAATATTTTTTATTCTCTCTCCTATGGACTTCTGTAGGGAACGTCAAGCTATTCTGCTCTAACGAATCCCTGTACTTCTGCTGCTCAGCCAAAGGAATTTAACCAAAAATTCAAAACTCTGCAATAATATATATATATAGCAACTCAAAAAAGGCTTTTAATTGAAATGATATCAGCTGTGGGTCCGATGGCAATTTTTAGAGTATATATTTTAATTGCATTTTAATTGTTTTGTCTTTTTATTGTATTTTAAATGTTGCAAGCTGCCCAGAGACCTCTGGGTAGTGTGGGCGGCATATAAGTTAAATAAATAAATAAATAAATAAATAAATAAATAAATAAATAAATAAATAAAATTAAAATTAAAATTAAAATTAAAATTATTTTTTTTCCTGTTTAGTGCTGTTTGCCCTGATATTAACCACCCTACTTGGAGACCTGAAAACCAGAGACTTCAGCCAGGACCTTGAGATCTAGCAATCCTAACCCTCCAAGGTATTTTCATTATAACAATTCAGCTCCCTGTACACATAGAGAATGGCACAGAGAATCCAATTTATACCTTCAGTTTTGTTTGTTCGATATATATATATTTGCTGGCCCATTAAAGATATTTTCTGGGCAGCTCGTAGAACTGAAACTAAAATAAAACACAATATTAAACATTCTCTATACAATAATTCAAATCAGAAAATAATAATAAAAAAATACATCATGAAATAAACCCATAACATTTTTCTCAGAGCAGGGACAGAACAATGAGATGCATAGACTGAAATCATTAAAATGGTATAATCTCAAGATGTGTAAAAAAAATTGGACATTATATAGTCTTGTTTTTAAAATGTGAATAACAAAGATCATCATGTGGTACTAAAAAAAAAAAGAAGTGTACCAGTCAAGTTTATTTGGTGAGCTATTACATAGCCAAGGTAACAAGATACAAAAGGGCCCTCTCTTTTGTAATCACCCACCTCACTTCACTTGATAAGGTGCAGGATAAGGTGTCAAAAGACATCATGAGTCTGGGGCAGATATAGAGGAGAAAAGACAACCTTAATGGACAGTCACAGAAAATCTCAAGAAAAGCACTAGTGTTGATCAAAAGCCACAAAGACATTAATGGCCTTAAAGATGAACATTTTATTTGACATAAACTGAGATTGGGAGTTCAATTCCCCACTGTGCCTCCTGCATGTACAGCCAGCCTGTGTGGTCTTGGGCAAGTTGCACAGTCCCAGGGTGCCCCCCAGAAGAAGGAACTGGTAAACCACTTCTTAGTATTCTTTACCTGGAAAACCTTGGAAAAGGTCACCATAAGACAGAATTGACTTGAGAGCAGATGATGATGATGATTTTTGTGGGCTGTAATTAACTTCAGTGGAATCAACAAAGCTTTGGTTGTTGAGCATACAGTATCTACCATTAAGCTTCTGTTTTACAGTATATACAGAATGCAGAGAGAAATTTTTTAAACAGTTGGTGGGAAATTTGGCAATCTCTGAAGAAGTGCCTCAAATCTTCTACTCAGTCAGAAGAAATGTGTGAGATAAAAGGATTACTCAAAGTAATGCTCGGAAACTGAGAATGAAGTTGATTGAGCAAATCTACTGTACTGTAAAACATGAATGTGCATTAGTGTCTTGTCTCTCATTATATTCAGCAGTACCTCTTTATTATTGGAGGAAAGATTTTATTCCACCTCTAATTATTGTTGATATTGTGCGATTTTCTTAATGGTTTAAACTTTACACTTTTAACTGTGTGTTGGGTGCACTGCTCATCCAGTTGCTTCTGTATCTGGCAGATAATGCCTGTTGAAATAGATTTCCATCCTGATACGGACCCATTAATCATAGCATGCAGTATGTACAACTACAATTGGATTGGGTCCATTGTGTCAGAAAGGGATAAACTGGGGCATATCAGACAAAGACTGAATTACAGTCTGACATATCTTACATGAGAGGCTTAGCTGATTTGCATTTCTGCTAGCAACATCATCACCATAATCAATTAATTTGAGGCCACTTCCTTGTGATGTTAATATTATCATGAGCATGTTGTGTTCAAATATAAATGTCAGATAAGGTACATTTCTCAGATTTTAGTCTTTGTGATTTTCCAGGTTCTTTGTTGTTCTTAGCTTTGTAGGGCTTGCCATTTTTGCACAGTTTGTGGGTGAGAAAATCAGAGAGAGAGAGAACTAGGGGATAAAAGAAGATTATTTATTAGGTGTTTGAAGGCAATCGCTTTTAATGATTGGGAAAGAAATGGCACCCACTCAAAAAAGAAAAATATGTCAACAGAATTTGGAGTTACTTGTACAGAAACAGACTTTGATGGAAATAGAGCAGCAGATCTGCAATTATGAAAGGATGGGAAGGTACCTCATGCTAATAATATTGGGTGGTAGGATTCTATACTTTGGCCATCTCATGAGAAGAGAAGACTCCCTGGAAAAGACCCTGATGTTGGGAAAGTGTGAAGGCAAGAGGAGAAGGGGACGACAGAGGACGAGATGGTTGGACAGTGTCACCGAAGCGACCAACATGAATTTGACCAAACTCCGGGAGGCAGTGGAAGACAGGAGGGCCTGGTGTGCTCTGGTCCATGGGGTCACGAAGAGTCGGACACGACTTAACGACTAAACAACAAAAGGATTCTGCGATCAGCAGCAGATGTTGTGTCACAGGACAATGTGGGCACAGATCTCTTATGTTATGGTGCATTATCAATACACTTCAGTACATTCTAATGAAGATCCTTGATTTTATCAGTGTAGGAAGGCCCTCCACCTATGCAGATCGTAACTGCTCCACACTCTCACTGTGCTGGGGCAAAATTATCACCTGGTGGTCAACCTTCTGACAATGAGCCTCTCTGTGGTTACGTGAGTCAGTCCCCATACAGCAGACAACTGGTCACCACTGGATCTGTACTCAAAGCCTTACCAGCACAGCCTTTAAGAACCTAGGGTCACCTCCATGCCACAGTGAGGCAGCAGAATAGGACTTTGAGAAGGAAAGTGTTGTCTATTGATTTCATTCATTGATTTCATTCCATTTATTTAGTATGATGTGGCAGAATTTTCTATATTTTATAGGAAATCACTTATTTTTGCTAAACCCCTCAACCGTTAGTTTCAATTGTTATTAAAGCTACTCTTTGCTTTTTTTTATTTCTGGGATTTGTAAGTGAGTCTTCTATAACTTTATTATTAAGAAAAAGGAATTAATTAAATAGTTACTTCCCACTTCTCATATACACAGCCATAACTGACAGCACAAACCTGACTTGAAGAGTCTGTTACTGAACACTTAAACTACAGGCCTTTTTCTCCCTTTTGCCATGCCCTCCTTATTAGTGGGTTTTAAATGGCTATGGAAGCATAACTGGATGGGAGAGTAGGTGTCGCTGGATTTCATTTTTTTAATAACAAGCATCCTCCACCACCACCCCCAATTCTAATTTGAGTCCTGCCTTCTCTTCAGATGAAATGCAGCATGTTTGGGAAAGAGGGTACCCTCTCAATATAGCCGTCAAATTAATAGCCTATGATGGGTGCATCTGGAAAATAACAGGCGGATGAGCCTGACCTTTGCCTGGAACTTTTTGTTTTTTACATGTCTCTGTCAAATGTCAGGCCCGCTCCTCTCTCACTGATTTCAGATATGTTTCACCAGGATTTCAAGCAGTGAATCATCATCATCATCTATGCCAACCATCTGTTTTGTCTGCCCCCTCAGTGTCTCAAATTAGATGATGGAGAGAAGGGCAGGGCAGGCTTTCGAGTGCGGCCATTAATGTTTGTGGAGAATGGGGGGGTCAGATTTTTCCATTTGAAATCATGGGCTGCTAAAGCTGGCAAAAAGGATGGTTAGAGAAGAGAGAACGAGCAGAAGAAAAACATCAGGAAGAAGAAATAAGGGACGGTAAGGAGAAGGAAAATGAAGGAGGACAAGATGAAAAAGGCAAGGGGCCAGAGAAAAAGGAAGATAAAAGGAAAATAACAGTGCAGATAAATTAAGGGGGAATGGCTCACTTGTAAATGATTATAATGACTAGGAACATGGCAACAATGGCTGGCAATCCCATGCTGTCTGTGGATACGAATTCTGGTCCCACTCTTGCCCAGATCATTCATGCCATCTCACTCCTTCACCCACTCCAGTCCCCTGACAAATTACCAGCTCCATGCCCGGAGCAATATTTTTCCTGGCCTCACTCACTCCAAGCCTGATCTGGCTACCACCAGCTGTCTTGGAGAGGGCAAGAGGGGCATGCGTGCTGCCAGTTGATTCATACTCTGACATTCACATCTCAGACATTTGGCTGGAAAAGAAGTGGAAGGGAACAAATTTGCAAAACACGAGGGAAAGCCAGTCTGGGGGGGTTGGAGATGGGGGAAGAGCCAACTATTTGAACAGAAGGATCTTTTGCAAGTACTAAGAGAGTTTGGACCTTGCATTCATTGCGAATTTGGTCCTTTGGAACAATATCGGGACAGGAAATAATCGGCAACAGAGGAAGTTCAGGCATGCAGGCCAGTCTCACCTCAACATTATCATAAAGAAAATGCATATGCTTTCATGAGATACATATCATGTGGTTACAGCCCTCTGTGGCTTAACCAGGCCTTTCTTACAGTGGTCTCAGTAAGCACAGTAAGGACTTTTCCCCATAGGCATCTGTGACTGGATCTTTCCAAGATAGCTTGGATTGCATTTAAAGTTTTACATGTGAATTTATCATGTGAGAAGTTGTAATGAATGCAGTCGTTGATAGGAAACTGTATTATGATAAGAAGCAGTTATGTGCATATCTGAACTAGTAATAAGGATATATGTGTATTTGCATGCTTATGTGTGTATACAGTATGTGTATGCAAAAATATAACAGTCCAGAATATTAGCCTCTCTCATTTGAGTACAAATGATTTATCAATTAATATTTCTGGAATGAGAAATGGAAACAACACATTGTTTCACTTATTTTTAAATTTCTAAATGAAGAGGGTCTCACACTGAATGTTGCTAATATGCCAAAATTCTTTGTTTTGAAAATATTTCCATCTGATCCCAAATGTATTGGGAGTTGCCAGTGGTAATCCTGCAGTGTAGGAAAGGCATAAATCAATGTGTTTATGTAATTAGGGATGTAAATCTTGTTAAGTTGGGAATTCCTCAAGAAATTTAATTCTCTCATGTGAGGTGAAAATTTCAGCTCTTAAAAAACCCTCCAGTTTATGAATGTGGAATACTGTGCTTCTGTATCCACAATTCAAAATGCCAGGAAAAGGATCAATATTGCTGCCCAATATTGTGTCCGCATTACCTGCACGAAAAAGAATGCCAAGCTTTATATAGCAAAGAGCAGCCTGAATGCTGACAAAACTAATGGTAGCAGTCAAAATGGTCTACAGGATACCCTCTTGTGCTCACAGAGAGAAAGATAGTGCAGAAAGACAGGGCACAAAATCAACTCCTTTGAAATGTGGTGTTGGCAGAGAGCCCTACAGATACCACAGATAGCCAGAAAAGCAGTTGCTCAAACAAGTCAAGCCTGAACTCCCACTAGAGCAAAAATGAGTAAACTGAGTCTACCCAGCCATGCACATATAATTTATTATTTATTTATTGAAAATATAGAATTGATTAAAAACACACACCAATATTTCTGGGGAAACTGGGGGGAGCATTAGGAAGAGAGGAAGACCTAACATGAGGCAGATTATCTCAAAAAGGAAGGCAAGGATGACCTGAGAAGAATGTACTGGAAAAGACAATATTGTTAGGAAGAGAGGGGCCAATAGGAAGAGAAAACAATCTAATATCAGGTGCTGGTGATTTGCAAAATCTGAGCAGAGTGGTATATGACAATATATTTTGGAGGTCATTAAATCATATAGTCACCACTAGAGATGGGGACGAATATAAAAACGGATAGACTTTTTCGACAAAAATACCCAATTTGTTAAATATTCATCCCTTCATATTCATGGGTTCCAGAGACCCCCACGAATATGAAGGGGACAAATATTTACCCATTTTTATTCGTCCTTCGTATTACCAAAACAAACAAACAAAAAAACCATTCTGCCTACCAGCCACCAATCAGCTGATTGGCGACCAATAGACAGCCACCCCCACCCACCACCACAGACTACCCCCCACCCTCTTCCTCACCCTACCTTAGCCCCCCCGACACCCCCTTACCTAAATCGCTGCTGCCAAGGTCTTCATCTGGCCTCCCAGCCACAGCATGTAAAAAGGGAGACTGGTTGCTCTTTGCAAAGATGGCGGCTGCAGCTTCATTTAGGGTAGGGAAGCTGCAGCTGCCATCTTTGCAAAGGGCAGCCTGGATTCCCTTAAGGCACGCTAATAGGAAGGGGGTGTCGGCGGGGGGGTGGAGGGGGATGCGGCGGCACAGCAGTGGGGGCCTGGCAGCGGGGGGGGGGGCAGCGGCAGCGGGGGGCGGGTGTTGTTTTTTTAAATAACCCCCACACACACAAATTGACTAATAACTTCATTATTTGTCGCTTCATGGGGGCAACTTCGTGCTTTGTGAGTCATCAGCTGTTGACGACTCATGAAGTGGGACGACTCGCCAAAATAGTGAGTCATCCCCATCTCTAGTATCCACACATCAGAAGTGATTTGATAACACATAACATGGTTAGCATTTTTTATTCTCAATTACCAGATAATTCTATGACAAGATGGGTGGAATGGTTGAAACTATTGTAGGATATAGGCACCAAAACTCTGCTAACATCGAGTAAGACCATCTCCAGCCATAAAGCAAAAAAAACAATAATTTCACACCTTGAATGAGTGAGCTTCTAAATATTTTGTATTCTTTTTGAATGTCTTTTAAAATATTTTTACAACCAGACACAGAATGCCTTTGCCAGAATGAATCCCTGTTTGGCCAAGAAGGAGTGAAAAAGCTCTCCCCCTGAGAGTCAAGTAATTGGGTCTTTACTGACAGGGTGAAAAGTTCAGAATTCCCCTTTGAAGAATTGTGTCAAAAGAAATCCTGGTCTCAGAAATCCTGAGATAATGTTTACCGAAAGCACTCAGGGTTGCGATAAATACAATTGCTTGTTCTTTATGTAAGGCAGAAATACTTTGAATACGTCTTACAAAATATGCTAATTTCCTGGAGATACATGGCAAAATGCCCCTTTTTGGAGGACTATCACTCCATTACTTTCTTTAAAGCAAGACTTTTTTTTGACTCATTAAAGAAAATGTGTCTTTGGACTGTTTCTGTGATCTTTCATTGCCCTAAAGCAGTGGTCAGGGAACAGGGATAAATTACTCCAAATGGGGTAAAAATGAAAATCCTGGGGGTAATGAGCAGAGCGCTACCCCCCCACCACCACCCACTCCCACCCCCTGCAGCCAAACTTCAAACTGGAAACCACCTCTCCCTGCTACCTTATTTGGTTGCGGCACTTGTAAATCCGTTCTTTCAGAGATCGGAGATAAGGCTGCTTGATTGGTTACAGCTGTAGAACAGCCCCGGGCAGTCAATCCGGCTTGTGAATGATTGCTTCCGCTGGAGGTGACTGCAAGCACCAGGAGGGAAAGCTGCAATTAAGGAGGGAAGGAAGGTGCAAGAGAGCGACCGGTGGCTTCATCAGCTTGTTTAAATGTATGTAGAAAATGGAGGGAGGGAGGGTGAGTGGGTGGGTGTATGTGTGTATGAGAGAGAGAGAGAGAGACTGACTCAAAACTATGAAAAAAGGAACAGGCAAAGAGGAGGGAAGGCTTGAATTAAGGGGGGAAAAGGGTGGCTTCATCAAGCTTGTTTAAATGTAATGAGAGGAAATGGACATACTGAACTGAAAGCAACTAATTGTTGAAAATTGAGGGAGGGTTTGTGTGTGTGTGTGTGTGTGAGAGAGAGAGAGAGACAGAGAGACAGAGAGACAGAGAGACTTGACTCTTTCATAAAACCATGAAAAAAGGAACCTTCTAAAATTTAATCTCCACTGCATTTAGCTCTGCAGTTTCTGCTGAGAACAGCAGAAGTCTGAAGTGTGTAGCAATCATGTTTCTCTATTTCTTATCCCCAAAGCAGACAAGAGTATCATAGTTTATTCCCCAAAATCTTAATCCCAGTCTTTCCTGCACCTGGTCCTACTTTGACTGCAGCACCAAACAAAAGACTGTGGGTTTCTTTATTGAGTCAATCCATCTCATGTGCAGTCTTCCTCTTTTCCTACTGCATTGCACTTTTTCCTGCGTTGCTGCCTTTTCCAGTGAGCTTGTCTTCTTATGATGCCACTGTAGTACAGTACCCTTTGTTTGGTTAGCCTGGCAGCCATTGATACTGATGATATATCCTGCTAGTTCGGTACACCGGCCTGTGTAGATTCAATAATATTTTGAATTCAAATAATGTATGATTTCCTTCCTTTCAATTAAGGGGGTAATGTCGGCGTATATAAATTTTTTGGGGGGTAAAAGGTAAAAAAGTTCCCTGACCCCTGCCCTAAAGCCTTCCTTCTATGAAGCTACAACATTGTATATACTTTGAAATGCTCTTGCTATTAAGCCTGTTCCACGCATCCTCAGTTTATAACAAAGTCACTGTTTTTCCCTTTTGAAAGGCCTCTTTTGAGGATCAGTATTTCAGCACCTGCAGCCTGGATTCCTTCCAAATTAAAAAAAAATTGGGTGGGGCCAACCATTTTCTTTCAAGTTAAGCAAGATTTTTTTTTTCAATTTATTTTATCTATCTTAAATCTGGAGACGTTAGTCCAAGCAGAGAGGTGTCTTTGTGGATGAGATACCACTTTCCCATTCAGACACTGGAGTAATGGGAATGGGTGGATTTGTTTTCTACCCTGACTTTTAAAAAACAAATCTGTGAATTGCTTGAGATGAATACGATGTCAGCCAACAAGAAGGGAGAATATTACAAAAATGATAATACTTTTTTTTCTTTTAGACCACAAATGATTGAAAGTACAGTGCATGCCTCCTCAGAAGTAACTCCCACTGATTTTTCAAGGCCAGTAGGCTCTTTGAATCAAGGGATTACAGAGTCGACTACTCTGTAAATTCCATTGATTCAAAAGGGCCAACTTTAACTGTGACTTACTATGGTGAAGTAAGTTGCAGTTAGAATCAGCCCATTTGAATCAACGGAACTCATAGAGAAGTTGATTCACCAAATCCTCATTCGTTCAGTGGGCCTACTCTAGTACAATTTATGAGGCAAAGCAACAGGATTTTGGCCATAGAACTGTAGCTTGTTGGATCAGTGAAAATGTAGACATATTTGCTTGCTAGTAGTTTACACAAGCCCACTTTTCCCCCACAGATATTTTTAACATACACTTGAGTGCAAGAAGCATAGATTTTTAAGAAACCTGTACAAAATATTGCCACTGTCTATGATCAGCAACAGTCAGCTCATGCACTTGTGAATACTTTTGGATTCTCTAGTTTGTGGTTAGTCGGCAGATTTGTCATTTGGCTAATGTCAGGTCACAGGTTTTATTATATAGGAAGGACACACTGAATCTTGTTTGAATTCCCATTTTGCTGAATTTGGCTGACTACAAATAAGATATTGACTTTTTGAGAAGACTAAGACTTTAATGCTGCATATAGGTCAATGACCTTTCTCTAATACTTCAGCCTGTGCACGAATAATATTGATAGACTGATATAGTTTACTTCATGCTGTTTTCAAAGGACCTGTTTCCCTTTCCCTGAACAGATGTTACAACACTGTATTTGCAGGTTTCCTATTGCAACAAGGGCCTGAGTGTTGAGAAAATTAAAACTGCATCAGTGGTCCCGTGGATATTTTAAAAAGCAACAAGGAACTGAGGAAAACACAGTGTACTCTTGGGTCACACAGGGAGCATCTAAAATATAATCACTTTAATATTGAGAGCTAGTATGGTGTAAAAGTTACAGCACTGGCTGGAGACCAAGCCTGGTATTGGAGTAGCCCAAGTCATGAAACTCAGCTGGTGACCCTTTGGTTGGTCATACCCTCTCTTTGCCTCACCTAACTCACATTCTTGTTGAAAGAATAAAAAGAGGAGAAATGTGTACTTTACTGTAAGCTAACTGAGAGAAAGGCAGGGTTTAAATGTAACATATAATCTTCATATGTTTTGCCTACTGGGTCGTGGGCAAGATTGAAGGAAGATTCACTCACCAGGCTGGTCAGTTGCTATACAGGGAACTGGAGTCATGGTGGTGGGAGGCAGTATCTTTTTCATCACTGCAGGCAGCAAAATGAACTACAGTGGTCCGGAAGGCAATAAAGCAAAAAGTGTGCTACTTATATATCACCTCATAGCGCTGAAAGCACTCTCTGGGTGGTTTGCAATTTAATCATGTGGGCTACACATCCCCCCCCCCCAACTCAGAAGGATGGAAGGCTGAGTCAACCTTAGCTGGCTACCTGAGCCTGTTGGGATCAAACTCAGGCCATAAGCAGAGACTTTATTGCAGTATTCCAATTTAACGACAGTGTCAGAGGCTCTTCTTAACGTTCTTCCATTGCTGTTTCCTTTTTTTTTTTAATGTGATTTTTATATGGTTTTTACATTTCTTATTTTATCTGTTGTGAGCTGCCTTGGGAAGAAAGGTGGCATATAAATTATTTAAATAAAATAAATAAATAAATAAGGAAGGGAGAAAACCAAGTAGACTCTGAGGACAGCTTGGAAAAGTTATTTTTGGAATGCAATGCCCAGAGTTCTCAGCTAGGAGATTGTGGGAGTTGTGGTCAAAATAAAATGGCGCCCAAAGTTCTGAAGACAACAGAGCACAGAAAATGAGGGGGAATGTCACTGAACTCTTAAGTACCTGTCTCTATCTCTGTTGCCCCCTAGAGGCACACCCTCAACTGTGCAAGTGTGGTTGCTCATTTATCCAATTCTAACAGGAACATGGAGATTTCATTTTGCTATCCTGCTATCATGCCTAATACATATTGCTAAAACCATTTTCTCAGAATTTGTCTAATTGCCCCTCTAAAAGCCACACCAGCTGCTTCTGTTTTTTTCCAGCAAAGGACTGTGTCAGGAAAAGCTACACTTGTTAAATTGCTAGCTGTCACACATCTGTTAAAAAGACCAGCAAGGAAAGCAAAACAAAACATGTGGAAAGAAAACAAAACCCAAGTCAGACAATATAGAGAATCAATGCATCCTACTTGAATATATCAAGGAATAATAAAGAATAAACTGAACCAGAGTGCTTTCCTGCCTGATACTATGTACAATCTAATTTGTTCAGTAGTAAATGATGGCTGAGCTTGTGTATTACAGGGAAACTGTTCCATATTAGCAACTGACTTTTTAAAAAAGAAGAGGATAAAAAGCAAGTGCTATAAGCGCAAGGCACCAAAAAGCCTAAGTCTTCCTTTAATGCTTTACTAGCTTTCCACTAATAGGCCCACAGGGTGCAGTGAGTCAATAATAACCCAATAAAATCAATAACGATAAACAAGAGTCAGTGTTCTAATAAAAACAGAAAATGTAAAATTTAAACCAGCTGTTTCAGTGTTACGTACCAACACTGACTTGGTTCTAGGGATTCCTCAGTTTTTCTATGTATTCTTCTGGTTACTAGCCTCAAATGGTGTTTTTCTTACATTATGCAAGTGTGTTGATATCCCATAAGCCTGGAGGATAGTATATGGGTTTTAAATTATTCAGCAAATTTACTGGCATCTTTAACATTTAACTGTTTGATCTATGGATTGTTTCAAACTTTGAGGGCCAATTTTTACTTTCAATCTTCTGAAGAACACTGCTGAAATATTTTAGATGGAGATCTATGACCTGTTTGCACAAAAGGATGAACCGAGACTTTAGCCCGCCTTGATGCAAATCTTCTATTCAAAGTAGGAGAGTGATAAGAAAACAACAATGCACTCTGCACATGCCCAAAATCACAACCAAGCAGAGTGAACTGGGCCCTGAACTCATATATTTGAAAATGTTATAACTTCAGCAGAAATAGGGAATACAAAACCATCTATTTTTCAAGTGTTATTGAAGAAGAGACGTTTACCATATTGACTCCTCACCTTAAACAGATTTAAAAGGCCTAAAAACAATAAACCACAAATCCTGACATTGGGGGGGGGATCTTGACGTTCCTGAACGAAATCTCTGTTGAACTGCACTTCAGCACATGCTTCTCTTGTTTTGCATTTTGATCTTAATCAAGATGAAAGCTCTAACAGGAGGACTAATGGTAAGGGTTCATCTTTTATTGCATTCAATGCCTATTCTACTTCTGCTTTGCTAAAAAAAAAAAAGAGAGAGGAAATGCTTCTGTCTTCCTGAGAAAAGGACAGGCCACATCTTCTAATCCAAAAGAAATCAACATATCCTGGATAGAGTCTTAAGAGGTTGACGTGAACCTGAAAACACAGCGATGGAGCACAGTGGAAAGCTATATTATCATCTCAATATCTCATGGCAAAGAATCAAGGTATGTGAATGAGACCATAAAGGTAAGGAACTCACTGCATGGAGAACTACCTTCCAGGTTCACTACATTGTAATGCAGAACTGACAAGCTCACCGAAGCAGAAAGGTGACTAAAAGTTGGTACCTTGCCAATGCAGCCCTCTGCCAAACATGGTCCCTGGGGACACAAGCATTGTTCAGAAGTGTGGGAAAAGGTCAACTACCACAGGAAACCCTCTGGTGGCAAAGTGATCACTGTAGCAGGAGGCAGTGAGTAGGAGAGAAGGAGGCTATCAAATAATGGAGAGCCAGACTGGATGCGCAGAGGCTTCTCTGCATTGCAGTCACCAACCGCAAAGACTAATCTTTGCTGAGGCCCTTTTTGGAGAGAGGAAAGTGGTTCTATTTCTCCCCTCAGGTTTTACTGGCATTCTTTGCATCTCCAGTATAACAGCAGGGAGCCACCCTAGGCTTACGTCTAAGGGTTGTAGGGGGCTTTTAAAAAATGATAGACAGGGTCATAGGACTGGCAAACTCATTCAGGTAGGAAATGATTGGATTTTGGTACTTTGCCAATACAGCACCATTAGGCAGCAGATTTAGGGCATCATGAAAGGGCAGTGGGTTTATTAAGTTTTTATGTTCTTGTGCTTTATGTATTTTTACAAGGAAGAGTTGGTTGTGGGATTCGCTTCCTCAGATGCCAAAATAACTTGAGTATGATGCAACTTGACTTCATAGGGTTAAAGGATGCCACTTGCTGTTCTGCCTCAGGCAGCAAAATGCCATGAGCCATCCCTGAATGCAGATGTTCCTTGGAGAAGATGGTGGAGAAGCAGTATTTCTACGGCATTTAAAAATGTTAAAGAAGTATTTAATGATGAAGCATTCAATATGGTGTGGACATGTGGGGGAAAGGGTCTGTGGCACACCATATAATCATGTCACAGACACTATCTAAGGATTTATTTTATTTATTTATTTATTTATTTGATTTTTATCCCGCCCTTTTAGACAGGATGATAATGTAGCCACGTTGCACCTTGAGATGAGCATATTTGTTTGGTGAAGAATCACTCCAGAGACACAGGGTTTGCTGGGCGGCCTCAGAAGGCTCAGTGACGACTTTGCATTTCCTTGGGTAAGCCACAGCATCTGGAAAAGCCCTATGAAATGCACAGTCAGCAAATTGAGCATTGAGTTGATCTGCAGATTGTAACCACCAGTAAACCATCTTAAGACTATAACAACCTTTCTGCTTTTACAACAAAACTTTCCACTAGGGAGAAGGTATTTTGCTATGCCCCTGATATTCAAAACGAAAGGGAAGTGCATCGCAAACACAAGCTGGGACACTCTGATGTAATACTTTTGGTCACGGAAGACTTGCACGCAGTCCCGATGATCCATCCAAGATGTTTATATCACCACAGGGAGAAAAAGCTGTTTGGGGCATATTTATAGATGCAAGAGATGCATGCATCTCCAATTGGAGAGTAAGACAGTTCCGTGCTTATGAGATGAATTACATTGATGTCTGTTATAAATCCCTAACATAGCTCATGAGATCAATTAAGATGTTCAAGCAGCTACAAAAAGGATGATTGAGGCAAATGGTAACATCAGGATGACCATATGGTAAGGGGAAGCTAGAACGGTTTAGGCATAAAACAAGAGCCATCAGAATTCCACCAACAGCCATGCTCAAAACAAGCAAGAAGGTAGAAAACAAAGTAGCCAAGAAAAACACAAGGGCAGAACAGCACAGGAGGGAAAATGATTGCCACACACTAACGGTGAAGCATTATTTCTCCTCATCCTGCTTGTGCCTGTCATGGAGGCAGGGAAAATGATAAAGAAGTCAGCATTTTCCAAGCACTGAACAGATTCAGCCACAGTTTTGCCAAATGAAATGTGTGGCTATACTTTCAGTAGGAGGAGATGGATTCTTATCTAATTCTTATCCGTCTCTTCCTACTGCTTGATTTTTAAATAAGATTTTTCCAAAACTTTGCCAAAATTCTTCATATTTCTCCAGCCAGCTCCCAGACTTTTGAGTGCCTAGCCCTTAACCCTCTGGCTTTGAATCTGTTTTTTGTTTTCCTACCAGGTTGATGCTGAATTAAGAGATGCCACCTCTTCCACCCACCCCCATCCCCAGATTTCTTGCTCAAACTTCTAGAGAGCATACAGATACAGCACAGTTCTCCCTGTGATGGGAAAATCTGTACATACTGTAGCAGTGATAGGGTTCCTGAGTGACACACACTATGAAAAACTAAGACTGACAGTTTGAAACAAGATCTTGACATACGATTCTATTGTTATTCCACAGGAGCAGTGGAAACTTTCGGGGACAAACAAGTAAAAACACACAATGGCCCAATTCCTCCTGCTTAGTTATGCTAGTGCCTGTGGGAAGAGTTTTCTGGGGAGGGTCACCACAGTTATTTTTAGATGCAATTATTTTTATAGGAAATTTCACCACAATCAACGTTATTTCTAAGGTGCGTGCGCGTGGATGAAACCCCACACCACTCCGCATGCAGACGGGCAAGGCTCCTCAGCAGTAGGGATGACGATTAGAGGGAACATTGACCACAATGGTTCTCAGAACACTTACAGTATTTATTTAAATATGTCTACACAAAAGAATCCTGTCTGGGAATTTTCATAGAGGGAGGTGAGGACCTATGACATAGACAAGGTTGTTGGCATGACTGCTGATTGACAAAACATATGTGCCAATCCTGCCACAGAGTGGGAGGTTGCTGCTGAATATCATAGACCAATGAATGCCTTCTCTTTCTATTTTTAGTGTGTTTTCTTTACCCAATTAAAATGCCTTTTTATGCAAATGTAGTGGGGTTACTTGGCTATTACAAAAGGGGGTTGTGACTCAAAAAAGGTTGGGAAACATTGTGCTAGTGTAATGGCATAAAGAAATCACCACAGACATCATCTGTTTCATTCTGAAATGTGTGACTTAGCACGCAGATGATTACATCTATGGTAATTTCTGTGCTTGGGATAATTTGCCTCTAAATGTTACTCTGTGTGTGTAGTGATGCAAGAGGATTTTAGCCTATGTATTAAGAGCTATCCAGCAATGATAGGAGGCCTCCTCAAATGACCTTATGAGTGTTTGTGAATGCAGAAATTCAAGTGTGTGTGTGTGTGTGTGTGTGTGATGCTGAATAATAGATTTCTCGGGTGTTGGAAAACAAGTGATCCAAGACCCCTAACTCTAGCCTTAATATTTCATCAAAGATTTCATCTGTTTTGGTTGAACTGATTCATTTTGAAATGCCTATGAAGACTTTAGTAAATCATAGGGAGGCCATTTAAGCGAGAACATTTTATGGAATGCCAGCTTTAAGGACATTGGCACCGGGAGGGATAGATAACCCAAGATCTTTACCTCTGCACACTGACAGCCCAGGATCCCACTGGGGACACAGGAAGGAGGCCAATACGTCATCCCTTGTCTTCCTCAGTCCTTAAAGTGGCTGCCTCTTAACACAGACAATCAACTAATAGCACGAGTGGTTACCTTTCTCCCCTTATGCAGTTTATGGAAGAAATTAATTGCCTAGTCAATCGAAAGATTTAAGATAGTTACAGTCCAGATTGCCCATTGCACTGCATTACCTTCCGCCCTCAGCTCTGCAGGAAACAGTGGCCTGTGGATAACTTACCTCACAACCAGTTATGTTATCAGGTGATAACAGCACCATTAACTCATGTCACCACTGCATTAAGCCTAAAAGGATTTCATTTACTATGGTGTGGTGTGTGTGTTTTTTCCTCCCAAGCAGCTGTAACTGTACCAGCTAATTTAGCCTAACCTTTCAAAGCAGTCTTACATCTATACCTTCTAACAATGCTTGTACATGGTGAAAAGAACACATTTTGAAATTCCAGCTTCATAATGAATAATGAAGTATATCGGGTTGATGCAGGCCTCTTTTTCCATTGTAGTCTCTCTCTGTTTCAAAGGCCTGTGTTAATTTTAGGCAGTTCCTTGATGCACTACTTCAAAATGAAATACTGCAAAATCCTATGCATCTACAGATAAAATAAACTTTTACGTTGCCCTTTTACGTGCAGTTAGGGAAAGTACTAAATAAGACAATTTTATGCATGTCTACATAGGAGTACCACTGAGTTTTGTGGAGCTTACACCAGAGTAAGTTGATACAGAAACTTACAGTCCTAAGCATGTTCACCTCCTAAGCTCAGTGGAACTTTGGCTGTGGTTGTTGTTATGTGCCATCTAGTCAGAAACAAGTTTTAGTGACTCTAATAGGGCTTTCAGAGGTAAGTGAGACATTTAAGGAATGGTTATACCAGTTCCACACCTCCAGTGAGTTTCCATGTCTGAGCGGGGTTTCGAACCCAGGCCTCCTGAGTCCTAGACCATCAGCCTATCCACTACACCACATTGGGTATCCAAAAGGATTCAAAATGCAGTCAAAGCCAGATGGTTAAGTGCTGGAATTTTGGCTACCATCCTATGTCAGACAGAGTGTAGCGCTCGGTCTATGCCATTTCCAGCATGCCATTGCACAAGATAAAGATCATCCCATTGAAATACATGTGGCTTATGCCTTATGATAAGAAGTTCCTGCCCTTAAGTGTGTCTAGGGTTATTGCATTAAAAATGTATTTGTTATTGCATAATAATTAGTATATCATAACAAATGCAGACCAAGCTAGTAGCTTTTTAACTCTTTGCTTGGCCTGCCCACCTGCCTGCCCTTGTGGGTCCAGTGCAACAGCATGTGGTTCTATTGTACTTGGATAAGAAATTTTGGGCCAGGTTCACATTATTGTATGTATCAACGGATGATCAGGTGTTGTTTTGTTCTGTTTCTCTCTATGATGCGCATCATCTGTGGGGCTTGTACGGGCAAATTGGAAGGCAAAGTCGTTAAATAGGTCATAGTTGGTGGGTAGTTCAGAAAGTTCTTGTGGGCATTTTTAGGTGAAAAGGGTTTCAGCACTTTGGATCATTAAGGGCTGACATGGGGAGCACACTTCAAGGCCAACATGGCTCAGAACCTACTTAAGGTTTAGGGACTTGCAGGGAAATGGACCTGAGAAGATCTCCTGGAAATCAGCTGGATGGTATTGGGATGTAAATATAAAGCAACACATTAGGATCAGGGGATGCTCACCCTAGAAGGACATGAGAGATGGTTGGGGAGGACCACTGCCCCACCCTAAGAATCACAATATATGAGACCCACTGCAGGGTGGGTGATCTCACATTATTGAAGTTGTGGCCCTAGTTAAACCCATGATCTCTGCCTTATCTCTTTATTCCAGGTAGGTGGGGAAATAATTTTAGGTGGTAAAACATTACAATGAGGAAGGCTTTTTTTCTAAGACATGAACAAATTATATACATAAGAGGATTGGCACAGGTGAGGAACACAGACCTTATACCAGCATTTGGCTGCATATAGCTTGTGTGCCTGATCATGTTCCTTGTCATGCATCCAGCACACAAGTGGCATATGATGAGCACCTCATCAATTAGTTGCAATTAGCAGGAGCAGCTTCCACAATTTTGCTTTCATGTATGGAAAAATGAGTAAGACTCTGGCCTTAGCACTCTTTGAGAGCATCAACAAATTTATGTATAAGGAGGATAGCTTAGACATTGTCTACTTGGACTCCAAAATACTTTGGGAAATTCCTTCATCAAAGTGTGCAATAATGAGATAAAAGGAGAGCTTTTGGTACTTAGTTAGTACTTAGCTAAAGGGTAGAAAGCCAGAGACTAGGAATAAATTGACACCCTCTCTATGGAGGAATATAAACAGTGAGATCTTCTGTATTGGAATCAGTATTTTTTAATTTCCTAATAGATGATATTTGAAGTTGCTCAATGTAAGCAAATACAAAGTGATGCACAGTGAAATGATTAATACTAATTGCAGACACATACACTTCTGATAAGACCTGCACTGGTCCTGAAGGACCAAAAACGAGATCTTGGGGTTATCATGAGTAACTTGATGAAAACATCAACACAGTGAGAAAAAGCCAATTTCATGTTGGAGTTTGTTAAGAAAGGAAGAAAAAACTGTCAATATCATGATGCCTTTATACAAGTCTATTGTATGGCCACTTTTAGAATATTGTGTATATCATTCTGAGCATTGCACCCGAAGAAGCATGTTGAAAATCAGTTTTGTATTGTATTCAGGGAAAAGAAAAGAGCAAGTATGTAAGGTGAATAATTAGGGACATGATAAGGAGTGAATTTTTAAAAAGGCCTTCATTGGGGATGTGGTAGTGGGGGAAAGGGAGTGGGGAGAAAATTTTCTCCCTTTCTCTCCTGAGATCAAAACTAGGGAGAAGCTGAACGGTGGGTGACTGGGGACAGACAGAAGGAAATACTTTTACATGCAACATTTTATGAAATTTTGGAATTCAGCAACACAAGGTTTTTATCATTTACTTATTTACTTTCGTTCTCTTTGCATCCTGCCTTTTCTTCCAAATATCTCAAGACAGCATACATGGCTCTCTTCCTATTGCACAACAACCCTTTGAGGAACATGAGGTTATGAGGACGTGACTGGCCTAGTGAGACCATCCAGTGAGTGTCATGGCTGAGTGGGGATTTGAATGCAGGTCCCCTGAGTCCCAGTTCAAGACTCCAACTATAACACACCAGCTCTAGACACAGTAAAGGCCATCATTTTGCTTAAAGGAGCAGTAAACAAATTCATGATGGGGTATCAGTGGGTACTACTCAAGATGGTTACTGTGATATCAACACTAATAATAGTTGTGAAAGAAAATGAGCTCACATCTGGCTTCTTGGGTTCCCAAAACCACCTGCATGGCCACCACAGAAACAGTATGCTAGACTATGTGGGGTTTTGGCCTGATTCAGGATAGGTTTTTGTTTGTTTGTTTGTTTTTATGCTAATGAATATATAGAGGCCTTTGGCCTTTTCTACAAGGCCTTTTCTCAGTACCTGAGGAAGATCTGTGTTTTTGTCTCTTGATGGAAAAGGCTTAGAAATCATTAGTGAAAGTCAATATTCTTTGAAATAGCATCCCACATTTATACACAGGTACGTGCAAAATAAATAAGCATGAAGAGATAGTTATGTTCCTTAACGGCCCTTCTATTAAAGGTTATAGGACCCTCGTCTTTGGGGGAAAAATGGGTTGGACCTTATAAAACAGTATTGTAAGTTTTGCTTTTAAGGACAAATCAGCCTTGGCCTTGTTCTGCACTTGGAAGAAAATGCCATTTGTGTGAGGATCGCAGTTCTTGCAGAAGTGCTGGAGGCTCCTACTTGTCCTGCATGACATAGATCAAGTGTACTAGGACAACAGTGGCCAGAGGCAGGAAGCTTCTGGCAAGTGCTAGGGCAAAGTTCTAAATATCACATTATGCAGAGGCTGGGGGAACTGGGGTGTATCTCGTCACATGAATCTGTGCAGGAAAGACAAATTTTGGATTTGCAGCCCAGTCATTCCTCTTTTTATTAATTAACTTGACATCTTATAATTATATCGTAATGTGAATGCAAATTCACATTAAACTCTAAATGGAGTTTTCGGAGGTCCTTTCACTCCAAACTTCAGCAAAAAAGGAATCGCAATACTGTCCAAATGTAGGATAAAGGATTGTCAGCTAAGACTCGATTACTATACATTTTTGTTGCACAAAATAAGAAGTCCTGGTCATGAAAGTAAGGAATTGCTAGCTGGGATATGTGATACAGCAAAGTTGTGTGTATCTTCTCAGCCCACACTCTTTATAAATAATCCAGTTGGTTCTATGAATGGGTCTAACTCTAAGTCCTAAATTCAGTCCTGCAGAGGGAAATGACTGTTAATCTTTAGCTATTGGAGTGTTGCTGGTAATCCTGCTACCATAGATATAAACTATGCACGCACAACAGGACATCTTGTTATAGACCATGTCTGGCATAAAGAATACCTATATACCTGACTGAGAAACAGACAACACCTCCAGCTTAAGCTCCCCCGAGTCTTGCTCCTAAAGATGCTCACAGTCTCATAGGGGGCAAAAAGGTGTTTTTTAAATGTCTTGCTTGATTAGTGCAGGCTTTGTGTGAATCAACTATTAAATGAATTAGCACAATACATTTTCAGATCAACCATGTAGCCTCAGTAGCAAATCAAATATTGGCATAAGGTTGCATGAGCAATCCTTAGAATGGGAGAAAGGAGGATTAGCCTTCCGTAGTGCTCAGGGGAAGCTATGCATTATTTGTGCAGGTGGTGGTGGCAGCAACACCAAGGTCTCTCCCTGTGAATCATTTGCACATCGTTGCAAATGTCAGACGTCAGCCTCTCAGTGTCAGCTGCATCTCTGCCATTGTTTTCAACAAGACCTGCTGTCGCTGCAGGGGGTTTAGGCTCGGCTTTCCAAGAGAAGTCATCACAGGAAGTGCTACTAGAAGCCTGGGGTTGGGAGAGAGAACTGAAGATACTGTGCAATTCCATCAGAAGTGTTTCTCAAAGTGAGCAAATAAGCTCAGCGGCTGGACTCAGGCATTTCTGCAAGAGGCAAGCAAGATCTGCCACCCAAACTGATAGGAGTTCCATGATGGCTGGTTTCTTTTGTGGACAACAATTGTTCGCAGAAGCCTCGGGAAATAAAATGGAACAAGTGTCTTACCTACACAGAAGTTTTCAGTAAATCTACTTGCTAAGGAAGAAAAAATGAAGAAAACAACCTTGGGGGACAAATAGAAGGGACTTAAGCTGCCCAGGGTGTTTAAAAAAAAAAACCCCTCCCTGGACACTGTTTCACCTGTTTGGATCTCACAATTCAGTCTGGTGCGCTTTTGTGAAGATTGCCTAGTTCTATTCAAAACTTTGAAGTAATGAGTCGTAAATAATGAAGTTACCTCTGACTACTGATACTTTGGTGGTAGTACTGTGTGTGTGATAAAATTAAATTTCAAAAGTAAAGTAATGGGTATTGCTGTAATGAGCAATGTCTTCTAATTACTTCTAAAAGTTTAAGTATATTTTAAAGCATCTTTTGAGGCATTTTGACTAGAATTTTTCAACTGTTTTCCCATACTCTTTTGAATTCAATCTTCCTTTCCCAAAGTAAATAAAACAGAAGGAGAAACACATTATGAGTTACTTGTTCAACACGCAACAAGTCATGACAATAGGTTACTTTTACACTGAATGTATAATGAAAACAAATTGCCTTTAAAAAAAAGCAACCTTACCTGATTCTCCACTAACTAGGTAAGGTTACAACATTTGGGAAAAATTACAGCTCAGTGGCAGAATCATGCTTTGCACATTTAAGATCCTTCCAGATACAGGTGGAATGGCTTAGTCCAGCTTTGGAAATGTTTTGGAAGAACATGAATGCCACATCTGGAATTCAGAAGAACTTTTTTGTTTCGATTCAGAATCCAGGAACAGAAAGGCGGTTGACATTTGGAACATTGTATAGCTATAGGGTTTAGTTATTACACCAAACCACAAAACATATCAAAAACAATGGCAGAGATGCAGGTGACACTGAGAGGCTGACATTTGCAACCATGTGCAGATGACTTCTACTTAGGCCCCCTTCCCCAATCTCATACCCTCTGGGGTGCTGGACTACATCTTCCATCATCCCCAGCCAGTATACCTAAGTCCCATCCTCAGGGCATCAGGAGTTCTAATTCAGCACATACAAGTTGGGGAAGGATGATCCAGGCAGGCCATATGCCTTGTTCTATAGAGGGCAGTCTTCTCTTTGAAGACATCTTATATGTGAAGGGTTGTCCCTTTCCATGAAGTTGCCCATCAACAGTTGGCTCTGATTGTACTGTAAGTGTGCAAGTCATCTGATGACATATTGTGGTGAAAGGCACTGCATCCTTTTTTTTTAAAGAAATTACAGCAATTTGTAAATAGTGATTTGTATAAATAAATATATGCATATTTTGTACATTCCTTTGTTCTCTTCGGTGATTCTTCTCTCTGCTGGACATAGCACAGTAAGGCTGATGCATGTTACAAGCCCCTTTATGCCTTTACGTTCCACATGCAGAACCCACAATCAACAAGATATTTGGGTCAACTAGGTTTTGACAGCATTACTACGATGTCAGGTGTAATTCAGCATATCTTGAATTAGAGAGTATCAGTTAGTGAGGCTTGGAAAGGCCACTGTCTGAAACCCCAAAGAGCTGCATCTTCACAGAGTGGAAAACAGTGGTCTGACAGTTTAATACAGTGGTTCCCAACCTTAGGTCCCCAGAGATTCTTGGACTAAAACTCCCAGAAGCCTTCACCACCAGCTATGCTAGCCAGGATTTCTGGGAGGTGTAGTCCAACAACATCTGGGGACCCAAGGTTGGGAACCATTGGTTTAATATCATTGCTCATATTCTCACACTCCAGTTGGAGAAGGAGGTGAGAGCAAGTTCATCAGACAGTAAGGAATGATGCTTATAAATAGACTACATGGATGCAAGCTGAACTTTAATCTTCAGAGCAGAATTTTCAATATGCAACCAAGTCTGGCAAATACAATTAATTGTGATCTAGTGATTCTTCTTAAGCACAAAGATCTGAAATACAAGAGAAGCTGCCCTGGACACAAAACATTCTTTGTATATTTTAGTGGATAAAGGAGATTCATCATACTCTGTTGTGCAGCTTTGATCACACTACTGAAATAAAAGCAGGGAGATACTGTCGTGCTTGTCCAGCTCCAGCCAGCAGCATGCTTTGTAAACAGCTCAACAAGACAATATTCTTTCTGCTTGCGGTCCATTTCGAACAAATCTCACCTCAACTAACATATAGACCCCCAAAGAAAATAGCCGAAGCCATATGAAAATTAACAAGAAATAACATTTGGTCATTAGTCTTTAAACTGAGATTATTTGATTCAGTGCCAACTTAGACTCTGAGAGAAAAGTCTCTACCTGGGAGTGGAGTGGAGAGAATGGGATCCAGATTCCATGAACAAAAAAATTGTTTCCAGTTTCATGTAGCTTTAGGCAATTCTTCAATAAAACACAACTGTTCAGAAAGCCTGCGATTTCTGGGTCTTAGGAGAGATTGCCATTTGATGGAGTCCAGAACCCTTGATGAAGGACTGATTTCAGCATGCCCGTTGTCATGTTAGATCTCTGAGTTTTATGAGCACAGAAAGGAGAAATAATTCAACTACAAAAACAACATTTAAGTTACATGAAGCATTTGACTGAAAACCATGAAAGGGAATTGTTAAGCATAAAAACCTGGGTTAACACACCACAAGACTTCCCTGGATTGTTATGGGAAAGGGGGAGGAGATTCAGACACAGAAATAAAAAGTAAGCCATGCAAGAGAGGGGCAAACTTGTATGATTTATGTGTGAGAAAAATCACTCTGTGTTGGACTTCTCTTGATACTTATTGCCCATTAATGCTTAAGTATGTAGACGTTTACTTTGCAAGGACAAGTTACAGATGGCAGGGGTCCCAAGGCAGTAATAATCCTGAAGGTCTGTATGACTAACATATTTTCCAAGAGAGCTGTAATAAGCCCTTTATTTAAAGGGACCACATTTTGTTTGGGTTTTGTCCCTTGCTCCTCTTTCATATCCTTTCTATAAGTGAAACTAGAAGGGATAGGAAAGCTGTCAGTTCCATAATTAAGAATCTACAGAGCCCAAAGCAAAGGATCCTTCAGTCTCCCAAACTCTATTCCAAGCACACAAAGACTAACTGAACAGCACCAAAGTACATTGAAATACACTGCATAGTTATTTCTTTAATGATCAGAAGATGGTGCTGTTGCATAAATTCATTAGCTTTTGTACGGAAATTGCGTTTCACGTTAAATTAATGTTAGTCCTAGTGGAGGCCTTAAAATGGGAGCTGTTGAGGAGTCACCTTGATATCATTTATGGTTAATCAGATCCTGCTCTACTGTGGCAACTTTGTGAACTATGTGGACCCATGAGGAAAGAGTGCTAAATTTTGCTTAGTTCAAAGACAGCAAGGGGCAAAAGTGAAATGATATGAAATAAAATGAAATGTGACAGTTGTGCTAGTGCGGTATATCCCAAGGCACTCACTCTTGCCACCTTGCCCTGCTGTTCTGTTGCCTTATGTGAAATAAAAAGACAGAAAGTAAAACAAAACAAAACCTCCCCAAAACCCCTAACCCTGAAAGAGTTCCATGCTTTTGAGATCTTAAAAGCTGTTTTGTTCTTTTTGTAAGTACAGGAGTTCAAGAGTTTAGATGAGGTAGCTGTGTGCCTGACCATAGACTCTGCTGTGGCATTTCGCTTCTATAAGCTTTTTTATCAACTACAAGAAGCCAGTCAGGATCAATCAACAGATTGCACAGAGTTCTGCTTTGTGTGTTTGTAATCTGTCCCCAAAAATCTTTAAGCCAAAAATCAGCACAGCCAAGCTATGAGCCAGAGCAAATAAAAGGGGGCTGGAGAGAGCCCACTTAAGCTTTTTCCACTTGTGTGTATGTATGTGTGTGCACATGTGATTGGAGAGGATGTCGTTGAAAAGACATTTTGGGGAGTATGATATTGAGCTGTGAGGAGTTAAAAAAATGACCTCAGGGAAAAGTGTGAAGCAGTTTCTCTCTTTAAATCCATCTACGCCTTTTGCTCTCTAAATCATGCATTAGTCAGTCCAATTTCACATTTTTAAAAAAAAATCATAAATACACACACAGGTGAGCGAAGGAGGACACTGAAGCCCCTGTAACAATCAGTAAATAATGCAGGGTGGATGACAGTGTGATAAAGCCTACACCTATAACCTCCCAAATCCCATGCCGCATGTACTCCAAACATTACTCTGAGCAAGCACTGGCACCTGTGTGCAGTAACTGGGTAGTACAACTGTATTGTTCAGCTTGGTAATGAATGATACTAACAAATCCACAAAAATGGAGCAGAGAGACAGCAGTTTTGTTTAAATACGTGTGCCTGGACGTAGGGGTGTGAATCTTGCAGTCTTCGACTCTCTGTGAGAAATCAAGAAAAGAAATATATTTTCTCCTCACCGCAAGATTTTTCTGCACGAGATTCCCCCCCCCCCCAAGAAATCTCAAAGGATTTGTTGGAAGTTTCATGATCATTTTCCCCCTGGAAGACACTTCAGTCTGTGCAGAAATATTTCTTTATTAAGAGGAATTTAAACCTCCAATAATTTAAACCATTTATATCTAAAATTATGAGATGGTGGAACAATTTCCAAAAAAATGATCTAAGCTCGGCTTGGGAGAGGATGTAGGTCACTTTGCATATTTATAGGTGTTTATTTAGTTGGTTAAATTAAATTGGCTAAAATAAAGAATAAATATGTAAAAATTACAGTTTAGCAACACCTAAATTCAAGCATGTAGTAGAACTCTTCCAACAAAGAAGAATCTTTAAAAATATTTTTAGAAGATTAATGAAACTCAGCTACTGGGGTTTCACTGATTTGCTAATTGTTTTTGAAGCAGCAGCAACAACTAGTTGTGCTGCTGGAGTTTTATCATTTATAACTTGTGAAAGGCTTAATTTCATGACTGCAGTCATATAGCACATCATCAACCCTTCCCTCCTCCTCTGTCAAAAATAATGCTTGAATGACTGAAAGCATTTTGGGCAAGATTAGGCTGTTAGTACACCAATAGACAGTCCATATTGCACTGTGACAAAAGTTTGGCAAGTGAGAATTACAGATGCCATTGATCTTGATATGTATACACATTTAAATAGATAAACGTCCTCAGATAAAAATCCAGGTGTCACAACAGGTCTATTTTACAAGAATTTGGGGAGATTTAAAATTCTACACAATTCTGCAATTGTTATATTTGCTATACAAAGGAAAACTAAACATCCTTGCCCATCACAAATAGATGCAGATATAATGTCTGCCCACCCAACTTTACCTACATTTCAGCTTACCCCCAGTGCTACTGATCATTTGGAAGCACTATTTAGCAGCAAGATGCAGGGAGGTGGCTTGTCTTGATTATTTCTATGGATTGTTAGTATTATGCTCTTACTACCCTCCACAAATTAAAAAAAATACAAAGAATAATGCAGTGGGGTAGGAATGTAGGACTTGTCATTCCATGTGACTAATAATAATAAGTCGTTTACCATTCCCTTCTTCTGGGTGCATCCTGGGACTGTGCAGCTTGCCTGAGGTCACACAGGCTGGCTCTTCCTCTAGGAGGCATAGTGGGGAATTGAACTCCCAACCTCTGGCTTCGCAGACAGAAGCCTAACTCAGTGAACTATCCAGCTGGTTGCCAATTTTGATAGTCAGATAACTAGATAACAAGAAAGAAGCAAAGTGAAACAAGTAGTTCCCACTGGTCAGATATATACCTGGGGGGCTGCCTAAAATCTAAGAGAATTGGGATTTATTCTTCTTCTACAAAGATCAAAGGAAAAGCACTCTTAAGAATGCACAGAAATACTTTCAGAAGATTGTACAGAAGAAAGAGCACCCTTGTCTTAGCCCATATTAATGTTATTTATTAATTTATTTATGATATTTTTACTCCACCTTTCTTCTTAAGAAGGACCCAATGCAACTTATATAATTAAAAAACAGTACTTAACACTAACAATGGTGAGTATACAAATACAAAAGGATCAAACAAACACCATACAAACACACACACACACATATACACACAAACACATTAGCAGCACCAAAACACATTCAAAGCAGTAAAGTATAACCACTCCTTGAACATTTCACATGCCTTGAAAATCCTATTCAACAAGGACTCTACGTAGTTTGATTCATACTGGCACTATTTATTTATTTATTTATTTATTTAACTTATATGCCGCCCACACTACCCAAAGGTCTCTGGGCGGCTTACAACAATTTGATTTCAATAAAAAGATAAAAACACTTAAAATACAATTAAAATTCAATGTTCTAAAAATTGCCATCAGGACCCACAGTTGATACTATTTCAATTAAAAACCTTCTAGAACAGGAAGGTTTTTGACCTGGCACCAAAACGTCATCAGCGTCAGCGCCAGACGAATCTTCTGCAAGATGGCATTCCATAGTCTGGGGGCAGCTGTCAAAAAGGCCCTTTGTCTACAAGCCATTCCTCTTACCTCCCTGAGGGATGGCTCTTTCAGGAGGGCCCCCTGGCTAGATCTTAATTGCCGGGTAGGTTCATATGGAAGGAGGCGGTCCTTCAGGTACACACACACTTCAGGTATCCAGGGCCCAAGGCATTTAGGGCTTTATATGTCAAAACAAGCACTTTGAATTGGGCCTGGGCAGTGACTGGTAACCAATGTAATTTGAATAGAATCGGCTTTATGTGTTCCCTAGTGGCCCCACCACTCACCAGCTGCGCAGCTCGATTCTGAACAGGTTGTAGTTGCCGGACCGTCTTCAAAGGCAGCCCCACATACAGCGCATTGCAGTAATCTATACGGGATGTTACCAGTGCATGCGTAACTGTAATGAGACTCTGCTCGTCCAGGTAGGGCCATAGCTGGTATCATTTCCGCAGCTGAAGGAAGGCACCCCCAGCCACTGAGTCTACCTGGGCTTCCACGGTTCCAGGAGCACCCCCAGGCTGCGGAACCTGTCCCTTAGGGGGAGTGCAACCCCATTCAGGGCAGGGAAATGGCCCTCTAGCCTGTCCGGTGAAGCACCCACTAACAGCACTTCCGTCTTGTCTGGATTGAGTTTCAATTTATTAACCCTCATCCAATCCGTTATCAGGTCCAGACATGAGTTCAGCACAGAAACTGCCTCACCTGGATTGGTGGAAAATGAGAGGTAGAGCTGAGTGTCATCAGCATATTGCTGACTCTTCAGCCCAAACCTCCTGATGACCTCTCCCAGCAGTTCCATGTAGATGTTAAACAGCATGGGGGACAGTATTGAGCCCTGAGGAACCCCATGACATAAACAGCATGGGGCAGAGCAACTGTCCCCCAGCATCACCTTCTGGACACGGTCAGTCAGGAAGGAGCGGAACCATCGTAAAGCGGTGCCCCCAACTCCCAACCCAGCCAGCCTATCCAGAAGGACACCATGGTCAATGGTGTCAAAAGCCGCTGAGAGGTCCAGGAGTATCAATAGGGTCACACTCCCCCTGTCTCTCTCCCGGCAAAGGTCATCGTACAGGGCGACCAAGGCAGTCTCCGTACCAAAGCCCGGCCTGAAACCCGATTGAAATGGATTCAGAAAATCTGTTTCATCCAGCAGCACCTGGAGTTGCCCGGCCACAGCCCGCTCCAACACCTTGCCCAAATAAGGGAGGTTCGCCACTGGTCAGTAGTTAACCACCAGCCCTGGGTCCAGGTTAGGCTTTTTAAGGAGTGGCCAAATGACTGCCTCTTTCAAGGTGGTAGGGACCACTCCCTCTCTCAAAGAGGCGTTCACGGCCTCCTGGACCCAGGTGCAACCCCCCCGGCAGATCTTCCAATTAGCCAAGATGGGCAAGGATTGAGTGGAGTGGTGGTAGAACGGACAGATCCAAGCACCCTGTCCACATCCTCAGGTCTCAACAATTGAAACTCATCCATTAATACTTGACCTAAGCATGGCATACTGGACACATCCTCTGATTCTGCACTAATGGTGGAGCCCAACCCATTGCGAATCTGAGCGATTTCCCCCTCAAAATGAATGGCAAACTCATCACAGTGAGCTGATGAGTGGTCCGGGACCTCCACCGGATTTTCCAGTTGAAGAAGATCCTGGACCACCAGAAACAGCTCTGCTGGATGACATTCTGGTTGTTGCCCCTCTCAGGGCAGTCCTAATAATGGAATACCAGTTTAAAAAAAATAAGGAAGAAGGTACAACAAGTCATGGGCAAGGAGTTTGGCTTTTAACTACTAAACAGCTTGTATTTCTGAGTATTAGGACAGAGATTTTAGGCCCAAAGATTTTCCTACACTAAAAACAAACTAAACCAACCCAGATCAGTATGACCTGTGTACCAGGCCCATAGTTCTTATCTTCTTCTTCTTCCCTTACCCATGGTTACCATAATAAGCATAATCAAATACTTGAACCCACTTCCATGCAAGAACTTCAGAGGCTGCACCCCTGTATTTGGTAGCTCCCTGAGTTCCTTCCCACTCCACGATTTCCCGAGTTTTAATAGCATCACCCCTTACCTGCATTTGCTTATCCAAAAGAAAAGCAGAGAGCTTGAGGTCCAAATAGGGAAATCCCATGGGCCAGAGTTTCTTTTGGCCAAAAGGCATAACGAAACATTTTTCTAGCTCTAGATTTGGTCTTCTAGTTTTTTATGTACCAGTGCACATGGACTAATAAAGGCACCTCCAAAAAAGTACTAGGAGATAGAGCATATAATAGTCAGGAGGCTCTTTTGATTGCTTTCTAAGAGGAACCACCAGGAGCCTAGGAATGTGGAGCTGATTGGTAGCAGAAGAACATTAGAGTATGATGACGAGATTCTCTAGAACCATAGATTTACTCACAACACTTCTGTGCAACGTGCACAAGGACCGCAATTGGTGCTCGTTAGGCAATTTCCATTAAATCACCAAGTTGATAAAGCCAGGAAACACCGTTCCCTCTGCCAGGATAAGGAGAAAAGAATGTGCATTTCCCTATCCCTCTTTCTGTACCAAGTCAGCTCACCTGAAGGAATGTTTCCCCAGGTTCTGATTGTAATTACACTGCCTCTCTCTCCACCCGTAGGATTTCATTTTTGGTAAAGAGGTCCGATTGGTTTACAGTGGGAAATGAGCAATACATCCCCTGCCAATAATCAACAAAAGGTTTCCTCCCCAATAATGAAGGGTCTTCATTATCGGGGAGGAAACCTTTGGTTGGGTCTTCATTATCCTTGCAAAATTTGTCTAGTATGATTGCATGCTTTAAAAGAGAGAAAAGGCATGGGGTGAGGGGGGAGAGGAAGAAAAGGAACTTTTCAAAAGGAAATAAAATGTCAGTGGTTTGTTTTTCCAATATGTACGTTTCAGCAACATAATGTACTGCAGAGTTGATGCTACAGATGGTTGCAGGGAACCAGAAATGTTTCCAAGAGGCAGGGAAAGGAGGTACTTTTTATATCTCTTTACCCAGGGCTAATGCTTTTCCAGGAGCTTTTCAGGACTGATTAAAGTGGAGTTCCATTGCCTCTTGAAAACTTCTTTAAACCTGAAAGAAGCAGCCACAGGGGCCATGCTAATTGTGATAAATGCATACTAATTAAGTGCTGGAAGTTGCATTCATAGTTCCAAAAGGGTTTACAAAAAAGAAAAGAGGGGGAAAAAAGAAAGAAAAGAAAACACTTTAAAGTATTTGTTAAACCCATCCCTGTAAAGAAAGAGCCCTCCTCTCTAGAATTTGTGCGAGGGGGGGGGGCACACAGGGCCAAAACTCAGTCTCTCCTCTCTTTTCTTTCTTTCTTTGCTCAGGTAGGTATCTGTTTTTCTTTCTTAAAGCATCCCAGTTAATTATGGCACATGTTTCAATTAGCACTGAAGCCCTGTGATCAATGACCCACCAGCCTTTGAAATATAGGCAAGACACACAGCGGGATTTCTTCAGGAACAAGTTCATGACAAAACTGTGTTTAGGTTCCAAAGGGTTAATCCCTTCAGATGTGTAATTTAATACATCATAACTGCTGAAAATTGGAGTCCGCATAATTTATTTTCTTTGGTCTGGGCACATTTTGCCTCATGTTTGGCTGTGGGCTGACTTCAGAGAGGCACACCTAAATCTCTCAAGGGTCCCATGCGGCCCGAGTCAGTTGTACAGCAAGCCTGTGGTACTTGGATGGTGCCCAAGGATTAGGTGTTTTCTGTGAAGGGTTTTTTTGGCTCAACAAAAGCACTGAGATGTCATGGGAATAGGCTGCACTCTTTTCCCTCTCTCCCTTGAAGGCCACATATCGACGGGGTATCTAACCACTCCGAGTCAGGCTTTTGCACAAAGGTATACATTAAAATAAATAGAACATGTAACCAAAAAGAACAGAAGAGAGACGGAGGCTTTTGGTAATGGAGACAGGAAACAATTGCTTCATTGTGAGGAGAACGTGGAATTGCAGAGTATAGCTCCATCTACAGGCACATTTGCAAAACTTAAGTTTCTCGAACATAAGAAAAGTGAAAGCAGCAAACTTTCTCCCTCCCTTATTCTACCACATTTTCCTTCAACTTTCTCTAAAGAGCTGGACGTTGACAATAAAGACTTGCAAAGGAAACTTCATTGGTTAAATGCCTAGAAGTATTTTGTTCACACGGAAGTTTCCTTTTGCCTGTTTTGACCAGTTTCCAAAATTACAAATTTTTAACATTCATAATTTCCACCACCCCCATCAGTTTTATATCAGCTGGCAGAATGTCACATATTTGGTTCAGCACAGTTTGAAGCAAGGTTGGGTGTTTTTTGTTTTATGCTGTGTGGCATTTGTTCATCTCAAGTAGACTTCTAAACAGCCTGAGAAAACCTTTCACTTTTGAAACCGCTTCTGCTTTTAAGAGCAACCGCTGCTAGTAAACCTGCCTCCTTTGCTGTTTGGGTTTTAAATCTTGCATCTGCTCCCAGCTACACATATAATGCTTTGCCTGTGGAAGCCATGTGTTTTCAAAGAAAGGCTCGGGCCACCAGGGAGAGTGGCTAGCTCTGGGGACAAGTAACAGGATCTGAAACCTTTCACTTTTAAGCCATTAGCTCAAAGCTCTGCCAGAAGGCTTGCTGGGCTGAAGTGGGAGTGTGTGGAGTGGAGTAATGGAGCTCCCATCTTCAATATTGCTGCTTTAGAGTGGAAACTTTGGGAGTCAGGGGAGAGATGTAAGCTGGCAATTCAGTCTTCTCATCCCTAATAAAGATGGATCAATTGGTCACTTTCACTTCTTCCAACATTCAGTTTTAAACCCCAAAATCAAGGTCTTCAAGTTGCATGGAACATGCTGAAAACTGAACCAAAAAAGAAAAAAGAAAAGAAAGGGAAAGAAAGGAAAAAAAAACCCTCACTGGCCACATTTGATCATCGCTGCAACTCCTGGTGTACAGCAAAATCAACAAAGAATCTGGTGGGAACTTAAAAACTACAGCATTTTTTTTTAAAAAAACTGGCATAAGCTGTCATGAACTGCAGCACACTCTTTTGGATGCAACCCGGCCGCAAGACTATTCTCTGTGTTTTCTGCAACAGACTGCAGGCCTAACATGGTTCGAACTCTGGAAACTGCAGGGAGGATCTTATTGCATTTACCAGCCATGTAGCCATTATACAACAGAAGGCAGTCAGGAAAAAACGAAGAAGCAGCAATTCTAATTCAGTACTAATGTGCCTGAAAACACACAGATTCAGCCAGACTTGTTAAGAGTTAAGCACTGCAAGTACTACGTAGGCCTGGATGAATCTGTCAAATTGACGTTTTTCAACTACCAGATAATTTTGTAACAGTGTTATAGATGTGAACAATGTCATTTAAAAGAGAGAAAGAGAGAAATGGCAACCCTAATTCAGAACTTTAGACAAGGGATTCAAAGCCAGCTGTCAATAGCATCTTTTTAGAAGCAATTCCAGATTTTGTATAGGATTATCATATTTGTGGTTATAATTATTGCTGTATCACTATATTGTTTTTCAATCGTAATTTTTGTTATTGGGGGGGGGGTATGAGGGTTTGTACATTTTAATCTTTTGTAAACTGCCCAGTGTAATACTTGCACTAGTGGGGTGGTATATAAACTGAATGAATGAATGAATGAATGAATGAATGAATAAGCAAGCATTCAATGCCATATGTGCCTACCTGAGTAGAGAAGCTGACAGTTTCATTTACTCTTTCTAGGTTTTTAAATTTCAAGTTTTTCCCATAATATTCATGTAGAGTTTTGTAACTTCCGGGAAGTTTTTAAAACAAGCAAGCAAAATTTTCACCCACCTCTAAACCCAACAAAACGAACAGCAGCAAAACTGCCCAAAGTGCCAGTTCTTTGCCCCTCTTCTTCCACCTATTCTGTGCCACACATTGCAAATCCAGGTTTCTTCCTTCTCTCAAAAGTGCAAAATTAACTTTTTAAAAGATGCAACTTAAGGAATATGAAAACTGTGATGGCTTGGGGAGGAAAATAAGGAGTGATAATGCTTTAGATTGAAATACATGCAGCCAAAAATAATTTATTAGTAAGTCCTAATCTACCTTTTACACTGCCTATGCAGGTTAAACATCTCCAGCTTTTAAAGAGAGATGGATATGAGAGGGAGTGCAAGATTAGTTTATTTTCTTACACTGAAACAGAGTGCACTAATGTTCAAGTTTTTCTCATCCTTGTCCACACTGTGCTGTTGTTATGTGCCAACAAGTTGCTTGTGAATTATGACAACCCTAATAAGGGTTTTTAAGGCTTGTAAGATGTTAAGGCTATAGTTCACTATTGCCACCTCACTATTGACAGTGATCTTCTATGGACCAGCAGTGATTCGAATCCTCTGTCCACAACACCACACTGGCTTTCACACCCCTACTATACTCTGGTGAAAATGAAGCAAGTGGCACTGTTTAAACTGGGATGGTAAACTGGGTGGCACGCAAAATGTTGCATGGATGCCATTCCTGACTGAGCACCACCTGAAACTTCGTGACCCTGATGAATATACAGAAGCCACTTTGCACAGCAGATTGCACACACAAGGAAGATGTTTGTGTTTCTAAAACTCTTTCTGTCCCACTTAACATTAGTTAGTACTGCAACTGAGGAGATACCTCCAAATTTACTCTACACTTGACTTTGGAGAATATCCACTGACTGTCTCTCCCATGGAACTGGAATTTCCCCCTGTTAATTTTATTGACATTGTCAATGGCTTTCTTCAGAATTTCTTGGATGTTTTAACTGGAATAGACATCTTCAATTAAACTTCCAGTTCAATTTTGAGTGAAACTTTAGCAACATCTCTCTCAGAGACAGAAAAGTTGCTGTTTTGGATTACAGCTTCTAGAATATCCCAACCTGCAGTACCACCCTGTTTCTCTCTTCGGACAACAGTGGTGTCAAAAGGAATCCCCTTCTGGGTTAACAGGGACAAAACACACTTCTGTGTGTGCTGATGGACAATATGCCCAATTAATATTACCGTATTTGCCGGCGTATAAGACGACTGGGCGTATAAGATGACCCCCCAACATTTCCACTCAAAATATAGAGTTTATTATATACTTGCTGTATAAGACTACCCCCTCTTATGTGACCGGCCCGTTCTGCTCGGTGGGAAGCAGCGGCCTCCGGCCCGCCCCTGCATCTCCCTGTGACCGGCACTAGTGCGCAAGTGCGCATGTGTGAGCTCTGCGTAGACAAGGGGCGGGCCGGAGTGCCGCTGCTTCCCGCCGAGCAGAACGGGCCGGTCACGCTGAAAAGGCTGGCACCCCTGTCTCGCTGCTGATGCTCACCGCGGCCACGCTGGATACTGTGCGATACTGGACGTACAGTGGTGCCTCACAAGACGATTGCCTTGCAGGATGATTAATCCACAAGACGATGGGTTTTTGCGAGTGCTGTGGCGCTTCGGAAGACGATGTTTTCTATGGATGATTTTCGCAAGACGATGCTTCGCTTTTTCCCCCATTGTAACACATTAATTACCGTATTTTTTGCTCCATAAGACCCACTTTTTTATCCCAAAAAAGTAGGGGAGAAAGTGTATGCATCTTATGGAGTGAATATACTGTAAAAAATGGTTTAAAACCTCTTTAGCCACCCCCACCCAGAAGCCTCCCACAGTTCCAGCACTGTGCCAGAAGGCCTCCAAACCAGTACCTGCTCACTGTGGCAGCTGCATTGGACCTTGCTGCTCTGCCATCTGAGCTGCTGGCCTTCCAGGATCTGCCTCCTGGAAAACAAGCAGGGCCAATGGGCTAAAAAGATCAGGGAAAGCATAAATGCAATCCCCCATTACCACAAACTATGCAGTTGAGTTCCCCACATTTGGGAAAATCACAGGGATCAGCACACCCGAAGTGCAATGGATGAGCCTCACCCTGGGAAAACCACTTTCATGACCATGGCATTTCCCCTGCAAGGTATGAGTTGGAGTGGCCCTTGCACCTCCTGCCCCCTTCTGTGCCCTGCCCCCCCAAGGCATGGTGACCCCCTGGCTGCACCTCCCATATATGCTAATACCTGTGCACTAGAGGATTGTGGGAGGAACACCTAGCCCCTGATGGGGGTCCCGCGGGGCACCCCAAAACACTGAGGAGCTCTCTTGGCCTCTGGCGGGACTGGGGCTGTGCAGCCCTGTTCTGAGCGGGAGGTGCAGCCAGGGGGTCACCATGCCTTGGGGGGGCAGGGCACAGAAGGGGGCAGGAGGTGCAAGGGCCCCTCCAATTCATACCTTGCAGGGGAAATACCATGGTCATGAAAGTGGTTTTCCCAGGGTGAGGCTCATCCATTGCACTTCGGGTGTGCTGATCCCTGTGATTTCCCCAAATGTGGGGAACTCAACTGCATAGTTTGTGGTAATGGGGGATTGCATTTATGCTTTCCTTGATCTTTTTTTCCTCATCAGGACCTATTGCTAAGGCAGCAAGTCCTGGTGATGTCTTGTACTGTATTGCATTCTCCCTCTTTTTCTCCCCACTGGCAAAGGATCAGGGCAAAAGGAGTCATCAGGGGGCTGCTTTGACTCCTTTCACCCTCTTTCTTTGCTGCTGGAGAGAAAGAGGGGGAAGGTTATCTCAGGCCCACTGCATTTCCAAGGGCAGGGCAGGTGTGGGGATTGCTTTTCCCCAATACGGTAGATTTCAATGCGTTCCTATGGGGAACCACGTCGTCTTGCGAGGCACCACTTGCACCCGGCGTATAAGATGACCCCCCCACTTGGAGGCATGTTTTTCAGGGCAAAAAAGTCATCTTATACGCCGGCAAATACGGTATATATCTAGTGTTTTAAAATCTCATGTTCTTTCTACACTGAATGTGATGAAATTTGCAAATGTCATTAAATGAACTGAAACAAAAATGGTCTCCTATTTGCTCCTGCCAAGCATGTGCATTTATCCCCAGATCGAGTTGCACCTGTGTCTCAGTGTAGGTGCTAAAGATGAAAAGCCTATCAGGAGGAACAAATTAAACAGACAATTCAACACTGCCCTGGTTTGAACCTATAGTTTTAAGAGCTTTGCACTCAAAAGCCTGGTTCTAGATGGATGAATCTGTCCGTTTTGCTTCCTCCTATAATCCACATTTGTCAAATTACAAATTCTTCTTATCTAATTTACCAAGAAATTTGAGAAACTTGGTATTCCTGTCAAAACCCAACTGCAATGAGATTCTTGCCTGCCTCAAATTGGAATAATATTACTTTTCTGACACCTTTGTAAATCAAATAAGCTCATTGCCCTCCCATCCCGGAATAATGAGGCAAGATGCAGGTGTTGGGGTAAACTAGGGCCACACTTTATTAACATTAGCCAAATTATTAACTTCAGAGGCCAACCAAAAGAGGGGCCTGCTGTAGTGCAGCATCAGGTTTGTAACAGAGGTCTCACTGGAGCCTTCTTCACGAACTGAAATAAATAAATAAATAAGATTTTTTTAAGGCTGTTATTAAGAAAGCTGTCTACATCGGAATTGATAAATTAACCTAAATCTTTGAAGCCTCAGGAATGGAAAAGAAGACTTCTTAATTATAGCACGAAGAGCCTGAGTTGTATTCGTAATGTTGAATTGTGGTGCAGGCGAATGTTTGCACATGCCCCATATTCTAATCTCTGCTTAAGTGAATTACAAGATCCTTGTTCAGAATTAGCTTTAAACATGTGAAGGAGGAGCATGAAGACACTGGCCACAACCCACTGTCACTCTGGCAAAGTTGCACCAGGACAGATGGCACATTCTTTACTTTCCCACTGAAGTCTTTGGCATCTGAAAACTACCAATGGGCAATTGGAAAATTCCATGCCCAGAGGGCTTTCCAGCCCTCCTGAGCTGGTTTTTGATATGCACAGGGAGCTGCAGGGAAACAGTTCCACTGATGAAAGACCTTGGATGGATTCTTGCTATTACAAAAGCATTCCCTTCACACAGTCTCTAACTAACTATCAAATGCTCACAAAAAGGACATGAGTGCAACAGCACCCCCACCCTTGTTTTTTGTTGTTGTTGTTGTTTAGTCGTTAAGTCGTGTCCGACTCTCCGTGACTCCATGGACCAGAGCACATCAGGCCCTCCTGTCTTCCACTGCCTCCCGGAGTTTGGTCAAATTCATATTGGTAGCTTCGATGACACTGTCCAACCATCTCGTCCTCTGTCGTCCCCTTCTCCTCTTGCCTTCACACATTTAGCCTTTTGTTTCTGTCCATGGAGTTTTCTTGGCAAAGATACTGGAGTGGCTTGCCAGTTCCTGCTCCAGGTGGATCACGTTTAGTCAGAACTCTCCACTATGACCTGTCCATCTTGGGTGTCCCTGCACGACATAGCCCATAGCTTCTCTGAATTACTCAAGCCCCTTCGCCACAACAAGGCAGCAATCCGTGAAGGGGACCCTTGTTTTTACTCCCCAGCAACTGATATACACAGGCATGCTTTCTCTGCTACTGGAAGGAACATCCATCCATCATGGCAAATAACCATAAATTTGTCCAGTCCCTTTTTAAAGCCATGTATTCATTTGCTTACTTACATACATACTGGGTAGTTTCTTCTGTTCCGTGTCATCTTATTTTGTTTGTTCACATGTTTGGTCCATTTAATTTCTCCATACTTAAGCAAGCAAGTGTTATCCTGTCCATGTTGCAGCTAGGTGAGTGAGGGAAGAGACATACAGGACATTCTACAAAATGTAAATGTTCCTCATCAAAAGCATGTGTTGTGTAGACATTTGGGTTCTCCCATACATGCACATTTTGGGTCTGGAATGAAGATATAAACATTCCAGTGATTGCTTGCACATTGGTACACACCCAGATGACATGAATGCATATTCAGTGTAACATCTGGATAGGGCTAAACAAAGAAATCTTCAAGCGGAGTTCTTTCCCAAAATGAGCATCACAATATATAGCATATATTATGGAAAGAATCCATAGAGACAGTCAGCGACTTTTCTTCAGCAACAACTTCAGTATAATATTTTAACCTGCAGCCCCCCAGTAAAATGTCCAGAAACTCCTTCATGAGATCATGGGCCAAACAACTGGTTCTTCCTCAGCATTGCATGTTTTTCTTGCCTGGCCTCCAATGATCATGCATCAGTTGTGGAAATCTGAAGGAGGAAAACTTATGCATCATCATCATCATCATCTTAGAAATGAAGAGGAACCCTATGGATTGTAGAGTCCAGGCCCCATCAATAGAAGGTGGAACCCAACCGAACAGAGCTCTTGCTAAGGATGAGAATCGCACAGATTCTCTCGGAGAGAAGAGTCTCCCTTTTTTGCAGCAAAATTTCTGTGCACAAGCCACTCCTTCTCCCAAGATATCTTGCAGGATTTCTCAGAAGTTGCATAATCATTTCCTGGAAGAAAAGCCAAACTGCACAGGATGATTATAATTCCCGCAAAGAATGCCATTCTTCCTGCACAGGATTCATTTGGAAAGGGCAGAAAAAAGCATCAGGCTGATCAGGATTGAGTGTGTCTGTATGTGCGCCTAAGAACTTTTCAGGTGATTATCAGCATTTTTTAAAGTCATCATCATCATCATCACCATTGTAATTTTAAAAACATTCTGTCCAGTTAACATCATAATTAGTGGTGATTTACCTTGAATTGCTTTAAAAGGGAGCTGGAGGCGGTCAGGGTGTTGATGGCTATTCATCATAATGGTTGGTGATATTGGCAGCATTATAGTGCATGATACCACTAGCATTTGAGACAATGTGCTTCTGAATATTAATTCATGGAAGAGCATCAGTGGGCTGCTGCCCTCCTGCTAGGCTTGTAGGCTTCCCAAAGAAACCTGCCTGATTCTTGTGGGATGCTGGACTTTGGTTTGATCTAGAAGGGCCCTTTTGATATTTCTAATGACTAAGACAGTGGAGGGGGGTATGTGCTGCAATTAGTGACACCCTGCAACAGCTAGAAGAGTATACCAACTGGGCACGAAAACTAATTCTCTCTCTCTCTCTCTCTCTCTCAATCTAAACCTTCTCTTCCAAGTGCCTAGAAAGAAATTACCCTGCCCTCCCTCCAAGTAGTCACATTTCACCCACATTCACACCACACTCTCTGTGGTACCTTTGATTTTTCCATCAATTTCATTCTTCAAACACTTTGCAGCCTAAAGCTGTTCTATGCCTTTGTTACCAGCTTTATCATTGGCAGAATGCTAATTATAATACCCTTACTGAATACCTTATGGTCGGGGTGTTTTGTTTTCACTTTAGCCTGCTGAGTTCTCTTGCACCAGTTTAAAGTCCCTTTTTCTGAAAGGCCTGAGCTTTATAGAATGCAACTTCCTGCCAGATCAAAATAGAAACAACTCTTCTCAAAGGCCTTCAAAGCTGCTTCAGTATATTCTTTGCCTGGAGTAATAAGAGCTGTAGCGCTCATCTGCTTCCTTAATTTATTTGCCCAACCTCTCCCACCCCCCTACACCCATTTCCATACACATATACAAACTGTCCCTTCACTAAGCTCTCATCCATGGAGGAGGAATTTGTCTAGAAATAAAACATGCCCATCTCATCTTGAAATATATTCTTTTGATACTGGATCATGGAGGATTTAATCTCTTCCAAATACCCATTGACTTCAATAGTCTTTGGATCAACCCCTGAAATTGTCATATGAGGACCTTGCCTCCTATATTATGTGTAATGTACAGCTTATGGTTCAATTTTTTATTTTTTAAAAAATATTACTTAGCATTGGAATCCTGATTTCCTTCAACACAGAGAAAGAAATAGCTAGAGATTAAACTCCCATCTCCAACCCCTTGAGATGCTCTAATAAGCTAATCTAGTCAGTAAGATATTGCAAAAAAATAATAAAAAAAATAAAGCTGTTAACATACATCCATAGCTGCTGTTTAACTGCATGAGAAGGGAAAGATGTGAGAAAAAGCCTTGCTGGCCTATTAGTTTATCTTCTTAAGGCTCTTGGACACAATCCCCAAAGTCTTGGGTTCAATCCCCAAGTAGGTCAGTGTGTCTTCCCCTCACCCACCCTCCTGAATACAGGACTTCTAAAAACAGGTTTTCTCTCAAGGAAAGAGATAAGTGAACAAAAATGTCCCATTTGCTTTTGTAAGACAATACTTTATAAACAACTCTTTTTTAACTGTAGTAATGTAGGGTAAACAGAATACTACATGTCATATATTCTAAAATTCAGATGATGCACTAAGTGCTAATGGGTCAATTGTCCTCAGCTCAGTTTGAAACTTTGAGAAGCGGGGGGGGGGGGAGAGCTTTACCTCAGAATGTACTGAAACAGATGAGTAAAGCAATTCCCTTCCTGCTACCTATCTCCTCCCTCCCTCTGCATCCTCCAGACCAAAACAGAAATAAGCAAACAAAAGGGGGGAAAAGCCCTACCTTTGAGAAAGGGAAGGCAGTAACCAGAACTGCTCCTGTTATTTGGCAGAGTGAGGCAGCTTCCTCAAGGAGTTGTAATGTGTATTTGTGTGTGTGTGTGTGGGGGGGGTGCTTTTCTGTTTCAAGTAACCTCTCCCCAGTTATTGGCAATGATGTGCACTGTCAATTTGAGAGGCACACCCAGAAAATGTACATATTTAATTACATGCTGCACCCAATGTAAGAAATGTGTTATAGCATTTCACTCAATGTAATTTTCCCCACTGACTAAAGAATGGGCAAAATCCTGCTGGTGGAAATTTACACCGGTGTAACCTGGGTTGGGCACTGGGAATATTTAACTGAAACTAATTAAAAGCTTCCTATCTCCCCAATCAGAACTTCAATTTTTGAGGCTCCCAAAGGGACGTGGTGGCGCTGCGGGTTAAACTGCAGAAGCCTCTGTGCTGTAAGATCTATAGATCTGCAGCTGTAAGATCGAATCCACGCGACGGAGTGAGCGCCCGTTGCTTGTCCCAGCTCCCGCCAACCTAGCGGTTCGAAAGCATGCAAATGCAAGTAGATAAATAGGGACCACCTCGGTGGGAAGGTAACAGCGTTCCGTGTCTAAGTCGCACTGGCCATGTGACCACGGAAGATTGTCTTCGGACAAACGCTGGCTCTACGGCTTGGAAACGGGGATGAGCACCGCCCCCTAGAGTCGAACACGACTGGACAAATTGTCAAGGGGAACCTTTACCTTTACCTAAGCCTCCTTAGAGAAGTCTTTGGGAGCCTCAGGATTGGAGGGTGGAGGTTAAATAGTTGAAAAATGCTGCTGGATTGCCATCAATCTTTGCAACAGAGATCAAACTATTAAAGGCTCCCCCACCCAGCCTTCAGAGGCACCGAAAGGCTTGCCCAGGGCAGATGGGACACTAGGGAGCCTTGGAACCTGAAAGGGGGAGGGAATTATCCATTACTTTAAATTGAATATTTCCGTTACCTGATCCAGGTTACGCCAGTGTAAATTTACACACAGAGAAACATTTGCCAATATTTGTATGTGTGTTTTTTCAGTTGTACACATTTTTAGCTGATCACATTTTATAAATTATGCTTTGTTTTGTGTGCACTCTTTTAAAGTTTATGTAAATCTCACAAATGTGCAGATTCCTGAGGTGAGGTATGTTTCTTCTCACAATGAGTCTTCAAGACTGGAAAAAGTCTTCTTTACTGACAGTGTCAAACCCACCAATATTCATTTCCAGGCCTGGCCTGAGGCTGCATAACCTCCACAGAAACTAGGACAATCTTGAGTCTGTTTGCTCAGGTTTTATATTTGTTTAAAGTCAGATGTTGTTCTATGTTTCTGGAGGTTTTAATAAATAATCTCAGTTGAAGACATTTATATAGAATGCTGTTTCTCATATTTAAAATCTAATTTCAGAGATAAAGGGATTCTGCTTGACCAGTGGGAAGACTGTTAGTTAGAAAGTTTATAGCCACAGGGCATGAGGGGGCGGAAAACCACTGGCTATATCAGCCGAAACATAAATGTAGCCATTGCAAACCTTTAATGGCTACAGCTGAGTACTAAACAGCAACTAGAATAGACCCAGGGACATTAAAACAAAAACCAAAAAAAAAACCCAAACATGTTCAGACATTTTAATGCTCAGAAAACCATAAGCCCATCTAATACCCCTGGGCTCTTTATACCCTCTGTGTGTGTGTGTGTGTGTGTGTGTGTGTGTGTGTGTGTGTGTGTGTGTGTGTGTTTAAAAGTGTTACTACAGGTGTGAGGGACCAACTGAGGTTGCTTACTTCAGGCTAAGACCACCTTGATAGAGACATTACAAAATGGAATGAGGTGTGTATTTTGGACTCTTCTGGCTCATTTTGCAACTAGAGTGCTTGTATTATTTTGACTCTTAGAACTGGTTTGCACATCCTTTGATTTATATGCACATCCCTTGATTTCTAAACTGTCGGGACTCATTTGCATATTTATATCCACCAGCAATTCTTTTTCTTTAGCTGAGTAGCAGGAACATGTGATCACACATGGATGGCATTAGAGTACAAGGCCAGACATTCAGAGGTCCAGTCCCCAGTTGTTTGTAAAGGTTGTATGTACTGGGTTTCCATGAGCACAGGACTTAATGTGGAATGTTTGTCTCACACTATGGCCAGTATGCCATTGAGCTTCAACTGAGCAGAAGATCCTGCTAGCCCTTGTAATGTGGGATTGTGTCCCTTGTGAAAGTGTTCCTATTGCACAAGTGCTGACCTCTGTGAAAAAACCCTCTCCTCTACGTCTGCAGCAGCAATTCTTGTGCATGCAGCACAATCTCACTTTACTCGGCTGGTAGGACTCCCCACCCCCCACTTGGTGGAAGCTCTATAGGATACTAACCCTTTAAACTGCACATAGTCAGAAGGCAGATAATGCCTTCACCACACCAATACAATAATTTTCTGAAGAAACTTATGTATTAGCCCTTATTGACTGGCATTTGAATGTATGAACTGGGTAAAGATACACAGCATTAGGGATGATGGATGCTATTAAAATTAAAATGTAATCTAAGGTATATGTAGCCAATCTGCAATTTATGGACCATGTGCATCTTGGGTTCAAATGTCAGGTAACAGCGAAGGCAATATTTCCTGCCTATAATTTTCACACTCATAGGTTGTAAAGTTGGAAGGGACCCCAGGGTTCACTGGGTCCAACATGCTGCCAAAGCAGGAAATCCATAGCTAAAGCCATCTAACCTCAGTTTAAAAACTTCCAAAGAAGGAAAGTCCACCACTTTCTGGAAGTTAATTTCACTGCTGAGCAGCTTGTACTGTCAAAAAGTTATTCCTCATTTTTTCAGGTGGAATCTCCTTTCTTGTAATGTGAATTCATCATTTTGGGTTCTATCATCTGGAACTACAGTAAAATAGCTTGTGCCATCTCCCACTTGGCATAAACAAACAAACAAACAAAGAAACCCAATCCATATCTTCCAGAAATCAGTATAGATCTAAATTCAGTTTTTGATCAGAGGTCTGTACATTTCTGACCTGCTATAGAGCATACATAAATATACTTCCTCTGCAACCTCTGGCTTGGCTATCTTATAAGAGAGACCTAGTATGATTAGTAAATGCAGGCATACAGTGTACCATACTGGCTGAGATGTAAGTTGAAGTCACACCTCGTTTCGTTCCTGTCCTTTGGTTGTATTGGAGGATCTAGACATAGAAATGGCATCCTTGAATTTGACTTTATGTTTTGAGGAGACTGATGAGTTCAGCTGATCCATCCACATGCCAAGAGCTCTGAGGTTAGCCTCACCAGAAACTTTTCTTAAGGGTATGAAATAAAGGTCATTACTATAACCATATCTAGTCAAGCTGCTGGACAAAAATTCAAGCATTCTTCTAGGAAAGCAAAATCGCACAATTTCCCAAACCCCTCCCCACATCCTATCTCTCTTTCTCCTCCTTCCCTTTCCCTCTCACCCATCTTTGGTAACTGTTCTGCCAAAATCCAACTGTAACAACAAAGCTTATAAACAATGAAAATTCCAGCCGCTTGACATCAGTGATGTGAAGCTTTCACTTCACACAGATACAAATATTTACCCTGAGCTCTGGCAAAGCTTGCCTTGCCCATGTCACCTTTAATCATACAGTTCTCCTTGATTGAGTTATGCTTTCCAGTACGTGATTTGATCTGGTTTACTTTTTAACACATCCCAGAGGCTTCGTCAAAATCAGCTCTGTGCAGGCCATGTCATTTGGTAGCTGCCAAACATGCTATTCAGAAGGACCTTGGCAAAGAAGAAAATGGGACCATCTCCCTTCCCTTACACACAGGCATCACTTAATTGATGTAATATTTTTCTCTCTCTTTTTGACCACCATTCAAAACAATAAGCATATATGTAGACCAAGCCATGTGAATGTTCAATGTATACGTTCCTGAAATGTTCTGTGTCTCTTAATCTGTGTTCCTGTCAACACAGTTCCATTCAAATCACTAGGGAGCCATTCAAAGGAGTGTTGTTGAGAAATTCCTGTTTGTTTTCAAGGTGCTCATGCCAGGGAACGTCCCAGTGGATTATGTCCTCCCTTTGTTTTGTTTTTGTTTTTTGTGTGGTTGTTGTTTTTGTTGTTGTTAATGTTGTTTTTTGTACATCCCGGCTGCATTTATAACTTTGCTGGCCTTTCATGTACATTGCAAAAGATGACCGTGTTGCAGTACAGTTGGACAGATGCTCATGGCTGTGGTGGCTTGTGCCTTAACTACACTGAGGCCATGTTTAGAGCAAATGTATCCTATTCCTTTTCTCCCATATTCCAGTTTGACATACATAGGTAAATTCTGACTTTAAGAAATGAGTTGTACAGAAATTCTGAGATAGCCCACAATGGGTTACAAAGAAGGCAGTCTACATGGGCCTACATTTGAAGAGTCTTGGAAGGCTGAGATTGCTGCGCACAATGGCAAAAATGTTAGTGGGCATATGGCCAAGGGAAAATGGTGTGTTCATCCCACCATATCTGTACTGCTTGCCCTTTCCCTTCTTGGCACAGTTCAAATATAGGAATGGAATGTTGTTTTATTATTTTGTATCTGTTTTGTATGTCCAGAGGTTGGCAGTGGTGTGAATTACATCTTGCCTTAGAGAGCCATACAGTTGTGAGGTTGGCAAAGCACTTAAGTGAAGTAAAAAAAAGTGTAAAAAACTGTGCATACATCTGCAATATATGCACAGTTTAAAACATGTATATTTGAGAAGAATCCACAACTATGCATTTAATTTTGCACCATAAAGTTGGTGGTGACTTATGGTGACCCTTGCCTTATAGTGAGTCATATTGTTGGTTTATCTAACTTAATAAAGTAAACTAAAGGAGTGCTGTCTGGAGATGTCAGGGATTGAAGCTTGGACCTTTTGAATGGAAAGCATGTACTCTTATGCTGAGCTACATTAGAACATAAAAAGAGCCCTGCTGGATCAGGCCAAGGGCCCATCTAGACCAGCTTCCTGTATCTCACAGTGGCCCTGCCAGATGCCTCTGGAAGCTCATCAGACAGCTAGATACCTGTCTCCTGATACCCCTCCCCTGCATCTGGCATTTTGAGGTACCTTCCTTCTAAGCCTGGAGATTAGACATCCCCATCATGGCTTGTAACCTGCGATGGACTTTTCCTCCAGAAGTTTGTCCAATCCCCTTTTAAAGGCATCTAGGCCAGATTCCATCACCACATCCTGTGGCAAGGAGTTCCACAGACTAACAACACGCTGGGTAAAGAAATATTTTCTTTTGTCTGTTCTCACTCTCCCAACACTCAATTGGAGTGGATGTCCCCTGGTTCTGGTATTGTGTGAGAGGGAAAAGAGCTTCCCTCTATCCACTTTATCCATCCCCTTTATACATCTCAATCATGTCCCCCCCTCAGGTGCCTTTTCTCTATACTAAAGAGCCCCAAACTCTGTAACCTTTCCTCATAAGGGAGGTGCCCCAGTTCAGTAATAATTTTAGTCACTCTCTTCTGTACCTTTTCCAGTTCAACTATGCCTTTTTTGAGATGCGGCAACCAGGACTGTATGCAATACTCCAGGTGCAGCCTTACCAGCATTTTGTACAATGGCATTATAATGTTGGCTGTTTTATTTTCAATGCCCATTGACACCTACTCTCTGTTTCCTGGTTCTCAACCAATTCTCAGTCCATAAGAGGACCTGCTGTCTTATCCCCTGACTGTGGATTTTTCTCAGCAGCCTTTGGTGAGGGACCGCATCAAACGCCTCCTAAAAATCCAGATAGACAATATCCACTGGTTCGTCCACATCCACATGTCTGTTGACCTTTTCAAATAATTCTAAAAAGTTTGTGAGGCAGGACACCTCCTGTATGATTGATGCATCAAGATCAATTTTGCTTACTCTGACTGGCAGCAGCCCTCCTTAATTTCAGGTACAGCAGCTTTCCCAGTTCTCCTTCCTGAATTTGTTTTACTTGATCTTTCTTTCTTTATTCATATTGGAAGCACATAATGCAATTAATAGAATGCAGAATAAAGTTAGGCAATAGGCTATATATAAATCCATATACAATGCAAAACTGGTTTTTTTAAAATTTAAAACTTGGATAAATATGTCAGATGTTTTTGCCCAATAGTGAGCAACATGAAGGGCATTTGGAGCAGTTAACATCAAGTCATCCATAGTACATGTTAAGAGGCATAGAGTACATTGACATAAGTGATGATTCTATGTGCTGAACATGGGATCTTCTGCATACAAAGCAGCTCCCTTGCCAATAAGTAATAGTCGTTATCTCCAGAAAGCTACTTCCCAAAGGACAGTTTTACTTTAAGATGTGTGTGTGGAGGGTATTTGCTTTGGTGACAGATTGTTTATAACTGGCAAAAAGCAGACAAAGCATAGACCACTCATCAAAAGCCATCATAACTTAAAGGAGTTTGGAAACTATGTTCCCAACCACTCATGTAAACACAAGGTACTTCCCAAGTAAGACTATCTTAGGTAAATAGATGAGCTTGGTGTCTTATACAAAAGGTCAGCATACTTGGATTCAGACAAGTCACAAGACTGAATATTCATATATTCCCTTATTAAGAGTGTCACAACTTATGGGCTACAAATTCTGTTAGTACTCACATCCTTACTAATGGGTGGAGTCTGCACCTCAATACCATGATGTCTCACATGCCTCTCTGCCTTCTGAACTGTTTTTTCCTTTGCGTGTTGATGAAGGGGATAATTACCAACAAGTAGAGAGGGAAGTGATAGTCACAGGCTGCTACCAAAATTATTGCTTTCCCCAGTATGAAGCTTGCCATTGGTGTCTTTGTGATGGCCATTACCACAATTCCAACCTTAATTTCAAACTTATATGATTGGCTAGCAAACAAGATACCACCCACAGAGAAAAGAAGCAGGCTGCTGTATTTAACAGGACTGGTCAAGAATACATAGGAACATGTAGAAATTAGCAGCAGTTAAACCTCTGTTACCCACAGGACCACATACATTTCCATTGGTTTCTTCTTACATTGAGGAATGACTCAGAAAATTCTTTATATAAACTAAAACCTTCCTCAATTTCCTCTGCTTGTGAAGGTGGATATTACATCTAACTTTATGGACAGGGATGTTCAAGGAATTCACACAGAGCCAAATTCTCTTTCAACATTATTTAGTAGCCATTATTCTAAGGAACAACAACAGACTGGGCAGTCATTTCCTCCAATCTCATGTGCCTTCTCAAATCCTATGAGACACTTTTTCAAACTTTATGTCAAACCGTACATGTGTAACAAGAAGAAATGTTGATGAATTGCATGTGTGTGTGGCTCTGTGTGTGCTTGCAGGTATGCACAAAACGTTTACAGTGCTTATACTGCTTAGACCAGTAAAAATCATGTGAAATCAAAAGAAAGTAAGTTCTGCCTGGTAGGAAATAAGAGTGGCTGAGAATTGCAGAAAATTATTTAAAGCAATTAAAGTACTGCTGAATAGCTCAGTTATTTAGGTAGAGGATGTGAGTTCAATTCCCCACTATGTCTCCTTGATAGGGGCTGAGTTTTATGATCCATAGGGTCCATTCCAGTTCTGCAGTTCTAAAATTATGCAAAAAAGGGGGGGTAAGTAGGAAGGGAGAAGCAGGCTAAATAGGTGGTGGTGCCGAATTTTGTTGAGGGAAGATACTAGGATGCAAAACAAAGAAAGAAAGAAGGAAAATATATGAAGGTACAAAGTTCATATAAATACCATAGGTATAATTCTGATGTATTAACTGTAGAGATGGGTGAGAACCTGAAAAAAATTGTAGTTTCTGATGGTTCACCATCAACCAACTAGAAAATCGAACTGGTTCATGGTTCAGTTTTCAGTTCAGGCCGGTGGTGGGGAACTACCTGCTCCTGTCGCACTGCTGCACTGCCACACCATCACCACCACCACCGTCACACCACTGCTGCTGCCTCCGCCCTAACCACCACTTTGGCATGATCACTGTAGCAGTTGTGTGGCAGCATGATGATGGAGAGGCCAGGCACTTCCTCTGCGCAGGCAGGCACCCAACTCCCTGATCAGCTGGGAGACAGGAGCATGAACAGAAGGCAGCACCTGGGCTCCTGGAAGAGAAGCTAATTGCTGCCTTCTGCACATTCACCCACCTCTGTACATGTACCCTAATCAGCTGGGCTGCCGGCGCATGTGCAGAGGAAGGGAAGCGAAATTGGCCTGCTGTTTCTGATGATGGCAGCAGCAGCAGCAGCAGAGGCAGGAACAGTGGCAAAGGTGACAGGACCAGTTAGGGAGGTGACTGGGGTGGTGGGAAGAGGGCAGGCATCCATTTTGCTGAAGCAAAACAAAATACTGAGGGGGGGAAAAGTTTGGCATTTCGTTTTGTTTCAGCAAAACAGTATTCACAAACTGGATTCTGAACTGAACCACAAACCAGCCTGATTCATCTGTTTTTCTGGTTCATAGTTTGGTTTGTGCCCATCTCTAATTAACTGTACTCCAGTGAATGTACACGTGGAGAAACACTGCATACATAATTGTCTGCTTTACAATGCAAACCAGTTCCATGGTTGCAGATTCAGGACAAATTCTGAAAGACAGTGCCTTTTTTTCACATTCAATTTTTACTGTTGTTTTAAAATAATTTTGCCATTTAACAATTTGTACAAAGGACCTTCTCTGTTCAGTGATGGTTCAAAATGCTGAAATACATTAGAGTAAGTGTCCACCCAGATGAATATGCAGATGGTTAAGACAATTGTATTTATTTAAGAAACAGAACATCCAGAAGACTCATCTGACAAAAAAACAATTTATATTGTTTCTAATCACCTCAACTGACTTCTCTGCTCTCACTGACTCCTCTCCTTGTCATCTTGCTCAGCTGACTGTCACCTCCCACTCCTAACTGGCTTTTGCTTAACTGACACTCATGATGCTGTTCTGGACCATGCTGTCAATCATTCCCCTATACATTACTCAATTATAGTGGTATACTGATGAATTCATAGTTAGCATTTGGGCAAGATCATAAGTCTTGATATCTAATTGCCTTGTTCTCTAGTCATTTAAATCACTTCCCTCAGTATACTTATCTTCAAAGATATTTGTTTCTTACATCATGCTTACTGAAACCAGTAAGAATGGCTGTTTGTAACAGATAGAGGAAAGAAAAATAAACCAACACTGCTCAGATTTCAAATGCCAGAGTAGATAATCTCTGAACCAAGACAAATTCATGAATACAGAGCACTTGAAGATTAGGTTTCAGCACTTCCCTTTATTTACAGTTTCCTGTGATTGTGAAAGGTGGCAGGCGAGTGATCCAGGAGAAAGCTCTGTGCGACCAAAGAACTTATGTTATTCCATTACTAGGAAAGTGTTTGGCCTCTCTGTGGAGTCTGGTGACACTGTTAACTGTTAGGACCAAATGTCAAGTACATTTTGTAGTAAGGCCAACCTTTTCAGCAAGAAGGTAAATAAGACCTGTAACATCCAGTGTAATCAGACTCAACTGTTCTGCAGCCGTGAGAAATAATGAGAAGCTCTTACTGGAATACCTGAGATAGTCTAAGATGAATTTATATAGTGCTCTCTCTCTCTTAATTATCTCCCTGTCTGTCTGCCTATCTACCATTTGTTTACAAAGTGCATACATATGAGAGTCAGGCATACAGACATTGACATTGTGTCAATAATGATGGGATCCCCTGATACCGAAGAAGAAATCTGGAATGACATCTTAGCCAAAGGAAAGAAATTGATCAAATGACGAGTTAATGTTTCTCTCTTTTTTTTTACTGCAATGTCTAATTGCTCAAACTTCTATAGGATGTCTAAGAGTCATTCCATGAGTCACTCATCATATGGTGCTGTGATTAAGATATCGTCTAATGGGGACCAACCCTGCTCATTCCCACTAGCAGTGTTCCATCTCTTGTAATCTTAAAACAGTGGCCTCAACTAAGACACTATGATCAGATTAATGCTTTACCTCTTGCAGAAATAAAGTATGCATATTTCCAAGATGACAAAAAGCAAATGAAGTATATGAGGTGTCATGCAGCAGACCACTCTGAGAGTTGGGATGTAAGATATTAGTCTACTGTTCTCTGTTTTTCTTTAAATGGTTCCCTGGAGAACCTAATTTTTGACCAATGTAGGGAGAAAATACTAATGGAATGTGGAAACTACTCTAGTTGTGAGCTTCTTTAGCAATATGATGGCTATGTAGCTTCCCATTACTGGATGAGGGTCAGATGAAATGACCATGAGAACGAAATCTCTGAGCAGAGATTACAGATAACATTGGCAGTGATGGTTTGTGTTGTGGGATTAAACTGACTTGAGAACAAGTCATCCATTTTAAACTCTAAGACATCCAGCTTCCAATTCCAGAGCTGTCAATGCAAAAGAGGCATACAAAAATATGCACAAAAACCCACATGGCTTTTCATGGGGAATGAGGCAGTCGTAGTGTCCCTAACATTACTACTAATAATGTCCATAACTTTAGTGTCTCCAATGTCCCTGATATTAGGGATACAGATTTCCATATTGCTTATGTCAAGATGTGGTCAGTGTAAGTGAATGTGGAGGTATTAGTGAGGTAAGCCACTCTCAAGGTCTGAACTTATTCATTACCAGACTGCCACTGCAGGCAGGCAAGTAGTTCTCCCAGTAGCAGCAGCAGCAGTAGCAGAAGAAGAAGAAGCAGAAGAAGAAGAAGAAGAAGAAGAAGGAGAAGGAGAAGGAGAAGGAGAAGGAGAAGGAGAAGGAGAAGAGACTTGGAAGTAGGACTAAGAAGAACTCCAGGTCCACTTGTGTAACCTCAATAGTTCTGTCATCTTCAATTGCACATACAGTTTTTTCTTTCTTTTATTACACATCTTTTTGTTACTCTATAGCCTCCTGGACTGCCTTGGCTCTTGATTTAGAAAAGACCTCTGGTTGAAGGTTGGTCATCTTCCCCTAGACGTAATTGATATGTGGACAACAAGGAAGGCTGAAGACCGCTAGAGAGAATATTGAGCCATGAAACAAAGGACAGATGCCCTGTAGCTAAGGTACATGCAAGAGCCTTCTACTCTACCCGCAAGAATTTCACTGAAAGTGTATTTTCCTTTGAAACTCTTTTACAAAGCAATTTTGTTTCTACCAGATGTTTTGGACCTCAACTCTCATCAGCCCCAGCTGGTGCAGCCTACAGTACCGTATCATAGGAGTTGTCCTCCACATCACTGGTGTAACTTCAAGTCACCTACCCTTCTACTCCAGGATTTGTTGACACTTCTCAACTTCCTGTTATCATATAGCATAAGAAAACAGTGAATAAGAGTGAATTAGGAAGGATGAACAGATAAGACAGTGATAGAGCTACAGCGGAAATTAATCTGCTGACTATCTCATGAGAATTAACAAGTTCCTGAACCTCTTTGCTTCCACTAAGTCCACGCTCACAGTACCATAGTCATGGATAATATATTTCTTTCTTTATATTAGATATTGAGCAACTTTGTGTGTGTGTGTGTGTCTGTCTGTCTGTCTGTCTGTCTGTCTTTCTCTCTCTCTCTCTCTCTCTCTCTGTGTGTGTGTGTGTGTGTGTGTGTGTGTGTGAGAGAGAGAGAGAGAGAGAGAGAGAGCGCCTTTATTTTTCCAGAACTTGAACTTTGTCTGGTATAATTCTTCAATCTGAAACTGTCTTTGATTTAAAAATTAGCAGGAAATAATAGGAAATAATCTATTCCTCCACTTTCCTTGGTCCAACTGCTCCGCATCAAAAATATTTTTTATTTAATTATTTTTACTATGACAGTTGAAAATTTAACTCATTTGGGAAGGGTATTTCATTTATTGATTAACTTTAGCAACAGAACCAACAGAGGGAGCAAAAGAGCTCAGGCATTCAGCTACTATAATAAAGTCTCACAGATAATATGGTTTCTTTTATATTTTTAATCACCCAGAAGCATAAAAAAATGCAAACAAACAAACTTATACCAACAAAACAGAGATTATTTGTAATGGAAGAATGATGTGAATGTGCATTCTACCTTTTCCTTCAGACAAATATGGAATCCATTAAATTTAAGTAGCAATCTGCCATCCAGAAAACTAGAAGTTATGTTTTGAACAATGCAACATCAAAAGGCATTTTTAATCGATAATTTTTGCAGAGATTTCCTCCAGAAAAGTTAGATAGTTAATAAGGTGTTTCTGGATGAATGCAGAGTATTGTATTTCACATTGAGTTTATTTTATCATAGAAAGTTAGGATGTAAATGTTTGTGCGTGCAGAATCAACTATATTTCATCCATCCCCCAGGAGTGAGAAAACACAATGGGGAATAAAACTGAAATAAAATTTGTTGGGGGAAAAAAGAACATGTATCATTCTTGTATTGTAGGGTATTTCATGACTTCGGTGAGTTCCAGTGTCCCCCTGTTGAATGAAATATTGGTGTCTTCAAATGGAGCCAGACTTCTGACAACCAGACTATGGGTGCAATCCTTGGTGGCCAAGAGGGCTGAGAGCCTACTGAAATGGTACAAAGCTAGCTGGAGCTGTGCTGAATTCAACCCCCTCCCAGTCTAGGGATGTTGGATATCCTGAGAATTCCTCTGATTTGGGATATGTATCTATACTAGATTCTTCTGCTGGCAGATCTCCGAGATCAGCCAGCAAAAGAAGACACCCAAGGACAGATACTTTTTGCCCATTCCAAAACCACCATATCTTTTCAATTAGGATTGTACTGTCTGTCATCTCTGCTCTAGTGCACTGTACTTTGCCAAAACAAAAACATGGGACTCTTTTGACCCAACACATTACACTAAGGGCTTGTGTACACAGACTCTTTTGGAGTGAGATAAATAAGGTTGCTTGGAGTCAGGCAGAGGTCTAGTTTGCTATTTGCTGTGATACTCACATCCAAATGGCACACTGAAAGTCAAGTGACCCTATTAGGTCTGCTTTCTTTGGCTGTCAATTGCCATATCATGAAGTGGCTTGAGAGCCACTTCAGGATATTGGCAAATTAAACACTTCCTCTGTAGAAAGGCAGAGAAAGTAAAACTATTTTTAAATTACTCTATTAGCACAGCATAGATGCCCTGCATGAGTTACAAAAAAATAGAAAACTTCCTCTCAGAAGCAGAAGGAGAGAAGAGGGGGCAATGAAGGGCATTTATTGTCTTTTTTTTTACTTGTACACAGGTCTGGATGAGAATCTGCCACAGCCAATTTCACTGCTGCCCTATATTCAGTGCTGGATTCAGCTCCAGGATCTTTAAGACATATGGAAAATTGATAGTTGAAGGAGTCTTGACAGCCTTGATAGCTGAAGGCTCACTTTGGTTTACTTCCAGCAATTGCATGCGCTGGAAATGAACCAAAATGGAGCGATCCTACCTACAGCAAAAAAGCAGAAGTCCCTGACAGAGGTCCAGAAAGATGTGGTAGGAGTGCTCTGGAGTGGACTGATTTGCTTCAGTGAGAACATTGTGTGATTGCCAGAAAAGGATCCAAACCAACCCATCCCCCCAGTGGACAAAACAGCAGGCTAAATGCCTATCTGATCACACCCTAACTGGGACAAAATGTACCTCAATGGCCAAAAAAGAGTGTGGGGCGGGAATTAGTTGGAACAATCTTTGCTACAAGCTTTTTGTTGTTGTCATTGTTAATGTAAAAACAATGGAAAGGTAGATGGCAAGTATCAGAAATGTGAAGGCATTATTTACAGCTTCACAAATCACATTGCCAAAGTGTCTACATTGTGGGTTTACTTCTAAATGGATTTTGCAACAAACACAACAAATATACTATTGTCATTACTTTAATATTTATTCAAGCAGAATGGGAAGAATCCCAATATTAGGCTTCTTTCTTTCTTTCTTTCTTTCTTTCTTTCTTTCTTTCTTTCTTTCTTTCTTTCTTTCTTTCTTTCTTTCTAGTAGGAAGAGAATTTTTTTAAAAAAGGAGGAAACATTCCTTATAAAGTGTGCACAGTAAATCTAACCATTCAACTTTTTCTGCTGTTTCTAACCAATGATTATTTCCTACTGTGCCAATTGATACTTTTTTTTTTTCATGGAAAATATGCACTGTTCAAGGATAGCAGATCCCTTCCAGGACTTTCCATCTTTTACAGATTATTAACTTGGCTGTCGTTCGTGGCTGCAAAACACTGGTTGGCCATGCAGCTCAATTGGCCATGCCAATTGAAGACCAAATATGCATAACTCAAGGGTAGGTCTTAGATTCAAATCTATTTCAATATTTAAAGAAAAAGCGGAAAATAATTTCCTGGATTATTTAAATAGCATTCCCAAAAACCCACAAAAAAAACTCATGCCAGTGCCCTCTTACAGCAACTGCCAAAAAGTTCAAGTTGTTGTGTTTAACTGCTACCAGAGGAGTTAGATAATTTCTCATGTAGTATTTCAATGTTAACTTGCTTTGAATTTCACTTTCTGCATAACTCAGACTCTATCTTTGCCCATTCATGAATCATTTCCTTTTGAAATGTTCTCGCTCCATTTCATGTGAGCCAGGGACAATATTTTCTTATCTACATTCAAATATTTGCATACACACGCATTAGGCCAAAATTGGCCTGAAACTTTCCCCTTGCACTCCTTTCTCATCCAGAATTTGGAAAGAAACACTCTACATGCATTGTCTCAAACAGCAATGCAGTCTATATATGATTTTTTTGCTGTATGAACGTAAGAGGAGCTCTACTAAATGTAAATATATGTCACATACAGGTGTCTGAAATATTAATTCACCATAAAGGGGAGAAAAAAGAAACAATGGGGCCATATATGTAGATATATATGTAGATATATGTATATGTGTCATCAAGTCAGTTCCAACATAGGGCAACCATCACAGGGTTTTCTAAGTATAAAGTATCCAGAAGTGGTTTACCAATCCCTCCTCACCCACCACTAATCGCTTCTTGATTTTTTAAAATATTATGATTACTTTCTTTAAAATGGATCTGAGCTTTAAAAATGCAAAATAATGAAATGCAAAATGTGAAGACACCATTGATTGAGATCTTGACTTGTAAATCCAGTTAGTATTGTAACAATAAGGCCCCAATTCTCTACTCAAGAGGAACTTGCTGAAGGGCTACAGCAGAAGACTCACTGTGCTGACAGAAGGCAAGCTATGTATTTGTCACTGTTTGAAAATGCCAGTGCTAATGAAATAACTGAAACAGGGTAAAGGCAATGTAAACCTTTGTTTATACTCCCACCAATGGCAGAATGTGATACTGAGATCAGAGTTTGTAGAACTCTTCCCCCCTCACACAACTGAATGGAGAAAGGGAAATTGTGAAAACATATTTACTTCCTTATGGTTGAAATCCAGTAGTATAACTTAACACTGTGTGATGACATATCAGCCACAGTGGTTTCTCATAAATTAAAAATCTGAGGTTCCCTTGGGATCCCTTTCATAGTTGGGAAACCACTGGAGGCCAGGGGATGAGGGAAGTCTTTAATTTCCAACATTTGGGGTTGTGATTTTCTGCAATTAAAGATTCCTCTCCCATCCTGCCACCCCCAAAGTTTTGCCATGACAAAAGGGATCTGAAGAGAGCCTCGGGACCTCTGGAGAGGGGGAATGGGAAATTCTGAATTTATGAAAAAACACTGCAGCTGATGAAGCCATCAGCCTTACATAGCTTAAGTTATGCTGCTGGGTTTCAGCCATTTTAAATCACTAGCACAGAATTTCCCTCGGTGGCTTCTAGTAATTCCCAAACACTGCCTCCCTTCACCTGTGTCATCATGACAAAGTTGAGAACATAGTGAATATTCTGCAAATGTGGTGGCCTATCTCTTCCCCACCCTGGTGCAGCTGGTGTATTTTACATGCACATAGGCTGTTCAAAGACATCATAGGTATCCTTCAGTGCCTACAGAAACAGTTTAGGAAGCATATATTATTAAAAGGTGGTGGGCCTACATAAATAAATCTTCTGGTTGACACTTTATAGCTTACATTTCCAGACCATGCCTTTTTCAGTCTAAAAAAAGATAAACAATAGTAAGTAGTTAGATAGCTTTAGAATAATGATATTTTTAAAAAATGGAACTCCTCAACTAGCCCTACAAAGGAAAAAGCTGTGAGTCTATATAATATGCACAAAAGACAGCAACATTATGGATGCCATCAATCTTACTTTATGGCAATTGCTAGCAGTGCATAATGCCACCCTACTGTAGTGGCAGGTAATCTACTGCCTCTTTAAATAAATCTAAATATTAGGTCTAGGAGGGATCAACCTGCAGAAAAATGCTGAAATATAACCGCTAAAGTTAATACTTACTTAATGCTGGGTTTTCTACAAGACTTAAAATGAAAAGGCTTTCCAACTATTATAAGATGTACAGTCTTAATCTACATTTCAATAAGATATTTAAAGGCAGCGCAAGAACTGTCAAGGACCCTTTCTTAAGCCTGAGAGAGACCTACAAAGGAATGCTGACAGTCTCATTTTTTTTCTGACATGGAAGTATTATTTCATCAAGAAAATGTTATTATATTCTTATTCATTTTGGCACTTCCCACTTCAGGCTCTTCTCCATCCTCATCTGTGTTTGGTGGCATAAATGCTGCAGCATCACCTGGTTTGTCAAGAATCACCAGTGGCAGAGGTAGATTAAATGATCCGACTAAACCCACATTCTGTTTCATGATTATGACTGTGATTACGATTGTGATTATTATTGTTATTAGTATTATTATTTCTTCTGTCCTCTTCAGAGAAAATACAAGATTAAAATATTCCACTTCAGATGTGCCTTCCCTCATTGGATGTGCTCTATATGCTAATGCTGCATAATTTTTATTTTTATGTGTGTACACAGAGAGAGTTAAGATAGGATATTTTCTAGTTATATTAAACTATTTAGTTTGTTATTGCTGAAGCAAGTGACACCTTGATTTAGGAAGTCTGCCCTCACCTTCCTCTCCATTTTTTTCCTGAAAATACGATGACCCTGTGTCACTTTGGAGGATTCCTACGGTATTTTCATGGATCTGTAAGATTTTATTTTTATTTTTTATTTTATTGTCTGGTCCTAAGTAACACTAATGGGAAAAACAACAGCCATCTCCTCACCAGAAGCCCGGGTGTATATATGGCAAAATTTCATTATTTCTTTACTTAGATTTACTAAGAATGTACAAATTCGCCTTACACAATTCTTCTGTCCTCATGTTATTCCAAAAACAACCCTATAAAGTAGATTTGCCTGAGAAATATTGATCAGCCCAAGGACACTGAGTAAGCTTTGTGACTAAGCAGACTGGAGTTTGGATCTCTCTTTCTGGAAATCCAGCATTCTTACCATTGCACTATGCTGGCTCTCTCGGATAGAGGTTACTATATAAATGGTTCCAAGACTGAAACATGTTGGTAGAAAAACAATGCAACAAGTGATGTGCTTAACTTGGATAATAATAAAAATTCCCTATTATTTTGCATAAAATTGCAAATTATTTATTATGCAAATGAGATTATATAATTTGCATAGTATTCCAATTAGGATGCCCAGACTTGGGGAATGGAATATAGCAACTCTATTTTAGGTCACACATTAGTGTACTTCCATTTACTACACAGTTTTGGACCACAATGAAGTAAAATCTCCCCATTCCATACCACTTCACCTGAAGGTACACTATAGTTCAACTCTATGCATTTCTACTCTGAAGTCCCATTGAGTCTCAATGAGATGTATGGACAGCTTAAATGAACATTGCAGAGCAATGAGAGGCAATGGGAAGGGAGAGAAAACCACAGTGGAGGAATCACCAAATTCAAAGCTCTCCTGGGCTCATGCTTGCAGGGTAGTAGCTGAAGGACAGGCAGCTTGTGGGGAAATAGTTCTAGGGTTAGTATAGTCTCTCCTCCATTCCAAGGACATCAAAGAACTGGGGGGGGGGGGGGAATCATTTTTTTAAAGCATGTTTTACATGATAGGACCCACCACAGTAAAGCTCTGATCATCCCACTGGTGCCTTTCTTTTTCAATGGCTTGAAGAAAGGGCAGCGTAGTAGTGGCAGCAGAAGTAGCAGCTTGCTCACTCTGTAATTCTAACTCTTAAGATGTGCTGGCTATAAAGTAGGATTAGGCATGAGTTTCTTTTGGGAGCAGAAATGTCATGCTGCCAGTACAACTCTCTTCTGCCAGCTGAGTTGACAACCGAACTGCTCTGAAGGCAAGGATTTGCTTGGGAGAAGGACTGGACAAAGGGTGAAGAATGAGCAACATAAGGAAGGATCCAAGCTGATCCAAATCTTACCTAGCACAGGGACATAACCACAGTGCCAGCACAAAATCAGCCCAAGTAGTCTGAAGTAAATTCCCCCCATTCCTAAACTGGAAGGGTTTTGGATTTATCACAACTTCAGTTGGCCTAGTGTCAACACTGCAAGCTCTTGGATTATGCTGTTAGTCTCCTAACAATGTTGTACTATTTTGTCCCTGCAAAAAAGAAAAGAAAAGAAAAGAAAAGAAAAAAGATTGTTCAACTGTTCAGAGTCCTGCAAGGAAATCCTTAACACCAATCACTTGGAAGGTACTATCAATCTGTCTATAGGAAACTTGTGGCGCCCCATAGGTTGTTGGATGGCAGGTCTCATCAGCTCTACTCTGCATGACCAATGCTCAGGAGAACAGTAATGACATGGGGCAGAGATGATATGCTCTGTCTCCTCATGCATTCATTTCCTCATAATAACTTACTAGTTATTGAGCCTGGACCATGAGCAAGAGCCTTGTAGCACAGTGGTTAAACTGCTGTACTGCAGCCAAAGCTCTGCTTATGACCCGGGTTCATTCCAAGGTAGCTGGCTCAAGGCTGACTCAGTCTTCCATCCTTCCGAGGTCAATAAAATGAGTAGCCTGCTTAATTAAATGGTCAACTTCCCAAAGAGTTCTTTAAGAGGTATGGGGTAGTATATAAGCAGCACACTTTTAAGTGGTTCCATAAAGTAGTGAGGGCAACATGTGTTCCATTTGATCAGGCAGCCACCAAATTATGGTACCCACCAAATTATGGCTCTGGGAGTATTTTAATTCCAAAAATCCCATCCCAGAGGGCAACTCTACTCATGGGTAGAAGGGGCTTCTGAGAGGGCAGCAGCAACTGAGCACTCTGCTAAGGCATTTCTGGGTCTTTTTCTAATGGGTACAAGGTCATAACGGCAGTGTCATGCAGGTGGATGTAAGGTGGGGACTCCTCCCTCCCTCCTCTTTCTTTGTGTAACAGAGCTACTTGCATTCGTAAGTACTGCTATGTTTTGCTTAAAAGGCTGCAAGAGAAGGTGAAGTACAATTAGAAATAATGACTAAATCTAAGTTAGTTCCGATTAGAGCAAATCCACCAAAATCAGTACAACTAATAAGTTGCACTGGTTTCAATGAGTCTACTGTAGTAAGTATTGACATCTGATTTAGCTCATAATATTTAATCAAAGAAAGAAAGAAAACTCCTAGTCAAAACAAATTTTCCATTTTCTTTTCCCCTCCTCATTTCACATTTATTTAGACTGAGAATATGGTGATATTGCTTTATGCCACCAAGTTGCTTCCAGAGGTAGGGTAATAACACCACCCTGATTTCACCACATAACCAAATCCATTGTCATTGTGCTTCTTATGAAAAGGGGGACAAACTAGACATTAACGGCACTCCAACATGGCATGGAGCTGCCTGGGTGGGGACTCTTTGTCCTCCTGCCCACCCGAACTCAGACAGGCAGGGAGCCTCGTGAGAGGACGGGCAGGCTAGGCTTGATGCGAGCCTTTAAAGGAGCCCCCATTGGTCTGCTCCGTCCTCTTCCCTGCCTGACGAGCGACCCACCCTCCCACCCAGGGTAAGAATGAGAGTAGCTGGTCACTTCGGGGCTGGATGGGAATTTTTGACCTGCACCAAATTGGCTTCTGGCTGCAGGTGGTTTTTCACCCATCCCATTCTTATCCCGAGGGATCACAAGGGAGATAAATAGGTCACTGGCAGTTTGGTCACAATGGCGGGTAGTGCTAAACAGGGTAGGCTCAGGTGAGTTCCAGGGTGGGCACCCAGAGGGTGCAAGGCAGCCCTCCTCTCAGAATTGCATTTACAGAGGTTTGGCTGAGAGGAAGGAAACAGGGAGACCTCAGGGGACGCTGGGAACTTTGGGTCTAGAGACTTGGGTAGACGGCGGCCCCAGGTACTCCTGGCTTATGGCCGAGAGGGTGCTAGAAAGTAAGGCAGCACCCTCTCGGTGTAGGAACTCCCATGGGCGTAGGTCTGGATTGGTTGGTCATGAATGACGAGGGTCCCAGACCTGTTAGCACTATGACTGGTCCCCTTGTAAAAAGGGGTCATTTAAAATTTAAATAGTTCATAAAGTTGTGGCCCTAGTTTTAACCCATTTTTCTGTGTCTCGTTGTAGCGTTCACCCTTATTATGTTAAGTAGTCATGCATATTCATGTTGCAGGCTAATGTTGCTGAGAGGCGGAGCTGAGAGATATGTAATAAAGAGGCGGAGTCAGAGAGTGAAAGAGTCAGTCAGTCAGAGTGAGAGAGTCAGGAGGGAAATGAGAGTGGAGAGTGTGGTATTTGGGAGATCTGAGGTGTGATTAGTAAGAAGAGTGAATAAATACTGTAATAACAAATAGAAGGTTGAGATTGATGATAAATAAACCTGTAGAAGTTACTTATGATTAATTATCAAACATCTGTAATCAATAAACTTGTTTTATTTAAAAGACAGTGAGGTTTGGACCTTCATCTTCATCCTTCCATAAGTAAAGTATGTTGATTTAGTGATTAACTGGTGGCAGTGGGTGAAAAGGAGTATTGGTTTGCCTTTGTGTGCTCTGTGTTTGGGGAGTCAGGCAGGGGCCTCGAGGTGCGAACGCCACACTCATCTTGTTATTTCGGGTTGGGCAGGCAAAAGAAATGTGTATTCCCTCCGGTTAACAAATGTACCTTCCACAACAGGATTTCCTCAAGGACCCATGTCTCACCAATCAGATTTGCAAATTAAGCCTCTGTTTATCTTCCAGTTATCAACCAGAAAACAAAGCATGCTAAATGTAAGATATGGAACTGAGGAGAAATCATTTACTGTGGCAAACAAGCATTGTTCACCATTGGGGAGCTCCTCTTCAGAAGATATGCCAAGTGTGTGTATTAGTTCAACACAGATCATACAGTGAAAATAAAAATGTGCAGGGTATTGTATTTTTAAGACAGCCAAACAGTGGAACAGGTAAGTGCGTAGCATGTGTGTGTGTGTCAGGATCTCTGAGGTAAATTATAAAATGGGGAAATGCAGATTATTTTCCCCAACGTAAAACAATTATTATTTTCTTCTCCCACCTTTGTTCTGCTTCAGTTTGTATAAACTATTTCTTGATTTCTTGATTATTGATGTTAAATTTCACATGCTATTATACAGATTTTCTATATGGTAAATTTGCCCATTTCCTTAGCTTGTAAAAGAAATATATAGGTCAGGCACCTTTTTAAATTAGTTCTCTTCCATTACACCACAATACTTCCCCCCGAAAAACCCAGTTAGTCTTGTGTGTTAAATTTATGTGGCTAGTCCATAAACAGTTTCTAATTAGACACATGTGCATTCAAATGTAGACTTGTGTGTTATAAACCGACACTGAAGTGTATAAGAAACTGTCAGTCAGATCAAAAGTCAATCCAAAATCATCCCATTTGCAGAGCTGAGATGCTGTCACAGTTAGTTAGCCCTAAATGTTTAAAACATCAACCAAAAACTTTTATTCTAATTGAGCATGAGTTGAAAGACTGCACACTTTGATGTCTTTGCTTTTATCATTTGTATATAGCTTGAAACTGCAGACTTTCCTCCCTGGAAAGAGTAGACATTGCTTCTTATTGAAAAATATACAGGTAGGTCAATCTCTATTTGTGAAGCTAGCATACAGTTCTGAGCTGTGTATATAATTACTCACAACAGAAAGACTTGAAAAAGAAACGAAACCTTTTTCTCTTTATTGTTGAAGTTTGTTTTCTTTTGAGCCATGGGTCATGTAGAACAGATACACAGCTCCAGAATGAGTTCAGTTCTTGTGATGGTTCTCACTAACCTTAGCGTAGACTAGCCTAAGGTTACTAAGTACCAATGGAGAAGGTTCTTCAGCAGTGTTCATATGTATGTGTTTATTTCTAAGAAATCAAATTCTTTCAAATATATATTATTGCTTAAAGATTTTGCTATGAAAACATTCCCTTTAAAAACCCTAAAAGAAACAGATGTTTATTAAAATTGGTTGTAATAGGGTAGCACTCCTTTGTGAGGAAAAGTTACATATTTGGGGGCTGTTTAGCCTACGTTCCGTGTCTAGTTGCGCTGGCCACGTGACCACAGAAACTGTCTTCGGACAAACGCTGGCTCTATGGCTTGGAAACGGGGATGAGCACCGCGCCCTAGAGTGGGACACGACTGGACTAAATGTCAAGGGGAACCTTTACCTTTACCTAGCCTACATAAAAGGCAATTGAAGTCCTACAAGAGGCATGACAAGGAAAATAAATTAATAAGGAGAAATCTTGATCCCTTTCTCATAATTCATCCACTGAGGCTTATTGGTGGAAGATCTGAAACAGATAAAAAGAAGTATGTCTCCTTTACATAGTGCCTAGTTAAACAGTGATATTTGACTGTCACAAAATGTGTCCAGTCCCTGACAATTCAATTCAAATTTCATAGGTCTTTTCTTCAGCTCTGGCTTTCCACATATCTTTAACATTATTCAAACATTTCCACAGTAACTGGAATTCACAGAAGAGATCAGCAGGTACATGCCAGTTCAACTTTGAGTACTATTTGTGGGTCTTTTCTTTTACAGAATGAAATGTGTGTTTGATTGCAGACTGTGTGCTCACATCAAGAATGCTTTTGATGCTTGCAGGATTAACATCTTTTTTTTTTAACTAGCATCTTGGGAGCCACCAGTGAGAGCCTAGTGCTGAAGACATGTACACAGATTTAAAGAATTCTGGGGCCAAGGATTTGTTCTGAGTACCAGAACAGAATTAATTTCACAGTCCCTCCACACACAAAAACATGTCTGCTTACCTCAAGCTTTCCTATTAGTATTTCTGTAATATAATTCCAGCTGCTGACATGAATGACTGCTGAGTGTGTGTTTGTGTACGTGTGTGTGTGTGTACATACAGCTGCCATAATTTGCACAGCCGTAAAAGATTAAGGGTCAGCATAGTTGCACAAACAGAAGTATGAAAGTGCACACACATACACAGAGAGAGAGAGAGAATGAGAGAGAGAGAGAGAGAGAGAGAGAGAAAGTTTCAGATACCATCAGTGTGTCTCTGCAATGCTAGCCAGATTTTCGTGGATTCAAACTTTCTCCTCACAAGGCCATGCAAACCTGTCCTATGATAAATTTGTTCATGAAACCCAGAGCCACTGTGTCCAATGTCCAAAAACGCAACCTGTATTTCTCCTTGTTTCATGATTCGCTGGAAGGTTCCAAGGCAAAAAGCCTTCTCATAGAGACAGAATCAGTTGTATTCCATTGACAGAAAATATGCCTTCAAGATTTCTGTCTGGGCATCTGAACAAGACAATGCAACACTCTGTGTGTACCACTGGAGATACTAGCATTTTCTCTTCACCCCCCTCCCCCCTCAGAGCCTGTAGGTATCTGGCAGTGATTTTAGCTATTATTTTTCTCTTTTATAGTGTTACCTTTTAAACTGTCTTTGAGATCTTTGTTGTAGACTAGTACCCTGTGGCAGTGGCCTGGTGTTAAGAGACTTCAGTGAGATACGGCACATAAAAGCATACCCTAAAAGTGTGACGAATGGCAATGACAAGGTTGGGCTGGAGCTAACTTGCGAACGATCGAAGGAATTGAAAAGGCCTGCGTGTTCTGCCTGCCAGGAGCTGCATAAGAAGGTGGGCCATGCCAGGTTGTGCGCTACAGGCAGGTGCCTTGCTGGGAACACAAAGGAAGTGTACAATCCCTTATTAACGGGCCCAGCATTTGAGCTTGTTTTATATAAAACAAATCTGAAGCATCAGCAATGGGTGGGGGAGTGGAATTTACTCCGTATGTAGCTTCTGAATTATGTAACAGGAGAGGAGCAGAGAGAAATTACAAAAGATCTGCCCAGGTGTCGCCAAAATACAAGTGTTGCTCTTAAAATGAAATGGGCAACATTGCCTAAAAGACAACACAACGAAGCAGACAACACGGGAGTGCTCAGAGCTGTAGGGCCTAACTATAGAAGACATTTATCGAAGCATTGAAATCAAGGTTTGCTTGTTGTTGTTTTTAAAATAGAAACCATGTACAAAGGAGCCAAATCTTGATCATGACCAAAGAGCACAGGTAGTGGAGAATTAACCCTCCTCTTCCTCATTGCAATCCTGAAAAAACTGACCGTCTCCAGCACAGGAAAGAGTAAATTATTTTGTTTGTACACCATGAGGTAAACTTAGCTTGGGAAATTCCCTGTGCTGATACGCTATCATTCCAGTCCTACTGGCTGTTCGTGTTATGCTGTATTGCGCTTCAACCAACACAGCATGTTACTAAGAACTACCAATATGTGCTATTACCATCCCACATGTATTAGCAGTGTAGTCTAGTTATTGTACTGTAGTGCTTAAGAGACTAAGCTATACGGTAGGCGATCCTCTATACCTACCTTTTTTTCACTGTGAACTTTCTTGTGGCCATAAGGGCCTCTCCGCGAGGCACGCAGCTGCTGGGGTGGGGCTTTTTTTGCCCGGCCAGTCAAAAGAGAAGGACACAGACGTCATTCGTCATATCAGGCAAGCAGGCTGGGCTAGGGAGCCTTTACAAAGGCAGCCCTGGCCCGTCTCGCCCTCTCCTTGCCAGCGTTGCCTGCCCACCTACCCACCCTGTGCAGTAAGAATGAGATTAGCTGGTCGCTGAGGGGCTGGATGGGAATTTTTGACTCACACCTGAATTGGCCCTGGGTGCGAGTGAGTTTTTACCCATTCTTACTCAGGGGAAGTGATAGGAAGCCATTGGAAAGGTGCGCAAATCAGGGTAGTGCAAAAGGAACAGGTGCAAGTGAGTTCCAAAGGGGGCACCCGGGGGTGCAAGGCATCTCTCCTCTCAGAAGGGAATTAGCAGAGGTTTAGATGAGGGGAGGGTAAGCAGGGGAGTCCAGGGGATGATGGGCATTTTGGATCAGGTGCACCACCTGGGGGTACTCCAGCTATTTAAGGACCAAGAGTGAGCTGTATAGTAGGACAGTGCACTTCTGGAAGCGAAACTTCCTAGGGCGAGGTCTGGACCAGAAGGGCAATGTTGACCCCGGTTACAGACCTGTTTTGCACTACAGTAGCCCCTTTTGTGAAAGGGGAAGTTCAGGTTAAATAAGTTAATAAGGTTGTGGCCCGAGTTACCTCATACACTGTCTCTGTCTCGTTATTCCGGTCTGGGCGGGCAAAGAAGACAGTGACCCAAACCATCAATTCCTCACCTAAAATAACATGTTGGAGACCATGATACTGCCCTACCATATACATTTGTTGTAAGGATTACTCAGAGGAGGAAGTTGTCCTACAATGTCTTGGATACATGGGGGTCACTGATGAATCAGTGGCAAAAATAAATAGTTACACCTCTGAAGCTATTTCATACTAAGGCTTTGCTGTGGAAAGCATGGATGACCCTAACCAACAATACATCTGCAGCTTCCATCGGCCTGAGTGCATATCAGTCTAACTTCTGCAAGTTCTCACTGATTAGTGTGGTTATACTTTACTTCCACAAGGGTAAGACTGCTACATTTGCAACCAGTAGTCAGAATCCTTTTGGTGTTTGTGCAAGGCTTTTATCACTTGCCACATCTGATTGTTGCTAATTGACAAGGTCCTAGGGTGCATCTTAGCTGTTGCAATCTTAGTGCAAGTGTTGCAATTCTTTTCCTGGATTGGATGTGCAATTACTCTTGTGTAGGGATGGAAATTTTCACTTATTTCAGTCTCACGGGTAAAAATGGAAATTTTTGAAAGTTTCTTCCTGCTTCACAGAATTATAAGAGATTTTGCACATTTTTCATATTTCCACACCTTTTTTTCCCCAACCCCCCCCACCAAAACATAGAAGTACTTTCTCCCATAACCTTGCATTTTGTGCAAAACCTTTGTGTGTATATATATATACACAAAGTACTTCTATGTGGGGTCACTTTTATATATAAAATCTCCTGCCCAGAGCTTCAGGCTGTCCGATGAAAACTGTTAGCCACAAGAGGGGAAAAACAGACCAACCCTCTTCCCTTTCACAAGCTGTACAAGTTAAACAGGCAGCAATTCACACCCACTTGACCCATGTGGCCTGCAAGAACTTGAGGCAGCAGACAAATCTCACAGCTCGCTCGCCAGCGCTCATGGGCATTGTAAAACTTTTACTCAAGGCTGACAGGTTACCTGTATGAGTGCGAACACACACGCATTTATCAACCTGCCACCTGCACACCTACCTTTTGCACCTTAAATTGAACAAGGAAACATAAAGCAGCCTGAGGTATTGTCCCTACAAAGTGTAAACTGTGCAGGAACAGCAACAGCTTTAGTCCAACATTGTTCTCTCGGGATGTAAGTCTAAGCATACTGCAGTGCATTTTGCATTAGGATTAGAAATTACGAACGTTATACATGCAAGAACCAACTCTCCTCTGTAAATCATAGTCCCAGTTGCCACCAGACAGGAGTTTGTGAATGAAGCTGCATGTGGTAAGAAGCCTCCGAGTGACTGCAGCAGCTGCAGCAGCTGCTACAACCACCTACACAGAATCTTCTTCTAATTCTTTCTTCCTGTAAAACAGTTTCAGTTCTCACTTTGTTTTCTGGAGTCACAGAATAAGCTGCACACTGCTTGAAGGTAATAACTAGGTAGCAGCAGCCCTGACTGGGAAGGGGGGTTTCCACTTCTGGCTATAGCAACTCTTGGAAACTGTAGCTAAAACAGTCACCTCAAGGCTTCTCACCTGGAGTCTTGTTCACAAACGGGTCTGTGATCTAGTCTAGAGACAAGGACAACAACGCGGCAGGAGCAGAATAAAATAAGAAACCATAGATTATGTATTTGGAAATGATGAGATGGTAATGTTGGACCCCATAGTGCTTTGATAGCAACAAGCGTTTGTGCTGGTTTTCACAGTAACCTTGGGCATAATGGCAGCCATGTATACCGAGTTCCAAATCACTCATGCCACAGACAGCAGGAGCTGATGGAACAAAAAGAATTGAGCACACACAGACTTTTCACACACTGCTTAGGACCAAATTAGGCAACAGAAAATGTGAAATGCATGTTTGTTTTTTAGGAAAAGAAAGGGAAGAGGAGGTGCCCACCGGGACCAGAAGTGTGGATTTCAGTCTTTTTGGATTCCTGCTCTGATACAAAAGAATATTTCTTCCCAGCACCAGAGCTGACATTTGCTTTGAGAGAAGCCACTATTGTCAGGCATTAGATACCTCAGTGGTTTGGAACATTTCTTAGGAGGGAGTGCCAAGCACTTTACCCTCTGTCATTGCTTTCTTCACACAATTATCATCATTTCTGAAAGAAAGAGGTTCCTCCTTGGGTGCTGGCTTTCCACACAAGCAAGAGCCCAAGCAAGAGCTGTCCTCTTGAGGATCGATGATGATTGCAGGAAGAAACTGACAGAGGAGGGGCAGAGAGTAGGTGCTTTCTCCAAGCATGTTGGAAAAAAAAAAAAGGATTCAAATGCCGGTACAGAGCTAATGTCTTCTCTTTTGGATTTCAGAAAGTCCCCTCTGCCAAAAAGTTGCTTGAATAGGAGAAAATTTCTTTCCTCCCTACCACTTGATGCTGTCTCCTTCTGTTCCTTTAGTCCAACAAGCGGCAGCAGGCAGACCAGGCAGGCAGAAAAAAGAATCTCAGAAAAAAAAGAGAAGAAAAAATTGCCAAAGAAATGGGGCAAGAGTGTGGAATCCAAAAAATAACTCCAAGGAGCAAAGCTTTCACAAGCAGGTCACCTGGCATCAGCAGCAAATATATATAATATATATATATCCCAGCACTAAAACTAAATAAAAAAAATTAGAAAATGGAAAAAATATCCACCCAAATATGGAGCAAAATAGATGCACAAAGGCAGGTAAAATCCACAATGCAGGGTACCAGGAGATTCCATGTCCACAAGGAATGAATAAAGCAAAGAAAGAGCGCTTCTTCCTGAGTTCCAATCAATCCAGGGCCTTTTGTTATTGTTGTGTTCCATCAAGTCTCCTCCAACTTGGTGACCCTATGAATGAGTGACCTTCAAAGTGTCCTGTCCTTAACAGTCCTTCTTACTCTTGTAAACTCAAATCTGTGGTTTCCTTTATGGAGGCAATCCATCTTATATTTTGTCTTCCTCTTTTCCTCTGCCTCCAACTTTTTGCAATATTACTGACTATTCTAGAACCTTTTTGTTATTCAAAATTCCTTCTCACTCCCTGGACATTCTGATTGGCTGCTGACAGCAGCCCAGGCAACACTATTGTATGAAACATTTCCAGGGTAATTTGACAGACAAAGGATGAAATAAACATAAGATGAAAGAGAGAAACACGAGAGAACTTTGGTGTACCTTTCTTTCCTCAATGGGAATCATTTTTATGAGGCTTTATTTTTTATCAGCAAAGGAACATGAAAACAAACAAATAAAAAAGAACCACTTCTGTGATCTTCCTCCTTTCCTTTCATTAAAGAGTGAAATTCCCATCCCTAATGAGTTTTAGGGACCCTTTAAAGGGGTCAGTGGCTTGAAGTCATGTTCTCTGTATGTTGTCTTAAGATGTAATGGTGAGAAATTTTCTCCAGACTCTCAAATTGGGCTGCTCAAGTATTAGGTTCCATCTTAAACAACCAGTAGGCTTGTTTATCTGTGAAGATTCTCAGTCATCCAGGTGTGGTTATCTAGAAGTTGAGTCATGGCAACTGGACTTCTTTCTTGTTAGGTTGAAACATTTTGCTACTCATCCAAGCAGCTTCTTCAGTCTGAGGAGAGTTGGTAGGAGACCCCGGATATATCCTCCATGTTGGTTTCACTTCCCCCTGGTCTGAATAGGCTCGTTAGAAGGACAAACGACTGGGGGTGAGGGATAATCCCACATCTGCAGTCCTTCTCCATCCATCGTCATGGGTCGTTGACAGTCATTAACAGTGATCTTTCTTGTGTGTGTCCCTAATCCTTCTGGGAATGGATGAAAGGGCAGCATGATAAATAGGAGACAGATTGTATCTAAGGCCTCCACCCCTGTTGAGTGAGGGATTTTCTATATGCACATGTATGGCCTCCCTGAGTAGGCTTGTTGGGAACAGAAAACCAATAACAGGACTCTCCATTTTGAAAATACAAACACAGCCCTCCTCTTTTCCAGCCTGGCCCTCCCATGTAACTGTGAGATCCCTCTTCCCAGTTCAAACTTGACAAGCTGTTTTGGAAGTGGGGAACAGAGAGGCACTTCCTCTTGGTTTTTATCACAACTTGCCCAATTAAGAGATCTGGTTTTGCCATGTTATGAATGTGGGAATTTTGTCTGTCAACTACCTCTGCTTTTCACAACCACACATAGTTTCTCCTGCAGTACTGAGGAACCTTGCAAAGGGCCAAATTCTTGATTACCTACCTGGAGCCTCCTGGCATATAGTTATAGACATGCAGGGATCAACACAGAGCCTAATTTCTCCTATGGGTAGAAACCTAATCCAAGCAGAAAGGAGGCCTCCACAGATGACATGAGGCTTTACTAATCCACCATAATCCACACTAGTACAATGAGTCACAAGCACAAAAGAAGAACTAGAAACACATGTAGACTCAATGACTCAAGAACATGATCTCATTCATAGACCTACACATTGAATCACAAAACATAACATGCGTATATAATATCAAAAATCTAGCGTGCCATATGGGCTACATGATCAAGGAATTAAACATTTATAGAATGGGCAACTTTTCCAATCAGTCTTTCAAAGACAGGCTTTTTTTAAAAAAAATGCTCATTTTCCACAGTATGTCAGTGAAATGTCATTTTTGAAATAACTCTGTTCTTTTTCTCTTACTCTGAACTTGTAGAAAGTTAAATAACAGGACCTCAATATAAACATATTTATAAACATGGGGTAACTCGATAATAGTGTAGGATAAGCCTATTGGGGTTCACCCTGAATTTCAGGGTGGTGGGATGCCCTCTTTTGGTGATGATAATCCTCCATTTAAAGGGCTGCCTGACTATATACTTCTTCTGAAAACATCCTCCCTTGAAGGATAAAGAATCATAAGGAGGAAGGTCAAGTACCCTTCAGATTCTGTCAGTACCTAGGCAGTGAGCTCTTCAAACATGCAAAGTCCCCTGGTCATTGTCTACTCCACACTGGTGTGAGGCTTAGTCATTCTGCTTGTATTGGTCAAAGTACTTCAAAATTTGCAACTGTACATATAAAGCATATATAACATTTGGTCCAACAATAAATTTATGTAATCATGTACTTAAATAATAAGAAGTATGAAAAAGAGAAGGGATGGAGAATAGAGATGGGGACGAATAAAAAAAAATGGCGATTCATTTTGATTCATGTTTTGTCAAGGTTAATGACTCAACGAATACGAATTTATGAATAATCATCGAAGAATCAATGAATCGATTTGTCAATTCATCTTCACTTTAAAAGGCTGTAAAACTGGCCCCCAAGCACCTAGAGACACCAAATTTGCAGGGAAGCTTCCTCAGATGGTTTCCTACAAGTCCAGAAAGTTTGGTGAACATTGAGTAATGGACCCCTGAGTTATATAGTCACAAGGAGGACACCCCCAGGAAAGCTCCCCCAGGTACTTAGACTCCAGAATCACACCGAAGCTTCCTATGTCTTTCCCCAACATGCCTGCCAAGTTTGGTGAAGATTGGATATTGGACATCCGAGTTATTCACCCACAAATTGGGTCCCCCCAGGACAGTTTACCACACAGCACAGAAGCCCATAGCATTGAGGGAGTTATATTTGGCCCCAGCAGAATGAGAGATCTTTGGCACTGAGGTAGCTTGGTTTGTCTCTGGCAGGCACACAGAGGCATGAGGCATTGAGTTTGTCTTCAGAAACATCACATTTGCCAGTGAAGTAGAGTTTGGCCCCAGGAGGCAATGAGGTATTTGGCAGCAAAGTAGGCTTTTTGGCCCCATCGGGCACTGAGGCACATGGCAGCAAAGTAGACCATGGCGCTGCGGGTTAAACCGTCGAGCCACTGGGCTTGTCGATCGGAAGGGTCAGCAGTACGAATCCGTGTGATGGGGTGAGCTCCCGTTGCTTGTCCCAGCTTCTGCCAACCTACTGAGGCAGTAGAGACACACACAACACAACCACTCAGGAATTTAATTTTGGGGACTTAGGTAGTTGGTAGCAAAGTAGGCAGGAAAGCATGTCTTAATAGGCATCGGGCACCAAGGCAATTGGCAGTAAAGTAGTCTTTGCCCCTTGGGGATGTAGTGGCAAAAATCTTCAACATCGATGAGCAAGAGGGTGGCGTTTGCCATCAAGGTGGCCTTTGAAACACAAGCCTCCAAAAGAACTAATTATTTATGTTATTAAAATGTGCTATTTTTGGCTGCCAGGAAGGGCTTGGTTCGCCCTGGCCATGTTGGCATCGGGGCGCCCAGACAGGTTTGGGTGGGGCTGGCCTGGCCATGTTGGCATGGGGTGCGGCTGGGTTGGGTCGCTGCGCTGGAATCAGTTCAAAAGCATGTCACTGCGAGTAGATGAATAGGCACCACCTCGGTGGAAAGGTACAACTAACGGCGTTCCGTGTCTAGACATGCCGGCCACATGACCATGGAAAAGTGTCTATGGACAAACGTGGGCAATTGGCAGCAACATAGACTTTTTGCCCCATCGGGCAATGAAGCACAAGGCAGCAACATAGACTTTTTGCCCCATCGGGCACTGAGGCACAAGGCAGCAAAGCAGGCTTTTTGGACCCATCGGGCACTGAGGGTAGTAGGTACCAACATGATTCTTAGCGTATAGGGTGGCATTGGGGGAGGCATTGGTGGTGTAGTGGTAGAAATCTGCCACAGGGATGAGCAAGAGGGAGGCACCTGCCATCAAGGTGGGATAAAGACAACTTCCCAAAAGAACTAAAATGTGCTCTTTTTGGCTGCCAGGAAGGACTAGGGTCACCCCTGCCACATTAGCATCAGGGGCACCCAAGCGTAGGACGCTGAATTCAGCAAGCAGCATTTGAGAATCAAGCCCAAGGAGGCTAGAATCAGCAGGCAGGCCTTTGGAATGTAGCCCGAGGAAGGTGGAAGGAGCTGCAGGGCTAGGAAAGTGGTCATATGGCCAGCAAAGCAGACTTTTTGGCCCCATCGGGCAATGAGGTAGTTGGCAGCAAAGTAGACCATGGCACTGCGGGTTAAACCACTGAGCTGCTGGGCTTGTTGATTGGAAGATCAGCAGTTCGAATCCATGCGACAGGGTGAGCTACGTCCCATTGCTTGTCCAAGCTTCTGCCAAGCCCCCCCCCCCCGGCAATGTTGGCATGGGGGTGCCCTGGGTCTGATTGGGTCGCTGCGCTGGAATCAGCAAGCAGTATTTGAGAATTAGCCCGAGGAAGCTGGAAGGGGCTGCGGGACTTGAGAACATGGCCGTAGGAGGCGACTGGAATCAACAGGAGCAGGACTTGAGTTAGGGGTGCCCCTGCCATGTCAGTTCTTGAAAATACACTCTGGAAATACATATAAATACATATTTCTTGGATTTTTCATTTTTTTTTCCTCAGGCAGCAGAGCAGAATAAATGAATCAGTGGATACTGATCCTGCAGATAGGGAGGGACATGTCACACACAGCACATGTAAGGAGGGAGCACACTGTAGGATTGGTGTGTGTGTGTGTGCTTTTTGGTCCCATCGGGCACTGAGGCAAAGACATGGCAGCAAAGCAGGCTTTTTGGCCCCATCAGGCACTGAGGTAGTTGGCAGCAAAGTAGACCATGGCGTTGCAGGTTAAACCGCTGAGCCTCTGGGCTTGTCGATCGGAACATCAGCAGTTAAAATCCATGCGACGGGGTGAGCTACGTCCCGTTGCTTGTCCCAGCTTCTGCCAACCTACTGAGGCAGTAGAGACACACACACAACCACTCAGGAGAAAATAAATTTGGGGGACTGAGGTAGGTGGCAGCAAAGCAGGCTTTTTGGCCCCATCGGGACCAACTGAACTCAGCAGGCAGGCAGGCAGGACTTGGAAAGAACTTGGCCCGATGAACCAACTGGACTCAGCAGGCAGGACTTGGCCCGAGGAGACGACTGGAATCAACAGCAGGCAGGACTTCTACAGAACTTGGCCCAATGAGGCGACTGGATTCGGCAGCTGAACTTCTGACTGAGGGGCAGGTTTACAGGCCGGCAGGCAAGTAGGCAGGTCTTTTTTTTTTTTCAGGAGGACTGGCAGATGGGCAGGTGGGCAGGCAGGCGGGCGGGCGGGTGGGCGAGCAGAGAAGCAGGCGCAGGCAGGCAGGCAGTGTGGTAAGGGAGAGACTGTCATTGGAACCCTACCTCTTTGGGTTCAGTGAGGGGAAGCCCAACAAGGGAAGGTTCACCTTGATAAATGACAGTCTCTCCACAGTAACGGGATCCAAATGAGAGCGGCGTGGTCGGAGTATGTCCCTGAGATGGAAAAACATGCGCTCGCTCTGGACACTGGTGGGGGGGATGGAAAGGAGATCCATGGCCACATTGGACAACTCTGGCCATATGACCATTGTGGAGATCGCCCTTGTGGCTGTGTTTGTTGTGGCCCTCACAAAGGTTCTCTCCCTCTTGTTTTCTCTCGCTGTCACCAGGTATTATTTTCTTAATACCACCTCTGAGTGTTAGACACATATGCTGCCAAATGCAAGGCTTATTGAACTGCGGAATCAGTTGGTTTGAATAACCGATAACCTTTTATTATTAATCATTTCACAAAGTAAATCACGTAGTCACTGTAACAGGGGTTTGATTAAGTTTGGATAGGACGGGACATATATTCAGGCTTGTGTTATATATTTTCAATCACTTAATATCTATATTATTCTAGGTGTTCTCATTCCTGCTTGTTCATTCTAATACCCTTGTTCTTAATTCACTTTCCTAACTCTCTATTCAGATCACTCTAATTCTTCTCCTCTCTAAGCTCCAACTTCTCAACTGTCTCTCTCAGGTTCCAACTGTCTAACTGTCCCTTGGTTCCGCCCCTCCTGCTCTATCCTTGGCCCCTCCCTCTAGAGCTCCTGTGACTGACAGGCAGGAATGACGTCACCTGTAGGCATTTCGTCACACACCTTCCCCCTTAAAAAGTTTGTTTCAAGGAGCAAAACTTAAAGTAGTTTGCTCCATGAACAACATAAAACAGCTTTCAACAGGTATTAATAATATTCACAATACTTTACATTTTTAAATCACATTTATACTTACTTAACTAGTGCTGTGCAACTCATTCAACATTTGTATTTTCATTGCTTACCATTAGTTCATTTCGCAGAAAGTTTCAATCACAGTTGTACTTGCTTATCTTTATTTATACATTTCATAACTAAACATATTATCACTTTTTATCACATTTTAAGTTCTTTTTTTTCTTCTTTTCCGTTCCTCAGTCTTCTGGTACTCTCGAGAGTGCGTCAGCTACTACGTTTTGAGTCCCTTTGACACTCTGTACCTCGAAGTCGAAGTCTTGCAGCAGTAGGGCCCACCTCAATAGCTTGCTATTGTTTGCCCTTATAGTTCTCAGCCACAGCAGTGGGGAATGGTCGGTACAAAGGACAAAATGTCTGCCCCATATGTAGGGTTTAAGTTTCCGTAGCAACCATATGATCGCCAAGCATTCGCGCTCTATGGTAGACAGATGTTTCTCACCCGCCTGCAGCTTCTTGCTTAGGTACGCCACTGGATGATGGTCTCCGTTGTGGTCCCTCTGGCTCAGCACGGCTCCCAACCCGACGTTGGACGCATCTGTAGACACGGTGAACTCACGCTGGAAATCAGGGGCTCTCAGCACAGGACCGGTCATCAATGCCTCCTTCAGCTTCCCAAATGCTTCCTCGCAGTCGCTCATCCACTGGATACTTTCTGCTTTCTTTTTGTGGGTCAGGTCTGATATAGGGTCGGCTATTTCGCTAAATTTTGGTATAAAGCGTCTGTAATAACCGACTAGCCCTAAAAAGGATCTGATTTTTTTCTTGGATGTAGGCCTAGGCCAATTACTAATCACTTCAATTTTTGATTTCAGAGGCTTGATTTTTCCTCCCCCTACTATATGACCTAAGTATTTTAGTTCAGAACTACCCAGTTGGCATTTGCTGGCCTTCACTGTTAGTCCTGTCTCTTTTAGTCTTTGCAGTACTAGTTCAATGTGGCATAGGTGATCTTTCCACGTTTGGCTGTAAATTCCTATGTCGTCAATATAGGCTACTGTGAATTCTCTGAGACCTTGTAAAGTCTGGTCCATGAGTCTTTGGAAGGTTGCGGGAGCATTTCGCAATCCGAAACTTAGGACTCGGAATTCAAACAGTCCGAAAGGGCTGCAAAATGCGGTTTTCTCCTGGTCTTTGGGCTCTAACTCCACTTGCCAGAAACCTTTGGTCAGATCTAAACTTGTTATGTACTGGCATCCTCCTATCGTTTCAATTAAATCATCTAACCGTGGCATTGGGTAAGCATCTGATTTTGTCACGTGATTCAGTTTTCTATAATCTACGCAAAAGCGGATGCTGCCATCCGGTTTGTCCACTAATACTATCGGGGCTGCCCACGGGCTGGATGATGGGACTATGATTTTCTCTTTTAGCATTTCGTCTAGTTCATGACGAACTTTGGCCACATATGGACCTGTGACTCGATAGGGTGTTACCGCTTGTGGGAGTGCTTCTCCGGTGTCAATTTTATGCACTACCCCCTTTGCTATCCCTGGTTTGTTGGAGAATACCTGCTTGTATCTCCCTAGCAGGGCTTTCGCTTCTTCCTGTCTGTCTTGGGACAGTAAGGGACTGATTTGGACTTCTTCAGGGTTATATTTGGGTTCACCTCTCCCTTCCCAATAAGGTAATTCATGTTTTTCGTTGTCTGCTTCCCTCATGGCAAATAAGACAACATTTTCCCTCCTGTAGTATGGTTCTATCATATTTACGTGAACCACCCTTCGCCCAGTCTCTCCCTCCTCCTGGATTATATAATTTGTTTCACCCATTTTGGAGATTATTCTGTAAGGGCCCGCCCAGTTTAGTTGTAACTTATTCCCTTTGATGGGTCTTAGCATCAGAACCTCATCTCCAGGGTTGAATGCTCTCTCTCGGGCCTTTCTGTCGTACCATACTTTTTGTTTTTGCTGATGGCCTTGCAAATTCTCTGCTGCTATCTCCAGAGATTTTTGCAGGGTATGTCTAGCCTGTCTATGCAGGCTCTCACCTCCTATTTTGGGATTTGTCAATGTTTCCCTGTACAACAAGTCTTTTTCTATCATGTACCTCTCAGTGTTCTCAGGGCTTACTGGCCTCTCGCTGACCATTTTAAAGCATAACTCCAGGGTAGGATCTGCTTTTTGTTCCATTTTAAAGGTACTCTCTTGGGGGTTCCTCATGACTATTAATTCAGCTATTTTATCTGTTCCATTTTCATTGGTGTTAGTGAGGAGCTCTCCTTTTTCCTCAGTGGTTAAGGTTTTTTCTTTGATTTCTTTTTGGGACCGGGTATTTATTAAAACCCTCTTAACGTGTTCAGTTAAGTCTAGCCCAATTAAGCAAGGTGTAGGAAGTTGATTGGAAATTCCTACCCTCCACCAGCCTGTCCACTCTTGATACGTCACTGGTATCCTTGCCACTGGTAGAGAAATTGTTTCTTCTCCTATCCCTTTAACCTTCAGATTTTCCCCTTGTATCACATACTCTGGTGGGATTATCTCTGGGTGGCATACTGTCACCTGTGAGCATGAGTCCTTTTGTTGTTTAGTCGTTTAGTCATGTCCGACTCTTCGTGACCCCATGGACCAGAGCACGCCAGGCCCCCCTGTCTTCCACTGCCTCCCGAAGTTGGGTCAAATTCATGTTGGTAGCTTCGATGACACTGTCCAGCCATCTCATCCTCTGTCGTCCCCTTCTCCTCTTGCCTTCACACTTTCCCAACATCAGGGTCTTTTCCAGGGAGTCTTTTCTTCTCATGAGATGGCCAAAGTATTGGAGCCTCAGCTTCAGGATCTGTCCTTCCAGTGAGCACTCAGGGTTGATTTCTTTCAGAATGGATAGGTTTGTTCTCCTTGCAGTCCAGGGGACTCTCAAGAGTCCTTTAGTGCTAAATATTTAATTTTATTTATAAAGATATTATCGCCAGAACATCTAACAAGCTGTTCCTGGTCATTTTCCATTATATAGCATTGGAGAATTTTAGCCACTGGGAGTTGTGATTCTTGCTGCTCTGGGCCCTCTGCTCTAGCAGTAACTGGTGTTGCTATGGAGCCCTCCCCAACAGCTGTCCCTGTGGGTGCCTCATTTTGTTGTATGCAGTATACTTTCTTAGGCAAATCCCATTTTGTTGCTCACTATTTCTGTTTTTAGCACATTGTGATATAAAGTGATTTCTTCCACCACACCCATAACAGGTTCTAGGGGTTTTTGATTCCATACTTGGGAATCTATCTCCCTTTCCTTCCCAATTCCTGTATTTCTGCTGGTTCTGCTCTGAGGTTTTGCCCTTAAAATGGTTTCCAACTGCCTGTTGGTTCCTGAGGTACTCTCTGGGTTCCTTTTTTCTATCCTCCCAGTTTTTTCCTCCAACTTTTACCTCAGAATATCTTGGGTTTCTTATATGTGTTATATGGTCCGCCATTTCACTGGCTTCCCTAATATTTTTCGGCTTTTTATCTGTCACCAGATACCTCAGTTCCCCAGATAGAACTGAGAAGAATTGTTCAAGCCCTATTATATTTTTCATTTCCTCTAGGGTCTTAACTTCTGCCTGCTCCAGCCATTTGTCAAGATATCTATTCATTTTTGCTCCCAGTTGGGAGTAGGATTCATCTGGCTTTTTGATCAATGCCCTAAATTTCCAGCTTAGATTTTCTGCATTGATGCCAAAGTGAAGGAAGACCATCTTTTTGTATTCTTGGTAGTCCCTAGCTACCTCTACTGGCATCTGGGCATAGGTTTCGGCCATTTCACCGCTAATCTGAGACCTCATCACTACCATTTGTTCTGGCCCCTCCACACCGAAGTCCCAGCACAAGCGTTCGAACAGGATCATGAAGGCTTCGGGGTTATCGCCTGTCCTATATATAGGGAACTTCTTAAGGTCTGCTTTCGATAAGCATCCCCCCTCAGAATTTGTGTTGGTGTTGTTATTATTATTAGCTTGGGCTTCTGCTAGCTCCATTCACCTCATTTCCAACTGAAAATTCATCTCTTTTTCTCTCAGGGCAATTTCTTGGGCTGCAGTCTCCGCCCTAACTTTTTCTGCCTCAGCCCTTAAGGCAGTCTCTCTTTCTCTTTCTTGGGCTTTAGCTTTAAATTCTAGCTCTTTTAATTTAAATGTTTGCTCCTGCTCCTTTTCAAATTTCCATTTTTGATACTCTAGTGAAGTAGATTCTCTCCTTGAGACAACTACTTCTTCCCTTGAGGCGTTTTCCTCCCTTGAGGTATTACCCTCCTGGATTACAATTCCATCATCCTCCAGCTCTAAGATTCCCTCCTCGTGAGGTAAATCTTGTGGCTTTGATGATGCTTCTTTTGCCACCTTTCCTTTCTTGGTAGGCATTTTTATAGTGATTTGTAAAGACTAGCCTCAATTCAAATGGCTTTTTTCCTTTCTTGAGTTAGAGAGAGAGTGATACTGTTTCTATTAGCCTTTCGCTGGCAGCTACTGAGTTGTTTTTTTTTACACTGTTTTTCTCCTCTGGCCCTCAGCCAGTCCCTTGGCCTGATACAAAGTCTCTTTTTGCTCTTGGCCACAGAGAATAAACAGAAATATATGCCTTTAGAAATGGTCCCACCCTTTACTGTTCAATCACCTCAGAGTTCTCTGTCCCCTCGGCCTCCACTTGTCCCTTCAATGCTCACTTAGAGCTTGGGTCCCAAGCTAGCCTGGACTTCACTTCACACGTGAGGTAATTTGAAACCCCCTTGAATTTTCCCTCAGAGCTTTGCTTTACTATTTCAGTCTTTCTACGTTGTGTGACCTGGAGTCCCTAAGTTATTCCCTAAACAGAGGGTTCACTACTCCTTCACACATGTCTCTGACTGATTAATAGTTCTCCTTAGCTCTGAAAATTCAATGGCTTTTCTTGCTGGACTATGATTTCTTTTGGCTCACTGGATTTTTACTTGAATCCCTTCACTTGTGGAATTCACACCTCTTGTGGGGATTCACTTCATATCCCACACCTTGTGGGGATTCACTTCAGATCCCACACCGCTTGTGGGGATTCACTTCGGATCCCACACCGCTTGTGGGGATTCACTTCGGATCCCACACCGCTGCCACCACTTGTGGGGATCGCCCTTGTGGCTGTGTTTGTTGTGGCCCTCACAAAGGTTCTCTCCCTCTTGTTTTCTCTCGCTGTCACCAGGTATTATTTTCTTAATACCACCTCTGAGTGTTAGACACATATGCTGCCAAATGCAAGGCTTATTGAACTGCGGAATCAGTTGGTTTGAATAACCGATAACCTTTTATTATTAATCATTTCACAAAGTAAATCACGTAGTCACTGTAACAGGGGTTTGATTAAGTTTGGATAGGACGGGACATATATTCAGGCTTGTGTTATATATTTTCAATCACTTAATATCTATATTATTCTAGGTGTTCTCATTCCTGCTTGTTCATTCTAATACCCTTGTTCTTAATTCACTTTCCTAACTCTCTATTCAGATCACTCTAATTCTTCTCCTCTCTAAGCTCCAACTTCTCAACTGTCTCTCTCAGGTTCCAACTGTCTAACTGTCCCTTGGTTCCGCCCCTCCTGCTCTATCCTTGGCTCCTCCCTCTAGAGCTCCTGTGACTGACAGGCAGGAATGACGTCACCTGTAGGCATTTCGTCACAACCATTTTCCTAGCCTAGAAATGGAGGGGATCTGATTGGTGGGGCTGGGGGGGGGGCTCAGCCAGATATTCCCACACCATTGTCTCTGCCAAATCCTAGTCAGCCACCTGTCTATCCTCTGCAGCAATTACCCAGGTCACCACAGAGCTCCAGTAATGGTGGCTGGGGCCTTCACCAGCTGAAGTGCTTCTCTGTGGCTCCAGCAAACCACTCTGCCCCTTCTCTGACTCATGGCCTGACGTTCTACTCTCCCCACACAAGCATCGTGCCCCCAACGCCCTGTGGACCTCAGTGGAGAGCTCCGTTCTCCACTCCTCTAGGTCTGAGGTGCATGCTGCCAAGCCCCCCTTGATTCAAGGATCACACAGGCAGGCCATGCAGTAAGCTCTGTCACTGTAGACAGGATGGAGTTGCTTTCGCACACCTGCCTGCAACCTCTTCACCAAAGCCCTGGTTCATGGAAGGAGGGAGGATCCTGGTGCCACAGCAGCCTCCAGGGACCGATCGAGGGCATGAATCAGGGGGATGACCTGCCCCAGGCTTGCCGTATAACCACACAAGATGTCAGTGGTTCCCTGGAAAGGCTTGAGCACCTCCACCATCTGGGAGAGGGCCAGCCAATCTGTGGCACTGATGCCCACCTCTCTCCCCCCGGGCAGAATGGGCATGGAGGACATAATGCCCTCCAAAACGGCCTTCTGCTCCACCAGGCAGGACACCATGATGTAGGTGGAGTTCCACCTGGCGGGCAGGTCTGTCAGGAGAACGTGGGTCTCCTGACCCAACTCCTCCTGCCTCTCACGCAGCTGGCGTGCAGCTTTCAGGCTGTGGGAGAAGTGGCCCACCAGTTGGCAGCATTGCTCCAGGAGTACCCGCATCTCCCGGGTGCCTGTGTCCCACTCAGGCTTGATGTGGCTGCCCAGGCCGAGGGCATTGCGCACCACAAGGTGTAATTTGTGTGCCATGCATACAATGCCCTCAAACCCCGCCGCGTTCAATGCCACCAACATGTTCCGCCCAGCATCCGTGACCATGTGGCCACAGATTACCTCCCCCTCCAGTGCCCACTCCTGCAGCGCGGACAGGAACTCATCGGCGATGTTCCTCCCCATCGCCTGAGCTTCCATGTGTCACGCCTGCAGCAGAACGGACCTGTAGCCTGGGGGCAGGGCAAGGGCCTCCCCCTGCAGCCCTGTCGCCGATGCCCTGCCACTCCTCAGGTCCTCTGGCTTCCACCAGTGGGCTGTGAGAGAGAGAGGTAGCCGTGCTGACCTCTGCTCTACAGGTCCGCCATGAAGTGCACCTTATGCCCCTGTACCCGTGAAAGATGGTCACAGACCACCTCCCTCACAGAGTCATAGAGTGAGGGCAGCACTCTAGAATTGAGGGTTATCCATGAGGGGAGGTCGTACCAGGGGGCAAACAAATGAAGAAACTGGCAGAAGGCTGGGGCTTCCATGGTGGACAGTGGAAGTTCGAGCAGGGCAATCATCTTGGCGACGAGATGAGTGGCCGCCTCCTGGGCCTTGCCCTTCGACCGCCAGCTGAGGGTCATTGCAGACCCAACGGGTGCCACTTCGTGGACCGTGGCCTGCCTCATGCTCCTGGCCCCAGAAACTCCTGCGGCTGCCCTTTTGGAAGGACATGCCTCCTTCTGACTCCCCACATCTCCCCCTGGAACTGCTCTCTTCCCTTTCCAGATGGCACTGACAAAGTGCCTTCCCTGGACAGGAGCCTTGGGTGGTGCCTCTCCAGATGTTGGCGGAGGGCAGTGGAGGACAGATGCCTAGGGTCTGACCCCCTCCAGACCACCAAAAGGCAGGCATTGCAGTGTGCCAGCCATGGGTCATCGCTGAGCGCTGTGAAATGAGCCCACATGGCCCCCCTGCCATGTTTGCCCAAACGAGGACCCACTGCCTGCCCCTGACTGCTGGCCTGGGAAGAACTATGTGTCCCAGTGGTGCTGCTGGTCTAGGAGGAGGGAAGAGATGACTCTAGGGACGGGGGGGTTGTGAAGCCTACCCTGCCGTTACTGGTTCCAACTCAGACTGGGGATCTTCGGAAACCAGTAACTGCTCAGATTCCTCTAGGAAGAGGAGCGGCAGTTCTTGGGGCACCTCTAGAAGCTTTGCTTCCAAGCCTGCCTGTAAGGCCACCAGAGAAGTAACGGTGGTGGCGGTGCCACTGCCTTGCCTACCTAGCTTCACAAGCTTCTTCCCCTTCAATTCCCTGTGGTGGAGACTTCCCTTCATTTTCTACTGCCCTTATACCTGCCTGGTCCGAAGCCCATTCGGAGGGGTTGATGCCAGCCATCGAGGATAAGAGGAGAGCTCTAGCAGCATACAAAGCCTGTCCTAGTGAGTACAACTTGCAGACTCTTTGAGTTGCTCGTAGCAAAGTCCAACAGGCTGCCAGGAGATGTTCCAACGATTATTGGCTTCAGCTCTGCTCTCAGATACAGATAGCAGTGGACACAGGTAACATCAAGGGAATGTATGACGGTATCAAGCAGGCTTCAGGTCCAATATAGAAGAAATCTGCTCCTATGAAGTCTGCTACAGGCGTGATCATCCAGGACTGAGCACAGCAAATGGAACGCTGGCTGCAGCACTACTCTGAGCTTTATTTCAGAGAGAATGTAGTAACCGAAGAGGCACTAAATAACATTGAGTGCCTGCCTGTCTTGGAAGAGTTGGACAGTGAACCAACTTTAGCAGAAATAAAAGTGGCCTTGGATTCCCTCGCCTCCGGCAAGGCACCTGGGAAGGATAACATCCCTGATGAAGTGCTGTAAAGAGATCATCACCACCGAGCTGTATGAAATCTTTCATCTTTGCTGGAGGGAAGGTGGAGTACCACAGGACATGAAGGATGCAAACATCGTCACATTGTATAAGAACAAAGGAGACAGGGGCGACTGCAATAACTACCGTGGCATCTCTCTTCTCAGCATTGTAGGGAAGCTGCTTGCCCATGTTGTGCTGAAGAGACTCCAGGTGCTTGCAGACAGAGTCTATCCAGAATCATAGTGTGGATTTCGAGCTAATAGATTCACCACTGACATGGTATTTTCCCTCAGACAGTTGCAGGAGAAATGTAGGGAACAATGACAGCCACTCTTTGTGGCCTTCATAGATCTTACAAAGGCCTTTGATTTGGTTAGCAGGGATGGCCTTTTTAAAATACTTCCCAAGATTGGATATCCACCTCGACTCCTTAACATCATCAGGTCCTTTCATCAGGAAATGAAGGGCACTGTAGTTTTTGATGACTCAACATCAGATCCCTTTGACATCCGAAGCAGAGTGAAACAGGGCTGTGTCCTTGCGCCGACTTTGTTTGGGATCTTTTTTGCTGTCATGCTGAAGCATGCCTTTGGAACTGCAACAAAAGGTGTCTATCTCCGGACTAGATCAGATGGAAAGTTCTTTAATCTCTCTAGATTGAGAGCAAAGACCAAAGTCCAGCTGAAATGCATGCGGGACTTCCTCTTTGCCGATGATGCAGCTGTTGTTGCCCACTCTGCTGAAGACCTCCAACAACTCATGAATCATTTTAGCAAGGCCTGCCAAGACTTTGGATTAACAATCAGCCTGAAGAAAACACAAGTCATGGGCCAGGGCGTGGACTCACGTCCCTCTATTACCATCTCCACACAAGAATTGGAGGTTGTTCATGACTTTGTGTACCTTGGCTCAAAGATCTCTGACACTCTCTCCCTAGATGTCGAGCTGGATAAATGCATTGGCAAAGCAGCTACCATGTTCTCTAGACTCACAAAGACAGTATGGCTTAATAAGAAGCTGACGGCATATACCAAGATCCAGGTCTATAGAGCCTGTGTCCTGAGTACACTCCTGTACTGCAGTGAGTCCTGGACCCTTTGTGCACGGCAGGAGAGGAAGCCGAACATGTTCCATATGTGTTGTCTCCAACACATTTTTGGTATCACCTGGCAGGACAAAGTTCCAAATAGAGTAGTCCTAGAACGAGCTGGAATTTTTAGCATGTATACATTACTGAAACAGTGACGTCTACGTTGGCTTGGGCATGTCGTGAGAATGGCTGACGGTCGGATTCCAAAAGATCTCCTGTATGGACAATTAGTGCAGGGAAAGCGCCCCAAAGGGAGACCACAGCTGCAATACAAGAATATCTGCAAGCGGGATCTGAAGGCCTTAGGAATGGATCTCAACAGATGGGAAACCTTGACATCTGAGCATTGAGCCTGGAGGCAGGCGGTGCATCATGGCCTCTCCCATTTTGAAGAGACCCTTGTCCAGCAGGCCGAGGCAAAGAGGCAGTCCCGAAACCAGCAAAATCAGGGAGCTGGACAGGGGACAGATTGTATTTGTCTTCAGTGTGGAAGGGATTGTCACTCTCGAATTGGCCTTCTCAGCCACACTAGACACTGTTCCAAGTCCTCTATTCAGAGCATGTTACCATAGTCTCTCGAGACTGAAGGATGCCTAATCTATACCTGCCTGCCAAACCAACTAAACAAATAATAAAGTGATGGGGAAGGAAACTAATAGAGTGTCAGAGAGAATGTACATTTTATTTTTTAAATGATGGTGGGGACTGGGGAGTGGTGGACTAATTGTTTGTTTAACTAAAATGTGACCTGCCTAAACAAAGCCCCCCGCAGCGTAATGAAATAAGAAGAATGAATTTTGAACACAAGCCTCCAAAAATAACTAAGTTTTAAAAACTTAAACAAAGCCCTGCCAAGTCTCTGAGAGAGACAGACACACACAACACAATGCAACCACTCAGAGAATTAAATGTTGTCGGGGAAAGGCACAGAGTCACACCAAATTCCCCCCACCCACCCACCCACTGTGGCTCAACACAAGCCTCCAAAAATAACTAAGTGTTAACTTAAAGTCTCAGACACACACACACAACCAGGAATTAAAGCTTGTTGAGGAAAGGGACCCCCCACCCACCCACTGTGCCTGAAGAAGACACCACAAGCCTCCAGGAATAAAACTTCTAAACTTAAAGCCCTGCCAACTAAGTCTCAGAAGAGACACACACACTCAGAATAGGAAGGAAATAAATTTTGCGGGAAGGGATTCCACACAGTCACACAGCAAATTCCCCACCCACCCACTGTGAACACAACAAGCCTCCAAAAAATAAGTAGCCTAAGCTAACTGAAATGCTAGAAATCCCTCCCCAAATTCCCAGTAAAGTTGTACTAATAAAAGAAAAGGAAAAGAAGTGTTTGCTTTGTTTTCACTTCAAAATGCTATAAAACTGGCTCCCTAGCAGCTAGAGACACCAAATTTGCAGGGAAGCTTGTTTGGTGAACATTGGGTAACGGACCCCTGAGTTATATAGTCACAAGGAGGACACCCCCAGTAAAGTTCCCCCCAGATACTTAGAGAATCTTAAATCGCACTGAAGCTTCCTATGTCTTTCCCCAACACGCCTGCCAAGTTTGGTGAAGATTGGATATCAGACATCTGCGTTATTCACCCACAAATTGGGTACCCTCAAGATAGTTTACTACGCAGCACAGAAGCAGATGGCATTGAGGGAGTTTGATTTGTCTCTGGCAGGCATACAGAGGCATGAGGCATTGAGGTAGAGTTTGTCTTCAGCAACATCAGATTTGGCAGTGATATAGAGTTTGCCCCCAGGAGGCAATGAGGTATTTGTCATTGAGGTAGAGTTTGTCCCCATCGGGCACTGAGGCACATGGCAGCAAAGTAGACTGTGTGGCCCCATCAGACACTGAGGCACAAGGCAGCAAAGTAGACTGTGGCCCCATTGGGCACTGAGGTATTTGGCCCACACAGTCACACACCAAATCCCCCCCACCCACTGTGCCTGAAGAGACACAAGTTAACACAAGCCTACAAAAGTAACTAAGTTTTTTAAACTTAAAGCCCTACCAACTAAGCCTCAGAGTGAGACACACACACAACCACAGGAAATAAATGCTGTTGGGAAAGGGATTCCACAGTCACACACAAAATTCTCCCCCACCCACTGTGAACACAAGCCTCCAAAAAAGAAGTAGCCTAAGCTAACTGAAATCTGCTAAAGAAATCCCTCCCCAAATTCCCAGTAAAGTTCTACTAATGAAATAAATGAAATAAAATGAACAAGAAAAAGAAGTGTCTGCTTTGCTGCCACAGAAGTCAAAAAGCACAGCCACAGCTAGCAAGCAAGTAGCACACAAGCATCAGCCAACAGAAACTGTTCTCACTCTGGAGTGAATCAGAACAGAAGTGGGAAATGGCTGTAGGGGAAAAGCTTACAAAGCCTCTGTAAAAGTTACACACCCCACAGCCCTTTCAGCAGCGCTATTGGCTGCCTAACATGCCAATCCAGGATCTCCTGATGGACCAGAGCTTCTGATCAGCACCAGCAAGTTCAGAGATGGCATAGAGAGGCCCCCAAAAGGGTAATGAATATAGACGTATATTGACGAATCAACGAATAAAACTGGGAAAATATTCGTCAAGTCGTATTCATCAGGACTTAAAATTTGACGAATACGGATCAACGAATATATGATGAATCGGCTATATTCGTCAAAAATAGCGATTTGTTTTTATATTCGTCCCCATCTCTAATGGAGAACCATAATGACCAGCTTTACTGATCAGGTTGTAAGTAGAAAAGATACAGAAGGTAATATAGGAAACAGAGAAGATGCAGATGAACATAGTTAATCAAACCAAATAGGATCAAATAACAGCATAATTTGCAAACTTCATCTATTCAGATTCTTTCCGTACAGAAAATTGCTACCAATTTAACATTCACTTTAAGCATGTACATCTTTGGGGCATCCGACATGCAGAACACAGTCCTATACATGCTTATTCAGTTCTTCAAACAATCTCTGGTTTATGAATGTGGGATATTGTGTACCCACAGTTCAAAAAGCCAAGAAATGGCCCAGTATTGCTGGACAATATAGTGCCTGTGTTACCAGCAGGAAAAAGGATGCCAAGCTATATACAGTAAAGGGCAGCCTGAATACTGACCACACCAATGGCAGCAGTCAAGATGGTCTACAGGGTACCCTCACTACCATTCACAAAGTGACACTACAGAAGGGAAAATCCCAAAAGCTGATTCCTTTTTTCATCACTCAACCCCTTCTTGCTCAAACCAATTGTTAGGACTATTTTTCAACAAGTGTGAATGACATTGGCATTTTTTGTTTGGGGAAACCCTATTTTTTTAGTTCGCTTACAGAATGCTGAATGCTGCTATCAGCTATCAGCACAATATATTGGTGCCTGCCCAGGGACCAATAATTCAGATGTCTTGCTCTGTTGAAGAGGATTTTACTTCCACTTAAGCATCCATAGGATTACAGCCTTATTATCTAGCACAATAACAGTAATTCCACTCAACATTTTCTTCCTATATTCGTAGTTTTCTCTCTGTCTTTTTAAAGCCATGACCTTGTTTTCCTGGGCTAAAATAAATATGTGAATATTCTAGGATGCTGGTAGTATTTTCCTCCTTTGCCCTGCCATTAAGTGTGAAGGTATGCCTGACCGCTAACTTGACGTGTCCCTGTCACTCGGGCACTCTAGTTCCTCAATCTTCCTAATGGAAATTCTTTTACAGAGTTCTGTAGCCTACCTGAGTACTGTCTTTTAAATTTTAATTCACTTTACATTTAGGCCAGTCATAAATACCATTTAGGTACACAGTATTCTGTTCCACACAATCCCTAAGGTGGTGCTTTTATTTTAATGAAGCCATTTTGGAACATGTGCTTGTGAGAGAGGCGGGAGGGGACCCCTTTTTGACAGAATATATTTATCTGTGCTATTTTCCAACTGGCATTTCCATTGAGAGTTGGAACCTGTTATTAAAACACCTAAGAGACAGGAAATGCTTTGACAAACTGGATAAAAATATTCACCAGGACCCTGTTTTCAGCTTTATCAGAATAAATGACTTTCAAATAAATTTTGAATGGTATGAGTGTTAAAAGTGACCAAGTGTTCATGTTTGTTTAAAAAAAAATCAGTGACATACATGGAAAATGCTAGGTTTGTTCTGTAGAGAAGCCTTGTAGTATTATCAAAGTAAAACATATCACAAAAATACAGAGGAGAAGAATGAATTTGGGGATGGGAGAGAAGGAGGGAATTATTGGCTTTTTATCATCCACTGATGGAAACAACAGAAGAAGCCAGAGCCGGGAATGTTGCTTTCTAAAAAGGAACACATTACCTTTGTCATTACTCTTGTGTAAGGTAAACATTGGTCACTACAAAGATAACTATGTTCTTGGGTGCCATGTCACATTGCAAAAATAACATCATTATGTGCATATTACCTCCAAAAGTAATCTGATTATATTACTTGTACTGTGTTTCCCTGAAAATAAGCCCTATCCTGAAAATAAGCCCTAGTATGATTTTTCAAGATGATTGTAATATAAGCCCTACCCCGAAAATAAGCCCTAGTTAAGTGAAACCCTGGCCTCCACCAGGGACTCACTGGGATCCTCCCAAGCCCTCAAAAGAGACTTAAAACTCCTTCCCCTCCTCTCCCACTTCCCTCGCTTGCAGAGGGGCTGGGCAGCCAGGGAGGAAGGGGCTGCACGCCGCCAGGAACTTGTTCCTTGGCTCCTAAGTTCCCAACGGCTCTTGGGGCTCACGCCTCTGCAGTGTGCGCGCTTCCCCCCCTCCAGCGTGCACCCAGGCGAGGCTAAAAAAGCACAAGGTTGGAGGGGGGAGGTGATTTTGGAGCTCTGGCCCCCGCCAGCCAGCCAGCCCCCCGCCCTGCCTTTATTTTTCCCCTCCCCTCTTTCTCCTACCGTAACTCTTTTAACCCTCCTCTTGTTCAGCTCCCTCTTCGGTGCTGCTGGCAGGGCCACGTGTTGAAGCAGCTGCTGCCCTTTCCTTAACTGGACTCGCCAGCTTCAGGACCCCGCCCCTTTCCACACCAACGTCTCCCCCTTCACTGCTGCTGTTGTTTCCCGCAAAACAAACCCAGTACCCGCCAGCCCCAACGGGAGCCTCAGCCCAGGCACCACCACTGGAGGAACCCAAGCCACCACCGTGGCACCTCCTGGCGGCAGCAGAGGCCCCCCTGGAGGAAGTGGCACCAGGTACATTTAAAGAAGAGGAAGGAGAACGGGAATAAATTAATGATAATAAATAAAATAAATGATGGTAATTGAATATATGTAGATTGTTGTTCTTGAAAAAAATAAAACATCCCCCGAAAAGAAGCCCTAATGCATTTTTGTTTGTTTGTTTGTTTTTGTGGGTTTTTTTGAGCAAAAATTAATATAAGACCCTGTCTTCTTTTCGGGGAAACACAGTACCATGCTGTTTGCAAGCTCTAGAAGGAGCTGGATGGGAAGCAATGGCCTTTGAGTGGCTTTCTGTCAAAATCTGTACCACCTAAATAACATTCTGAACATCTGAAGTATACTGTGTGCAGGAGGAGAACACCTCCATGAAACCATGACTGTTAGCTATTTATTTTTTTACATTGTCATGTACCATCAAGTCACTTCTGAGCTAGTGACACTAATACGATTTTCAAGGTAAGTGAAGTTTTCTAAGAGCACTTCAACATTTCCACCTTCAGTATGTTTCTGTGGCTGAGCAAGGATTTAACCAGGTCCCCTGATTCTTGATGTAGGATTCCCAATGTGGTGTAGTGGACAGAATGATGGACTAGGACTCTGGAGAACAAGGTTTAAATTCCCACTTGGCCATGGAAACTCACTGGGGATTTGGAATTTGTAAAAACACTCCTTAAATATCTCATTTACCTTGAAAACTCTATTGGGGTCTCTATGAGTCGGTTCTGACTTGATCACACAGAATACACACAGAGAGAGAGACAGAGGCAGAGACATAAAGAGACAGAGAGAGTCAGAGAGGGTCCTAGTAGTTCACTCTGTCCACTACACCACACAAATCAACTACAACATTGTTCCTCATGCAATAATAGTACTTGACTTCACTCATATAATGGGAAATAGGGGGAAAAACTTTTTTTTCAATTGAAACACATTCAGATCACATCTTCCTGTCATCAACTAGAAAATTAAGGAAATCATCTGTATAGAAACCTCTACAACATGTTTTTTTCCTCCCCAAACACACTAGCCATCAGCTAGGTGTATGTTGTGCCTAGTGCACTGCAGTGTGCATGCCCAATGAAATTTTCTATACATAATTTAAAAGCATCCCATAGCCTTGGTTCCTTCTAGGCTACCAGTGTATGGGCTACTATCACAAAAACACAAGGAGCTTGTGTGTGAAGCCTGTGGAGAGGCATGTTTCACTCTGTTTGAGGAGCAATAGAGCATCATGATTGAGGCAATGGCCAGATATGTAGTATACTGTACATTTGACACAATACACACCTGGAAGGCATGGGGACAGAGGAATGTCTCTGTGCAAATTCTTCCCATGTAGTTAGGTCTTATGCGGCAAGCATGGAAGCACGAAGAAGGGTTGTGTGTTTAATTATTGCTTCCTTATCTCCATCAAGGAAAATATAAGGTCATCTGTAAAAGTTACAATTATACTTGATAAGGCAAGAATCTGAAAATCAGCACAGGGTGAACAACTAAGGCTAAGTGCAGGCACCAACCAACCAATCAATACATATTGCTGGTTATTTTCTTCGCTACAGATAGAATACCTAGAGCCCAATAACTATCACAACTGCATCTTTCATTGGGTTCTCACCATGAAGGCAGAGAGTACCTCACAACCCATACTTATTCGACAGCATTATCTGTGGCAAAGCTGTCCCAGTGTGACTTCTTCCCATAGCTTCTGAAGCTGACTAAGAGTAAGATGAAGCACAGTCAAGTGGTGGATGCCTCACTGAGGTACAGATAACAAAGCTCTTCAGATATCTGTACTTCCTGCCACAATGTGACAAATTAGAGCCAATTGGCCAAATGAATACTGTCACCATTGGTTAGTTAGTGGGAGGTAGGTGCAAAGGGGGCATATTCACTGACGGTCAAGAATCTACAGCAATCTACAGTGATCTTCTACTGTAGCAAAGGGTGAGCAGCAGAGGGTCACAGCAGAGAAAAGAAGCCTTGGAAATCACAGGCTCACTGAAATAGTGGCCTGTACCAACTTCTTGATTGGCTGACATTGTCACGTGGATTGATGAGATCCCACTCATAGTATTTTTTCCACGAAGGGGTGGTAGCATCCAAATTTGTCTCCAGCTACATGCTGAAAGGTGTCATTTTTTGAAAAAAAAAGTTTGAGGTACCATATACACAATATGATATATAACCAGGGAAATAAAAGAAATTTCCTGTTTTAAAAAACACGATTTAGCATTGTTTGTTTTCCTTATTTACTTTAAGTGATTGTTTTTCAGTGAGAACGCAGAAGCAGATCTTTTGATGATTTTTTCCCTTAAATGTTCATATAAAAGGTAGGGACGTTCTTATGCGAAATATAGTATGTATATCTAGTCCCTTACGGTTAAGTGTCATAAGAACATAAGAGGAGCCCTGCTGGATCAGGCCAAGGGCCCATCTAGCCCAGCTTCCTGTATCTCACAGTGGCCCCACCAGATGCCTCTGGGAGCACACGAGACAACTAGATACTTGTCTCCTGATACCCCACCCCTGCATCTGGCATTTTGAGGGACCTTCCTTTTAAGCCTGGAGATTATACATCCCCATCACGGCTTTTAACCTGCGGTGGACTTTTCCTCCAGGAATCTGTCCAATCCCCTTTTAAAGGCATCTAGGCCAGATTCCATCACCACATCCTGTGGCAAGGAGTTCCACAGACTAACAACACTCTGGGTAAAGAAATATTTTCTTTTGTCTGTTCTCACTGTCCCAACACTCAATTGGAGTGGATGTCCCCTGGTTCTAGTATTGTGTGAGAGGGAGAAGAGCTTCCCTCTATCCACTTTATCCATCCCCTGCATAATTTTATATGTCTCAATCATGTCCCCCCTCAGGCACCTTTTCTCTAGACTAAAGAGCCCCAAACGCTGTAGCCTTTCCTCATAAGGGAAGTGCCCCAGCCCAGTCATCATTTTAGCTGCTCTCTTCTGCACCTTTTCCAGTTCCACTGTGTCTTTTTTGAGGTGCGGTGACCAGGACTGTATGCAATACTCCAGGTTTACCAGCATTTTGTACAATGGCATTATAATGTTAGCTGTTTTGTTTTCAATCCCCTTTTTAATGATACCTAGCATGGAATTGGCCTTCTTCACTGCCACTGCACACTGGGTTGACACTTTCATCGAGCTGTCCACCAGCACACAAAGATCTCTTTCCTGATCCATCATGGACAGCTCAGAACCCATTAGGTGATAACTAATGGGTTTTGATTTTTTGCCCCAATGTGCATTACTTTACATTTTCTTATATTGAAATGCATTTGCCATTTTTGCTGCCAATTCTCTCAGTTTGGAGAGATCCTTCTGGAGCTTTTCACAATCCTTCTGGTCTTCATCACCCGGAAAGGTTTCGTGTCATCTGCAAACTTGGCCACCTCACTGCTTATCCCTGTCTCCAGGTCATTTATGAACAGTTTGAAAAGCAGTGGTCCCAGGACAGATCCCTGGGGCACACCGCTTTTCACCTCTCTCCATTGTCAAGCACTCTCTCTTTCCCAGTTGGATTTGTAGAGTGGATTTAATAACCCTCAGTTGATGTTTTAGTAGGAAAATGAACAACAAGTTGGTACAAATATTTGCAAGTTGGTACCATCATTGCTATCCTTTAAAACTCCAATAGCCAAAATGCAAAAGGGTTAACTACAAAAAATTGGATTTAAACTCATACCAGGACTCTTCCATGTAACTTCCACCCTATCTAAAATGTATTCATTCATTCATTCATTCATTCATTCATTCATTCATTCATTCATTCATTTGACTTCTATACCACCCATCTAACTACAAGGCCACTCTGGGTGGTTTACACTCAACGATAAAAGATGGATGCTTTGAGGATTCAACCATATTCTGGGCTTTGAAGACCTAGGCTCCTCTCCTGTTCCAAGTACATAAGGTGTTGTCCTGAACCACATATTCCTACATTTATCCAGGTTTCTCAGCCACAAAATGCACATTCCCAGGAAACAAGAAAAGATAAGTCAAAAGAGGCTTTTCACCACCTGCAGCAAAAATCATGTGATGTGGAAAGTCAGTGCATGGGAAGAAAAGTAGCATGTGGTATTAATAATAAAGTGCCATTCAATGTTCAAATCAGGTTGTTATTTGCCATGCGTGGTGGTGAGTGACTGGTGGAACACCTACTGGTTGAACTCCGCCATGCTAGCAGCTCAGTCCTGCCTAGGTATGCATCTGCCATTGTGTGTTTATTTAGAGTGTCCTTTTAGAGCTGGTGAGGCTGGTGAACGTTCCTGTATTGTGACAAGGGTGATGAAACATATTTGCAAGAATGTGTGAAGGCGGCCAGCATGCTAGAAGGCACAAAGGCAAAGCAAATACAAGTAGGCATCCTTCAGTCTCAAGAGACTATGGTAACATGCTCTGAATAGAGGACTTGGAACAGAGTCTAGTGTGGCTGAGAAGGCCAATTCGAGAGTGACAATCCCTTCCACACTGAAGACAAATACAATCTGTCCCCTGTCCAGCTCCCTGATTTTGCTGGTTTCGGGACTGCCTCCCTGCCTGGTCCTGCTGAACAAGTGTCTCTTCAAAATGGGAGAGGTCATGCTGCACCGCCTGCCTCCAGGCTGAACGCTCAGATGTCAAGGTTTCCCATCTGTTGAGGTCCATTCCTAAGGCCTTCAGATCCCGCTTGCAGATATTCTTGTATTGCAGCTGTGGTCTCCCTTTGGGGCGCTTTCCCTGCACTAATTGTCCATACAGGAGATCTTTTGGAATCCGACCGTCAGCCATTCTCACGACATGCCCAAGCCAACATAGACGTCGGTCGCTGTTTCAGTAATGTATACATGCTAAAAATTCCAGCAAAGCAAACCTTACTGCAAATCTGAAAAATCAAGGAGAAGCTTCTAGTGTGTCTCTGTGTTTGTATTTTTCTTCCCATTGTGATTAATGGAACTGGAGGGGGGGATGGTTGTCTCATTATATTATGATCTCTGAAACAAAGTCTCTAATCTTGCCGGTACGTCAACATCCTGTATAGAATAAAATTACTGCTGTGGAGTTGTTCTCAAGGAAAGAGTAGTTCTTCCTCAGTTTTCCTATTCAGATAATTGAAATTCCCTGCAGTCTGTGTTCTAGGCTTTACTTATCTCTATAAACATTTCCTGATCCTGCCCTGAAGGCATATCACAGCCTTCTAAGATCGGGTTTTTGTTATCATTTCTATTTCCCATTCAGCCCAAACTCTCTTTGCTCATGGAATGTAAGTTGCATATGTGAGTTCCCCCTCAATATACGTATATATAATTCCTTCAATCAGTTTACCCATACAGCTGTCCTCCTCCCTATTTCCTGTTGAGTCTATCTCTTAATAAAACCATCTCTCTTGTTCTCTATCTGAGTATCAGTTAAGCTAATTAAAGAGGGTGACTTTCCCCCTCAAAATTCACTCACAGGCTGGCTATCAATCTCCCCCCCCCCCACAGCTTCCTCACACAGACCTTTGAATCTTTCGTTTAGTTTTCTTAACTGGGTCAAAAAGAGAGGGAGAAACAGTCACTTTAGTCCCCATTACAAATTAACTAGTATGTAGAAGTTACTTTGGGGGGGGGGGTTACAAGTTCAAGAATTTCCAGCTACTGGTCCTGCTGTCTGGGAATTATGGGACTTGTAGTCCAAAAATAACTTTATCAACTTTTTACGTTGATATAATTCCTTTAATCTTGGTCATTGTGAAAGCTCCTCTGGACCTCAGGATTGTTCGTGGTATTCACACATTACCTATCAAGTGGCTAATGTCATATTTTGCAGGACTCAACTCCTTAGGAAGATTCATACACACAGAGACGCACAACTGTACTACTGCCACACACCCTCACTGCAAATACTCACAATGGAAACATTTTCTGGCAATTCCCACACTTGGCCATTGTGTGGAACTGTTTGCTGCACATGGTGATATGTTCTAGTTCCTTCTGTTGGGAACTAGGAGGGATTGTGCTTCCAAGTAGGAATCTTGACACACACGTGCCTCCATTTTATAACTGGGAGGAAGTATTCATACTATCAGCAGAAGGTTTCTAGCTCAAGTTCTGATGGCACAACCTTGTGGATTTGTGTATAAAGAAGAAAAGAGTTTAGCAAAGTTATTTTTTGTTTTCTAAACAGCCCAACCCCTATGCCAACAATTAAATGCAGAAAAGAAGGAAGCAAAGCTTTTGCTGTTAGGGAGATAAAAGTGATAGGAAATGTTTCAATTTCTAAATTTCTTGGTGCCACATCAGGAACTCAGTTCAGCCATTCCTTAAGGTCTGACAACAAATATGGAAAATGACCAGAGATTTTTAATCCAGTAGGTCTGTATCTAACAAGTTACTTGATTTTATCTATCTATTTGTATATTTAAATATTTGTTCCATTTATATTGTGCTTTTCCTTCAGAGTGCTCATATATCATATGTGTTCCCTATTGGAGAATTGGGTTTTTTTTTAATAGTTAGCAAAGTATCAGGTACAAACAACATCTGCACAGAGGAAGCATAAGAGTATAGCTTAAGTCTCAGTAGCCCACCCCTTTTCACAGTGACTAGTACTTTATATGTTATAAATCACTCTAAAAGCATTTCAGGTGAAAAAGGGTATCTTTACTTACAGTTGTTATCTATAGAGACAGTCAGTAGAAAAATAGGAAAAATGGAGTCTCCACATGTGAAAGAGACCACTCTACGCTTCCTGCATATTCAGGAGTAAGGAAAGCAGAGAGAGAGAGAGAGAGACTAATAAACAAATGAAGTGAAGCAAACAAACTGGAAGAGGGGAAAGGCAAGCTAGTGGTGGGAAAAAGAACTTTACCAATAGGTTAGTGGGAAAGGAGAATCCTTTTATGTCCTAACAGCCCCCCTCCCCCTGATACCCAGTGTTACAAAACATGCAAGGTTGTTATTATCTCAGCACCCCTTTTCAAACTTGCATGCAGCATCTCTCAAGTCCCATCTTGCTCCACAGGTTCCTGAAATGATCTCTTGTAGAGGCTTTGTCAGATATCTGCTGTCATCTCTGCAGTGTGGCAGTAGATCATCTGGATGGGCTTCTTCTAGGTCAGGTCACACACCAGGTGGTGCCTCGTGTCAATGTGTTCGGTGTGTCCATTCGTCTTCTTATTCTATGACAGTTTGGTGCAGCTCTGGTTATCTTCCGTTATCCAGATTGGTATCTCTTCATCTATTTCAAAGTCCTTTAGCAGCTTCTCTAGCCATAGCAGTTCTCTGCATGCTTCCACTATAGCAATGAACTCTGTGTCTGTGAAAGACAAGGCTACAGCATCTTGTTTATGATTTCCCATGAAATAGGTCCATCACCATACATAAACAGGAACCCACTGGTGGACTTTCTGTCTGTGCTATCCTCTGCCCCAGTCTACATCTGTGTTCCCTACCAGTGTTGGGTTTCTGCTGGCTGGCAGTCTTAGCCTAAAGTCCATAGTTCCTTTCAAGTATCTAGCTATCCTTTTGACATCTATCCAGTCACCCTGTGTTGGTGAACTAACCTTTCTGCTCAATATTCCTACAACAGTAGCTATATCAGATTTAGTAGTGATTGTTAAGTACAAAAGTTTGCCTATAGCTACTCTGTATGTACTGTTATTTATTAAAAGATCACTTTCCTCCTTCATTTTCAGAAAAAGAACTGTTTGCATGGGTGTTGTTACACTATGGGCATCTTGAAGGTCTAATATCTCCAGAAGCTCAACTATCTTTTGTTTCTAATTTAGCAAATATGACCCATCTGCCTCCCTTTCAATTTTAATGCCCAAATAATATGTTGCATCCCCTAACTTTCTGATTTCTCTACCTCTTTGTTAAGATGGTGTACAATCTCTTTGTACTTCTATCCTCTTTTAGTAACTACAATTAGGTCATCTACATAGGCAAGAACAAAAGTTTAATGTCCATTTTTGCTTCTGGTATACACGCACTGATCTGCATCACCTTGCTTGAAGCCTTGTTGCAGTAGCATCTCCACAGTTTCTTGTTCCAGGCTTGAGCTGCTTGCTTCAGTCTATGCAGACCTTTCTTTAGTTTGCAGGCAAAATCTGGGCATTTCTGGTTGATGAAGTCCAGTGACTGCTCCATATATGGCTCCTCTGCAATCCCTCCATGAAGAAATGCAGTCTTGATACACGTATCTAGGCGCTTGACCTGCATCTTTCTGGAGGCCGCCACACTCAGGAGCATCCTTATAGTGCTGTACTTGACAACATGAGCAAAAGTATCATCAAGTCCATCCTTGTGCAGGAATGCCTTTGCAACCAGTCTTGCTTTGTAGCATTTCACTTCTCCTTCTGCACCCTAGTTCACCTGGAAGACCCACATACACACAGTGGTGCGGTAGTAGTTAGTTTAGTGGGAAAGGAGAATCCCTTTAGATCCCCAAAGCCCCCCTCTTACTGATACCCAGTGTCAGAAGACATGCAAGATTGTTATTATCTCAGCATTCACCCTACCCACCCTATTTTCTTCTTACAAAAAGCCTTGGAAGTAGGCTAGGCTGAGAGACAGTGACTGGCGCAAGCTTGCCCAGTGGCCCATGTAAGACTGGAACCTGTGCCTTCCTAGTCATGGTACTTAGCAATTATGCCATGCTGGCTTTCTTGATGTGTTGGTCGATTTATTCAGCTCAGTACTAAATTCTCCACACAGTTGAATGACCTAGAGGCCCTCGGGACTGTACTAAGAATCCATTTGGAGTACATTTCTCAAATATAGAGAGGCAGGCCCACTTACCACTTTGGGCCAAACAGCTTTCAAGAGCATTATAGGTAATACTAAGCCTTTCATAAAACCAGCCAGCTTTACAGCAGCTGTAAGAATAATTTCTGAAGTAAGCTTCCCACCGTGATTTTCTTGACACACTGTATAATACTGAAATGCTGAACCACGGAAAGGTCTATAATAGATGTGGTGTTTACTTTAGGTCATTGTATCTAATAACTGCATGGGATTAGCATCAGAGGTAAGCCATTAGTAGTGATACATATCTGCTATGTGTCAAAGGATAGGGTGACAATTAAGGTACAGAATTAATAAGCTTCCTCCCCAAAAGAAGAGTGAATATATAAGACAAGGGGAAAACTAAAGTTCTACCATACAAAACAAACAGGATGATGAGAGCATCATCGTGAGAGAGCGAGGAGGCATGGATGGTGAGGGGAAACTCTGCAAAGAGAAAACCTGTCTTATAACAGAGGAACAAGAAATAGAGAATACAAATTACTTAGAGCAGGTTTAGAATAAGATTTAAGAATTAGATATCTGTGTTGTTGTTTTTTAAAATCAAAAATCAGGTTTGCTGAATCTCTTGGCAGGGAGACAAAAAAGTTACTTCATGTTTCGCTGTAAAATCTTCTGTCTCCAGTGGACAGTAAGGATGTCTGTACTCACTTTATTTCCACCTGGCAGATATACAGGATAACGTCTAGATTGTACTTCTATGACTTAATTCCTTGAAGGATGAAAAGAAACAAGACAAAGCCAACAAGAGGGTCTGAACTGCTTCTTCTTTTGTCATTATTTCCCTCCTCAGGTAAATCAATGGTTGCTTTCACATGGCAGTTTCATGGGATGAAGTGACAGGCTATGTCCTGCGTCCATGTCCCTGCAGTGAAGATAAAAGACATAGTACATGGGTTGGTATATGAATCACACCTTTATGAATTATGTGTCCAATCTACAACTATTAGCAAATGGCGTTTCCTGCTGCTCAAAAAGTGAAGTAACTGGAAGTAAAAGTAACCATCTTATCTTATTCTTTATTAGCAGATTAGATAGTGGAAGTAACGTTCTAGTTTTGTTTTGTTTTTAAATGCACCACTAATGGAAACAAACTACTTTGGAAGGAATAAATGGAAACAAACTACTTTGGAAGGAATAATGAATCTTGTAGTACCTAAAGAATTACGTCTCAGAAAACAGGCTAAAGTCTGTGAAAGCTGGCTTGATAGATCAGTGGGCTGGACCACTGGCAATTAGGAGTCTGAATCCCCATTGTGACACCTTGGAGAACAGCTAGATGGTGTGCCCTTCATAAGCTGTATGGTCCCAGAGGCCACCAGAAGTAGGGACTAGATATGGGGAAGAATATAAAAATGGATCGTTTTTTTTGACGAATATAGCCGATTCGTCAAATATTCATCAATCCGTATTCATAAAAATATAAATCTAGACAAATATGGCTGGAGGAATATTTCCTTGGTTTTATTCGTTGATCCATCGATCTGTTAATATTCGTATATATTTGTTACCTTTTTGGGGGTCTCTCTGAGCTTGCTGGTGCCAATTAGAAGCTTTGGCGAATCAGGACAGAGATCGTGGATTAGCATGTCGGGCAGCCAATAGCGATGCCGAAAGGTGCTGAGAGGCTGTATATAAGCTTCTCCCCTCCAGGTGTTGCGCACTTCTGTTCATGCTCTCCGGAGTGAGAACAGTTGCTGCTGCTGGCTTGCTGTTGCTCTGGTGGTTTGGTTTTACTTTTGTGGCAGCAAAGCAAACAAACGCGTCGCTTATATTTTTCTTTTTCAAAATTATCATTCATCATCATCATCATCATCTACTGTACTGGGAATTCCAGAAGGGATTTTCAGGTAGCTTAGGCTACTTGGAAGAGCTTTTTTCAAACTTTTTTTTCTGGAGGCTTGTGTGTATCTCGTGTCGTCTTCAGGCAAGTGGAGGCTTGAATCTGAGGCACAGTGGGTGGGGGGAATTTGTTGGTGTGACTTGTGTGTGTGTGTGTGTGTGTGCGTGTTTAGCTGGCAGGACTACATTATTCAATCAGATTTCAAAAGTTTAGTTTGGGACTTGGAGGCTTGCATCTCAGGCACAGTGGGTGGGTGGGGGTGTAGCTGGATCAATCCTTTTTTCTCCTTTTCCCTAAAATGAAATTGGTGTGACTTTTGTGTGTGTGTGTGTCTCTGACTGAGACTTAGCTGGCAGGGCTTTTCTTTTTGGATTTCTTTGGCTTTTCATTCAGCCACAGTGGGTTGGGGGGTATTTTTACTAATTACATTATACTGAGGGGGGGGCTTTGTTTAGGTAGGGAGGTCACATTTTAATAAAAGAATTAGTCCACCACCCCATCATTCAAAAAATAAAATTTGCACAGTCACTCCCTCTCTCCATTGTTTTATTAATTAGATGATGATGATGATGATGATGATGATGATGATGATTTGTTTAGTTGGTTTGGTAGGCAGGCAGTAGAAAATGAAGGGATTTCTTCACGGCCAATCCAAGGGGAAGAAGGCTGTGAAGCTACATAGGCTAGGCAGTGGCAGCATGTCCATCACCACCACGTGTACGTCTACTACCACCACCACAACCACCACTGTTCCTCCTCCAGTGGCCTTGGAGGCAGGCACGGAAGCACAGCTTCCAGAGGTGCCTAAAGAACTGCCGCTCCTCTTCCTAGAGGAGTCTGAGGAGTTACTGGTTGTTTCTGAAGATCCCCAGTCTGATTTGGAACCAGTAACGGCAGGGCAGGCTTCACAGTTCCCCCCACACCTGTCCCCAGAGTCATCTGTTCCCTCCTCCCAGACCAGCAGCACCCCTGGGACAGAGAGTTCTTCCCAGGCCAGCAGTCAGGGGCAGACAGTGGGTCCTCGTTTGGGCAAACATGGCAGAGGGGCCATGTGGGCTCATTTCACGATGCTCGATGACCCACGGCTGGCATGCTGCAATGCCTGCCTTGTGGTGGTCCAGAGGGGTCCAGACCCCAGGCATCTGTCCTCCACTGCCCTCCGCCAACATCTGGAGAGGCACCACTCAAGGCTCCTGTCCAGGGAAAGCACTTCGTCTGCACCGTCTGGGAGTCTGCCTCCCTGACTGCCTGCTGGTTCACGTATTCCCGGCGGGCTAAGTTTTGCAGAACTCCTGCCCGGCATGGGTTAAACCTGCAATCTGAAGCCAGGCAATATGGTGATGGGGTGATGTGCAGATAGCCTTTGGTTGGGGCAGACCCAGGCCGGCCCTCTTGGCATACAAGCCTAAACCCTCTCTTGGCACACCCAGAGCCTGTCCTGGCACCCCCGAACATGACGACAACCCTCTTGGCACACCCAGAGTCTGTCCCGGCACCCCCGGACGTGACGACAACCCTCTTGGCACACCCAGAGCCTGTCCCAGCACCCCCGAACGTGATGACAACCCTCTTGGCACACCCAGAGCCAGTCTCGGCACCCCCGGATGTGACACAAGGGCCAGCCCACCCTCTTGGCACACCCAGAGCCTGTCCCGGCACCCCCGGACGTGACTAGAGCACCAGCCAACCCTCTCTTGGCACATGCAAAGCCTGTCCCCATCCCCAAACGTGGCAAGAGGGCCAGCCAACCCTCTCTTGGCACACGCAAAGCCTTTCTCCATCCCCGAACGTGGCAAGAGGGCCAGCCAACCCTCTCTTGGCACACGCAAAGCCTGTCTCCATCCCCGAACGTGGCAAGAGGGCCAGCCTGTCTCAGCCCCCCAAAACCTCTGAGGGCTATCTTTATCATATCCGGGCGGTCTCAGCAGCCAAGTTGCAATTCCCAGCTTTCTAGTTCTAAACGAGCATCTTTGTTTGTTTGAAGGTTGTCAGCAAGTCTAGTTAGACGTTGGTGGTGAGTGACAGGTGAGTCTCCTAGGCCTGTCTCAGACCCACCCAAAGTCTGTCCGGGCGTCGCCCCATCGCCCCATCGCCCGGCTTCAGGTTGCAGAGCTGATCTGTTTCCGACAGCTCAGTGGCCCTGTGGATTAACCGCTGTTAGTAGCACCTTGGACCCTTTTCTCCTGTTGGTGCTACTGATTCCCCAAGAGCCAGGCTCTGCCCCACCCAATGCCTGTTCGGCCATCCCATGCCAACACGGTGCTCCAAAGTCCACTAGGGCTACTGCCTGAGTAGGTTGGCAGAATCTGGGACAAGCCACGGGAGCTCACGGATTCAAACTGCTGACCTTCTGATCAACAAGTCTAGTGGCTCAGCAGCACCAGTTTAACTCAGTAGGTAGGCAGAAGCAGGAACAAGGGACAAGAGCTCAGGTCACCCCATTGCATGGATTCGAACTGCTGATCTTCTGCTCGAGAAGCCCAGCGGCCACCCTGATTAACCGCCGTTAGTAGCACCTTGCAGTCAGACCCTATTCTCCTGCTGTTGCTGCTGCTTTGACAACCTCAGTTGCCTCCTGAGGACAAACTTAAGTAACTTTGCAGGCAAATGTGATGTTGCAGAAGAAGACCAGAGTCTCCTGTGGCTGCCTTTTGCCTTAGTGCCCCGATGGGGCCAAAAAGCCTGCTTTCCGGCTGCGAACTTCCTCAGTGCCTGATGGGGCAAAAAGTCAACGACGTTGCTGGCTATTTGAACAATTTCCTAATCCTGCAGCTCCTTCCACTTGGGCTACATTCCAAAAAGTCTGTCTGCTCTGCCCCACCCAAAGCCTGTCCGTGTGTGGCCCCATCGCCCCATCGCCGAGCTTCAGACGGCAGAGCTCATCTGGTTTTCAACCCGTGCCAAGGGGGCTGGCCTGTCTAAGCCCCCCCAAACCTCCGAGGGCTATCTTTATCATATCCAGGCGGTCTCAGAAGCCAAGTTGCAAGCAATACCCAGCTTCCTAGTTCTAAACGAGCATCTTTGTTGCCCCATCGCCCCATCGCCCACCTTCAGATTGCAGAGCTGATCTGTTTCCGACAGCCCTGTGGATTTACCGCTGTTAGTAGCACTGACCCTGTTCATCTGATGGGGCTGCTGGTGCTGTTGGAAGTTGCAAGCAACCTCAGTTGCCTCCTGCGGGCAAAAACCTTTCCTTTGAAGGAAAATCTGATGGTGCTGAAGAAGACCAGAGTCTGTTCTGCTGCCTTTTGCCTCAGTGCCCCGATGGGGCCCAAAAGCCTGCTTTCCGGCTGCCCACTACCTCAGTGCCCGATGGACCGCCGTTACTAGTACCGTACCACTGAGGTGGTGCCTATTTATCAACTTGCAGTTACATGCTTTGAAACGGGTTCCGGCTCAGCACCCCAACCCGACCTGACCCGACCTGTCCGGGCATGGAAGCATCAACCAGGCTGGTCCCAGCCCCACCCAAAGCCCGTCCAGGCGTTGCCCCATCACACGGCTTGAGACTGCAGAGTTTATCTTGTGCCAACAACAACCACCATCCCTTTTCTTCATCAATAACAAAACAAACAACACCATCGCATGGCTTCAGACTGCAGAGCTGATCATCTGGTTTTCCAAAGCTGTCCTCCTAGCTTCCCCGTGCCAAGAGGGCTGGGCCGACCCAAGCCCTTCCTGGTAGTCAAAAACAGCATACTTGACTACATAATTAATTCTTTCTGGAGGCTTGTGTTTCATATGCCACCTTGATGGCAAATGCCACCCTCTTGCTCATCGATGTTGAAGATTTCTGCCACTACACACCCAATGGGCAAAGCCTACTTTGCTGCCAATTGCCTTGGTGCCTGATGCCTATTAAGACATGCTTTCCCACCTACTTTCGAGCCAACTACCTCAGTGCCTGATGCAGCAACACACTCTACATTGCTGCTGCCAACTTCCTCAGTGCCCGATGGGGCAAAACATGGTACTTTGCTGCTGCCCACTACTGCAGTGCCTGATGGGGCAACACACTCTGCTTTCAGTCCCATGCCAACTCAGTAGGTAGGCAGAAGTTGGAATAAACTACCCAAACGAATTAGCTCAGCTCACCAGCGGCCCCGTGGATTAACCGTTGTGGTAGCAGCGCAGCCGGGCACTGCCCCATCCAAGCATGTCCAGGCGTCACCCCATTGCCCCATCACATGGCTTCACATTGCAGACCTGATCTGGTTTTTCAACCCGTGCCAAGAGAGCCGGCCGGTCCAAGCCCCTCAAAACCTCTGAGGGCTATCTTTGTTGGCAACACACAGTTGGCAACACTTTGCCAACACTTTGTTGGCAACACAGTCTATGTTGCTGCTGCCAACTTCCTCATGTGGCGAGCATGACTAGACACGGAACGCCGATGCCATTAGTAGTACCTTCCCAATGAGGTGGAGCAATTCATCTGATGGTGTTATTGTTGCTGCTAATAAGTGTTGCTTGCCTCCTTTTGTTTTCAAAAATAAACAACACACCTCCACGGCCACCTTTTGCTAATCCCCAACCAGGCCTGTCCCTGCCCCACCCGAAGCCTGTCCAGGCGTCCCCGTGCCAAGAGGGCAGGGATGAGCCCCACCCAAGCCTGTCCAGGCATCACCCCATTGCCCCATCGCATGGCTTCAGACGGCAGAGCTCATCTGGTTTTCAACCCGTGCCAAGGGAGCCGGCCTGTCTAAGCCCCCCCCAAACCTCCGAGGGCTATCTTTATCATATCCGGGCAGTCTCAACAGCCAAGTTGCAAACAATCCCTAGCTTTCCTGTTGTAAACAAGTATCTTTGTCTCTCCATCAACAGAGCTGATCTGTTTCCGGCAGCCTGTTTTCCTGCTGCCAACGTCCTCAGTGCCTGATGGGGCAACACATGCCACTTTGCTGCTGCCAACTACCTCAGTGCCCCGATGGGGCCAAAAAAACCTGCTTTCCTGCTGCCTTTTCCCTCAGTGCCTGATGGGGCCAAAAGAGCCTGTTTTCCTGCTGCCAACTTCCTCAGTGCCCAACACAGCCAAAAAGCCTGCTGTGCTGTCAAATACCTCCTTGCCTCCAGTCCTCCTGAGGGCAAACTCTACTTCACTGGCAAATGTAATGTTGTCCTGAGCTGAAGACAAACTCAATGCCTCATGCATGCCTCTGCCAAAGGGGCCTCTCATTCTGCTGGGGATAAATATAACTCCCTCAATGCCATGGGCTTCTGTGCCATGTCGTAAACTCTCCTGGGGGGACCCAATTTGTGGGTGAATAACTTGGAGTTCCGATATCCAATCTTCACCAAAGTTGGCAGGCGTGTTGGGGAAAGACATAGGAAGCTCCGTTGTGATTCTGGATTCTCTAAATACCAGGAGGGAGCTTTCCTGTGGGGGTCCTCTTTGTGACTATTAAACTTGGGGGTCCATGATCCAATGTTCACCAAACTTTCAGGACTTGTAGAAAAGCGTCTGAGGAAGCTTCCCTGCAAATTTGGTGTCTCTAGATCATCAGGGGCCAGTGTTATAGGCGTTTAAAATGCAGACAAATTGACAAATTGATTCATCGAAGAATATTTGTATATTTGTATTCGTTGATTTGTTAACCTTGATGAATAACGGATCAAAACGAATCGCCATTTTTTTAATTCATCCCCATCTCTAGTAGGGACTGATCAATTTCTTCTGAATACTTAATACCTAAAAAGCCCTGGGAAGGTTTGCTGTAAGTCAAAAATTGACATGAGTATTATCTGAAGTCTGTAAAAAATTATGCCAAATGAAACTTGTTTGTGTTTACATGTCAGTTGACGTATGGTTGTCTTTGCAGCAACAGATTCACATGGCTGCCCTCTTGGAAATAACTGCTTTGAGGGGGGAGCTTTGAAATATACCTAATCACTTTATTTCCCCAATAAATTTTCCAAATCTTGACAATCCCCTGCTGCATTCCACCCATACTCCAAACATGGGCTCCTCGTTGGCCTTTGCTCTTTCTTCCTTACATGTCTTCAGAGAAGCATGTGCTAGGAAGGCCTCATCAGCACCACCCAGCCCCGATCACTGGGGCTAACAAAAACGTTAGTGGTACATTGCTACTCGTTACATTGCTAATAGCTAATGTTGCATTAGAGAGCCAATGAAAATCTTCCCACTCCTTTACCTCTCAAACTGTAATCCCTGAGATGATGCCTGTGTAAACTTCTTTGCCACATTTAAACCTCTGATGTTATGCAGGAATGTTCACTATGACCAACCTGCACCAAAGCTGGTAGTTGTGACGTTATTTAAGTGACAAGAGCCTCAGAGCAGATGAAAGTAATTCTTGAGCCCAACCAATGTAATAGGGGAAAGCAGACAGGGCAGGGCTTCTTCCCTGTGACCAAATAAGCAGTGAAAATTAAAGAATGTCAAGTTTGCTTCTACAATAGTGATCAACTAATCCTGTACCGTCGAAAGTTGGATGGGTAGGTAGAGTGCTTCAGTCATCAAAAGTGGGGATGTGGGTAGCTATCTGTCTTACGTGTCCTTGAAAGGGTACCCCCTAGGTCACTCTGCTGTTGTTTAAGGTTGGTTTGAAGTGGTGGTGGATCAAGTGAGGCTGTTTTTATGGCTCCTGTGCACACAAGGCTCTCTTAACGCCTGCAAAAAAAGGGTTTCCCTTGGCAAAAAGAAAACTGAATTGCCACCCTTGGAAACCTTCAGGAATTCTTCTGTTTTCTTCTCGAGCCTCCAGGAACAGACGTGACAGGGTCTTCTCTGTGGCTGCTCCCAGGTTGTGAAATGCCCTCCTTCAGAGGCTAGGCTGGCCCCCTTCTTTTAGTTCTTCAGGTGACAGATAAATACATTGGCATTTAGGCTGGATTCTTCTGTGATTTTAGGTATAGTATTTTTAAGTGTTTTTCAAGGTTTTTCAATGTTTTAGATCATTTTAATATGATTCCATGTTTGTTTTTTTAATTCATTAATTCATTGTGCTTTAAACTTTACTTGTATTTTAATTACTGCCTTTATAGGCGAATGATACATCTAACTAACTAACTAACTAACTAACTAACTAATTAACTAACTAGCTAAATCCTTTTAAATAGGTTGGAGAAACCAGTGTTTAACACCAACAAAGTATCAGTTTTCAAAACCAAAAGTGGATTTGCAGTCACTTTTGGTTTCTTTTCTTTTTCTTTTTCTGCATATTTTGTGAACTGTACGCTCCTCAGAGACTGCTGGAGACAGAACAAATTTAGCCCATGGGCTCACCCATCGTTTAAAGGATTCTTCCCATATGCTTCTTCGGGCCTGTTTGTTTAACACATCGTACAAGCAACATACCCATGAGGTTTTTTTAAAAATGTTATTATGATGAATATTAATTAGTGCAATCGTTTTAATGGTTTTATTGTTTCATTTGTTTTTAGAGTTTTTTATAGCCACCTTAAGTGCTGTTTGTTAGTGGAAAGCTGATAAACATGTACTAACTAACTGACTGACTGACTAACTAACTAACTGACTGACTAAATAAATAAATAAATGTTAATCAGGCTGTTAAATTAGGTGGGCAACTTGTGGAACTCAGCATGTTTCACCATCCTTCACCATAGGTTTTGCAGTCAAAGGATGATGGGAAATACTGCCCAGCAACATCTGGAGGGCCACAAGCTCCCTAATTCATGTTAGAACTGGGGAAGCTGAAGCTTTACAAGGATTCCAAATGGCATATGAACAACCGCGGGGGAAGAAGGAACACAGTGTCATCTGCTCAGACTGGAGCCATCCCAAGGCATTTAGCAGGGGGCAGAGGCCAAAGACAAGAGCCCTGTTCAGTCATTAGCAAACCGTGTATACTTACTATGCATAGAGGAGAGCACTCTGCCCCTGCCCCTCTCTGTTCCTTGTTTTGTTGTTCTCCTACTTATGGAGAGTGAGTCTACAGAGTAGATCCTCAGCTGTTCTTTTGATTCAGGATGCTAACTTTGCAGGGTCCTAACTCATTTAGAGAATCCCACGGAAAATAGAGACTTTCCTTTTCTGATGTGTTGCTCTCCACATGTGGGAAAATAACAAAAAACAGGAACAGAAAGTCTGAGACTAGAGAACTCCCTCCACTTGTAGTAAATATACATTATCTATTAATGAATAAATAGGGTTACAATGTGTATCTGCTCCATCACCTCCCCTCCCCTCACTTCACCTTCCCATTCCATTTATTAAAACCAATTAGAGATAGCATTACCCACCTGGTAGATGAGGCTGGTCAATCCATGTGGCACCCAACTCCACCGCTGCCATCTTGGCTCCATTCTCTGCCCTCTAACATCTCACGTCTGAGGCAGCCATCTTGCTGTGCCCTATCAGTGGGTCTGGTTCTGCATCAGATCTTGAAAGACCAGTGCAAGTAAGCCCTGGGCTATTAATACTGTGTGTTAGAGAAAGTGATTGTTTTTACATTTAGCAAGGAATGAAGACATGGAAGGCTAGTCTTCCCTAAGTTTCCATAAGCATTTGCCATATAGGCAGAAGGTGAGACAGTATCCCCACCCCCCCCACCCCAACCCTCATCCACTTCAGATTGTATTTGGTCAAATTTCCCTTGACACTGAATGTCTGGAGCACACACACAGAAATGTGGATTGTGAATCTAGGGATAAATGGACCTGTTGGTTTTGCCTTCTTCACACTCTTAATCAGGAGAAGTGGAGTGGAATCCACAAAAGCTGAAGTTAAATAAATCTAGTAGTCTGAAAGGTGCCCTTGAATTCTTCCACCCCCTTTATGAAAAGAAAAAGCCAATTATTTTCCGTGTTCCAGTCAAACAAAATTCTCAACCATTTCTGGTAGGCCAATTGAACAGATGCCGGCCACAGAGACTGGCGAAACATTAGGAAGAAAAACCTCCAGAACATGGCCAAACAGCCCGGAAAACCTACAACAACCATGAACATATAAAGTTACAGTGGTGCCTCGCAAGACGAAATTAATCCGTTCCACGGTTAATGCCGTCTAGCGAAAATTTCGTCTTGCGAAGCGCGTTTTCCCATAGGAATGCATTGAAATCAGCTGCCCCCCCCCTCTCCCCGCCTCTCAGCTGATTGGCGCTGGGTCTAACAGGCTTCCCGAGGCTTGCCTAGCAGGGAAAAAGCCTCTCAGACCCAGCGCCGATCAGCTGAGAGGCGGGGAGAGGGGGGGCAGGAGCGGAGACGACCACAAAATGGCTGCCGGCTCCCCGCTGGTTGCTGACTCTCCGCTGTTTGGCACTCTTTTTCCAGCTGTTCTGGGCTACAAACGCACTGTGAGGAGCTGGACTCAGTCTACTCTACCTGGTAAGTGACTTTTTGGTGACTTTTTTTTGGTTTCTGACTTTTTTTTCCCCCATAGGAACGCATTAATTAAATTTCAATGCATTCCTATGGGAAACACGCCTCGCAAGACGAAAAATATCACAAGACCCTTTCATCTTGTGAGTTTTTTGTCCTGCGAGGCATTCGTCTTGCGAGGCACCACTGTATTCCCAGTTTGAGTCCGCCTGCCACAGAGCAGTTTAAGATGAGGGGCTTGTCAGCAAGAAAAGGTGGCAAGCAACCCTAATTTCAGACTTTTGAAATAGGCATGTGAATATGCAAGGGTTCAAAGGCAGACTTTTATGACCTCATCACATCATTCTGCTTCAATGGATGGTCCTATCAGATTCTCTTCTCCTACCTTCTTTTAATTTCAAATTCCATCTCTTAAATTTCTGAAGATATGGGATACACTACATTGGTGTTCTATGTCCAGTCATGAAAAAATTACTACTTCAGCCTCTAGCTTGCAGAATAACCCAACCAGCATGGTCACTGGTCTTGATGGCTGTGAGCTTCTGAGAACTGAGATCTAAAACACAAGTTTCTCTGACTTTTGACAAAAATGCATACTATGGTCCAAATGGTACAGCAAGGCACATCGCTCACATCTGGGGCTGCAAAGCTGTCACATCTGTCTAGCTGCAAAGCTAAACAGAAGAGTGTTACATCTTTATCGTTTTTTCTTATCCCTTCCATTCAAGCCATGCTATTATCTATGGCCCTCCGCTGCTGGAACCATTAAAGCTGGTTGAGAAATCAATGGATGAAAGAACAGTGAACAGAACCAGTAGGGAAAGCTGCCACAAAGGGTATGAGGGTCTTCCTAATTGAAGCCTAGGCAGCCCTAGACTCAAACAGTACTTTTTACCTTAGGCACTATCCATACTGGTATTTTAAAAGTACCACTACAATTGAGATAATGATGTATCATGCTCACATGCCAGATAATAGGTTCTGGTCTAGAACAAGGGAGGCACATGAAGACCATCAAACCTGAACTCTTGATATTCCACATTAGGCTAATCATACTAGGATGATACAAACTAGGAAAGTGTGTTTCACAGCAACAGTTATGGCTGCCATCCTATCCACAGTATGTCCCCCTAAGGTTAATATGATGTACTTCTGACAAAACAAAGATTTTTACTGTAAAAACTATACTTAGTAGACAAACCAAGGTGTGGATGTACATCCATTCAGTTCATTCAGCATAAATGACATCCATATAGTCTTATCTCCAACTACTTGCCTATTTATTATTTTTCATTTTAAAATCATCATAGAAAGATTATTATTATTATTATTACTATCATCATCATCATCATCATCCTAACATTTCCACAATAGTTAAATTGTCAGTGCTTCCCTTTTACTGGAGCTTTCTTTTTTCCTTCCTTTTTAAATCAAACTTGGGTTTCTCCCCCCTCCCCGCTCTTTCCCTCCCTCCCTCCTCCCTCTTTCTCTCCCCCTGGGGATAAACAAATGGACAGCTTTCCTCTCTAGAATTCCTCCTTCCATTACCATCACAGCAGAAGGCATCCGAGACTATAATAACTCAGTGATGAAATTCAAAAATGTCCCAATGCCATCTCCCTTAAAGTGAACCGAGATTTTGTTATGCCATTTTAGATGCACTAATAGCTCCTAAAGTCCCATAGAGTATCCTAATGTGAATTTAATGAGCTGATAGCATATAAATGACAGTACTGAGAGGGTGAAGGTGACATAACCTTTTCTCTTCCATTTGATGTTTGTCTTTGAAAAACTACAGATCTTCCCAAAATGTACTGCATTATTACTAAGTGCCACATCTTTCAGCAAAGAGATTCGCCATTGTCTTAGCATTTAAACAAACCCATCTTTCCCTTTATCACATAAAGATAAACCCATTTTTACTCCTGATTTTCCTTGAAACACATTGAAAAAAAACATTTATTTTATCATTAACGTAATAAAAGGAATTGGAATGCTCCTTCTCCCTGTGCAGTCTTCTATTCCTTGTCATTGTTGAGGACATGTCCATTTCGTGGAGTGCACATCCAACGACAACCCCTCATTTTTAGCATTTGTGTTCCTTCCAATGTCACTGTTACTAATACGGCATCGCTGAAATTGTGCATGCATCATACTGAAACCATCCATCTTTATTTCCTGGGTGTAATTTTTTCTGCTACCAAAGATGATGTTAAGGGGAGCGCTCATCACTGCTGGCTCCCAGTCTCCCTGTATCATTACAGCAGCTTTGTCATTTATAATGGGTTGCCTCCCCTTGCCTGCCTGATTCATTCAGTGATGTCACAGCCCATTGTTCGTGCAAATCCCAATCACCTTCATCATGGTAATGAACTGTGATCGCATAAGCACTGACTCGTGTCCTCATTGACACTACTGGAGGCTAAAGGGGAAGAGGGGGAAGAGAGGACAAACTTATATGGATAAGGAGATCAGAATACAAATGCAGAACATATTTCTGATGATGCTGGAGGAGCAACACATTCTCAATCTATCAGGGTTTGCCAGATGAGAGGATTATTTAATATATAGTCATTCCTTTACATCCCGCCTGCCCTCCAAGAAGCACAGGGTGGTGATCACAGTACTCTTCCTTTTTCAGCCTTACAGTATGACAGTTCTTTGGGCATAGTGAGGATGAATGATCATAGGTTGCTCAAGGTGGTCCAATGCACGTAATGATGGGACTGGGATCTGAGGAGGCATTTGAACCCAGTTCTTCTTCAATCTATTTATTCTAGATCACCTTTACATCAATGTTTTGATTGCTGCCAATCTAAATTCAAATAAATGCTCACAATATGTCACATTTTATTTTATTGCGGCATTTGTATTTAATTTGGAATATTTTTATTATTGTAGTTCATAAAATACTTTTATTTATTTTTTCCAACAGGGGAATCCACAGTAACTTACAGAGTCATTAGAAACGTTTTAAGTTACATCATGCTGCTGTTACAATGCTTGTGATTTCTATTTTAAGTTTTTTGTTGCATTGTTTTAAATTGTACTGTGTATTTTTGAGAGCCACTCTGTGAGTGTCTGATTTCACAAGCAAGAAAGAAGGGGGGTAGGAACATATGAAGGAGAGACAACAGCACCACACTGACATAGGGACTCACTCGGAGAGGGAGTTAGCCAGGAAGCTGGTGCAGAAAGAGGAAGATGGAGTTCCTGGGGGGGCGGGAGTAGAGAGAGGGAGGAACCAATATCCTGTAAAACAAAATAATATCCTGTGCTCAGCCACTGCCACCAACATTGTCCCACCCAACCCAGAAATCTGCAGAGACAAGAACAAAAAGAGAATGAAGGCTGACTGGACAAGCCTTGGGCAGATGGATACCCTGGTCTCAGGATGAGAAGAAATCTTCCTGTTCTCAATGAGACAAGCTGTGCCTATTGAGCATTTATTAATCCCCGAGGGGCTTCTCACCTCCAGCATGAGGAAAAGACAAAGAAGTGTTGTTGTTGTTTTTTAAATTCACTAGGGGTTCCACAATTTATGCAAAATGGTCGTTGTAGAACTGGTGGGTGAAACTTCTCCCTTTTCAGGGGTTCCACAGCTGGCAACCAAACATTATATGCAGTTCTGGGGCCACATTTTATTTATTTGGTTGATTTGATTGTTTGGTTGTTTGAAGAGCCTCGTGGCGCAGTGGTTAAACTGCTGTACTGCAGCCAAAACTGTGCTCACGACCTGGGGTTCAATCCCAGGTAGCCGGCTCAAGGTTGACTCAGCCTTCTATCCTTCCGAGGTCAGTAAAATGAGTACCCAGCTCACTGGGGGGGCAATGTGTAGCCTGCATAATTAACTTGTAAACCGCCCAGAGAGTGCTTGAATCACTATGGGGCGGTATATAAGCAGCACGCTTTGCTTTGCTTTGGTTGATAAAGAAGCTAAGAGCCAAATACAGTTATATATATATATAAACTGTATTTGGCTCTCAGCTTCTTTATCAACCAAACAATCAAATATTAAATATTAAATTAAAACGTAATTAAATCAATGTTTAACATTAAAAACAGAATATCTTAAAAACCACTTTAAAACCTCACCATTGAAGTAACTACAAATTATCAATTCAAAAGAGCAGCACCTCCTCAAAAGATCCTGTCCTTGGCAATCCATTAGTTGCCAAAGGCCTGATTAAATGAGGTTTTCTTGTATTTTTTCCTTTCTCTACCCCCCTCCAAAACTGTTCATGAAGCTGAGGGATCAATGAAACAGAATAGGACATGGTGTGGGCTGCAGAGTCCATCAACAGGCAGGAGGAACTGATGACAATCCAGGTACCTTCTATTAGGGCAAAACCATCACTAGATACAAGCCAGTAGAAATAACCTAGGGTAAAACCCAGGATGCCCCCAGAAGAAGGGAATGGTAAACCACTTTTGAGTATTTCCTTACCTTGAAAACCCTGGAAAGGGCCACTATAAATCAGAATTGACTTGATGGCACACTATTATTTTTTAAAAATACCAGACACAGTCCATCAAAATTACTAAAACATTGAGTGGTGTTATGTAACAGATACAAGTTTTTTAAAAAACCTAAGTATTTGTTAAACATCAGCAGTTCCTGATATTGCTGGCTTTTGTAGCTCTGATGGTGTTGTTGTTGTTATTAACAAAATCAAGAAATTTCACACAGTACTATAAGCAGTTGCAGATCTCAGAAATCACACCATCAGAGCTACAAAACGGAAATATTAGGAACAGCATACATACTACGCCGATATTTAACAGATTCTTAGGTTTTTGGTTAAAACTTGTATATGTTATATAATACCAGTCAATGTTTTTGTAATTTTGACTGTGCCTAGCAATTTTTAATAATAATAATAATAATAATAATAATAATAATAATAATAATAATAATAATAATAATAATAATAATAATAATAAAAGTAGTAGTAGTAGTAAAGCCCCATTGGTAAAAGATCTACTTATTATGGGACAATGGCCTGTCTTAGCCTTTTATACCTTAAACAGAAAACTTTCTTGTCTCAAACATGCATATACATTTGTGATCAGTGTCTCCCCATCATATGCTATGTTTTTAATTTAGTATTCTTTCACCTCTCCATCATTAGCATGATCTGCATCATGAGCATGAGAGCAATGCAAACATTGAACCAGAATTGCATTTCAGTTTGCATGGAAGTGTGAGATGTACAAATTAGATGCGAGTCGCTGTAGAAAACAAAAACAACAACAGTAACACACCTTAGGCCTTTCTGAAAGTTAGGATGTTGGCAACATATAAACTTAGCTTCAAAACACTTTCTGTTGCCCAGTGACAAGGCCAAACAGATCACATATGCTTAACAACCGGCTTGTACATATTTTGTCTTTCCAAGGTTTCTAGGATTCGTCAGGCATAATGATGCATTGCTGTATCAGGGGGAATTTCCAACAGGGGCAAATGATTATCTCTTTCCAAAAGTATTTCCTGGTCTTTAAGAGATCTATATACATAATTGCCTCCCCTCCGTGTTTCTCATTGTTTAATTCTGGAGTAAGGATTAATGCTGCCCAAAGCTAAAATGCCATCAACTTTTTCTCTGGTGTAGACTAATTGTTTACTTGTCATGGCGCAGGAATCCAATGGTTTTGCATTTCTTTCTTTCTTTTTTAAGTGCTCAGACATTGTCCCATAATAAATAGCCCCAAGTGGCTTACAACAAATTGTGGAACATATAAAATTAAAACAACCCCCCCAAGAAAATACGATCAAACAGCTACAGCACCCCATCTCTGCTATTGCACAGTAGACCTAAACTGATAGATGTAGCTCATGCATGACACAGAGGGGAAATCCAACTGTTCTGCCTCTGTGACCAGAAAACCAGTTGCTTTCCCTTCCATGGCTTATGGGCAGCTCAGGGACCCTCCAGAGCAGAAAAGATTTTGGAGTTCATGGAATGAAATGCAGGAGGAACGAAAGACAGAGAAGATTAGCTGCATGATTGGAAGTCCATTCACATAATGCAGGATAGAACCCACTGTTATGTGACATTAATTGTCACCTTTGTTTTAAAACGGACATGGAGCTGATGCATTAGATATAGGTAATACAAAACACATGCTTGGCCGTATATGCCTCCTGAATATTCAGGACTTCTGCAGATTTTGGTGGAGATGTGCAACTCACTTCAAGTGGATACTCTCCGTAAAGAATCCAGCATGTAGTCTGGGTGTGCTACTGGATCAAGTGTTATCATAGCAAAGAAGAAGAAGAAGAAGCAATCCCATCCCTCTTTCCCTCAGGACTCATTCTATAGCCTCTGGAGTCCAGAAGGTTTGCCCTATGCCCTTTTCATTCCTCCTTTCTGGTTCTCACAGAACAGCTGCTCTTCTGCCCATAGTGTTCCCACTAGGGATGTACGGTGGTCTTCTGACGTGGTCTTGCCCAAATGAGGCACATGGACTCATGTCCATCCCTTCCCATGTTCTTTTGGAGACAATTCAGTGGCATCCTTATCTGGATCAGTGCTGGCATTTGTGCATTGCTGTTTCTCTAGGAAAATCCCTTTCTTGTGAAAGAGAGGGGCAAATGGTTACAATATGGTGTTGGGGGTCACATGGTAGCATCAGAATTATTTCTGGCATAATCATTTGCCCACCTCCAACTCAGAGAACATGAACAGAGAGAGAGTGTGAGAGAGAGAAGGAGAGAGGGAGGGAGGCAGGGAAAGAGAGAGAGAGAAAGCTATTATAAATTTTTGTCAGTAACACCACTGTAGTAGGAAGAAAAACCAAAGCTGTGGAGGAGAAAGAGGCCAGAGACCATGCCCAGAAACTCCCTCAGAACCTCAGTGACTGGAGCATGAAGGAGTGGTCTTGGGCTTCATGGGGTGTGTGTGAAATGATCAGTCCCCTTCTGTGACTCCAACTCAACATCCTCTTTCTAGTATCGATAACTTAAATATCCTTTTCCTTTAATCACTTGTCATCTTTTTATTTTAACATTTAAACTCTACAAATGCCAGATCTAAGATGAGGAATCTGTGAGGGTACTGATCCACCGTGTGAGCTTTCTTGGGCTCCTTGTTCTTCCTAGTGGGTGCCACAGAGATGCACAAGTGCCCCAATTTGATTAATGTTTCAGCATTCCTCTGGTTCTAATGCACATTCCTAGTCACCATGTTTCAATGCTGCTTGAATCTGGGTGGAAAAAGCCACCAGTTTTGCTTTCTCTAACATTGGGTGAAATCCTGCTGCTTAGTGTAGTAATTCACAACTTGAGTAAGCCCATTAGATCAACAAGACTTACAGAGGAACTGTCTTACCACATCCCCATTGATTCCATGAGCCTACCCTAGATACAACTTATTGTGCTGAGCGACAGGATTATCAGCTACTGGATTCTTTCCCTCTGTCATGTGACTCTGACTAAATTATTAAAAAACAAATAGACCCTAGGTTCTTCTGCATTTGTAATTACCAGCTTCAATTATTCACAGAATGGAGACCATGATGTACCTGTATGCTTTGTGGGTGTTAAAGATGAAGAACAGCTCAGGGAGAATATGAGTATGCATATGGTTTAATACAAAAGGATTCAACCCCAGACATTTAATAGCTAATCACTGAAAGCCCTCAGCTTGAATGGATGAATCTGTTAGTTTTCCTTTCTCCCACATGCACTTTAAAAAGAAGTTCATCCTGCACATAAAGAAGTTTCTGAGTTTTGGTAAATTTATCAATAAGTGAACGGAAATGAAATTCTCAATATGGAAGGCTGGGGCATGTCTTTACGGGCAGCATAACTGGCCCACCTTCTGCAGGATTCTGTTATAGATGTAATATCTAACCACAGCCACCAACACATATGAATTGCTCTGTTATTTTATTTCAGTCCTTGAGGGAGGCACCTCATAATTAGTGGTGAAATAGTCAACTGAAGTGGCATCCACACGTCACTAGCTATAATTCAACTGCTGTCAGACTCAACCACTTCTTTCAGCTCATCAGTGGCACTTCTCTGCAATGAAAATATCTCTTTGATGTTGTTCAGATCCAAACTTGGCCTTGGTATATCAGTTTTCCATGTCAGTCGTGCCTGAAAGAAGCATAAGAGACACAACTTGGGTTGAAGCAGGCCTGTCATGGCTGCAATTACACATCTATATTCAAGACTGAGACAGACGATTCTACACGCCATAGTTCATAGGGTGAATAAAAATAAACATGTCCTGCAGAAAATATACATTTTGATTTTTTTTAACCGAGGACATGTTTCATCTGATATTATTTTTAACCAACTTCACATTACGATCACGAAGAATCAACTTCAAGGGAGAATTAGTCCAAGGACAAAAGAGTCTGGTTCATGAAGAAGTGCTGTGTGCATAAGATGACATTTCAGCATGGGCTTAAAGGATCTTCAGAGGCCTAAAGCAGAAATAAATTTAAGCCACAGAAAAGCAGCTACCGGCCTCCTTTAGACTCATCTATACAGCCCTATAATTTTCCAGTGAAATCAGGCAACTGAAGAAATTATTTTACAAGCCCTGTGATGGCTGGCACAATGATGTTCTATTTAGGACCCTAGGATTTTTTCTGACCTTCCACAATTTATACTAGTGTTCTTATGGGTGTCAGAGACATCATATGGAGGAGAATACTCCATTAGCATGACTCAAATAAGACCCTTTCCTCTGCTATATATTGCAATTTACCTTCAACCTTATCTTCATAGGCCATTTCATCTCCTGGTCCTGATTTCACTTTGCCGTCAAGAGTACTATACTGAAAGAGTTCCTTCCAATTTTGATAACCAAGTGCAATTTCAATAAGAGAGCTGACAAAGGCTTCAGGAAACAAGTTTTTTTTAAAAAAGAAAAAAACATCAAAAGGAAGAAAAACAGCTCAGCTGACAAGCAATTTGTAGAGAGCATGACACGTTTTGTACACATCTCAGGAAAGCCTTTTCTTCTGAAAAGAAAAAGATATGAATATTATTTGCTGGATCACTCACACAATTAAGGTTTGCCAGGTTAACACTGCACAGTACAGGGGTGACTGGGGTGGGATAATGGATTTGTTTATAGGATTTTTGGAAACTATACAACCTTATATTCCCAAAAATCAAACTCAGCCCCAAACAGATTCATCCTGTTATTACTTAAGGCCTATTGATTTCTCTTAATTATTTTTGCTCCAAATAATAGCAATCAGCTAGCTTATTGATGATAAAGTCTCCTTTTCATCTTTAACTTACTATCCCCTTGTTTCGGCTTTGTGTTAAGCAAAGTGGAAGTTTTATTCCTGGCCTAGGCTATGGAGTGAAGGGAGGGCTCTTGACAGAGACAGAGGCTGGTGTGGAAAGGGAGGTGGAGTTCTGCTCTGTTCCTGAAGTGGCCTCTCATTCAGTTCCACAGCCACTGAAGGAACGGTGTTAATTAGTTAGCAAATTGGGTATATTTGAATATCCTCTTTGTAAGTTCAAGGGATGGGAGTTGACACAATGCCTCGGTGCTGTTCATCATGGCATTGTGTCAACTCCCATCCCTTGAATAAAGCACAGAGTCAATGGTCAACCAACTCAGAAATGTTTATTACAAACTATACAACATTTCTCCACCACTCAGTTCACTTCCCTGAGTCATCCATTGGAGAATTAGCATTTTCCATAGAGTCTCTTTTCAGGGACACTTCTCACTCATACAATTCAAAAAACTGTCAAGGCTTGCAGATCTTCGGCCTTCCTTCTCTAATGTCCTTTGCCAACTGTTGTAAGTGTTTGAACTGCTGCTCATGGCACAAATGACATTGCTGGGTTGGGGACTAGTCTTCCCATGTTGCTGGACCTTTCCTCTTAGTTTCAGGGGCAACTCTTGGTTTGCTCTCAGACTTGTCAGGTTCCTGATGGTTCTCTATGGTGAGCGTCCTCAGCCAGTACTAGGAGAGGAAGGACTACCTTTGGATGGTGCAAAGCCAGGATATGCAGCAGGGTCTGGCTCTTCCTCACTCCACTCGGGGTCATCTGCCCAGTCTTCCACTTTATTCTCTTTCTTCTCCTTCCCACTGATTGCCCCCAGCTCTTCCTTGGCTTCCTTTTTGTCCTCCTTTTGATAGGAGATTTCCTTGGCAAGCTTTTTCCCACCTTTTTCACTTTCCCACCCATCTGGGTGTCTCCAGTTTCCTGGCTCCAGTGGAAAGTTCACTCTGGAGTCATGGAGAAGGGATCAACTCAGTGCCCATCTTAAACAGGAACCCAGGGCCAGTGGGGCATATAGACCCTTCCTGAGTGTCAAAGCTCACCTGCTCACAGTTGCTCATTTGAGAATTGAAATGCAGTTGTGTCTCACCTCTTTCTTGCTGAATTTCGGTTCAAATGAAAACACTTGAGAGGATCATTGTTTTTCACTAAATTTCTTCAGAAGACTGATTCTTCTACTTGAAAATTCTGTTCAAGCTATTTAGCAAATCACTTCATAATAAAACAAAATTAGGAAGTATACCTACCTACCTACCTACCTACCTACCTACCTACCTACCTACCTACCTACCTACCTACCTACCTACCTACCTACCTACCTACCTACCTACCTACCTACCTATTCAGGCATTAGAATCTGGGTAGGATACTCAGGCAAAGGGGAGAGCATTTTCATCTCTCCCCCACTATTTTTACATCCATCACTTTCCTACATAAGGAGGAGGAACAATTTGAAGGAAGAAAACCTGTGCTGTCTGCAGGGTGCTTCACATGAAGCAGGGCCCTGGAAAATCAGGGTTGCAATTCACATGACACAGTATCTGCCAATAGTAGAGCTTTCCCTCTTCAGATATGTCACCCTCCATGGGTAGGACGGAAACAATACCAGGGATGGAGGCAGGTGGGGAGGGCTAAAACACTCCTCTCGTTGCAGGGGTATTTTACCCTATTTCTGAAGCCTGAATAGAACACAGGAATTTCAGAAAATAACAAAAACTGTGACATTAGAAATACAAGACTGATACAAAATTACAAAAATGACATTTGGAATAATGCAATCGAATTTGAAACTCAACTAGTTTTGGATGTTTAGATTGCACACAAAGGCAAGATAAGCACCTAAACAATTCTTGTTGCATTTGATAATTATTCATTGGCTGTCATCTGCAGTTTCATAGTACAGTATACGCAGTCCACTCTTGCAGATGTTTAGTTACTTCAGGTACTGCCCCTATTTACTATGGTAATTTGCATTTTTTTTAGAACCCTACTTCATCATTACTAGCATGACCTAGTTCTAAGTCTGGAATAGGGGTAAAAGAAAGCTACTTGCTTTTGAGACACTCAAGAAATAGGAATGAATAATCAAACAGGTAGCCATGTCAGTTCGTAGCAGCAAAAGACAACGAAAGGCCAGTATTCTGTTTGGTGTTCCGTGGGAGTAACTGCAAATGCAAAAGTAGGTGATGTAACACTTTTCTATGGCATAATAAATGCCAAATAAATGCCGTAGTCCAGAAAATAAATTTTGTAGACTGTAGACCATGTCTCCAGCTGCAGGTAGGAATGAAGGCAATGAAACACTATGAAAAGGAGACTGAAAGATTTCCATATCCCTGTTTATGGGAGGACTGATTCTTTATCCCAGTCATAGTGACATCACTGGAGAGACATCACTGGAAAATAAGCTCAGATCAGAACTGGACTTTAAAGAACCGAGCTGTTTTCTGGCTATGAAATACAGTTCAGTTTTTCCTCAGAACTCGGATCCTGACTAGGGTCTATTTGCCTATCAGTCTTTATAAGGGTTTCAGAGGTAGAAGTATAATGGTGAAACGTATGTGAGTCCCAGTGGAAATACCAGGACTCCCACAAGCTTCACCATTGGAAGCATGATCTAGGAATGCCAACTGTTTTATCTGGCTGTTAAATGTAAGTCAGCTAAGTTTCCGTCTTACATTATATGTTTAACTCTAGGTTATCAACACTTTTATGTGGTCACATGAAATGTTTCTGAAGAAGTTATTTTTTTAAAAAAAAAAGTGTTCCCTTTGTGCATTGTTTGTTTTCTTTCCCCCCCAGCAGGGTCTGCTGATGCTAATGGACTCACAGCAGTATACCCTACCTCGGTTATTACAGGTCTAATTCAGTCATTAACATTTCATTAACGGACTCGCCTCCTAGCTGCTTCCACGCCTGTCTAGATATTGATGAGCTCCCTAGTATAAGAAAGTGGTCATTAAGGTGGCTTAAAGGGTTTATTAAAATAGCAGGGCTTGTGTTCATGGTGCATGTGTATATGTTATGCACAAATGTGTGTGTCCCTTGGCAACAGGCACTGGACAAATGGAAGGTATTGTTTTTTTCTACTTTGCTTTTTTCAGGAGAACTATTCTTTCAGTCCAAAATTATATATTTTGGAAGAGGACCATAACTCTGGTAACTGTTTAAAATACTGGAAACTGTTTGAAACTAGAGTATTTGTCTAGAAGCAGATGGTTTCCAAGTGTGTGCTGTGCTGACAGCACAAGCTAGGCTTGAAAAGGGCCACTTCTTCATGATTGGTTCTTTCATAGATGTTCCAGTGCATAAAGGTAGGTTCATAAGTTTTCAGGGGTAGTGGAGGGATTTTTGCTCCTACCACAACAAAGGGTACAACTACATACTGGGGAAAATATGGTTTGATCCACTGTGATTCCCAGTTTATCAAATTGAGTTTTCCCAGGTGACCTACATATAGAGGGCTATTTACTGTGTCCCATAGGACTAAATGGGAGCTACTGAGAACTGAACCAGCCCCTTTCTGCTTCATTGATTCATCCCATCTCATCATATTCCTTCCTTGTGCTGATTCGTTTGGTCTCTCCATGCAGAACTGACTTATATGCATGCACCCATTGATCATGCATTTCTCCTAGAGCCCCCAAAGAAAGTTTCAGTGTGTGTTGTCTTTTGGGTTGTGAGCCACCCAGAGAATTTGGGTGATGGAGCAGCCATATATGCATAGTAAATAAAATAAAACAAAGTAATAACATCAGAGGAATATAATGCAAGCACTTTGTGGATATTACTAATTAGAGAGTTTAATTATGGTAGCAGTATAAAGTTCTTGAGCACTGCCATATTAAACTGTAAATGGAGCTTAGATTGAGGCAATAAAATGTATTTCAATTCTATTACAGTATCTTTATTGTATTGTTAATGGCACACACAGCAAAGAAACATCCTGGAAAGAAATACTTGATGGGTATGGTAAAAGAATGACAAAATTAAATCACAAGAGAAGTGCAGAAGTTCTCCAGTCCATTGCTTTCCATTAAAAATATAGTCACAACTGCTCTGGGTGGTTCAGACCAGAGACAGAGAACATGTGGTCCTCCAGATGTCTTTAGACTGCAACTTCCAACATGTTCAACCATTGTTGATGCTAGGTAGAACTTCCATGTGCTTCGGACCAACAGCACCAGAACAGCACAGGTTCCCACCTCTGTTCTAGACAAACAAGAGAAGTAGGATTAGAGCTTAAATCCATATATCCCTTGAATGTGTGGGCCATTTATACATTTAGCATTCTTCTTGCATGGTGTTGTTTTGACTTCTGCTTTATAAATGTGGCTGTAATAAATATTATTGATTTTAACTTCATATTTTCAAGGATCACAGAGCCTTAGTCAGTCATGACTTTGCTGGGCTGAAATGTAAATAGGTCTCCCCTTAATACAAAACCAAAGTCTATTTCTTGATGAAACAGGGCTATGCTTGAGAAATCCAGTGGGGAACGAACTTCTATGGCTGCTAATACAAATGGGCTCAAGTATTCCCACAATCTCTCCCTTCACTGTAGAATTGTCACACGTAGATAATGCTATCGTGTACAGTCAGCTTACTTAACAAGGAAACACTGAGTTTGGGGCGGGCGGGGGGAGAGAAATATGTTTATTATGGGGGGGGGGGGAAGTATGCCAAGGCCTCATCTGAACAGATTCATGTATGATTCTTTTTCTGTCAGCATAAATAAAAATGAAGTAACAAACCACAATGAGAGTAGGGGGGGAAAAAAACAACCAGTCAGCTAAAATGTCATGACTTGCTTCTCTGCAGGTGTCATCCAGACTTCACTGAAACGGCACATGGCTTTGATATTCTCATCAGGAAGGAATATTTACTTCTCCCCCCCCCCCCCCCCCCCCACAAACAGGATTCTAGGCATAAAGGCCTCACAGATAAGAAGAGCATGTAGTATGAATGTGAGAGCATTTGAACAATGCAGGTTTCCACTGATACATTTTATTCTGGTTTGGGAGACAATTCTTAACATTTAGAATAAATATGCAGTCGAAGTTTTAGTGCTGAAAACAAAACAAAAAAATTCAAATGAGTTTGAAATTGCTGCACTATGTTGGGTTGGTGACTCAGAATCCTACTGTATGTTGATAAGCTAAACACACACACACAGAAGGTTCAATTGCACGTTACAACTCCCAACCTCTTTCTATTACACTGTAGTGTCATTGTAAAATTGTTGCCTTCAATATGGCCTTTTGTTTGTTTCTTCATAATAATGCATGACATTTTGAAATATACTAGCCACTTCAGAAGGGATCAGCTCTGCCAAATGGGAGACAAGTGCATACGCTGCAGACAGGTGTTTTTATGCTAGCCACCTTTAAAGTTGCTATGCTGGCTGAAATCCAGTAGTAATTCACAATTAGAGTAGACCCATTGAATTAATGGAACTTATCTAGATGTAAATTTACCAAATCCCCACTGATTCAATGGGGCCTACTCTAGTTGCAACTTACTCCTGAACTTCAGGCAATATATGTGTGGCACATGTACATCATGGTTATGTCCATTATGTACATGTGCTACTTACTCTATATGTGTAAATAACAGAGAGAGAGAGAGAGAACACAGCCAGACACAAGGAAAAAAAGTAAATGAGATATTGAACTAATAATACAGACACATGACAACACAGCAAAACATAACAAAACTGAAACCCATCAGACAAATAATATGCTAGATAACCAGGGTCCTGGTGAGATTTGGTAAGAGAGAACTAGCAAATGAGAAAACGAATACCTTTTAACATCCCCTCTGCCCAGTGGGGGGAACTTTGCTTCCAGCAGCACTACTTACGCCCCAAGCACCACATATTTCTAACCAAAGAAATCACTCCCTTACGTTGGTTGACTGACCTTCTCATAAATTATACATTTTACACTGTATGGTGCTGGTTTAGACTATGACATTTATCTCTGTGGGAAGAAATCTAGTAACACAAATCAGTGCATAGTTTCTTGACAAAACGAATGAATGAAGTATACACTTTTAGCTTCAATTTTGGAATTCTCTGCAGATATAACTGGAGCCAGAAAGCTATGAAGAAGGATAAATCCAGTCTTCACCACACCTGCAGATTGAAATTCGGTGTTAAGGCTATCTCATCTTGGCTCAGTTTCCCTAAAAGTAGGACGCTAGAAGCTAAGTCTGATGCCTTGGGAGACACTGATTCTCTCAATGTCATAGATTGGGCTTGCTTGAAATGGATTCCATGCACACATAAACTTTTTTGGGGGAGGGGACCCTCAGGCTCAAATCCAGAAGAAAAATATGGCCACTGATGGCAGTTCTTCAGCAGGAAGAATATACGACAGGAAAAACTTTGCAAGGAATTTGTGAAGTACTAAAAGAGATGACCAACATATATTTCAGAATTTTGAAATGTTTCAGATGATGCTGGTATAACAAATGTGACAAGGCTGCAGTAAACACTGCTAGGAAAACAAAAACAAAACCCAACAAGAAGCCCTTACCCAGCTCATATAGAAATGCTGACTGGGGGATACCTTCACATGACCCTTGTGGACAAACTGGTTTAGCCCAGCAGGGGGTGGGTGGTGAGGAGGAGGCTAAAGGAAGGGCATGTGTGCTTTGATTTGTACTATCTAGGAAGTGAGACAGCATTAGGGAAATATGACACTGCTATTCCCAAGGGCACAGAAATGTAGGGACTAATCGCCTTACTCTAGATAATACACTTCAATTTATGTGTTCAGGGAATGAGAAGAAAGGGCATTTTTGTGTGTTTGTGGTTGACACTCTATATTGTTCTTGTGTTTTATTCCAGGGTTTTAAAGTTTACCTGTTTCAACAATGGGATTCCTTGTATATTAAACTTAAGATAAAGTTTAGAGAAACAATAAAATGTTGAATTCTAGATTCTGGAATCACAGAGATGTAGTGGGATGCTTTTCCAATCAGCTCCTGTAAAGGTGCCTTGCTGATGTGTGGAACTTAAAGGGCATATATTTATATCAATATTCAATGCCTCCCTGTGCCTTCTGCGAGAAGACTCAGCCTATGTGCGGTCCTCAGCAAGCTGCATGGTCTTGGGGTGCCCCCAGAAGAAGGGATTGGTAAACCATATTCTGTACCTAGAAACCTTGGGGGAGGGGTCAGCCTAAGCCAGTACTGATATGATGGGACATAATAATTATGTATTATACATATATTAGAAGTGTCCAGCTTGGGGTATGTTGCAACCATTGTTGCTAAGCCATTTCAAGAAATGCACATCTCTGCAACATGTCTTATTGTGTTTGCCCTATTCATTTAAAAATTAGCCTCACAAAACCTGGAGAGAGCTACATTAACAACAGTCCTGTCACACCATGCTTTGTATATGGGGCTGGTGGTAAAAATGAAATTTTAAACAATTATTTTAGAAGTTTAGCAGAGATATGCCCATTCTTGTGGTGCAGACAATCCCAGCCTTTTTAGTGGCATTGCATGTGTGTGCTCATACCACATCTGTGATGGAGATGAGCTTTAACAAGCTTGGCCTTCAGGCATTTCCCATTAGATGCCACTTAGAGTTTCAAATTAGTGGTGCATAATGTTCCCCTTTCACATCACATGAGGTTCTGTCACTTCGTAGCCATATCTTCTTGCCCAATGAGAAATGATTAATGTATGATGAACCATTACTGCTTTAAAAATGGGGGTGGGGGGATTCATGGCTACGTTAGTGCAAGCAATGTAGTACTGAGCAAACAGTGGTCAGCAAACTCTCCAGAATCAGCCTTCTTTGGGTAGAAGGTTCCAATTGTAAATGGTGCCTCTGCCCAATGTTGAGGGAACTCTTCTTCTTGCACTACATCTGGCCCCATTCAACGAGGTCCTCTGACTCATGATTGCAGGGTGGGGAAAGGGCTGACAGAGCTGCTGTGGGGAGGTGGAAATAAGCTATCTACTTCACCAGCACAATTGAATACATCTATCTCTCTGGTTTACTCTCAGTGTGTTTTGCATCTTTTTCATCACATGTGTGATATATAACTATATGCAAAGACCTGCTGCATGAATGTTTTCTGATAATAACAGTCTTTTAAAAAGAATTTCCATCACCTAAGGCAGTGGTTCTCAACCTTGGGTAACCTAGGGTTCTTGGACTAAAACTCCCAGAAGCCTTCACCACTAGCTGTGTTGGCCAAGATTTCTGAGAGTTGTAGTCCAAGAACATATGTGAACCCAAGGTTGGGAACCACTGAGTCCTACACAAATTTAGTATTTAGAGATGTGTAAAAACCCCTCATGCCAGCCTCAGAATTAAGGATATAATTGCTGTTCTATCAGATAGTCTTACTGTGTGCAGTTGAGCTTCTGAACTGGGCTTTTTTATCACTAGGAAAATGGACAACACCTATTTGAAGATGCTTCATGATTAGTCACACAGGTGTATTACCTGGAAGAGTTTCTTTCTTCCTCTGAATTTTTTTTCCGTATTTTTTGCTAACCATTTTCATTCAGATCAACAGAAAATGTTCTTGAAATTATACTCAGAGGAGAAGATAATTTTAGTGAAATTCTTGTGGGCTGGATGTAGTGTTTCTGTGTTAACAGAGTTTTGCAGAGTTTTAAAGGGTTACTTTTTTAGATAACATGTCCCCTAATCTTTCAGCTGGACATTGTAAGAATTTTATTTATTTATTTTTTAAAAAAGAAGACCTGTCAGTGGCTTTCAAGAGAAGCCGAGAGGTGTGTGAGAGCATCCTGTTTGTCACCTGCCTAGAGGTCTGCTGAGTCCCTGGTTTCCTATACTTCAAAAGGGAAGACGTTGTGAAATAGGTGCTTCTGTGAAGTCTTTTCAGATCAGGATGTTTGGATGATTGAAGAGGATACTAACAGAAAGGAAAACACACAGAGAGAATCCTCAGTCAGCCTGGAATGATATGACGTCACAATCAAAAAGACATTGTTTTTAGGTGCTCTTGAGGACAGATGATTTTCAAGCCTTTGAGCTGGTGATATGACCTATTTGTGGAATACTCCACTCACAGATAACTCCTGGAGTATCTTTTTCAGAACCTGAAAAAAGTTACTTATTCGTTTGACAATTCCCAGAATCCTTTAGCCCAGTGGTCCCCAACCTTGGGCCTCCAGATGTTCTTGGACTTCAACTCCCAGAAATCCTGGCCAGCAGAGGTGGTGGTGAGGGCTTCTGGGAGTTGTAGTCTAAGAACATCTGGAGGCCCAAGGATGGGGACCACTGCTTTAGCCATTATGGGCCATGTTGGCTTCAGCATTCTGGGAGATGCCGTCTAAATAATAAACTTTTTGAAGTCCTCAACATTTTGGTACTGGGCAAAAAAAAAAGCTTATTTATTTTGACTTTGTCACATTGTTTCGGCAACAGTATTTAAATTGCGCTAACTGCTTTGTGCTGCTATATACTTGTAATGACTTTTCAATTGTTATTCTTTTTTGTAAACTACCTTGAGAATGTGACTGAAGGGTGGGAGGACACTTTGTCTTATGGCCAAAATGGCAGCCATGTCGCTATAGCCCAATAATAAGGGCACTGAACTCACCTCCAACACCCAGCAACCAAGTCAATAATAGGTAACTTTAATGCAAGGCCTGGGTGATACAATATTACATTACCACTGTGCAACAGGAGTTCCAGTTCTGGCAAGGTGTGGCAGCAACACATGCAGTTAAGCTTTTCTGCCTTTATCTTTGTTTTATTGATTTTATCTTGTTTTAAAGTTTGATTTTTAAGTTGGGCACTAGTACTAGTGGCTTTTATTACAAGTGAAGAGGTTTGAGGTGAACTCCTCCACAATTTTCTCTCCAGTGGAAGGGAACCAAACCTGAACAAGCTGTTGCAGCCTCCTCTGTTTTAAGAAGCTGAGAATTGCCTGGAAGTTTGGGACATGTAACGTCACATAACAGAAGAATCCCGAAGTCGGTGACAGCAACAAAACGGCATCTCTGGAAGATAAGATGTTACCACTGTGTAGATCAGGGTGAGCAAGGTGCTTCCCTCCAGGTTGCACCCCTTTCCATTGAACCACCATTGAGCTACCCTGGTCACTCAAGACTCTGTTGCCCTGAGTGCAAAGACTTTTCAACATGAACAAGCAAACAATGACTTTTTCTACTACTGAAGGCCGCCAGGAGTTGTATTTAAGGTGGCTGGAACATCCCCACAGTCTATTATGAAACACTCTCTCTCTCTCTCTCTCTCTCTCTCTCTCTCTCTGTGTGTGTGTGTGTGTGTGTGTATGTACTGGAAGTAGGCCATTTACAGATTTATCCCCCAAGTGACACCCAAGATGCCCTGCTGCAGAGCAGAAGTATACTAGCTGTCATTTTACTACTGTTTCTTCTATTAATAATTCATTTCACATGATATTGAGTTACTCCCCTCACTCCTGTAGCTCCCCTGTACCCCAATCTGTTCCAGAAGTTTAGGGAACCTTTGAAACAGTGTGGAATATAGCAAAGGGAAGGTAGGGGGAATTGCTAAATATTGTTTCCCTCTTTGTTCAAGAAATGGAAGCCTCTGCTGGATCAAAGACTGCTCTGTCAGTGGTGGAGCATCTATTAAATATAAGTCCTAGATATAAGAATATCTAATCAGGTTGTCATTGTTATGTGCCATCAAGTTGCCTCCAAACTATTGCAAGTCTATGAAAGAGCAATCTCCAAAATGCCCTGTCCAGGTTGTTGTTATGTACCGTCAAGTTGCCTCCAAACTATGGTGACTGTATGACTGAGCAATCTCTGAAATACCCTGTCCTTAACAGAACAGTCGAATCAGGTGACAAACAAAAAATGAAAATAAATGACATGTATGATGTCAAGGTGAAATACAAGGTGAGAAGAATAAGAGGATGCTATTAAACAAAACCTCTGTTAAAAAAAGATTGTTTTCCATTTTGATCATTTTCAGAAGACATAATTCTTGTAATAAAAGATGATAACAGATCTACTTTTAAAAGAAGCAGCTCTGAACTGAGAGTTTTCTTTCGCCCTGTGTTTCTCATAGGCTGTAACATTCTGTAGCTCTTTCGCTTTGTCATGTTTACAACACGGTAATGTCAACTGACTATATAATGAAATGACAACATTCTGGGACATTTAAAGAGACATACCTGCCTATTTTCAACTAAAACAACTGCTATCAATTGGGATAATTGCTTTCCCAGCTGACAGATGTGAGGCTATCCATTCAGATAATGACTTCCCCAGCTGACAAGTTGCAGAGAAGAGGAAGTGTGTGCAGGGGTAAGTGCTTGTGAATAAAAGGACAGCCAAAGTTCGCAGCTACCTGAATTATTGTGAATACAGTTTGCTTCTAATAATGAGAAACAAAGAACATTCAACAAATCCAAGGTTGGACAATGCCTTTTTTTGGGGGGGGGGCATTGTTAGAAAGTTACAAATAAGACAAGTTTTGGAGTTTTTCTGGAATTCTTCCACAGGCAAAGGTGTTAGAAATATTGGGGGCTAAGGCAGATCATTCAAAAATTAGGCCACATGTAATGCCCTGGGTTCATGAAGCCAGATAGCCAACAAAGCAAAATGGAGTGGACTGGAGATTCCACGTGGGGTGGAGGCAGCAAAAGTGTAAGCTGGGAGCTTCTTTCCCCATTACTGCCAAAGGTCTAGCTCTCCCAGTCTCACAGATCTGCCAGCTGCTTTAGATGAAGCCACACAGGCAATGGCTCAGTCTTTACAACAGCAAAATAGGAGAACATATTTCGGTATCACACTAGATGTAGAAGTGAATTACAGCCAAATTGGTAGTCATACCTAGTGTCTACCTGCCCTTGGTGTTGAAAGTGTTGTTATTAGGCTCTCACCTTTTATGTTCCACCCCAATGCATGGAAGAAATGCACCTCCACTGAACTTCAAAATGTTTAGTTTTACTAGGTCTTATCAAAATATGGTGCTAGGCACGGGGGAGCAACATGAAGGCTTTTTGTGTGGCATTCTTATCTTGTCATCTCAGGTGCATTTGATGGGTACATGGGAAAGGGCCTGCTCTGTTTCTGCTCCCACACTCTGGAACTCCCTCCCACATAGGGTTGCCAGATACATGGGTACCAAAAGGAGGACACAGAAAGACAAAAAAGAGGACAGAGGAGGACATATTGAATGTTTTATTTGAATTGTTCCGGATTAAACCCGCAATCAATACAATTTTATTACAATAGCTGCCAATAAATGTCTCTTAGTGAACCGACCAAGAAACAGTCATGTTAAAAAATAAAAATAAATATTATATCACCAACAAAGTTAAAATAGAGCAACTGGTATTATTAGGCTCCCAGCTTGCACAAAAATATATTCCTTTAAAAATACAGTCTCCCTGCTTAGACACTCCAGAAGTTGCTCTACAGTCCCCCATTAGCAGATTTTGGGGGAAAAAACTTTATTTATTTACTTTAATGTTGGCATAGCGGGTGTTGGATTTCAACACCATCTGGAAGGCCACAGGTTCCCAAGCTCTGAAAGACACCCTTCTCTTCAGAACCACTCCTTCGGTTCACAACGGCTGCTGCTGAAGGAGGAAGCCCAACTCTAAAGAGCACCGCTGCCCCTCCCTGTTTCTTACCTGACCTGAGCAACTGGTATCAGTCTCCTTCCTAGCAACCGGGAGACAACGAATGAAACAGGTGCCCTGTGATCACAGGACTTCCACCTGTAAAAAAAAAAAAAAAAAAGACTACGGCGTGATTCCGTGATGGGTTCACTTCCGCCCTTACAAAATAATTCTTCGTTACTGTGTCCCCTTAGTTCCAAACCATCTGTTTTTCCTTGGGTAAGACGAAGAGGAGGAGGAGGAAGGAGACGTAGACAAAAGCTGGACATTTTAAAGGTTTTTAGCTTTGCCTGCCGGATGGAGGACATTAGGCTAAAAAGGAGGACATGTCCCATCTTTGCTGTCCTTCTGCAAGCAGGCAAAGACCTTTCTCTTCAGGCAAGCTTACCCTCAGTGGCTGGCTGCCTGAGTGGGCTTTTAAAATGCATTTTTTGTACCTTATGCTTTGAATGTGTTCTGGTGTTGTTTATGTTTTTTAGAATGGTATTTGTTTGATCCTTTTTAGTATTTGTATAATCACTGCTGTTAGCTTCAATACAGTGGTGCCTCGACTTATGAACGTCCCGATATACGACCATTTCGAGTTACGAACAGCTCCGGCCACAAAATTTTGCTTCTACTTGAGACCGGAGGTTCGAGTTACGAACAGAAAAAGGCAGGGGAAAAAGGCGGGGAATTCAAATTGCTAACCGTTGGTAGGCGAAGAGGCTGCTTCTTTGTAGCTCTTTCGCCCCAACAGTTAGAGAGTGTGCGATCGGAGGAGGCTTCGGACTGCCTGGTAAGGTAAGGTGCTGCTTTCTACTTTTTAAAAACTGTTCTGGGTGGGTTTTGCAGCGTGGTTTTGGGCTGGGTGGTGGGATTATGTTTCTATGCTGTGATGGGTCTTGCAGGGTTTGTTTGTTTTTTGGGTTTTTTCCCCCATTTCCGATGGGTCTTGCAGTTTTTGTTTGTTTTTTGTTTTTTCCCATTTCTGATGAGTCTTGCAGGGTTTGTTTGTCTTTGGGTTTTTTTTTCCCATTTCCAATGGGTCTTGCACTCTCTGTTTGCTTTTTGGTTGTTGTTTTTTTGCATTTCCAATGGGCCTTGCAGAGTTTGTTTGCTTTTTGGTGATATGTTTTTTGCATTTCCGATGGGTCTTGCAGTGTTTGTTTGCTTTTTGGGGTTTTTTTTCCCCTTCAGCCGGAGCATTCACTACCTGGAAAACCCTGGAAAAGGGTCGCAATGATTCAGAATTGACTTGAAAACACATTGTGATGATGATTATAATTATACAGGTTTTTAAAATGCTACCAAAAAGCTGGGAAATGCATTTATATGTTTCAGAATGCGCCATGCCATCTCATACAAGAAGCTACAATCCTTTAAATTTAAGAAGGTAATCTAAAAGAGAAACACTAGAGGAAGTAAAATTTAAGAATATAAAATACTCAAGAAAACACTGGTGCACGGGTGCTTTGCATCATCATCTTTATGAGGTTATGGCTTGTGTATCTATGAAAGTAAATGGCTAGATTGAGTAGGAAACAAATATAATATAATCTTACAGCTTCTTTATGTAGCAGTCTTTAAAAATGCTTCTTTCCTAAGTCTGAAAGCATTAAATGTGGAGAAAATAACTTAGCGCTCACCTGTTTAGAGCAGAGAAAATCCATTTAAGGTAGATTAAGTTAAGAACATTTTCCACTTCTCTGGTGAATTCATCTCCATAGAGAAATGTGAACACCTTTTGTTGTTGTTGTTTAAATATGTTTACCCAGCCAAAGAGAAGAGTGGACTGTAAACAAAGTGGGGGTGAAATAGAACTATTATTTTGGTTACTAAGCAAAAAAAAATGTTTATGTGAACCATTGCCAAACTTTGATTATATAGCCATCCTATAGTTTTAAAACTAAGCAGTTATATAATTTTGCAAAGACATGCAGAAATACTATTCAGACTCTCACGATGTTTACTGCTTTACATAGAGAGAAATAACTCAAACACAGAGACTGGGCAGAGTGCTTGATTTACACCGTTGAGTCTTGAGTTCAAATTACCTAAGGTTAATCTCTATCTCTCATCGTAAGTAATGTCACAGGACTATCATGGGGGGGGGAGAGACCTATTTGTGCCCCCCTGAACTATGTAAGAAAGGCAGAATTAAAATAGGGTAAATACAAGAAAGATTGCACCAACAATGCAATGCCATTAGCATGCCACATTTTGAGTACACGTTCCAACTCATCAGTGTGAACAACTGCAAAATTAAGATTAAAAATATTAAAATTGTACTGAAGTGCAGATGTGAAAGAGAGCAGTACTACTCATAGCTGTGATTGTTATTAAACTTTTAAGCCCTGTCCTGGCAATGGATAAATCCTGTTGAGTTATTACATGTCATCAACCCACTTACAGATTAGGCCTTCTGCTCTATTTCATATATTGTTCCATGTGGAAACTGAGAGATCTGGACAGGAGAAATATTTCCGTGTAAGCTCTATCCAAAAGCAAGAGCCATGATTTTCCATGATTCTTCCTTACACATGGAGCACACAAGTGACCAGAAGTTTCTTCTCTTCAGTCACACCTCTCCCTACATGGAGAGAGTGACAATGGAGAGGGAAGGGGATTGTCACTCCTCTTGGAGTGTGTTGAAAATAAGTGGCTAGGTAATGACTGAATAGGGCTACAGCATAAAGCATACACATATGAAGGGCAATGAGCCTGAAGAGGGGAGCTCTGTTATTTGAATGTCCAGGGTTCCGGCTTATTCAGAGAGCCCCCAGTGACAGGGGAGGCTCTCCTTCTTCCTCCTAGATATAGGAGAAGAACAGAGCGAACATGGAGATAGGTGTTTTTTTTTAATGTTATTATTTTTTCCCTCTTTTTCTTCATTCCCTTTCAAGAGAGGAAGGGCCAAAAAGAGTTCCTTGAGGTGCAGTGTGGTTTCCTGATCCCAAACTATCTAATTCTTACATGCAACGATCACGCTAAACAGTATTCTATACATCTATGTGACCTTAAGTGACCCTATTCAGACTGATCCAGTCCATTCCAAATTGGCCATCTAGTTGTGCCCTTAGTTGCATAATTAGACACATGACCATACATGGAACTTACTTCCACAAAAGGATTCTGGCCCATATAGCTTGATAAATTTGGAAGCAGCCCTTTGTCTAAAGGTAAGTAAAATAAACCCTAACATGTAGAAACATCTACTTCTATCTCTATCTCATGTTAGAACACTAATAAATTAATAAATCTATAGAATATAAATAGGATAATTATCATATTTAAATAATATTATTTCTCCAGTGAAATCAGGAGAACTTTCTTGTTTGGCTTGGCTTAGCTTATAAAATACAGTCTTCTTTATCATACAGTTTGGAATGCAAAGTTTGGCATTCTAGGGTATGGTGGTACCATCTTCCAAATAATGCAGAATGAAAAACTGATTCAACGTATTTAGATAACTTCAAAGAGTGAAAAAAAAATCACATTTGTTTCTACCTTTGGTAGTATTTCAGAAAACATATAATACCCTTTCTTGATTTCTGTATTGTTGATTGTGCAGTATTTGGTTAGCTCCTTAAGACAGTACAGAGCATGAAAATGCTGTTTCTTAAATGTTTAAAATTTGAAACTCCTTTAAAAGCTTTCCTGATCCAAGCTCACATCATTACCCACCTCCATGTGCTCCCAATGAAATCTCAGACACTGCTACATTCCTTTGAACCCACCTCTGTAAATCTTTAAACTGTAACTCTTCCAAATGTATGCTTACATACATGGATGCCTGAGGGGTTAATAAATTTTTACAATATTCTGGAGAAGCACGCTTTATTCTTGTGTGACAGTAGATCCTAAAAGAGGGGTGATTGCATTCTGGTAACTTTGAAAGTTTAATTTAGAATTCCCCATCGTCAAGCAAAGTGTGTCTTATTTCTCAGGTGTGAGACTTGGCAGTTTCATCTTCAGTAGTATATTATCACAGCACTGAGTACAGTAGTGCCAACTCTTACTAAACTGGGTGTGTTATAAATCTGGTGTTAGAACAGGCCTTCTTATGCCAACAATGTGTTTCAGCCCTTACCTTATTACCACGCTTCTTGGCTGTAAGGAGATAGAAATCTTTGAAGCTTTTTACTACCTCTCTCTCTCTCTCTCTCTCTCTCTGTGTGTGTGTGTGTGTGTGTTACGTGTGAAATCTCCGATGACATAGCCAAAAGGCTTGAAAGTTCAGGGCTGTTTTATGACAATGTTTTATCAAAACTGTTGATTTTCAAAACCTTGAGAAGCACCAATTCATTGCTTTAAAAATGAGGTCAATTAAACCCCACCTATCCTCTTGACAGGCTTTCTTTTTCATTTCATAGACAATTTTATGTGAATTACGAAAGTATGCCCTGTCAGACAAGAACTTGCCCGAAGATGAACAACACTGTTCCAAGGAAACTGGGAGTGTTCCACCCTGTTCACTTCAGCACAACTGATGGCCTAAGAAACACTATCTGTTAACTATTGGAGGTAAAGTCATCCCATAATGACATTCAGCTGAGCAGCTATTAACCAAGAAACACCACCAAGAATCCAAAGGCCTAATGACAAGCCAGGTTTGGCACAGTACACCACATGAAACAAAATAACCACTGTGAGGATTTCCATGGAAAAATGTTAATCATCTCCCAAAACAGGGAAAATGTGTGACATAAAGAACAGGAAGTAATGGCAAACATATGTCAGGCAGCATTCTTTATTTACCTTTCATTACAGTGCCTTCAAATGAGAAGGTTGAAATCTCACAGAGAAGGGAGTAAATTTCAAACTCATGTTAACTGATCCGGGCAGTCATAAATGGAGATGTGCTTCCTCGCCTCTTATTGATATTAATTGGTTTATTGAACTAGCTGTGGAAATTGGGGTTTGGACAATGCGCGAATAAATTATCATAATTTATAGGTGACCCGGCCTCAAAAATTTTGATCAGAGCTCTGTGTTTCCAGTGGAAACTCTTGGAGGACCATGAACAAAAAAGGAAAAGGAAAGAAAACAATCACCACCCCTCAACGCATATCACAGTTTTCCTATTTGCTAAATGATAGAAGGCATTCCAGGAAAAGAAATAAAAGATTTTACAGGAGAGACTCCAGATCAGTTCTCAAACAGAGCCTCCTATTATTACAGCCTCTCTGCATTTAGTTTTTAATTCTTCCCCTTTGCCACAGCTTACAGGTGTGTCTAGTTAAAGCCATCAGTAAAAGCAAAACACATATGCAGGCTATAAATCTGCATTTGTGCACTAATTCATAGGAGTAAAATATCTCCAGTTCCTCTCTCCAATTTCCTTTCCCCACACAATTCAGAAACTGACCACAGTACCTCAAGCTCTGCCTTGTAAGACTACAATTGTGGCCCCTCATGATTAGTTAAACAAGACTGTCTTTATGTGTTGGACCTAACTACAATAAATAAAGTAAGAGAAATCCCCAGTTGGGGAAAAAAAGGAGCTGAGGCAGCCAATGGTGATTAACTGCTTAGAGGCGCTTTTCAAATCTGTTGTACCATACAGTGGGAGTGGAGAATGTGTAGCTATACAGATGCTTGTTGACCTGCAGCTGCCATCAGTCGAAGCTGATGTAACCAATGGTGAGGGTTATAGCCCCACAATATGTGTGGATCTGTAAGTGTCCCTGACCCTGGAGTCAGTGTGACAAAACTGTGAAATGAATACGCTCTTTCTTTTTAAAAGTATGCAGTGATGAGTGTGGGTTTCCCAGGGAAAGTAGGTGTTGGACAAGACTGGCCTTTGGAGTGAATTGGGGGGATGGTCTGACACGCCGAGGAAAAGAGGTTCTCCACCTGGGTACAAATCAGCTTTGTGGGAGGCAAGGCAATAGCTGGATGGTGCAGGAGACCCAAGGCTGCTACCTCAGACATCACTTCCTCCTTGGCAACCTCTAGTCATTACAGAATATGTGCCGTTAACATTATTCTGCCAATCTAATTATTCTAACATTGGTCCATTTCATTGGCTGCCATGTGCAGGAGAAATATACAACACAGATATGTCATTGGTATGTAGCACCCTCGTAAGACACATGTTTTGCATACCAACGCTCCAAGGCACAAGCTTCTGGTATCTCCAGCGAAGAGTGAGTCAGAAGTCCTCTCTGAAACCCATGAGAAATGCTGTTAAGCAGTGCTGACAGGCAGCATAAATGCCATCAAGCAGAGAGACAAGCCAATATGCTGACTCATTATAGGTCCTTTTATGTAAAACCTGAAAAAGTTACTTTTTTAGACTGCTACTATCAGAATCTATGTTGGCTGAGGGATTTTAAGAGCTGGGGTCCAGAAAAGGATCTTTTCTGAACTATGCCTAGGAGATGCAGTGCTATCTGGTGGCAACTGGCTATGTTTCTCTTAAGAATTAGTCTGTCGGTTTTGGGGAGGGGGCAACAGGAGGTGCTGCCCACCCCAGAATCTTAACTTTATTTTACTTATGCTTACTTTATGATACACAGACAAACACACCTCCAGCTAGGCCTGTTTTCTTAAACCATCAATTTTTTTTTCCATACATAAGTCATGGAGTTCCAAAATACTTGTATGATTCAAAATTCAAGAGACACAAAGGTTTTTTTATGTTAGTTGATGAAAAAAGTGGTTACTAATAATACAAATAAAAATAAAAAAAATAAAAAATAAAACCTAAAATGTGCAGTACATGCTCCTCTAGATTCCCTACCACCATTTCTTCCTTCCCACTGCTGAAAACACTCCTGGCAGACTCCATTAGTACTTTCTAGTTTACAGAGTGTTTATCAATATTCCAAATGTGAAGTTTTGAGGATTTCCTTCCCACTATTTGCAGTCTTTCAAGTGTCATTGAATGTGGTGGTAAGACTCAAAACATGTGTGTATACACACATACAACTAAAACATGCAGGCATGTCAAAAAAGCTGGAACCTGGTTTATAAATTGCAAGCCTGGAAGTATTTCAAATGATAGTACGAAGCACACTGCAGCCCTGAAAAGTGGTGAGCAGAGATGGCTCCCAATAGAGTCAATAATTTTATGCAGCTGTTGCGAGCCTTGTTCAGTTTGTGGTTTAGTTCTTAGAAATCTAACAAAAGCACAGTCTTCTGGGATGCTAAGTGACTCAATAATTTGAACAATCACTATATTAAAGGAAGGATCGGTTTAGATTAAAACAATCAATAGCAATCAAGATCTGCTTGACAGGCAGGACATCAGCAACATTTCTTCTTAATAAGGACTTCTTTGAGATGAGCTAACAATTATATCCAGGTCTAAAACTTTAAGACAGGGTTTTGTGCTGGAAAAGTTGGAAAATTTGACAATGTCATTGTTTGTTATTTGGAATATATTCTCATAAAACAAAACCAACTGGGATAAAGGCCAACATTTAGCAAATACAATGATGTTTCCCAGAACAATATAGGTATCTTCCTCTGCACTTTATTTATTTCATTTCATTTATTTATTTCACTGCATTTCCTCCCATGTACCAAGTACTACTCTGCCACTTCACTGTGGTATGGAGGAAATCTTGGGCCCTGGTCTGTGCCATCATAGAGATAAGTTAAACCTTTAAGCACAGCCCCTGACTGCAACCCCTCTGCCCTGGGACTAGGATAGTTAAGTACTGGGAGATTCGTCACCGAAGGTTTGGTCATCAGATCAGGAACTGGCTGTAGGTTATGAACTGGAGAGAGGAACAACTCTCAGTACATGTAAGCTGACCATAGGGTCATACTGGCTTGGATGTAACATTCTTCTTCCATCAGTTCCTCACACAGAGTTCCATTTGGATTACTGTGGCTGGTGGAAAGAGGTGGAGCTGATTGCTCCTCCTTCTGCAACTCTCAACACTATTTCTTCTACTCTTCTCACCCTTTCCCTAAGACCTCATGGAGAAAATATTAACATGAACATGAGGAACTACAGGCTGTGTGTTACTTTGGTAAAGATTGCTTGTCTCTGTTCAGCCTGCTGCTGATGGAATGAAGTCTTCTATCCATTGGTGTCTTTTTATGAGTCCAATCCAGTGATGCACAGGATGTACTATTGGTGCCCTTGAGGATTCAGCATTTCATAAGCCAACTCAAAAAATAGAGGTGCCCCAAACGGAAAATTATAACTATGAATCTGGACCTTGGATCAGCACCAAATTTGGCACGGATGTAGCAGAATGCTTTTGCTCTACGTATGCCAAATTAGTTGAAAAACAGCCCTGACAATTGCTTTGTGTTTGGGTAAGAAGTGGTTAGCTGATGAAAAAGGAGTCAGCTTCTGGGTTTTTCCCTTTCATAGTGTCACTTTGTGAATGGCACTGAGCAGAAGAGGGTATCCTGTAGACCATATTGACTGCTGCCATTGGTATTGTCAACCTTCAGGCTGCCCTTTGCTATGTAAAGCTTGGCATTCTTTTTCCTGCTGGCAATACAGGCACAATATTGTGCAACAATATTGGGCCATTTCCTGGCTTTTTGAATCATGGGTACAGAAGCACCATATTCCATATTCATAAACCAAATGATTTTTTTTTTGAAGAACTGAATTACTTACAATAGAGAAGGAATGAAAACTTTAGATCTGCATCTCTCCTCATTGCTTTAGTATATATAAGTTTTGAAAAAGGGGAGATGAATCAGTTCCCTCATACTTTGCAGCCTTGTCAAATTTCAAAAATACAACTGTATAGATAATATTTCTCACATTCATAAATTTCAGATTCAATTTTTGTGATATTTCCTAATCATAGTTTAGAATTGGGGAAATGTTTTCACCACTTTGAAGTTCATTGCATCACACCTTATCTGAGTTCAGTACAGGATTGTTGCATTGTTGAATCTGAATGTTCATTCATTCATTCATTCATTCATTTATTTATTTACCGCCCATTTGGCAACCCAGGCCACTCTGGGCGGTTTACACGGTACAATAATACAATACAATATAAAACAAAACAATACAATAAAATGAAACAATAAGACAAAATAATCAATGCAGTTTAAACAAAATGGAAATAATACCAATGAAAACATTAAAATAAAATAGTGAAAGTATGGTGAAGGGTTGAATATCTGGTTGTTAAGCACAATTGTATCAGGATATTTTAGAGTCTGGGAAGGCGTATCTAAATAACCATGTTTTTAACGATTGCTTGAAGGTTCCCAATGAAGGGGCCAGGCACATTTTGGGTGGGAGACCATTCCACAATTGTGGGGCGACTACTGAGAGGGCCCAGTTTCTGGTCGCTCTTTTCCAAGCCTCTCTTGGGGTCAGAACTCTCAACTGCCCAGCCTGGGAAGATCTTACAGGGCTGGCAGATCTAGTTGGAAGGAGGCCTTATGCCAGATAACAAGCTACCAAACCATTTAGGGCCTTGTATATTAACACCATCACCTTGAAGCTGGCATGGAAATGGACAGGTAGCTAGTGCAGTGTGGCCGGGTGGTGGACATATGTTGATGTCTTCTCACCCCACTCAGTAATCTGGCGGCCAAGTTCTGGACCTGCTGAAGTCTCTGTGACAGCACCAAGGGCAGCCCCACATAGAGAGCATTGCAGTAGTCTAATCTTGAGACTATCAGTGCAGACTACCAGTGCGTGGACCAGCATGGTGAGGGACCCGGTGTCAAGGTAGGGATGCAGCTGGGAAATCACCTTAGGTGGAAATAGGCAAAGCAGACCACAGACGCTACCTGAGATTCTATTGACAGCGCTCTGTCCAAGAGTATGCCGAGGCTGTGCACCTCATCCTTCGCAGAAAGAGTGACACCCCCCAAAAGAAAAGGGTAGCACCTGGACCACTGACAGTAGGGGCGCCCACCTGCAGGATTTTTGTCTTGTCTGGGTTCAGCCTCAGTCTATTATCCCTCATCCACCACAGCATGGCATCCAGGCAGCACTCAAGGGATGGGACAGCATCCACTGCAGAAGGATGGAAGGAGAGACAGAGTTGGGTGTCATCCGCATATTGAAGACACGAAGCTCCAAAACCCCTGATGACCTCCCCCAGTGACCTCATATAGATATTAAATAGCATTGGGGAGATGATCGAACCCTGAGGGACTCCATAATTGAGAGTCCATGGAGCAGACTGCATCTCCCCTAGCTGGACAGTCCTCCAGGAAGGACTGGAGCCAGGCCAAAGCCAGACCTCTGATTCCCAACCCAGGGAGCCTCCCTAGGAGGATACCATGGTTGACAGCATCAAAGGCCACTGATAAGTCAAGGAGGATCAAGAAGGACGTTTTGCCCTTGTCAGCCTTCCTCAAAAGGTAACCTTGCAGGGTGACCAATGCCGTCTCCATACCATGACGTGGCCTGAACCTGGACTAGAATGGATCGAGGGCACTGGTCTCCTACAGAAGTGCCTGAAGCTGATTGGCCACCACTCTCTCCACCAGCTTGCTAATGAAAGGAACTCTAGACATTAACCTTACAAAGATGCAGCGTGTGTGTGTGTGTCAGGTATTTGTTAAGACCTGTAGAAATGTTAATCCAGTTTGTACATGATTGTAAGTATTTATAAGGATGAAAACAGTAGAGAAAAGTCTGTAGAACTAATGATTTAAGATGTACAGCTGAGATAGGAACCAGCTAGTAGGCTGAATTAGAACAGCTGTGGAAAGAAAATGCAGACGGAGCTACCTGCGGAAGCTAATCACTGATTGGCTGAATGGCGAGATAAAGCTGACAGTTCCAGCATACTCAATCTTGTGGGACGAAAGGAGAAACAAGGAGTAATGCTGCTGGATGGATTTATGGCATTGAACTGACCACGGAACTCTGATTTATTGACTAAGGAAACGGACTGACTAATTGCTAAACTGTGTTTGACCAAGGACTGAACAAATGGACTATGCTGTATGTATATACTGCAATATTAATTGAATAGAAGTTTATATTGCAAAAGCTGTCTGTCTGCTCAAATTCTTCTTGGCTTGCCTTAACCTCTGGTGAAGCTACGCCATCTAGTATCCACAACATTCTGCATTTTCGCACTCTGTCAAAGGTCATGGGCCCAGGTGGACGCTAGAACAGGTGGACGCAGTGCCAGAAGGTAGACAACCAAAGGAAGAAGTCCAGAGAGACGAGAGTATCAGCAGTAAGTCAACATTATTTACAGTCCAGAATGGCAAATGCAATAATGATGTCAGGATTTCCTGTAACAAAGTTAAATGGTGAGAATTATTCTACGTGGCAGCAAAAGGTCCAGTTACTCCTGCAAAAGGAAACTTTATGGGATATTGTTGAGAGCCCACCAGCTGTATTAGATGAAGAAGATAGAGAAAAGAATAACAAAGCTTTGGCTATAATTGGTCTGACTCTAGATGACCGTCTCTTAATCCACCTCAGAGGCTTGACTTCAGCAAAGCAAGCATGGGATAATTTAAAGAGACTCTTTGTACGAACAAGCGTGGGGAGCCAGATACAGCTAGCAAAGAAGTTATTCAGAACAAGATTACTGACTGGTGAAAGTATGCTGAATCATTTAGAACGTATTAAAGTAATGCTCATGGACTTAAGGGAAAAACAAGTCATATTCACTGAGCTACAAGAAGCTTTCATCATTCTTTCTTCATTAGATCATACATATGATCAATTTGTCTCCAATTTAGAAGTTCTACCTCAAGCAGAACTAACTGTTTTGAATGTCACAAGCAGGCTTTTGGAGGAGGAACAAAAGAGACAAGACAATAAACAACTCCGAGACTCCATGAGTTCTTATCAGCATAAACTTCAAAAGAAGCAGCCGAAAGAACTTGAGGAGGAGGAGGGAGACACAGCTGCAATAACTCACACTGAAAAGAGATGTTTTGCATGTGGTTCAAACAAACACTTATATAGAAGCTGCAAGAAAAAGAAAAAAGGAAGAAAGCAGCCACAATATAGTAATGAATCACATTTAACTGATACCATTTGCAATTCAGGGGATAATGGGACTGAATGGGTTATAGACTCAGGTGCCACAGCAAACATGTGTAAAAATAGAAAGCTGATATATGACTTCCAAACTGTGGGAAATCAGCAAGTGTTTTTGGCTGATGGGGTAAGTACCAATATATTGGGTAAAGGTAAAGTTAAACTTCCATGCTTAACTAAAGCTATTAATGTTTTGTATGTTCCCAAATTGAAACATAATTTACTATCAGTAGGATCATTAGCTATGGAGGGATTTACAACAACATTTCACAAAGAAAAGTGTGAAATAAGAGGTGCAGACAATTCTGTATTAATTGGCTCAATGAAGAATAACTTGTACAAACTGAGTGATTTAGATGTGAACAATGTTTATAATAATGAATGTCCTCACAGAGATTGTATACACTTATGGCATTTGAGACTTGGGCATCCCAATTATAAAACATTACAAAAGACTATAGAAAACTCATTTGGAGCAAATATAAGAAAATGTGACAAATATGTAAAGTGTCAAGCATGCCAAATAGCTAAGAGTAAATATGCCCCTATCAGGAAATATAGTAATGTGCAAGTAGAAAATATTCTTGATTTAGTGTCAATAGATTTAATTGGTCCCAAACAACCATCAATAGGAGGAGCAAAATATATATTATCCATTCAAGATCAGAAATCCAGATTTGGCTTTTGCTACCTAATGAAAGATAAAAATGAGACACATATTGAATTTGAAAAATGGTTGAAATTTGTAGAAAGAAAAACTGGAAGAAAATTAAAACAAATACAAACAGATAATGGGACAGAATTTACAAATAATAAATTTCAAGCCATATTAAAGAAACATGGAATAGTTCATAGAAAAGCTGCACCATATACTCCCACACAGAATGCTTTTATAGAAAGGTGAGGGCAGACACTGCAAAACATGGCAGAAACTATGATTAGAGGTAGTAAGCTACCTGATAAATTTTGGGGTGAGGCCATACTCTGTGCCAATTTTTATCTAAATATCCTATGGCATTCAGGCATTAATGATATTCCCTATTCTATATGGTCTGGAAGAAAACCAAATTTAAAATTTCTGCATACATTTGGTTCTCCAGCGTGGGTGCATATTCCTAGGAACATAAGGAAAAAGGGTGAAAAAAAGGCAAAACTTATGTATTTTCTTGGATACCAGCAAAATAAGAGAGCATTCAGATTTGGTCTACCTAATTCCAATAAGGTAGTAATTAGTAGCAATGCCTCATTCAATGAACATGCATACTGGAATTTAATAAGTTTACCACCAGAAACAAGTATTTATGTTCCAGATATGAATAATAAAAAGGAAATTAAGAGAAATACAACACCACAGAGAGATCAGGAAATAAAACAGGAAAGTGAAACTGAAAATTTAGAAAGAGAAATGCCTAGCACATCAGAAGAAAGTAAAACTCATGAGGAGGAAATTACAATTCCTAGAAGGTCAACTAGAGAAAGTAAACCCCCAGATAGGTATAAACCAGGTGCTTATTACTGTTTATCAGTCACTGAACCTCAATCATATGAAGAGATATGTGAAATGCCCAAGATAGAACAAGAGAAGTGGAAAGAGGCAATAAGAAAAGAATTAAATTCTCTTGTAAAACTGAATGTATATGAAGAGGTGGAACAACCCTCAAATAGTAAAACTATAGGGTGCAGATGGATATTCAAGAAAAAAACAGATGCAGATGGGAATGAAAGATACAGAGCGAGATTAGTGGCTAAAGGTTATTCTCAAAACACAAATGATTATGACCAGATATTTGCCCCTGCTCTAAGACCTGAAACACTAAGATTCATTTTAACATATGCAGCAAAGCATAACTTAGTGACAAGGCACATAGATATTGAAACAGCATATTTATATGCTAACCTTCAGCATGAGATTTATATGGAAATGCCTCCAAGTATTGAAAAGAAGGAAGGCAAATGTTGGTTACTTAAGAAAAGTTTATATGGATTGAAACAAAGTGCATTTGAGTGGAACTTACATCTCACTAGAACATTGAAAAACAATGGATTTAAGCAAGGAAAGGCTGATCCGTGCTTATTTATGAAAGAAAATGAGCAAATAATTATTCTCATATTTGTAGATGATTTAGCCATATTTGCTAAAGATGAGAAATCTACTGAATCAGTCATAAAAATGTTAAAAAAGAATTACAATCTAAGAGATCTAGGACAAATCAGTAATTATCTAGGTGTTGAAATAGAAAGAACCACAAAAGGATTTAAGATATCACAAAAGAAAAAGATAGTAAAGTTGTTGAAACAATATAAAATGGAAGATTGCAAAGGTTCTAACACACCAATGAACATAGAATTTGAGAAAGAAACTATTACTGGTCCAGAATGCGATTCTGAAACATACAGGTCTTTAATAGGGAGTCTACTCTATATTAGTCGATGGTCAAGACCTGATATTTCAACAGCAACCAATCTGTTATCTAGAAATGTAAGCAAACCTAGCGAAAGGCACTGGCAAGCGGCCAAATGTGTAATTAGATATTTAAAGGAAACCATAGATAAAAATCTATATATAGAACCTAAAGGAGAGTTGATCATAACAGCGTATGTAGATGCCAATTATGGAAATGATGTTATAACACGTAGATCAACATCAGGAATGACTATACATTTAGCTAATTCCTTAATAAATTGGAAAACATCAAGACAGAAATTCATTTCTTTATCAACAGCGGAATCTGAATACGCCTCTCTGTCAGAAATGTGTACTGAATTGGTATTCTATAAACAACTGGCAATAGATATAGGAATAAAGGTTGATCATCCTATAGAAGTGATGGAGGACAACCAAGCAGTGATTTATATGGCCACTTCTTCTGGAGTTAAAAAATAGATCAAAGCATGTTGATATTAAATACCAGAATGTAAAACAAAGTGTTGAAGAAGGCTTGATATTACTGAAATACTGTGCAACTGAAAACAATGTAGCAGACTGTATGACAAAAATACTTGGACCAACGAAGCATGAGCAATCCTGTAAAATGTTGGGGATAAAGTAAGTAAGAATGAATGTATATATATTTATAAAGATTTAAAAGTGATGTAAACAATCAAACTGAATGAACAATTGGAGGAGTTTGTCAGGTATTTGTTAAGACCTGTAGAAATGTTAATCCAGTTTGTACATGATTGTAAGTATTTATAAGGATGAAAACAGTAGAGAAAAGTCTGTAGAACTAATGATTTAAGATGTACAGCTGAGATAGGAACCAGCTAGTAGGCTGAATTAGAACAGCTGTGGAAAGAAAATGCAGACGGAGCTACCTGCGGAAGCTAATCACTGATTGGCTGAATGGCGAGATAAAGCTGACAGTTCCAGCATACTCAATCTTGTGGGACGAAAGGAGAAACAAGGAGTAACGCTGCTGGATGGATTTATGGCATTGAACTGACCACGGAACTCTGATTTATTGACTAAGGAAACGGACTGACTAATTGCTAAACTGTGTTTGACCAAGGACTGAACAAATGGACTATGCTGTATGTATATACTGCAATATTAATTGAATAGAAGTTTATATTGCAAAAGCTGTCTGTCTGCTCAAATTCTTCTTGGCTTGCCTTAACCTCTGGTGAAGCTACGCCATCTAGTATCCACAACATTCTGCATTTTCGCACTCTGTCAGTGTGCATCAAGTGTGACTAGAAATGGGAATGTAAAACATGAAACTTTTTTCATCTAAATAGAGCCACTTCAGGTTTCAGTTCAGATTGTAGGGATCCTTCAGTCTCGAGAGACTATGGTATCGTGCTCTGTATGGAGGACTTGGAACAGCGTCTAGTGTGGCTGAAAAGGTCAATTCGAGAGTGACAATCCCTTCCACACTGAAGACAAATACAATCTGTCCCCTGTCCAGCTCTCTGAATTTGCTGGTTTCAGGACTGCCTCTTTGCCTCGGCCTGCTGAACAAGTGTCTCTTCAAATTGGGAGAGACATGCCCAAGCCAGCGTAGACGTCACTGTTTCAGTAATGTATACATGCTAACAATTCCAGCTCGTTCTAGGACTACTCTATTTGGAACTTTGTCCTGCCAGGTGATGCCAAAAATGTGTCGGAGACAACGCATATGGAACGTGTTCAACTTCCTCTCCTGCCGTGCACAAAGGGTCCAGGACTCACTGCAGTACAGGAGTGTACTCAGGACACAGGCTCTATAAACCTGGATCTTGGTATATGCCGTCAGCTTCTTATTAAGCCATACTCTCTTTGTGAGTCTAGAGAACGTGGTAGCTGCTTTGCCAATGCGTTTATCCAGCTCGACATCTAGGGAGAGAGTGTCAGAGATCTTTGAGCCAAGGTACACAAAGTCATGAACAACCTCCAATTCTTGTGTGGAGATGGTAATAGAGGGACGTGAGTCCATGCCCTGGCCCATGACTTGTGTTTTCTTCAGGCTGATTGTCAATCCAATTCCTCAGCATGCTCACTACTGAGAAGGAGAATATTGCAATTCCTTACCTTTTAGAGCAAGATAAATAAGAATTTACTCCCCAAACCTGTATGCTATGTCATAGTGATTATATTAGCCAATACAATATTACTGTAGTTTCTCCTCCTGCGATTGTGAGAAGAAATGCAATGTGCGTTGAGAATTCATATGCTTGTGAAAATTACAAAGCATTTTGGAAAAAGAAATAGTGTACAAAGCTTGGCACACATTTTGAAGTATGAATGGCTAAAGCGTTTACAAGTAGGAATTTTTTATTTTAAAAAGTCAGTGCAGGAAAATGCATAGAGAAATGTGTGTGTTGGGGAAAATGCAGATCATGTAAAAATGTACACAAAGTCTCACAACTTAACATCAAACTAGCAGGGGAATCAAACTAGCAGGGGAAGCAACATTTAGAACTGGATATGGAACAAATGATTGGTTCAAAATTGGGAAAGGAGTTTGACAAGGCTGTATATTGTCTCCCTGCTAATTTAACTTATATGCAGAATACATCATGCGAAAGGCTGGACTGGAGGAATCCCAAGATGGAATTAAGATTGCTGGAAGAAATATCAACAACCTCAGATATGCAGATGATACCACTCTGATGGCAGAAAGTGAGGAGGAATTAAAGAACCTCTTAATGAGGGTGAAAGAGGAGAGTGCAAAAAATGGTCTGAAGCTCAACATAAAAAAAACTAAGATCATGGCCACTGGACCCATCACCTCCTGGCAAATAGAAGGGGAAGATATGGAGGCAGTGACAGACTTTACTTTCTTGGGCGCCATGATCACTGCAGATGATGACAGCAGCCATGAAATTAAAAGACGCCTGCTTCTTGGGAGGAAAGCGATGACAAAGCTAAACAGCATCTTAAAAAGCAGAGACATCACCTTGCCGACAAAGGTCCGCATAGTCAAAGCTATGGTTTTTCCAGTAGTGATGTATGGAAGTGAGAGCTGGACCATAAAGAAGGCTGACCGCTGAAGAATTGATGCTTTTGAATTGTGGTGCTGGAGGAGGCTCTTGAGAGTCCCCTGGACTGCAAAGAGAACAAACCTATCCATTTTGAAGGAAATCAACCCTGAGTGCTCACTGGAAGGACAGATCCTGAAGCTGAGGCTCCAATACTTTGGCCATCTCATGAGAAGAGAAATCTCCCTGGAAAAGACCCTGATGTTGGGAAAGAGTGAAGGCAAGAGGAGAAGGGGATGACAGAGGACGAGATGGTTGGACAGTGTCATCGAAGCTACCAACATGAATTTGACCAAACTCCGGGAGGCAGTGGAAGACAGGAGGGCCTGGCGTGCTCTCGTCCATGGGGTCACGAAGAGTCGGACACAACTTAACGACTAAACAACAAAAAGCAGGGGAATAAAATACAGATGAGATTAGTAGGAACACAATTCAATCAAGAGTCACAGATTTTACATTTCTAATTTAGACATGACTTCAATGATTTTTAACCATGACTTGATGCAAGTTCCGAATTTCTACCGAGTCCATGCAATCCTTAATACTATTTATAGTGAAGTGTAATGATTGCCAAATATCTTTAATTGTGATATTTAAAAAAGTATCAGGACCAATTAGTGAGATGTTTTTATAAGCACAGGAATGTTACAACAAGACATGACTTTCTGCTAGTACTGCTAAGATTTTACCACTGGATTGAAGGCGGCAATGTTGGCTCAAATATTTAGGATCAGGATGCCTGGCTGACATCATAACATGCACCATAGTAGTGGAAACATGACACTTGGTACAAATTCAGGTGAAGTGTGGAAGGGAATTATATGGATATAAAGATGTTGAAGTGAACTAATCAGAATTGATGTACAGATTGTGCATGGATTCAAATACGAATATTTGCCAACAGAAATGGATAATCAAGTTTGATTTGATTTGCATCTACTCTTAAGCCAGACAGGCATATGCATACCTTTATCAAACCTGTAAGTTCTCAAAAAATATGCTCTAGAAACCCTCAAAATAAAATAAAATAAGATCCAAAGCAATATGTGTAAAATGATAGGTCTGCTGTCTATATATATTCATAAGTATTCCCAGGAATTGGGCTGATGGAGTATGCAAAGGATGATAGGCAGCATTGACCATGCTTTTAAAAAATAAAGCAAATCTCAAAAGATAATCACAGTGCTACTGGTTAATGGACCTTTTTCTAAACAGTTTGACAAACTAATATTGGAAATCTAGTCTCTATCATGCATGTTCTGCTCATTCTATGCTTGGGCTACTTAAAAGTGTTCTATTTGTAAATATCAGTTGCAAAATTTAGCAACCTAGTGATTATCCAGCATGGTCCCCATGGGTGTATTACATGTGTTTTCAGGCAACTTCATTGACTTCCAATTAATGTATCAACCTATGCTGGCCCAGTCTGATGGTACATGATATGGAATTAGGACTACCAAAGCTGCACAGGTTTTTGTCTTAAGATGACTAGATAGGAGAATCCCTGGGAGAGAGGGCATAGGCCACCCCAAAATCCTTGGATGGGTTTGTAGACAGTGAATTGTTAGCATGTGTATCTTTCTGGTGTGCAGCTCAGCTTTAATTTGAGTACACAGAGCCTTAGGGGGCTTCCATACATGCCTAATGCGAATGGTCTGGTAGCTGGTTGACTCACACTGGGTGGTTTTTTTTTGAATTAAAAATATGTTTTGGAGTAATTGAATCTACATTCCAGGAATATTCTGTTTTTGCTTTTATTTGCTGACATGAAATTAGCACATTTCAGGAGGGGGAACTCTTCTAAATGGTAGAACTCTATAGACTCCCTCTCTGCAAACTGTTTGATTGTATTGAGATATGATTCTCTTATAAACATGGTTTTTCATAAAGTCATCCTACAAGAAGATGCAATAATTGTTGAGGAAAACTTCCTTCTTGGGGAAAAATGGGACTTTATACCATGGTGGAACTCACCTTCCATGACCAAGTGATTAGACAGAAACAGAGAAACCTGAGAACCACTGTTTTGAAGAAAAAGAGCACAATGTCATTGGCAGATAGGTTGGCAATCTGATGTTGCCTCCTTCTATTTCATTATTATGTGTGAAGGTGTTTAGTCAGGCACTCCAGAACCAATGGAGGTGGGATGGGGACATATTTGCTTGGTGGCTCTACATCCCTCAGTGTTGTTGGTGCCATACAGGGTAAACCTTATGATTGTGGTGAAGTCTTTGAATGTTTGTGAGACCAAGTTACAAACTTGGTCAGTTATGCCTCCTTTTTAAAGGAGGAGTAGGAGTCTTCATTCCAACAACAAAACATGTTTTCTATAGGGTCGAATTAAGAAATGTTGGTAAGATCACATTTAAGAGGTTACCATTACCAAGAAATGTGTAGCATTCTAACAGGTAGGAATGTTTAAGTATCTTCCCTTCCATTATTTCTGTTGCACAGAAGGGTGACAAACCTGAACAGGACACCATTAGTGTCCTGCATCATCAGTACAGGCTCTCCATGACAAATAATAACTCTTGCAGGTTTTTAAATTATAGTTCTGCTCTTCCTTCCACATGAGTTGTAATTCTGATTTCCCAGGGTCCCAGTTTGCATGGAGAGTCCCCAAACACAGCAGAGTTCTTCCTTCTCAGCCTCATTGCCCTTCAGGTATGGGAGGGCAATGAAACCACAGAGAGAGGGCGCGGGGCTAGAGCACTGCTGTCCATGAGTGGTGAGCTTACCCTAATATGTAACATCTGAATAGGGTTTTGTCATCCAAATATCCAAGTACGTGAGCACTCTTTAAACTCCCAAGTTGTCTGCATCTGTGCAGTTGTGAAATATGCACCTATTCTGCCTTTCTCTTTTATTTCAGAGGGCCATGAGAAAATCTCAGTAGGGGTTTCAACTTTCTTCTTCAATAGTGAAAGATGGAAAATGGTAGTGTGCAATGTTTGTACCTGGTTTAAATATATACACTGTATATAGAAAAAAAACATTTTCAGTATCAGTATCTCTAAGACTCCAATTTGCCATGAATGAGCCCATTGCAAAGTTTAAAAATACCATTATTTAGCTCCTCTCCTTTGTTCTGCTCTATGGTCTTTTCCTACAGTGTGTTCCTGGGTTTGCAGGAAAGTGAATTGTTAGCATGTGTGTCATTTTGGTGCATAGCTAAGCTTTCAGCTCTGCAACATTTTAAAAATATACATTCAGTATATGGAAGGATTCCTCAGATTCTTTCAAAATAAGGTTGTTAAGTGAGGTTATTAAAGTGGAAAACCATTTCACACATATTAAGCAAGTTCAGAGCCTCAGTGAAAACCACCATTGTTTCTGTAGAGATAGCTGTTGCTGCAGGTATGTTTGATGCTATTGTCAGACTCCACCTGCAGGTTATATTTGCTTATTCTAACACTGAAAAAAGCAAGCCATCTTTCCTATGGCACAATTCTCAATTAAAAACAAAACAATGTTGATATCTGCCATATTGGTGGTTTTCTAATTGGCACTAGGCTTTGTTACTGCTTCCAAAAATAACACTGGGGACAATTTAGCAAATTTCATTTATCAAAACTACCAAAGAAATCCCCAGTAATCAGCATAATAATAATAATAATAATAATAATAATAATAATAATAATAATAATAATAATAATAATAATAATAATAATAATAATAGTGTGCTATCAAGTCAATTCTGACTTATGGTGGCCCTTTTCAAAGATTTCTTGGTAGAGAATACTCAGAAGGGGTTTACCATTCTCTTCTTCTTGGGGTGCCCTGGGACTTGCTCAAGGCCACACAGGCTGGTTCTTCTGGGATGCACAGTGAGGAGTTGAACTCCCAACCTCTGACTCCACAGTCAGACACCGAACCCATTGAACAATCCAGCATACTCACCAACTAACCAGCCTGAATGTGACAGCTACTGGAATACGCTGTGCAATCTCAGTGTATTTTCCTGTGTGCCGCTCTCAAAAGGAAAGAGAGGGGGGGGGAGGGGAAAAAATTGTGAGCGCCTTTTCATTAGGATTTACTTTCCATAATGTGAGATAGACTTGCAATCTATTTTTTTTTTAAACAAAAGGATCTCATTAAACCGGGAAGATTGCCTTGTGTACACGAAGTTGTTTTAAGAGGTGTTTCCTGATGATGCTCTTTATAAACTATAGAGAATAAATCTCAACAATCTAAAAGACATTTAATGAAAAATAGTGTGCTCTTTTATGCTGGTGTGCATTGCATATTTTACATGCAATTTATACTGCAGTTTCTCTTCATTAACCACATCTCGCAGATTTTTCAAAGTGACGGCATGAATATTATTAACATGTGTTAAAATGTGTTTAAAATAATGTATAAAGCTTTGTGATTAAAGCAAAAGTTTAGGCATAATGAACAAGTCTGGGTATGTATTTTACACTGCTGCATGCATATATATTTAACATCTATATGGATGTGCTCTATCAGGGTATGTGTGCATGGAAGCTGAGTTATATATTGCTTTTGAATTAATGTAATTAAACTGAACTAGAGCTGAACAAGCATAAACCATTTATAATTTATGATCATTCCAGTTAAAAAATGCAAGGTTATTTAATTTGTATTTAATGGAACATGTGGAACTCACTACCACTTCATTTGGGTTTAATTCTATCTGTGCTTCTACAATGATGTTTTTCACATCAAGGGATAGTCCATACTGAAAACTGAATATTCAAAAGATTTGAATATTTAGGAAGGCCATGACTGGATAAAAATCAAATTAGCAGTGATAGTGGGATGAGAGAAATGGCAACACCGTTCATTTGTCTGTCTGTCTGCCTGTTCAGTAGGTAAATTGTCATCCTTTAATGTGTTACTCTGACAGAAAAACAGTTTCTCATTCTCAATGGAAAAGTGTGCTTTAGCCCACTGAGACATCCCCCTGAGAGATTCAACCCCAGTGAAATTTTTCACTCCTGGACAAGAGTGTAAAAGACCAGTGTTTTTGTCAACAGCAACACTAGCAAAACATGGTTTTGCTCAAAAAACATGCACCTTTGTGCAAATCCTTTTATTTTGCTCAAAAATAGAAGATTTTTTTAAGCAAAAGCCAAGCCTGTGACTTTTTCACGAAATAATCCCATAATGTCAATAATACAAAACCACATGTCACATGATTCTAGATTTTGAACATGAAACTATGTTGGGTCTCCCCACTCAGGCTTACCTGGAGCTCTGGTTTCCAGCTCGGCAAGGCTAACTGTGTCAAAACTGCTTCCAACATGCTGCCAGGCTTCAGTATAGCAAGGCAGTTTAAAGAAGGGAGAGGATCCTAGTCGGCCCAATAAGTGGCCACCTGATTTTAAAATAGCCAACCAGGTACAGTTGGCGCTGGCCAATCAGGAGCCGGAGCATGTAGGTAGCCAATCCACTCTGCCAGATATGTTTAAAAGGAGCTCCCTTGCCACTTTCCTGGCAGTTGTCTTTAGACTCTTTCCTCCCTTTCTGTCTGCTATATATATTTGTAATGAGGTTGAAAATGGTATTCTATGTAGCTGCTGGTTTACCGAGTGCAACTTATTCTGTATTTTCATTATAGGCATCGCTGGTTACAGCAATGGGGGTGGTTTGTTGCACATAGGAGCAGATATCAGGTGAGGGAGAGGGCTGTGGTCCTATATTCCGTTGAAGATTCCTGGATGGGATCATGGAGTGGGGGAATTGGCTGGCACGGGCATGCCCAGTTTGGGTGCAGCTCCTTCCTGGTGGTTTCGTGCCCAGGGATAGACCCAACTCATGTTGCCAATCCTTGGTTACTCCACAAGGATGGCCAGGTCTGCATCAACATGCAGATGGGTCACTCAATGCAGGTAACTGCTCCTTCATGTGGCACCAATACTATTCTTCTGCAACCAATCAAAACTGTGGCCTGTCATTTTTTTCAGTAACGTTGGTGCATTTCTTTGGAGGCAAAGAGCAAACGTGGTTGGGCTCTCTTGCCTAGATCCACAAAACATCAGCCCTCTGAAATATAAAAATGCTTTGAAAAAGAGATGAAACAAAATTGTTGCCCCAGATCCTCCTATATCTTCACTCTAATTTTTTTAACATAAATAAAGACTTCAAAAACTGACGTTCGGCATTCACTGAATAATCTCTGAATATTTGCCAGCTTTATAGCATCAACATCTGCAAAATATGCAGGGCACTTTTGGCCTATTTTATATCCATGAGAAAAATTTGTATTTCATGAGAAACAATGGTTAGTTTTCTGAAATAAAATTGGATGGCTCATACAACATTGGCCACAAAGTATATAGTTTACTATTAAAGATTTTATTATGATGATGATGTGGAAAAATGTGAATGGTTGACATAAGTTGGATTTTTATGAAAACCTGTAAGGGCTTTGGAAAAACAAATCCTGTTTTAGAGTTGTGTTTTGTTGCCTGCCCTATATACCTTAATTTCTGGTTCTTTGAAGAATACTTCAAATTTGGGATTGTAAAAAAGAATATTAAAGGGATAATTAAAAGGTATTTCTTTTGAGGATCTGATTTATTGCTCAGTTTGTGAGTAAGTATGACTGGAATAATTAGATATGGAAGTGTCTTTTTTTATATATAAAGCAAAAAAGTTTTAATTAAGGACAAATTATTTGTTTGCTTTTTAGGGACAGATTGGTCTCTTGCAAAGGTCCAAGCTTTTTGTGTTGATCTTCCAGGATTACTCTGCCGGTTTACCCCACTGTATGAAGTCATTCAATATAGTTTAGAATATTTCCTGTCAGTCTTCTGTTAGAATGGAAGATCACAGATTTATTTTTGAAGCCGCAAAGATGCCTTTTGTTTCCAAGCCTGAATGTAGAATGAATATAAGTGCCACAGCAAACCGCAAGTAAAAATCCCCTTTATTTCCCATTACCTTACAAAATAATGCTCCAGTGCCTATACTTGAAAGCCTTTGTGTTTCACTGTTCAAAAAGTTGCACCACATCTGCCCTCTTTAGTTCAGAATATGTTAATCAACTAGAAGACAGCAACTAAAAATAGCTACAGATTCCTTCATTTTACTCACTAGACTTCAAGTCTTTTGAGGTCCATACGTAACCCCACATTCTAGCACTCTTAAAGTTAAGGCAGCTCTCCCCCTCCCCGCCTGAGGAAAAGCTAACTTCATTTATAAAATATATTTGATTTCCTCTTTTCTAATCTCTCCGCAGTCTTTTTGCACTGCTGCGTGCTTTAATTTTGCTTTCAGTCAGAAGTTTAAAAACTTTAGCTTCTAATAACTGGAAAAAATGGTTATTTAAAGATAACTGCAACTTGCTTAACATGCCAGACTATCGTATGCTCACTGCTTTGAAGCTGCAAATTAATGACGAGCAGGAACAGTGCCTATCTTTCAGAGGAAACTGACCTCTTTCTAATGCCTCATCGCTAATGTCATCTGTCTGCTGCATCTCATTATGTGAATTTCACGGAGTTAAAAAAAAAAGTATCTTAAGGCTGTGCACAAATAAAAAGGACCTTCTAGTATTGAGCACTTTGAAAATTTTTGATCTTTCCAAATACCTTTCTTAGATACTGGCTTCCCCTTTTGTGCCTGGCATGCTGCTTATGTCATCTATTCTCTGTGACTAATTATGTTAATTTTTGTGGCACAAAAGTAACTGAAGGCTGTTAAGGAATAAAAGCTTTTGAGTGGCCTTATTTCATAAACACCCCTTTTGAACAAGGCACATTTAGTCATATTTGCAGTAACAGAAAGAGTCTTGTGCTAAAAATACAACAAAGGCTCTTGAATATGGCCATTTATTCTGACTTTATTAGGTAATTTATGAAAAAAGTATGAAGGGAAGCCTTTCTGTTAATGATAATTTGCATAAAGCTGGTGCCCTATTAATGAGATAACTTCCTGCCTTTTGTACATCACCAGCTGGAAACAGAAATATAGTAACTTTTCTGTCTTCCAATTACTTAACCTGCTGAGTTCAGAGTTGAAAAGTAAACAGGATTCACATTAGTTGAATAAGATGATTTCCTTTGCCCTCTAGGAAATATTTTTATTCAATTAAGAGATGCCAATGGAAAACTGACATTTCTTTGGGCAGATGCAATGTATTAAAATCTTTAGGTCTGAAAGTGTGAAGCCAGTAATTCATATTCTTGTTATGGATTAAAAGAATTTTAATCACAGATAATGAAATGTCCTAAGCAAACTACATCACATCCAAAATTTGGAAACATACATTGAAGATGCATTCAGCCAACTAAAAATAGCAGATCTACAGATGGCTACTCAAAAGGAGATCCCATAGATTTAAATGAAACTTATTTGTAGTAAGTGGGTATAAGACTGCTATCTCAGTATCTTGACCTGTTTGAGAGATCTCTTTCAAGTGGATATGATCCAAAGAACCAGAAGCAAATACTCTCTTGGGCAATGGGGTTAGCCCACCTCCTATTTCTTTCTATTGTCTCTTGCACCTGTTAAAAGCTACTGTTGAGAGTTGGGCCATCATTCGAAATGGTGTGGGGCAGGCACAATAAATCGCAGCCTGTTGTATACACATTGTTTTCAGCTTTAAATATTGTCTTTCAAGGATGTAAGTCACCTTGGGTCCTTTTTAAGGACAAAGGTGGGGTAAAATTTTTTTAAATAAAATAAATAAATAAATCCTCCTTTTCCATTGTTTTTCACATGAAACAAAGTAATGTGGTCCTAACCACTATGTTTGCCAGCTATAGTCTCATTTTACAGAATCCATCAGATTTCTGTAACTTGGACCCCTTCTTCTTCTTCTTCTTCTCCCTCCTCCTCCTCCTCTCCTAATTCTTCTTCTGAAGAAGGCTGGACATCAGCATGGATATTTTGACTTTGCCCTCTTAAGGAAACTGCTCACATTTCTTTAGCTGTTTCCTTGTTATTTATGAGCATGAATTTGGTTTTCTTGACATTCATTTTTAGACCATGTTCATTATTTCCTTCATTAATTTTACTGAGCAATCTTTGCAAGTCAAGTAAGTTTTGGAAGCTTAAATAGCTTTATTTTAGATTTTGGAAAAGTTAGATTTTTGTACTGTAGTTCCCAGTAACCCCCACCATTTGGATTTTTCCATTTTATTTGGATTATTATTATTTAATCCAGCACCTAATCCTATTGCAAAAGTAGTTGAATACTGTAAAATGAAAAGTCTTCTATGCTATTCAGTCAAAATATATTAAACATTGTCCATAGTGTAAATAGATAAGAAACATTTTAAGTATTTCTAATCTAAACTGATTTACTAGTACACTGTGGCTGAAATCCTATTGGTGTAACTGCGTTTGCAGAAGGGGGATGCTTCATCAACAGAGGGGGGGTTTCATAAAAAAAAAGACTTTCCCCTTCTTCCTCGTGGCTTGTGCTGCTTGCAAATATTCTGCTTTATTATGTAGAAGCTAGAAGAGCCATGGGATGGAAGGAGAAAGTCTTTCATTACTGAAATTCTCTCACTGTTGGTAACATCATCTGGCAGTAGCAATGTTTGGTAAAGAAAGACTTCCTCCTTTCATCCTGCGGATCCCACAACTTCCACACAATGAAAGAGATTTCTGCAAGTTGAACAAGCCACAAAAGAGAAGGAGAAAATCTTTATTTACCAAAGATTTGATGTGACATCATCATCCTTCTGAAGGACTAGTTATGCCAACAGGACTTCAGTCTATTTATTAACGAATAGGCTGTGTCAGTCATCCATTTACATTATATGTCTCCCTGTATTGACTCACCTGTTAATGACAGGATTATCTGAAATAGGGCTAGCTTTGAGGCTATTCCACCAGATGCCCTTCTGGTGGAATAGCCTCAAAATATTTTATTTCTTTGTACCCGGGGCTTGCCTCTAGCTATAACTGAATAATGGTTTCTTACTGTTCAAATACAGCTTTGGATTTTGTTTGGTTCGTGTTTTAGCACCCAGTGTAATTTATGATCAGAAGGCCATGTATCTCTGAACCCCCCTCCCAAAAAAATACTTCAAAGTTGACACAAAATGAAATGTTGCTAGCAATTCCAGGTGTCAAACTTGTCTATCAATTACATTGCAACAGATTCACATAAACACAAGGGAGATCCAGGTATGCACATTTATCAGCACATATACAGCATGTGTTCTATAGCTTGACTTAGGGTGTAGATCTCATAGCCTCTTGTTCTCAGAGACAAACTGAGGAGGAAAAAAAGACACTCTTTGCTCCTCAGGTGGAGATTTCCCTGCATGAGTTCCCTCTCCTCAATAAATCTTGCAGGAAACCTTGTGGGATTTCTCAGACATTTTGTGCTCATTTTTTTCCTATAAGAAATGCTGAGCTGTTCATGATTGTTACAATTCATGTGCAGAATTGCATGATTCCTGTGCAGGATTCACCAGAAAGGACATTAAGCGCCGGAGAGTTTGGAAGTTTTCTGCACAAAACAACAGGCAAAAATCAAAAATAAAAATAAAAATGAGAAAATGAGACCAGGGAAGCTGGGAAATCTTGTCAGTGCAAGAGAAAATCTCAGTGGGGAGTCAAAGACTCAGGAAATGACAAGGTGAGAAATTTTGTGAGTACTTGTCATTTCTCTACCTTAAGTATTAAATTATAACCTATTTAGACTGTTGTAAGGTGCTCTATCTCGGATTGCTTCTGAAGTATCTGGCCACTTGTTGACTCTGGACCTGTCCAGACTGGCCATTTTGGGTGCATCAAACCACAAAGGGTCTGCTGAGGTCATGGAGAGGAGCAATGTGCTATTTGGTGTGCTCCTCCCAGCCAAACAGCAAATGACCCCTTGTAGCCCAATCAGCTGTCAATTCAGCCCTTTTCCTGATCATCTACAGAGGATCAGGAGAAGTGAAATTATTATTTTTTTACCATCACTCACTTCTCCTGTCCATTTCCTCCCTCCCCAACTCCCTGCTTCCCTTCCCTCATTCTCCTCCTGAATCTGCATCCACAATGGCAGTTGGAAGCTGAGGCTGCTGGAGGCTGCTATCTCCAGGCTAAACAGTAAGGGTGCCAAAAAGAATGGATGCCCTACTGCTGTGCCAGAAAAATGTGCGACAGCTCTTAAATGGGAAGGATGAATCATTCTAAGTAGAAACACTTGTGGAATGAAGTCTTTTTTTTTCTGATCCAAACCATGCAATCAGATATACATATACCATATCTATATGCCAGCTTCAACAATTTCAATAAATATGAGTTTGTTTCCAAAGAAGTGTTCAAACTGTTGGCTCAGACTAGGGTCCTGATTATAGATGGGCATGAACCGAACTACGAATTGAAAAAACCCATGAACTGGGCTGGTTCATGACTTGGCTTGTAGTTTGGTTCAGAGAACCTGTTTTGCCAAAATGGAAGTAAGTGCCACATATTTTTTCTGGAAGGGAAGCTGGGCCTTTGTCTCTAAAGATGGTGGTGGTGGAGGATGAAAAGGAGGAGGCAGCAGGACCAGGTAGGGAGGCAACAAGGGCAGTGGGAAGGGGGCAGGAGGGTGGCAGAAAGAGTGGAGGCATTAGGTTTCCTTCCCCCAGGCATGAACCAGGAAAAAAACACACCAAACCACAGACTGGTTCATTTTTCTGTGGTTTGTGATTCTTGGTTTGTGGATAGTCACAAACCACGAACTACTCTGATTTGTCATTTTTCTGGTTCAGGCCCATATCCAGTCCTGATTTGTTTGCATTTCGTTGAATCTTACATATGTTACTGTGCTATTGTAAGATACTATGTAGTGTGTGTCTTACAGTAGACTAGGAAGAAGACAACATCCTATCCTTCAGCTCAGGCAACATCGAGGGGTATTAAAACATATAGGCCAGAATCCTATTGGTTGGTTATCCTGACATAAGTACAATGCCATATATTGCAGTGGAAAATTGCTACTATTTAATGAGTTGTTATTCGTATCAATTGTCATGCAGCAATTCATGTGACGCAAACCATTGCACACATGACTGCTTAAGTAACCAATACAATTCTGGCCATAGCTTTGTAACTCAACCTTCATGCACCAGACTGGAGCATTTTAGCAGGGCTCTAACTAGGGTAGGACAACTAAGACTTTGCCCCAGGGTGCCAATTTTTAAAAGCAGCTGTCCAGGTTTGGCCCAGCATTCTGGCCTACTGCCATAGAAAAAGGCAGAAGTAGACTGGACCACCAGGGCAAACCGTTGCTTTTCAGCAGGTTGTGCAGCCAGTATACTAGGACACTGAAGGACAGCAGAGGAAAGATGGTTGGCATACCAGAAGGGCAGGTCTACACAGGGTTTGGCAGACCAAACCCCCACAAGATAGCTCACTTCTCATGCAAGACCAAGACAAGGAGCACCTTTTTCTGCCAATTTTGTGCAAAATATATCTAGTGTCTTTTGCCTTTGTGAAGCTAAGCATGCATACACAACGAGCACAAAGGAACAGGTTGACTGCCTAGAAACATGCAAACAATTCATCCAGTACTTTCATATCTAAAAGACCATGTGACAATGTTGCAGTTATCATAATTTTAACCTTTGCACATTTATAGAAATGCACAAAAACTGGTTTCAGAAATATGCAGATTTCAAAGAATCTTTTTTACTTTCTTCCTTAGTGCATGAGAACAAACTTAATCCTATGATGCTGAGATGTCTCTTGAATTTCCTCAAATTTCAGCCACTTGTTTTGTTTTCTTTATTTTGTTTTGATTTTATTTTATTTTTGTGTTATAGTACAATGTAATGTTTTGGGACAAATACCCCAAACATTTGCAGTAAAACAGATGTGGTGTGTGCTGGTTGTCAATAGGCTGTTCCCAACAGGAAAAAAAATTGCTTTTTTTTTTTTGCAGAGAATTACCCCAAACAACAAGAAGTACATTGTACCCTAATTCTGTACTTGACCTTTGGAACTCTCGTTAGAGTCAGAAAGTACTCCACCATGCACTGTTGAGGTTTATTTTTACCCTTGTATGTGAGGTTAATGCAGCCTCCATACTTGCTAGCAGCATAATAACAAGAATAACAACAACGGGCCAAGACATTTTGCTGCTTTAGGCTGAGCATAGAACTGCGCCTCCCCTGAGTCAGGAAATATGATAGACAACCCTGGTCATATTATTTGGGCACAAATGCCTCGCCTCCTTGCTCAGAAGGATCCAACAATAAGACATTTAAACATTAAATTTGGAGCTATTTGAGGATATCCAAATTCATCTGCTTCACTCAACCTAATGGTAGGGCCAGCATTGGGGATGATGAGAAGGCAATTGGGAAATCATAATGAGTTCAAGTTTTGCTCTCTGTATACATTATGGAACAAAACCAGTTGACTTAACTTCACAAGGGACACAGCCTAACGAAGGGTTAGATGTGCTGAACAAAGTGTACAGAAGTTACTTCTGTAAGGCCAATAATTGCTGGGCAAAATAATATTCTTCCTGGGATAAGACAAACTATGTGGTACAATAAAATATATGACTCACAGTGTTATATTTACAAAGCCTGATCTCAGAAGCCAAATGCTTTCTATTCAGCTTTGTTTTTCTCCTTTGTTCCTTTAGGTAGAATAGCAGGCTTTAATTTGTATGACAGATTTGACAGATGAGCATAAATTCAATTTTAAATAGAAGTATAGAATTTAACATGTTTGTTTGTGTTCATATTTCATTTTAAATCAAGACATTTAAGTGACAATATAATTGACTTTTTTTTAAAAAAATCTGTTTTAAATAGTATTCAGAAAACCTTCTTCAGGTAGTATGAGAACTGAGCTTGCAGTGTACTGAAGCATTCAGGATTCCTCATCCAAACTGTTTGAATAGATGTGTGCTCTCAGCCTCTTATTTTCCAACAGAGGGTGTATTTTGCTCAAAAATGCAGTGTGGAAAAGTCTTTCCTACTAACTAAACCCAAGGGAATGATTGTTAAGACTTTTCTCAAAATTACAATATGTTTGGGAGTTTTGCAGATATACTTTGAAAACACCCTTGAGTGCATCAGTGCTGGAACAGAAACAAAGCTTGTTCACTTTTGATCAACAAAATAATAGTGATATAAAAAAATCCACTCCTTCTATAGGTATTTTTGAATTAGTTGAAAGGACTTTACCACGATTTTCAGCTGCAGTGCTTATGATAGGTTTGTGTACGAAAGAGCAGAAGAAAAACAGAACAGATGAACATGATTGAAAGGGTCAGCAGAAAGGGAGGGAAATAGATGAGGAGAATGCTTAGTTAGATGGAGATGTGTTTTTTTGTGCAGCTTCACCAAAGCAAAGTGAATGCTTGGCTCCTTTTTGCTACAGTGGGTAATAGAGCAGTACAGTTGATTCATCACTGAGAGACAAAACAAGCTCAAGAAGTGAATGTGCAAAGCTGCCTTTCACGCACAATATTGTAATATTTCATTTGGTTCCTCTCATCCAATGATGATAATGGTGATGTGCTGTCAAGTCAATTGTTACTTATGGTGACCCTTTTCAGGGTTTTCCAGGTAAATAACACTCAGAAATGGTTTACCATTCCCTTCTTCTGGCAGCACCCATCCTTCTGTGCAGCTTGCCCAAGGCCACACAGGATGGCTCTGCTCGCAGGAGGCATAGTGGGGAATTGAACTCCCAACCTCTGGCTCCACAGCCAGATACCTAAACCAGTGAGCTATTCAGCCAGCTATCTTCCAATACAATCTTAAAATCTGTTTGATTGTAATTACTAATGGTTACATGCCATTAGTTTGATTCTGACTTATGGCAACCCTTCTCAAGGTTTTCTAGGTTAAGGGTACTTAAAAGGAGTCATAGAATCATAGAATCATCGTAGGGTTGGAAGGGACCTTGGAGGTCTTCTAGTCCAACCCCCTGCCCAAGGCAGGAGACCTCATACCATCCTGGACCTCATAACATCCCAGACAGATGGCTGTCCAATCTTTTCTTGAAAACCTCTAGCGATGGGGCACCCACAGCATTGGGAGGCAAGCTGTTTTGCTGCTTAATGGTTCTCACAGTCAGGAAATTCCTCTTTATTTCCAGGTTGGATCTCACTCTGACGAGTTTCCACCCATTGGTTCTTGTCCTTCCCTCAGGTGCAATGGAGAATAAATCGATGCCCTCTTCCCTGTGGCAACCCTTCAGATATTGGAAGACTGCTATCATGTCTCCCCTCAGTCTTCTCTTCGTTAAGCTAAACATACCTAGTTCTTTTAGTCATTCTTCATAGGATTTAGCCTCCAGTCCCCTTGTCATCTTTGTTGCTCTTCTCTGCACCCTTTCCAGGGCCTCAGCGTTTTTTTTTTGTATTGTGGTGACCAGAACTGGACACAGCACTCCAAGTGCGACCTCACCAGCGCGGTATAGAGTAGTACTATCACTTCCTGTGATCTTGATGTTATCCCCCTGTTGATGCAACCTAGGACTGTGTTGGCTTTCTTGGTAGCTGCAGCACACTGCTGACTCATCCTTAGGCAGTGGTCCACCAGGACACCTAAATCCCTCTCACAGGTGTCGAGCCAGGTACCACCTATCCTGTACCTGTGCATCTGGTTTTTCCTGCCTAAGTGCAGGACCTGACTTTTCCCACCACTGAACTGCATCTTATTGGATAGGGCCCAATGTTCAAGTCTGCCTAGATCCTTCTGAATGTTGAGTCTATCTTCCAAAGTATTAGCAATTCCCCCCAGCTTTGTGTCATCAGCAAATTTCATGAATGCTCCTTCAATCCCCTCATCCAGGTCATTTATGAAGATGTTGAAGAGCACTGGGCCCAACACAGAACCTTGAGGGACCCCACTGCACACTTCCTTTCACCTAGATGTGGTTCCATTGAGGAACGTTGAGTGCGGTTGGTCAGCCAGCTGCAAATCCATCTGGTAGTTGTGTGGTCTATCCCACTTTGTTCTATCTTACGCAGAAGTAGGTTGTGGTCTACCTTATTAAATCCATCATTCCATTATTTTGTGGGACTGTGCTACTTGTCCAAGGCTATACAGGCTGGCTTTCCTCCCAGGAGTTAAAGTGGGGAATCAAACTCACAATATACAGCTCCACAGCCAGGTAGCCAACTTCCTGACCTATTCAGCTAGCCAAAGGAAGTCCTGCTGAGTTCAATGGGACTAGACTCCCTAGTAAATCTGTTTAGGATTGCTGCCAAACTATATAAATGTTCTAAAACAAAAATAAATGCAGAAAATACAATCTGAAATTGGGGACCATCTCTGCAATTTATACCATGTAAATGGCAAAGAGACGTTTTGCCTAAATTATAAAATGGAGCTCTAGTGATAATTAGAGGGTATAGAATAGAATATTTTGTTCCTTTATTCTTTTTTTATTATTATTATTCTATAAGTTGCAAACCTGCTCTAATGAGCTATTATAAAAATGGTCACGTATCAGCATAAGATTAGTAGCACATTGTTATGACTACACATAGTGATCTGAGAGACTAACGAGGTAAAGTTAGAATCAACAAATATATCTCCACATTCTTACTAGGGACTCGGAGGGCTGCTTTTGTTGCTATTTCTCACCCCACCCCCCCACCTCCTCCTGCCACCCCGTCTGTTACAAGTTATGATGTGTGGATGAAGGCTTTTTCCCATGCCGTAATGACTGTATACTGAGATTTCAAGGGGCTGTACATGACAATCCCATTTTCTGTGTAATTTCATGGTTGTCTTCTTGAATGAAGATATTGGCTGCTCTGAAGCAGGAGGTCAGATGCTCCTGCTCCCTTTCAGTATTGTTCCGGAGTATGTTTCCTTTCAGCTGATGAAAAGTAATTCATCATTTACACCCCTGAATTCTGCCAGCACTTTTTTTTTTTTGAACAACTTTTCTTTCCCTGTGGTACCTTGGGCCCATGAAAGAGATAAATAGGTTCAATACAACGCTAGGCTCCAGATCCTGGGAGCAGGTTAGGCCTCTGAGGCCCTAAGCTGCCCCTTTCTCATGATAGAGTTTGTCACCTTTCTACCTCTGGAAGTCAAATCCTGTCGACTCAGCCATCTTTCAGACTCTCTGAAGTGGCTTTGGCACCCACTGGGGCATGTGAGCTTAAAATTGATTTTTTTTTTTTTAAAGATCTGTCAAGTTCCCTTAAGGGACCATGTTGACAGCCAGCAGGCCTTAACCTATCACAAAGCACTCAATGTGTAAAAGACACCTAAGGAACTTCCTTTGAGAGGGCAAAGGGCCCCAGACTTGTGACACATTGAGAGGGTGTTGTTGCTAAGATACTGGCCTTCGACAATAGAATTTTTACTGCCAGCCTCTTTCCTTCTGAAGCATTTTTAGGCTGTGTTGGAAAGAAGAAAAGTGGCATTTGAAATACGGTGCTGCGCTGCCGCCACTGTTTTTTGCCAGCCTGCTTAGTCCAAAGAATTATGGCAAGAAAGGGGTTAACAACACGTTATAGACAGCCCAAAGTGGCTCAGGATCATGCGGACAATGTGAAACAGAGAGCTGTTCTAATAACAGTACAATAATGCAGCTTTATAGCAATCTTTGCCTCTGGCTTTCATAAATTTATGAATACCCATTAATTATGACAGATTCCAGAAGGGTAGGCATGTTTAGTACTCAGCCATAGAAATATAGGAGCCTAATCTAGAGCAGTGTAACTGCAGTTCTTGGACTCAAACTTTCCCTTCTTTTGCATCTGGATATGTACTGATACTCTGAATAAAGATTTCTCGTTGTGTTAAGTGAGAGGGACGAAAGGAGGCATAGCATCTGATTTTGTCCACTCGTCGTCTTTCCGGTGCTCTCACCCGTTCTGGCAGCCGATTGATGCTGTCAGGGGCTTCCATTAGATATTTTCAGCCCCAGTCTCAAATGGAAAAGGTGCAGAGTCAGCCCCATTTCATATGACAGATGCAGAGGGATGTTATTATACATGCTTGCATTCCCCTGTCCAATCACATAGGAAAAATCCTAGTAAATCTAGAAGACTGTACCAACTCTTTCCTTGAGCATGTGCTAAGTGTCCCATGGCAGGGACAAGGAACTTTATGCCAACTTTATGTGTGATAAAGAGACAAACAGACACACTAGTGACAAATTTCAATATTTTAACAAATCACCAAACAACACCTGAAGCATGTATAGATGATGTTTGGAGCTGACTTTTAGATATATATGAACATCACATATGTTGCAGAAAACAATTAGTGCTGGCTGCTGGTTTGGAAGAGTTTTGTTCACTTTTTCTTTAGAAAAATGTTTCCTGAATTTGCAAAGATTTTTATAAATTGAATGGGTAGAAATTGATTTTTAAAAAATTCTAATATGGCAAAAAAGAGCATCTTTCAGATGTGCTCATTAAGGCCAAGGGCTTTGAGTACTTTCCATTGCATGATTTCATTATATTTTTGTTTTTTAACTATAACCTACTCTAAGATCTCTAGCTGAAGAATGGCCAAATAATAACCAAAGCATCTTGCAAGAACTTGTAAGAACTTGACTACAGGTATCCCAGAATTCAAAATTTAAGAGAGAAAAAGAAAAAAATGTTTTTAGTCATCCTTTTTTTTAAAAAAAAAAATGGAATAATTTAGCAGATAGTTCTACTACACATCCCATAGGGATGAGCAGAAATAATTCAAAAGAACTAGCAAAACTTAGGGTTCTCTCTGTAAATTTCCACAGCTTCCTGTGGGATTGTACCTAAAATATATCATGCTGTAATCCTGCATAAGTAACATGGATGGGGGTACAACTGAAGCAAAAGGAATATGCATTGCAGATTGGTTTGGATACAGTACTGTATCATTATTTGGAGCTCCAAAGTCAACAGAAGTATGGTCATGTTCAACCTCTGGTATAAGAGAAAGGAGAAGTAGAATGCTAAAAATCAGAATGCTTGCAGTGTTTTTAAATTTTATGAATATATATTGATATCCTGTTCCATGGATAGATTCTAGTGTTTGTACGTTTTCACCATGCTTATGAAGCTATTATTCTTTATTGTCAGTCATCGCAGAGACAGAATGCACACACTGATGGTTGTGAGAGTAAGTAGATAAAGGCACATACACATTCTGTTTTTAATATTATTTTTGCCAAAAGGAGAAACTACTATAGTAATGGCAAAACATACTGTGCTAGAAAAAAATAAATGCTGAAGGCACCCTTTGCATGAAATCTCTTCTATATGTAATAGAGAAGTTTCTACAATTGAGTGCTGCACTGGAGTAGTAGTTAGGGCTTTATTACTTACTTCTAATTTGTATTGATGGCCTTAAAAAGTAGCATGCTTTGCAGTTCTATGAAAGAAAAGATTATAAATGGAGATTAATTATAATTTTGCTAGCTCAGTACTTGTAAAACTAAAGCAATTTATATTCTTTCTCTTAATGATCTCCATTCCTGATTGCAGTAATGTAATCTAATTGTGATTATGATAGTATCTGAATCATGTGGGCCTCTATGTGATTGGAACTACTCTTTGAATTAAAAAGTAATTTTGGAGTAATGATGAAAAGTTACTGTGGAAAATTGGCAAGTAATATATTTTACTCTGTATCTTAAGTTTCTGCTTTCATTTTTGATTATATCTTATAGCAAGGATAAGCATGATATTATATCAAGGATTTATTACATCAAAGACTTGCCAATGATAATTATGAGTATCAAGGATAAGCACGATTTTATTGGAATAACACAGATATGGTTAAGGCAATAAAGTGACAAAGCTTTTAAGAACACTGGGCAAGGTTCTTAAAAAGAGGAAATTAGAAGAGGAAGAAGGGGGTCAGACTTCCTAACAGGAGAAATATGCACAGAAGGGAAGTTAACATTTTGTTGGATCCCTTTGAGAAGTGCTTAGTGCTTCTTGCCCTACAAAGATGTTAACTCAGGTCAAAATTATGCATTACAGATAACATTTTTATTACAGGCTGTAATCCATTAATGGTCCAGATTAACTGAACAGTCATACTTGCAAGTGTGTTGTTCTACAAGACCAATTAGAAAACAAAGCAAGGTAACTTGAAAGCTACAAGAGGTGTAAGAGGCACCAACTGCAACACACATCTTTCAGAACTTGAAGATTTTTCTTTTCTAGTGATGGGTTATCTGTAATGTGCAGTATGGCCTTTAGAGGTGAAAGAGTTTAGTTCCTGTAGGCAAATCCAAACTAAACTATTTCATCAGTTCCCACACATAAAATGCATATGAAGGAACTGGGGTGGGGGGAACCTTGGGGAAACCCAATCTGTGTGCTATATACAACTGTTGTTAAACAGCTTCCTTTAAATTGCCTTACTAAATTCTCTCTTCTTGAGTTTCTGCAATCTAGAAATGTAATCTGGGTATCCATGGCAAAGCCATTGTCAAAATCGCTTACACTCAGTAGATTTCACATGAGGTAGAGGTACCTAACATTACTTTTTGAAAAATGGCCTCAAGCTCTTCAAGAGCTACTGCTGATTCCTTGCAATTGTGGAGCGTTCAGCAGCACCCTGTGTGAGTACAAAAGAAATCTCATAGGTTGTGTAAGAATAAGCACTTAACGAAGAATTCATCAGAAAAACTTGATGCTACTTTCATTCAGTGTCTATCATTTTCAACAGGTTTACTTGTGTGACAGCCTAAGGAAGTAATATCCAAGCTACATATTTACAGCCAGTCCTATGCATGGGAGGATATCCCACTGGGCTCAGTGGGCCAGTTAAATTAGGGTGTCATTGGATGGCTCAAAGATGTGCACCTGATTGCAGTAGAAAGGGCAATCTCCCTTAATCTCTCTTAAAGTGACCCTCCAGCTGCTGTGGAATTGTTCCAGCCCAGCCCTGCCCCCACCCCACCCCAGGTTGAAGCCTTACCAAAAAATAATAATAATAAAAAAATAACGCAATCCAGCTAGGACATAGATTGGGGTGAGACTGGAACTCATTTCCCCATGAGTGGTGTAATTGCCAAGAAATAGATGCCACCGTACCATTCCACGAGTGGTCCCAATTGCAATCTATTTCCCAATGTCATCACACCCTGAATTGATTAATTGCAGCACTAATCAATTACCTGCAGTGTGTTTCCATTGGTGAAAAGAGGAAGAGGTGTTTTTCTACAAATTCTTCTTTCTAGTGATAGTTTAAACCCCATCCTGAAATGGAGCTTGGAAGGACCTTCAGGTCAGTGGAGAGGGGAGCAGGTAAGAGGCTCCTGAATTAAAGTACAACAGAACAAACTCCCCTTTCCACCAGGAGACACATCAGCTGTGCCTGAACCCCTTTCATAAACAGAAATTGCTCCATTTGGGGGAAGGAATCCAAATAAATTGAGATAGAAAATGGAGAAAATGCTTTTGAAGTTTTTTCAAAGATTTTTTTAAAAAATAAGTGAAATTAAAGGTGGGTGGGTGGGTTACAAAAGATGCTTGGCATGGAAACTGATTGCTTCAGTTCAGCTCTATGTATGGAATCCACAATGGTGAACAACGTTGCATAGCAATGCATACTGTTGCATGGCGTCCCATCATATGCAATATCGTGATGGCATTTTTGCAATGTCAGGTTCCATTTAGGTTCTTCCGCAACTTCATTGCTTAAAATTAAAGATGCCTTAAGATGTAGGGGATGAGACTAGATGACCACCATTGCCCTTTATGTTCTATTCTAATGCTGATATTGCTGGCCATTGTTGTTATTTCACAGTAGCTACTGTGCAGTAACATAACGCCACAAATTCTATGTGTCTATTCCAGTAAACAGACGAATTCATCATTAGAATACTACTAGCTGTTCATCTCCAAGACTGAATGGCTATCAGAAACTAACCACAACAGACAACAACATACCATATCCCGATACTACAGTTGCTCCGGTCCTTCCTGGAGGGGCAAACTCAGAAAGTGGTACTGTGGGACACCCATTTGACCATCAGCCTGTGGAGTCCCTCAAGAGTCTACTTCATCCCCCATGCTTTTTAACATTTACATTAAACTCTAGAGAGTTTTTCTGGAGTTTTCGGGTTCAGGATCACCAGTCAACTCTGTCTCTCCCTTCCATCTAAATATAAAGAAGCTGTCTTTGTCCCCTGGAGGTTATTATTTTCTTTGCTATTAAAGGCTCCTTTCAGATCTTCCATATGATGTTTTTAAGACATAAGAAGATAAACTATGGCACAGCAATAGCTTTGTTCCCTCCCTCCCCCCCTTGGAGCTGGACACAGCCTCATAATGACTAAATGGCTTACAGGGAAGAAGCTGTGTTATGAGTAGAGATGGGGGTATTCATATACAAATACAAATACACACACACAGGTGGTGAGTGGACATTTGTGGACACAGATGTCCACTCACAATTCCGCCACTCTTCGACCTTGTAGAGAGGCTTGTCGTCTCGCCTCCTCCCAGGAGTGGCGAGTCAATCACGAGCTCCGGAGTGATAGGAAGGATCCTGGAGCTCACAGCAGTGACGGAAGTGTGAGTGGACTGTCTGGCCCCGTGAGGCTGGACCCTCGTTATCGCCACCTGTGCAGGGGTATTCGTATTCGTATATGAATACGAATACCCGCATCTCTAGTTATGAGCCTCTATGGCAGAGGCGAAATGTATCTACAATGGCCCCCATCCCCTTTAGCATTTGGAAGGCCTAAATAGGGGACTGAACCTGAAACATGGCAAGAAGTACTGAAGCAATTTTTTCCCCAGTAACTTTTTTTCTGATAAACTTCCTGAGATTTTCTTAATCTTCTACAAATAGAAGATCATTATACAGAATAATTTCCATTCCGCCCCCCGCCCCCCAAATCGGCTTGCCTCATCAGAGTGACCTAAAATGATGGACAGAAAATCAGAACAGTTCCTTTTTTTGGCCACTAGTGGTGGCATTGGAAGAGAGACAGAGACAGAGAGAGAAAAAATTAATGGCTTAGGAGAAGAAAGCGGTGCTACAGCTACTGCGAATGGTGTGTCCCAACTTTGAGAAACTACTGGACAAATTTATCCACTCCCTCAAGAAATTTGGTAACATTATCCTCCATATTTCGCTTCCCAGAAACAGGATGAGGGATTTTGAATGGGCATTGATGCACATCTACAGTGTGTATGGGAGTTTGTAAATATTGAGGCCTGTGCAGCAGCAGCAACAATAAGAACAACATCTTATGCATCAGCATCTGTATCTAATGATTATGTGTATGACAGCCATGGAGTCATGAAGGAGACATATTCTCTCCTCAAACTGGAGTGTAACTAGAAGCCCCTGGTAATTTTGAGTTCCATTACAACAGCAACACAGGCCAAGAGAACAATAATAACAAAATCAGAACTAGCCATATAAACAAGAGATAAGTTAAAGGCCTTGTGCTAAAATGTATATGAAAAAAAATAAATATTCAGTTATACAATATCCACACTCAGATATATTCTTTTCAATGTTCTTGCTACTGTAACAAAGATTTCACAGTCATAGTAATATCCTAAACAATGAATACTTCTGCGGAGGATATGGTTACAGGATATTGCTCATAGCTTGTACAGAATACAGGCAAATGACGTTCTGAAAAGTCTTAAGCATAGTTCAATGCACCCAAGAGGGCCTGGGACTTGTGTTTCTTGAACAGCTTCCCCTCTTTCATGCAGTCTGATGGACCACTTTTCAAAATGTGGAGACTTTCAGAAGAAACTTGTTATATGAGCTTCTTCAGCCTGATGGAGGTACAATGGGGATGAAATCAAAACCTGCACTGGGAATACATGGTCCTAAGTAGTTCTTTGGATCCTGGCCACAAATTCTCTTGACAGTGGTAATTAATATCATTATGACTAATGGTAACTGGGCCACAAAGAAGACCGAAAGAAATAAAGAGCTGCTTTACTGTAATATCTATCATTTATCTCTGAAATAAGAATCTTATTTCGCTGCTTTTTGCTGTGAAATAAATTATTTTGTTGATCACCTATGAAATGCAAAACTGGAAAATGTAATCTGTTTCCCACTTCCTCCACTCTGCCCAAATAAGCATAAAGGGTTGTGTGGATTGTGTAGATACACACTACTGTGTCTCATGAAGTTCTTTTTGTTGTGTCATGAACTCTGCTTGGTAGAAAAGAAATGTAAACCAATGGTGTTATAATACTCAAAACATGCATGTTGTGGTATGAACAGCATCCTTTGTTTAAGCTATCTCTTTATCTCTGTCCTGATATTTCCCCATTTTTGTAACTGATTTTGGTAACTGAGTTTTTTTGGTGGGAAACAGAAACAGACACTCAGTTGATACAGAAATCCTACCGATCTCTCTTTTCTAATCTTCTGAAATGTCACCTCCCTACCATAGGTATGACCTGAGTTCATTGGAGAATGAATAATCAGAGGCCTCCCTTAATCTTTTATGTCTCAGTTAGGATGGGAAAACTTTGGTATTTTAGATATTTTGGCCTTCAACTCCCCAAAGGCACAACAAGTGTAGCTAATTGTAAAGGATTAAGGGAGATGAAGTCCAGTAATCTGGAAAACCAGACATGTCCTAGCCCTTCACTGTAGGTAACGTAAGTTTAAGTATAGTTACAAACACTACACACAGATCCCAACAGAAACTTCTATCATGTAGAAATACTCAGTGCTAGAGGATCCTAGAAGAGAAGCACATGATTTGTACTATGGTTGCTGGGAGAGGACAGAAGCAAGAACAGCTGTGATGTGGCTGTAGTACCTTTGTGCCAAAATATTTTGAAGGACTGTTTTAGACTTAATTAAATGATAAAGCAAAGGTGTGAGTGAGTGCAACACATAAGATGGAGAAACACACACATCCTGTTTCTACTTTACAATGCTCTTTCTGGTAAGCCTATTCCATGCACTATCAGTCTTATAACAAAGTTGCTGTTTTTTCCCTTTTGAAAGGCCTTTTCTGAGGATCAATATTTCAGCCCCTGCAGCCTGGAGTTCTTCCAAATGTAATGGAGAAATGCTTTGAATATGCCTTAAAAATTGTATGGAGATACATGGCAAAATGTTCCTTTCTGGAAGACTGTCACTCCATTACTTTATATGTGAGTGAGTAGTCGGTGAGGAACATGGAATATTCTTTTAATATTTGCTCCCTGTAACCATAAAAAAACTCTAGGAAATTAAAAATATACCACTAAATGAGTGAGGTTATCCTTCAATGGTTACAATCAAAAGTTATAATATAATTTACTTATACCATCATTATTAGAAGAAGGAACTAATTAGGAGCAGCTCATTACTGGTAAAGATGTGGATGTGAAAAGCTCTTTTAGATATACATTGCTACCACTAAATATTGGCTGTCAGTTGGATGTGATGATGAACAGTGATTTAATTACTGCTTTTCAATCTGCTGTTCCTGTATGACGAACTTTCTTGATCACCTTGCTACTGAGTCAGCAATTTGAGCCATGCTCCATATTCGCTTAATACTTTCTGCATAGGCTTCCTTGCCAAGTATTTTCCTGGTGTTAAAATGGCAGACTAATGCTCCTTTGACTAAACTTTACTGCTAAAACAGCAGTTAACTTTTCTGCACAGGTTGACACACACCAGTTACTTCCTATACTGAAACAAGTGCTGAAGTTTTCCACAGGACTAGGATAATGTGAAAGAAGTGTGTAACCTTTGGGTAAAATGACACATGACTGTCAGCTGTGTGATGTAGGAGAAAAATATAGGGCTGAAAAATAGCTGGGTGGTGGTGGCCTAAAACTGACAAATGAAATAGTTATGGAATATATTCCTTAGGGAAATAGTTATGCTCCATTTTCAAAGCAGTTTCCACTCTACATTGCAGGTTGCTTCAGTAGTTGTGGGTAATAATATTCCTTTGAAATGGATGGAGCTGGTTGCTTTTACATTTTAACCTCATCAACATGCTGTTCATTAGAAATACAGTGGCCAGTATCCTATCTTGAATTACTGCATATGGAATGATAATGAGGAAGTAGCTGTGGCTATTTGGTGAGGCAATTGTTGCATCTGGTCTTGTATCTAATCACATGACCAGCACCTCACCAAAGAGCTGTCTTTGCTTCTGTGACTTCCATTCCATATGTGGTGTTTCACAATAGAATCACAACTTCTATGTCCTTAGTAGATCACCAGTTACAGTACTGGGATTACACAGTTATTGTTTTCCTAACCGTGCTAGCTGAAACTGGGCAGCTGCATTTGCAAAAGGATGGTCTTACATGCATAACACTGACTTTAATCAGAGAGCTCTTCATTGGAAGTTTGAAAAATCAGAGCACTTGTCAGAAATGTTTCAGTGCAGGTTTAAGGGAAAGAAGAGAGTATTCCTCAGATCTCCTCATCAAAGTTCTGAGACTAGAAGGGATGGCAGCAAGATATTCACTTGAGGCCTTCAGTGAGAAATTGGGAGAGTAATTCATTGATATTAATTGTCAATTAAACAGTTGCTTTTGAAATAAACTGGGATTTACAGCGAATGATGTGAATTGTCACCATTGATGTCTAGTGGCACATTTTTGTTGGTTTCTTCAATAGTGGTCTTCTTACTGCTATAACTAGGAATGTGTGCAGCAAAAAAACAAACAAACATATTTCTTTCATTTCAGGAGTTTTGGGGTGCCCCTTTCATTTTCATGTTTTTAGAGTGTTGGTGTTTAACATGAATGAAAAAGGCTTTTGGGGGTTATTTTGTTTCACATTTCTCCAATCATGTTTCCTGGTGCTAGTCCAAATTAAACCCTACAGAGCCCTTAAAAACTACTCCAAAAAAGCAGAAAAGCAAGGCAACAGAAGATTCATCTAACTCTCACCCCCAAAGCAATAATGCAACCAACAGTAACAACCACCCACACAGATCAATGGCATACTGGTACAATCAAAGTCCACCCCTGGCCTGCCCACCTGCATAAAAAAGCAAATAAAACAATCCCCCAAACCCCACCAAATTATACACCTTTAACAGAATAAATACACTGCAAATTAACCAAATAACAAATTTTAAAAATCAGTCAAACAGGGAAAGCAAGACTAGCCTCTCACTTCAAATGGAAGATTGAACTGCCAAGGATTCACATTTAAATATAACTATCTCTGTAGAAATTTCCAAACAGGTAGCTGTTGTATCACATTTGCTTTGTGGCAGCAAGGAGAGTCCTGTGCCAGATTTAAAGGCTAGGAAGCATATTAAAACAAAGTTTGTTTTGTCTTGAAATATGTGCCCTGGCCTTGCCCCTTGGGTGGCAGGGAGCCACCGAATGGCATATGCACATGTGGTCTCTGAGAATCTGCCATTCTGGATCATTGCCCAGAGGGATCTGGGAAGTGAACGGCTACATCGGGTGGCACTCGGGTCTCCCAATGGAACCGGATCCAACTCCAATGCTTAGCCAGGAGAAAATATTCAGAGGTGGTTTTCCATTCCAGGTAGAAAATACTCAGAAGTGGTTTCCCATTCCCTTCTTCTGCGGACATCCTGGGCTTATGCAGCTTGCCCAAGGCCACACAGGCTGGTCCTTTACCGTGGAGGCAAAGTGAGAAATCGAACTCCAAACCTGTGGCTCTGCAGCCAGATACCTCACAGAGCTATCCAGCCAGCTTATAATTGCATGTCATCAAGTCAATATTCGAAGGAAAGAAAAGATCCCACCAGCTTACTATAGAATAAAGTGCTGGAGAGTATGCACACGCGCATGACCTCTGTAGAGGGTACAGCAATGACTAACAATGTTTAACAATATTTACCTAGTTAGAACTTCATTAATATTACTTTGGAGGTGTGCTTTTGAAGACATTGCATAGATTGTTGCCAGTTGGCCCTGTTTTGGCCAGGAAAAAAAAGTACCTTAGTACATAAAAATAAGGCACTATTTCTAAGCTCTGGACAGATTCAGAATTCTTGTGCTTACCTTTCTTATGCAGTGGCTGAGCAGCATGGTTGCATGTCTTGCTTTTATTGTACAACCATCTGCAAAAGAACTGGTAGCCTTTCCCCTCTGCTCCCCACACTTCATTGTTAACTTCAGAGGAGGATGTCAGAAGTTAACTCCTTTTTCTGATCAGGATGTGTCAACAGCTAGGAAAACTGCTGAGTGATGAAGCCGTGTATAATAGAAAGAAAAGGAAAATGGAGCACTGGCTACCTTGCAATATTATGGTAACCTCAACAATATAACGAAGACTAAAAAGGCCCTTGAGAATAAGACAGAAAAACGGAGACCTCTTTTATAGGGAAATAAACCTTTTCAGCAATGAAGGATAAATTATGGCACCACAGTGGGTTCACCTTTTTTCAGCAGCCAGATGGAACTTTATCCTCTCTCATACCTGCTGTAGGACATCCAGGGAGTAGGAGCTGTATTTTGAGCATCTTTAGTAAAGGCAAAACAACTTCTTCAAACAGAACATTTGGAATGCCTGGATAAAGTGTTGAATGGTTCCCAAAGAATGATGATGAAGCAGAAGACATTCTTCTGAGATATGTTTCAGGATGATTCTTACCTGCTTAGAAATGTAAAGCCATTTTGCAGAATCATTTCCAAATGTTTTCTGATTTTCTTTCTTTATTTGTTTTTCTCTTTCCTTTTTTTTTTTTTTTTTTTGAGGGTGAGGAGGTGGACTAAATGCCCCCTGCATCCCCCACTGCCACCCTCACAATGGTGTAAATGGACACAGGTTTACAGGCACTGTGAACAAAAAAGAAATGCTGGCCACCACAATTCCTGGTGCTGCCGCTTGTAGTGGGAGTGCAACACACACACCCTTTTGGAGGTGGGGGAGAGCAATCATGTACTACAATTTTTGCTACTGGTGAACTTCTGAGAAATTGTGGAAGCTATTTTTCCCTTTCCTCCTCAAGAAATTTGGCAAACTACCTTCTCCCCATATCTTTCTCTAGAGAGAGGGTGGAGAATTTCAAAAAGCCATCTGCACACAGGATTTTGTGCAAGGAGAGAGTGATTCACAAAATGTGGCTCCCCAGATATTGTTAGCCTTTGGCCCCCAGAAACCCCAGCAAATATAGCCAATGGTCAGGCCATCTAGGAGGTGTAGTTCCATGATATCTGGGGGCCCAAGATTAGGAGACGTTGCTTTAGAGCAGTGGTTCCCAACCTTCGGTAACCCAGGTGTTCTTGGACTGCAGTTCCCAGAAGCCTTCACCATTAGCTGTCCTGGCCAGGGTTGTGAGTAAAGTTTGTTTATTCCACATTTCAATCTCTGGTAGCACCATTTTACAAATATGTGGCTACTAAGAAGGGAGCTGCTCACTGCTTTGTTGTATATAAAAGAACCTCTTACTTAACTTACTCTTCTGTAAGAAAAGCACAAGAAAGCCCTATGCCAGATTTGACCCCATCATTGTCCCATTATTCCATCAACAATCATGGCACAGAGCAAATTTATAACCGGATTGTTAGGTTTGAACCAGGAAGACCTAGATGCTGTATGATGCTCTTTCGGTGACCTTGGGTCAGCTCCTCGATCTCAGCCTGATCATCTGACGTTGTGAACATGAAATAGAGAAAAGGTATGCTTCCCTTAACACTTCATATATAGAAGAACATTTTTTCATGGATTCCCCCCCCCCCCCCCCCCCCAGCTTGGCTCAGGATGTGCTTCACTATTTTGTAGGAAAATATTGCCTAGAATGTGTATGTTCCCTATGGATATAGATTGTATGCACACAGGCTATTTTTCCTCAATCCACAACACACGTTGAGTTCAATAAACTTATTAATCAACCTACAGAAATGAGTTAAGTTGTTGAAATAGTCATGGCCTTTGTTCTATGTCAATTTTGTTGGCTTTGGTGACATATAGCTACAAGGCATGACAGATCAAAGTAATTAAAGTTCCAATCATTTACCTTTCTGTGTTCAGTGTCAAGTCAGCTAGCCTTCACCCTGTGTACATAGTAGTTTAATAATTTTTTTTACATATTATAGCTGTGCCATTTGCTCTGCTGTAGTTAAGAATCTGACAGCCTGTCTGTTATATACTTTGTATATGAAGGATTTATATTCCCTCCAGATTGAAATTCCATACAGAGAGTTGCAGTTCAGAAGAACATTTTCTTTACATGAAGTTACTACAAAACAACTCAGTAAGTTGAGATCTCTGTACAGATGAAAGGGTTGGGGGGGGGGGATTGTCAATATTCTTTCTTAAACAATACGGTAAATGTAATCAATTAACCTAATTACTAATCTATAAAGTGTTTGGCTTATGCTGTGGAATAATACGGGTTGCCAAAAAACAACTTACTTTCTTTTTGGTCACCTAGTGGTGGTAGGAGAATCCTGATGCTCTGATAACGGTACCCTCCTTTGGGACAGATTTCATCATCAGTATATATTGTGGTATAATTTTTAGTCTGGGACTGAAGAGATCTAGGTCTTAAGAGCCCACAAGGGCAGTCAGGCCAGCAGGGTCTCATTCCCTGGGATTTCAGGGCTCACATCTGAGACCAAAAGTTGAGCCCTTATGATGTTATGAGGCAGATCTCCCAGCAATAATGCAGATGGTGTGTGCGGTACACAGAGTGAAGACGCAGTGATAAATTTAAAGGCCAATGTATCAATTGAGCATGCAAGGTAATGAAAAAGACAAGAGTGCTTCTGAGCATGTTTAAATGGCACATCTTAAAGCCAATATACTCAAACTTCAAAAAGAGCTTGAAAAACGGTAAAGGAAACATTAGACGTGCACCAAAATGGTGGCAATATACTCTGTGACCGCAATGTGCTTCAAATATATTCACTTTCATAAAAAATCTGGATAAGTTCATTTTGTGCATGTGCATACGTGTGTATGTGTCTTGTGTGGTACCCAACATGACATTCAGTGCTTAACGCCTCCACACTTTCCTCATCTCCCATTAATTTAGTATAGCAGATCTTTTCAATTTCGCAGAGCATGAAACATCATTCTGATGCTGCATCACATCCAGTTAAGATAGTGTATGATATTTTAAGCAACTATTTAATTTAATCAGGAATGACACGTCTTTGTAATGATGCATTACACACACACACACACACACACACACACACACACACACGTAGAATGTACCCACATGATCAGATTGGTAGGAATTTTCCTCTTCAGAAGCATATTTAGTTAAATATAGCTGTTTTAATTCAGTGTGTACAGATCTGAATGCTTAGAATTCACATAGGCACGTAAGCATTTAATCAAGCATTGGTGCCGGTCATACACTTTCATGGCTTATCACCTTGCCTGAAAGCAAACTGAAGTGGTCAGTGATGACAGGATAGGAATCAAAAAGTATCACTGAAAAACAAAAGGAACCTATTGGCAGGTTCACTAGAAATAAATCCAGCCTCCCACCAAATAGTGCAATTAGGATTGAGCCCGCTTAGTAGCCATATAATATTAAGTATCTTTTGAAAAAATAATGAGAATCGGGAGCAGTAGGTGGTCCAGATGGAATGGCTTGCCGGAAGAGGGAATGTTTGGTTGGCTGTCTGGAAGCTAGAACAGGAACACATATAGAGGTTACACTGAAACAAGTTTTTATAGGTCTCATTTGTACCTTTCACTCAGAATGATGGGCTTAAAAAAAACTAGATTAATGACTCCAGATACAACTTGAGCACAGCTTTTTTCAGGAACTTCCCTTGTTGCAGGTAGAGATACTTCAGATTTCACACAGAACACAGAAATACTCTTGCCTTTTATAATAGCACACGTTGTTTAAAGTACAATAAATTGTGGTTCTTTTAATGGTTTGATTAAAAGAAAACAAAAAATATTTTTAAAAAAGATAAGGACAAAGCACTCTTGAAAGCCAGAATTTTCAGTGAAATCTCATCTCCCACTTCCAGAGCAGTTGTGGGTAACTTGTGGCCTTCTACCCTGTAGTTGTACACCTAATCTGACTCAATTGGCCACAGCCAGAATGTGATTCAATAATGCCCGGAGTTCTACCAAATCTCTTCAGTGAAATCTCCCAGGTGTGTCTAACATAGTGCATGGCCTAACTATTGCATAGTGCTGTTTTGACATTGTGACATCATCTCTTGCTCTTTTATGGCCCTTGAGAACAGGCAATTACAGTCCTGCACAGTGCAATGAATAATTTTTAAAGCACTGATGAGACAACCTGATTAACAAAGTAAACTACATCTGACAAACACACAGGAAGCTGGATAGCTTCTAAAAAACTAATGATATGTTTATGAATATATGGAAGTGCAATTTTGTAGCTACCATTAGTGTTATTCACATCTGCATTCACAATTCAATATTTGATTTTAAGTATGTCAAGCATTCCATGTTGACAATCGGATGTTTGTTGATTGTTAGCATGGGATTAGGTCTGAGATGAAAGTGGGTGTGATTGTTTCCATAAAGGCACTGATAGCCATCTAAAATAGAAAAGCTCAGCTACTCCTCTGTCTGTTTTTTTTTTTTGGGGGGGGGGGGAACCTAGGAATACAAGTGAAACAATTGAGGCTCTCCTCAAATAATCTATTATTTTGCTGTCCTTCCTAGCAACTGGCAGCAGCTCCACTAATCCACAGTGATAAAAGATTTCAGGAGACAAAACAAGACCAATGAAGAGCCCTAAGGAGACATGTGACAATATAACGGAATATACAGTAATATTGTACAGTTGTGTTTTTATTCCAGTTTCAGAATAAGGAAATATACAACAATAAGGTGTTGTATATATAGTAATATATGAGACAAGTTGGTGCCATCTTGGAATGTTTTGAAAGATAAAGTAATTGCATGGGCAGCCTGTAACTGCAAAAGTAGTTTAAACACCGTTAGTATCCTCAGTGGAGCTAAAGCAGACGTGCATTTCACAAAAGAGGATTCACTTCCCATGAAATGTGTCTCCCCCATTTTGCCAATAGTTCAAGAATCCTGCAAATGGTGGAAATATTTACTCATTCAGAATGAGGGCAGGAAAGAGTGCACTTACTCTGGTTTGACTTCATGACATTTATAGGTAGCTACATTTGATTTGGTTATGTGCCTGTATCAAATTATGCTGGTTATGCAATCAAGGCTGGATTAAATAAACATGTGCCATGGAAGATGGCACAAGTGATAGAAAATAGGAAAATAAGTGTGTGAAGAGGCTGAAATTTTGAAAAGGCATTTTTTTAGGACAATATTTTGAGCGCCCATTGTCATGACGTAAACATTCATCCCTGAACATTTTGGCTCATCTTTAACATTGACTCCAGGGAGAGACTGAGATTTTACTGTTAAAATGAGTTCCACCTCTATGCTTCCTCTTCACGTTTTGCTCATGATTATAACAGGAAATTTCAGATCCAGACAATGTGTAGATAGACGTTCCCTGAAGAAAAGAAACTTTACAAGCCTACTTTACAGAAGGAGCCATTTCAGTACAACCGCCAGTATTTTGCGGGTCTCACAGGAGATGGTGAAATCCAGCAATCAAACCTGTACAGCCGGAACTCTTTCATAGTAATGGCCACGTGTGGGAGCCATGCATTTCTATTAAAAGAAGGAGAAGGAGAAGAAGGTTCCCATAACAAATTTCTGCAGAATGCAGAAACCAATATTTAAAACGGTCCCTTCTGGGATTCTTCCTACTCCTAACTGCATGTAGAAAGTGTTCCAATTCGCCTCTTACATCCGGTGTAAGCTTCTTGGAGGAAGAATATGGGCTCATATAAATTCCATGCACACATTTGCACTTTGCCCTTATTAGGTGTTACTTCATTGCTGTATATGAAATAGGTAATAAAATGCAACGCGCGGCACGGAATTGCAGATGATTTTTCACAGCTTCACATCGTACACATTACAAGGGCAGAAGGTACACAAGAGAACTAAAAAACCTTGGTGTGATGCTAAAGAGGAGTTACAAAGTAAAAGCACTCTCCCCCCCCCCCCCCAAACCACTGAGACATCATCATAGGATCTTACTATGCTGTATATCTATGGGCTAGTACTGTTGCACATGAGCAGATTAAACGCCTTCCTAATCTTTGCTCCAGAATATCAGGACATTATAAATGGAACAAACATTTGGACAATCTGACTTGGATTCTCCTGGAGTTTGTTGAAGTACAACATATTTGGCCACTGCTCTGTTGAAGCAGGGAATTTTTGCTAGTGAAATTTAGTGAATATTTAGTGAAGAGTTCAGCAATAGCAAAATTCCCTGACTTCCCATGAAAATGAAACTGCTGTCTTGTTTGTTTGTTCATGCTGCACATGTTTCTCTATGCAGGAAGATGTCAAATCCTGTACAGTTTAATGCCCTTTCCAATGAATCCTACACAGGAAAGACGCCATTCTGTGCAACAGTTATAATAATCCAGTGCAGTTTGGCATTTCATTTGGAGGAAAAACTTTTTTTTCCTGTCAGATTTCATAGGAAAACAGATGTTGCATTGAGAAATCTTGCTCCAAGGTGAGAGGAAGGTTTCTCACTCAGGGCAAGAGAGTGCAACGTTCACATCCCTATTCTAGAGCCCTGTTTAAGAATTTGTGTGGTTGCATAAGGGCAGGAAGCCTGCATCCTGACTTCACCTGCTGCATCTCTGAGCCTACGGGCTCCCACCTCAACCCCCAAACCTTCTCACTTAGGAAGGAAGTCTGATGGGATGTTCTTTTCACTAGGAATGGAACTTTCATATTTAATTGACTTTAATAAGTCAACCAGACCCCTCCAAGCTAAATTATGGGAATTCATACCCCAAAGCTATAGGAAGTAGAATATCCCCTCTACCTCTACTTCATTCCTGAGAAAAGTACCCCACTGAGCTCTGAGGACCACAGGATTCCCTGAGACTTGCAAGGGTGCCAGTAGAGTTCCAGTAGAGGCTGCCTCCATAAAGAGTGTTTCTTTGGGACTTGCATTCCCACAATTTAGCTTGGGGAGTTCCCAAAGATTTATGGGATGGGACATCATTAAATAGAAAAGTCCTATGGCTACTATGCACATTCACTTGAGACTAATAGTGCACTCCAAGGAAATAGGGGCTCCAGTCACACGAAATGTTTTATTCACATTTGAGTGAAACATGAGTCAGGTACAACTTCGGAAACCCTACCCAGCAAAGAGGAATCAGAGATTCAAAGGGCTGGATGGATGCAGAAATATAGGGGGCAGTGCTTGCACCATTGTTCCACTACCTTAGTGGTCCCGTCCTTGGGTAGCTCAGGTGTTTTTGGACTGCAATGCCCAGATTGATTGATTACCTGAATTTATATACCACTCCTGTTAGTGCCATGGCACTACTCTGTGTGGCTCATAGTAAAATACACAATCAAAATAAAATAATATAATAAAACCGTACAGCAAACTGCCCTGTGAAAACAAAAGGTGCCAGAACAATGGTGAAACCAAACATAAGCTATAATGAAACTAAACATAAGCTAAAAATAAGAATAAAAATAATAGTAACTGAATGGAGCTGTATGATAAACCTCAGCTCAACTAGAGTCGGAGTGGAAAGCCTCCCTGAACAGCCATGTCTTCAGTTGTCTCTTAAATGTCAGCAGGGAGCGGGGCAGGCGAAGCTCCTCCAGGAGCTGGTTCCACAAAGATGGAGCCACGACTGTACTGGCTGGGGCTTCTGGGAGTTGCAGTCCAAGAACACCAGGGTTTTCTAAAGGTTGGGAACCACTGCCCTACCTGCTTCTTGCCTGCATTCATTTAAACATATGCCAAAGCAAAGCTGAAGAATGTTTTGATGCTCTTCTGTCTGAAGCAGATATGTGTCTGCTAGGGGCAGTGTGCACAAAAACGTGTACTTTCATGGGCAAATATAGCATTATATTAAAATTTTTGCAAAACACTGTGTATGTAAAATACATATATGATGAAAAATGCATACAAAAATAAATATGAATGTTCCTGCATGCTTTTTAAAAATCTCTTCACATACTCATGTGGAAAAAGGACAGAGCACATTTAAAACTGGAAATGAGTGAAAGAAACTGAACTGGGCAGCTGCATTCATCTCAGCGGGTGCAAGATGGCAAGTCACAGCCATTGTGCAACCTGCACAAAGCAGACTGAGCCTTTCCTGGTACCTTCAAGTCCTAACCATCCCATAGAAGTCATTGAATAATAGTCAATTCTTCTGACTACAACTTCCAGAATTGCCCAAGCAGCACAGGCAGTGGGGAAAAGGAACATTTCTGAGCTCTGAAATGCCAGCAATTCACATGTGAAATGGCAAGAAAAACAGATTATTTATTACTATTTATGGTTAATGTATTTTAATTTTGTATTTGGCACTTTGGAAGGGAACAAAGAAGTGAATACTAATTTTCAGAAACAGATTCAGAGAAAGGCACCCAAACTCATTCTGGCAAATGACGGAGATGCACCTTTTCCTTTCATTTCGGATGGGACAGAAAGATGGAGAAGTCAGGAGGACCATTGGCTGTCATAAAAAGGACCTCCAAATAGGAATGGAGATGCACATCAGAGTAAGCATATGGAACACACAGAGAGAGAGAGAGAGAGACAGACATGCCATCAGCATCACTGTGAAGCATCAGAGTGAGTACAGGGAGGGGGTGGAAATGCATAAGAAAGAGACTTACAGGCACTCAGAACTACAAAAGTACTTTTAAGTGCTTTTTTCCCCCATAACAAGAATATGGAATAAAGAGAAGAGTGGTAGATCTACCCAAAGGGTGCTTCTGAAGCAGTACTGAAGTAATTCAAAAGAAGACCGAGCCTCAGACCAACAAGCTAGAAGTGAATCTGTCTTGCTTTTTGGAGTTTTACTGTCTGCTGAAAATACTTATGGCTGAGTCACTGAGGGGAATAAAACATTCCTGGGGGGTGGGAGATTCTCTCCCATTCAGGTGATCTGAGAGACCATCCTGAGAAGGGCAATTTTAAGATGTCGCCAAAGGAACACTTCCCAGAGCTGGTGCAGATTATCAGAGGCTGCCACACATAAAACAGAGGAGCAGATTTGGCAAAACATGCCAAGCTCAAGGCTGAGTCTCATTGTGAAAAACATGGGACAAACATATTTTATGGGACAGAATAAAAAGGCACATAACATTTCAGTGGTGAGTAGGGTATTAAAATACACTGTAATCCTGTAATTCAAAGTTGACATATTTCATGGATTCGGAATCTGGGAATCAATGCTTCAGTGATTCTAATCTTAATAAAATTATATGTAAATTAGGTGACAGGAAGACACTTCCTGGAAAAAAAGTCAAAGAGCATGTTTTCCTGCTGTTGTCACAATGCAATTCAATAGAGTTTATCCCAGGCTGCAAGTCTGTACAACAGGGGCATGCAACTTTGGCAGGGACCAAATTTTGACTTCTAGCATTCCCCATGAGTTGTACTAGGCCCAGAAATGGGCAGAGCTTGCAAAAAATTGAGAAAGAAAAAAAAGAAAGCAGGAAGTGACTGGAGATTCATTTCTGGTAGTGGTATTTTTTGGGGGGGGGGATCTCTTTGCAAAAACTGCTGTTCCTCATTACGTGTGTGTGTGTGTGTGTGTGTGTGTGTGTGTATTGTAATTATCTAAGATAGAACAGCTTTGGAAGGCACTCCTTAGAGGCCTACAATAATTATGTGCCCTCGGGTCAATTCTGATTTGTGACAGAATTGTGGCAAGAATTGTGACAGATTTCAAGGGTTTTCTAGGTACAGAATACTCCAAAACATGGTTACCATTTCTTTCTTCTGGGGGTGCTTTGGGGCTGTGCAGCTTGCTCAAGACTATAGAGGCTGGCTCTTTTCCCAGGATGCACAGTGGGGAATTGAACCCCCAGCCTGTGGCTCCATAGCCAGGTACCCAACTATCCAGCCAGCTTGGGGGGTGGGGTACTCAAAATGACCTTGGACCCATAGGCTGTACTGCAAGGGATTAAGGAATTGGTAGTCCCTCTGTCCATCAGCTTCTGTGCAGGAGAGTTTTAAGTGTAAGCTTTTTTGTGCTGGACTGCCACCCACTTCATCAGCTGTCTCCAGTTTAAAGGGGTTTCCTCTTTCCCTGTCCTCTGGCAAGGTACACATTTGGAGAGAAGGACCAAATCTGGGAAACTAGAAAGGACTGGAACAAAGATGAGTTAATTACAAACTGAATTGTTTATGGTTAATTAGACTTGTTTTCATCATTAGAATAAATTAGTTTTGGGGTAAGGTATTCTTCCACTCAGACCTTATTGGCATGGAACTTGGAAATGGAAGAAGTTATTTCCAAATCAAATTCTGCACCATCTTGAGGTAGGAAGTCAGGAAAACCTCTGTATTCTTGCTAAAAGCCATGTCTTATTTGTATTAACAAGATAGACCACATCCTTGTGTTCCAGATAAATGGGTGGCTGACATGTGTCCTCAGCTCCCCTAACCATCCAATTTGTTATTAAAAAAAAAAAGATTTGGCTCAAAGGGTCCTTTGTACTCTTTAGGGCCTGTGTACGGCAATTCTGGAATGTTCTGAGAGGATTCCAACAAATATATCCTGCCACCTCAAATAAAGACATATTTTGGCCCTGTCAAACTCTAAGAAATCTGGCACTTCTTATTTTTGCCAGTTAAGGAAAACCTGGTAAAATATTAAAGTAAAAAACAAAAGAAATCATCAACACTACAGTGAAACAGAGGAAGTTCTTATGTACTCTTAACTTATTTTCTTCCACAGTGTCAAGCAGGCACAGAAAACACTCCCAAATTGCTGGGACTAAATGGGAGGGAAACCCAAGGCCCGTTGAATATCATTTTTGTTCTATGAAATTTCTTCTGACCAGTCTTATTTTCTGAGTGATCATTATCATCAGTTTAGGCTTCTTTTGAACCTTCATTTTTATCATGTCCACAGACATCTAAAAATTGAATGTTTGCCTGGATTGAGACAAATATCTCGTCTACCTTCACATGTTATTTTTTTTCTTGGTTTGTTGCAAATATTTTCCAATATAGACCACTACCTTTCTCATGCTGCAGAAGCTGAAGGAATCTGAAGCAGGCAAAAAGGTGTCGAAGTCTATGCTATGTAAAGACCATGCTGTCACATTGCAGGAAGTATATGATTTGTCAAACCCTAGAACATGTTTCTGAATCAAATACCTAGATATGTTATTATTCGACACAATCTGGAAGTTTCTTTCCAACATCATAAGTTGGAACTCTAAACTTAATTCCTCATTGTAAAATAAAATATTTCATTGTTTATCTTTTTTACCCAACAGCTTGAAAAAGCTGCATTGGTTACATATTCACTCCTATGCCCAACTGATATGCTTCTTCTTACGTTCAAAGCTCTAAAGAGTTTGAGACCCGAATCCCTGAGGGTGTGTTTGCTCCCATAGCACCTTGCCCACTAAGGACTGTTCACATCTCAAGAAGCCATTCTTAAGGAGCACCATGGTCAGTGGTATCAAAAGCTTTTGACTAAAGATGCAATCCTACACTGACTTACCTAGGAGTAAGTCTCACTGGATTTCATAATACTAAGAGGTGCATAGAATTATCCTATAAAGCTGCAGTCCTACATTGAGATGAAGCAGAAACAATGATTAATCGGGCTGGTTCATAGTTTGTTTCATGACCCAGTTCGGGGATCCTGTTTAGCCAAAGCAAAATGAAGGGCTGAACTTTTTCCCCTTGGCGCCTCATTTTGCTTTGGCAAAATGGATGCACACCCACCCCCTTCCCACTGCCCCCATGGCCTCCCTACCTGATCCTGCCGCCTCCACTGCTGCTGCCATCATAGTCAGAGACAGTGGGCCGGCTTCCCTTTCAGGAGCCAGGCCTGCTGCCTCTAAGCGTGCAACCGCCACCCAGCCAATCAGGGTGATCAGCTGGGAGGCAGACACATGCACAGAGGCTCCTGAAAGGGAAGCTGTGCCACTACCGCTGCCATTGGAGCAGTGGTGTGATTTATTTTATTTATTTATTAGATTTTTATCCCGCCCTTCTAGACATATGTCTACTCAGGGCGGCTCACAATAAAAGTATTCATAAAAACAATTAAAACAACAATTTACATTGACAATATTAGTATTAATCAAGATGGAAAATATGAAACAAAAGATTAAGTAGAAAGTAAAAGTCAAGTATTGACAGGAGGGAAGGCCTGCCTAAAGAGCCAAGTCTTTAATTGGCTCTTAAAAACACCCAGCGAGGGTGCCAGACAGATCTCTGACGGCAGGCTATTCCAAAGTCGAGGGGCCACTGCCGAGAAGGCCCAGTTTCTTGTTCTTTCTTTCCGGGCCTCTCTCGGCGTTAGGCCCCTCAGCCGTCTTTCCTGGCTATAGCGAGTGACTCGAGTAGATCTAGGTGGGAGAAGGCATTCCGCTAGGTATCGAGGTCCTAAACCGTTTAGGGCTTTATATGTCATCATTAACACTTTGAAATCAATGCGGAAACGAATGGGCAGCCAATGCAAGGCAGCCAGAGTGGGAGAGATATGCTGGTGTTTTCTCGTTCCACTAAGTAGTCTGGCTGCCGCATTCTGCACCATCTGAAGCTTCCACATCAATCTCAAAGGTAGCCCCACGTAGAGTGCATTACAGTGGTCTAATCTCGAGATTACAAGCGCATGGACCAGAGTGGTGAGGGCCCCACCATCAAGATAGGGACGCAGCTGGGCAATCTGCCACAGATGGTAATAGGCGGAACGGACCACTGACACCGCCTGGGTTTCCATGGTAAGCGTCGGGTCCAAATGTACTCCCAAGCTGCGAACCTCACTCTTCGCGGTGAGAGTCACCCCCCCAAAAAGAGAGGGAGTTTCCCAAGCAGCCGATGGAGGGGCCACCAACCCTCAGGACCTCCGTCTTGTCTGGGTTCAGCCTCAACCCATTCTCCTGCATCCATTGCAGTACAGCCTCCAGACAGCGCTGAAGGGACAGAACGGCATCCACTGAAGTAGGTGAAAAGGAGATGTAGAGCTGCGTGTCATCAGCATACTGATGGCACGAGGCCCCACACCCCCTGATGACCCCACCCAGCGGCCTCATATAGATATTAAACAGCATTGGGGAGATTATCGAACCCTGCGGAACCCCACAATTGAGACTCCACGGGGCCAAAACGCTCTCCCCAAGCTGAACTCTCTGAGGGTGGTTCTCCAAGAAGGATCGGAGCCAGGCAAGTGCCAGGCCACCGATTCCCAACTCGGAGAGCCTCCCCAGGAGGATACCGTGGTCGACGGTATCAAAGGCGGCTGAGATATCGAGGAGTACCAACAAGGACATGTTGCCCCTGTCAGCCTCCCTCAACAGGTCATCCAACAGTGCGACCAGTGCCATTTCTGTACCATGGCGCAGCCTGAAGCCCGACTGGAATGGATCCAGGGCATTGGTTTCATCCAGAAGAGCCTGAAGCTGATCAGCCACCACCCTCTCCACCACTTTACTGAGGAAGGAAACATTGGCGACGGGCCTATAATTGCCAATATCGTCCGCCGCCAAATTTGGTTTCTTCCTAATGGGCCTAATGAGTGTCTCCTTGAGGGCAAGAGGGACTTTGCCCTCCTGGAGAGACCCATTAATTATCGCTGTGGCCCATTCCGTTCCAAATTTGACGGAAGCGGCAGCGGTGCAGTGGCATGATGGTGGCAGCAGTGGTGGTGGTGTGGTGGCAGTGGCAGCGGCAGCCTGGCAGCAGCAATGGAAAAACCGCAGCAGCACAACAGGAGTGGCGGTGCAACAGAAGCAGGTAGGCCCACCCCCACCTGGCACAAACTAGAAACTGAAGTGAAAACTGGTTCAGTTTTCTTGATGGTTCTTGGTGGTTGTGATGGCTAACCCTAAACCATAATGAACCACAATTGTTCAGGTTTGTGCCATCGCCAACCCTATACACAAGGAGTTATAGTAATAGCTACTAAAAGCATGGATATGTTCAAAATGTTGCTTTGAACAAAATAGAATATTTCAAAAACATCTTGTATTCCATTTTGAGAGCTTTTCAGCAGCTGCATTGTTTTAAATCAGAGATGGTGACATTTTAGTAGTGGGTGCGGTGAGCCTGTGTATCAAAACTCTTTTATCTTCCCAAACCAGTGCCAATGCTTAAATGCATGATTCGGACAGAAAGCAAAATTCTCTACAAGTGTGGTTATATCTCTCTGTAACTCTATACAAAATTACAGAACTAACATCTCACTGAAAAGTACCACCAAATGGTAGTTTATAGGAAAATCTCATATGTAACATTGTGTAATTTATTTATTTCTTGCATTGTCCTCGTTCCAATACATTACGAAGGAAGATGGTACAATGTATATCCAGAAAATTCACGACTAGTCTGCATGCATAATGTTCATTTCTTCCAGCAAACATCCTGTGAATTCATAAATATTTACATTTGGCAAGTTATAATTATGTTGCACTAGGAGGAGAAAAAGAAAAAGAAGGGGGAATACATGGAAGGATATAGAAAGAAGATTCAAATTTGCATTGTTCTGTCAATGATAGTGACAGAGCTTGATGTGGCTTGATGCCAACCTGCAGGGAAATTCCATTCACTTCTCACAGGTTTTGTAAAATAAACAAGTTGCATATGCAAATCTGAGAAGAGAAAAAAACCAAGCTATTACTTTTACTTATAATAGGAGCTATTATTAGCTCCCAATTATTATGTATGAACTCAGTTGCCTGTTGCAGACCCAAGAAAGAGACATTTGCCACAGCAATAATCCCCCCTAAGAAAACAACAAACACAATTAATAGAAGTGCAGCAAAGTGTGTGTCTTCTATACAATTACCTTAAATACTATCCTGTAACTGCTTTCTTCTATTACATGGGCTGGTGCAGCAAGCGGGTTAATTCAAAGATTGGTTCATTTGCACCTTAATAAAGGTCAGTTTGAAAAAAAGTAAACACTTCAGCTAAACGACTGAGGGAGCAATTACTACATTTGATGTGTGTATGTGTGTGGTTTTTTAAAAAAGTTTCAGGCATGTTATTCGGAAGAATTTCAGCCACAGGAAGACTACAAGGCTGATTATTCAGCAGTACTGTCTACATCAGTGTGGGGCAAAGTAAATATCTGGGTCCCTTTGCATCCTGTAGCCATCCCCCAGCTCCCCTTTATCTGGCATGAGGGAAAAAAGTGACTGCAGTTTCTACATTTCTCCACAAGTCACCTTTTTAACACGTCAGTATGTTCTCCTGCACCAGTTAACACCCCCAAAACACCTTTTTTTTTTTCAAAATGGAAATGGGCTTTAGCAATTCTCCTCCCCTTCTTTTGGGCATGTTTAGTAATCTGTGCAGCGCCCCACCCCAGGTTCCAGGTGAATGAATGAATGAATGAATATCAGCCCTAGACCCACCAAAGCCACCCCCGCATCCCTGATTTTAAAGTATAGGAAGCTTTCTTATACAAGTCAGACTGCAGGTTCATCTTACTCAGAACTGTTTGCACTAAATAGTAGCAGCTGAGCAGCATTTTGGGTGATAATCTTCCTCAGTCCCTCCAGGAGATGCTAGGGATGGAGATGTGTATTCTAAGATGCAATAGGCTGTGATATGCCTGTCCCCCAATTGTAATTTAATTTTATAAATTAAATCCTGAATCCTTTCTGTGCCATGTTTTGTTCCTCTTGAGGAATAGAAACTTGAGAAAACTTCTTGTGTGCTGCAGTGATATGGTGGCCTATATCTTATGAATTATTGGAACAAGAAGAGCTGAAATTAATGCACAAGAGCCTTGGTTGCTTCTTAGAAATCTGCACATTCATTTTCAGTTCCATTTCTACTGATTTTAACTCCCAAGATTTCCTTCCTTAGCGGCAATCTCCCCTTGTAGGTTTTAAAAGCAGTTGCCACACAGGTATACTTAGACAGTGCCGCGTATAAATACATCTTAAATATTCTAATCTTTGCAGTTGACAGCACTTGTGTAGAAATGACCTACAATCATCTGATCAACTTTCAGAATTACTTACTAGGTATAATCAAATATATTCTCATCTCTTATTTGAACAAATCATAGAGAAATTGAATACATTTTTTATGAACACTAGCAATGTGTTCTCTTCTCTGATAATTTTGACATTAAAATTCCATTTTAATAATCCCATCCTTCAGGCTTTGCAGACTCTTAAGGTATTAAAGCAAAAATTATCCTAAGCAGTTAGATTATAATGTATTTAAAGATTAGACATTTCATGTTGAATATTAACTGCTCCACTTCCCAGAGGGGAAAAAAAAACTATGCCGGTGTGTGTGTATGTGTGCGCGCATGTGTGTATTTTATCCATGTTCGTGTATGTAGCATAATGTATGTTAGTTATGAAATTTTCAGACCACCTTCCAAAATATGGAGCAGTGTACAAAGGGCTAAATCCAATTTTTACACCAATTGAAGGAGACCTATTAAATCAATGGGACTTCCACACATATTGACTAAAGAAATCCAATTAATCCAGTTACCAAAATCCAGAGGTGTACTTCCATTGCATCCCACCCTTTTTGGCAGAATGGGCCCCATGTGCCCTGCCATCCTGCTCCAGAGGGCTGGAAGTGCCCCTTGGAGAAGGTTTTATGACACACCAGGGGGCTGCATTAGGAAGGAAGAGAAGAAGTACCCAATTCTAATGGTATTGGATATAAAAATGGACAGTTGGATATTCAATCAAGTTGCGACTAACAAGGAAACGCCAGTCATCACAATACTTTTGTCAGTGTCAAAAGTTTTTTGGATGTGTCTGTCTTTCTATGAAACAGCATTACAACAACTTCATATGAACTGCTAACATATAGGATAAAAAGAACCCTGTGCTCCGAGAGAAAGCACTTGGTCCTGCGGAGCGGGACAAGGAGGAGTTAGGAAGCTTATTTTACAGCTGCAGCCCTTTGTGCTTCATCAGCTGCTGATCCAGCCCACAATCCGTAGAAGAAGCTTTTGGGGTGGTATGAGGGCATGTACTAGGAAATGGGTTTTGCCAGGAATGCCATTCTATGCACACGGAACATCTCATCCCAGCCTTTAGATGCTGTTCACATTGGTACAACGCATCCTTTGTCCAAATGAAGCAACAGCTGCAGTTCTGATCTTCAGTGGTTAATAGTCCTTACCATCCTTACTGTGCAGCCGCATTCCATCATGTAGATCTGCAGAGAAGAATGAACTTGCTTGATCACAGTGTCTTGTTTGAATATATAAGCCACCAAATCATTTTTTGCTTTCGCAAAGAAGCTGTTCCAAGTTTGTAGTTTGGGCACTTTTCCCCTGGTATAGTACAGCAAGAAAATGATTGGGATTCTGTTTTGTTATTTGTATATAGAGCTTTTTTCATCCAATGGATTCCAGCAAGCAAACATTCCAAGCACAAAGCATTAAATTGTCAGGAAAACACACCCACCCTGGAATGCACCATAATATGAAGCAGCATTTAAAAAGACAGCAGGCTATGGCATTACATAGCTTCAAACCTGCAAGGAAATAGAAGTGTCTTGTCCTGGTGATGAAAAGATGGCAGTGCACCTGCCAGCCACAAGGTGTTCCATAATGCTACCACTGACAAGGAACTCTCCCTTGTCACATTTTGGCCAAGAATTTGGATTTTTAAAGTGGACATTGCCTAGGAACACAAGGAAGCTCTGGAGAGAACTAGAGATGTTGCAGTTGCCCAGTTTTCTTTTAGTAACACAATTGTTAGAAAGTAGATGGAGCAGAATGGCCATTTTGATGGAAAGCAGAGATGTGGAACAAGTTTTGGCCAAAATGCTTTGCATGTTCCAGCAATGGGTTTCCAGTAAGAATGTGCTTTGAGTTTGGAAATTATTTGGAATCTAAAACAAAGTGGCTGCATTTGTCTATTTTCATACTGATCTGAAGCAAAGTGAGGAAGCCCAAAGTGGTGTTCCAATTGAATCAGGTCGCTCTGAAGCACTAAACATTACTTTGGTGCTTCAATTTTAAAAAGCTTTAAAAAATTAGTACCCACCGTGTATTAGCAAATCTCACTCAGAAAGTGAAAGTAAAACTTTAACAGAACCAGGAAGCCCAAAGCAAACAGAAATTGTTAACTCAGGCATCAGTGAAAAGCCCTCCTGAAAATCCCGGTTGTGGAGCCCTGGGGAGGGGAATTCAGATTGACTGAATAAATTCCTTTCTCCCATGATCAGAAACCATTTTACATCTTGGCAGGATAAGGGAAGTCTGTTAGTCTATTAGAAATTGCTATATGCATTGCTTTCATTTTCACAAGGGTGGGTGTGCACTGGATATTTTTTCTTCTTCTTTTCTTTTAGACAGCTCCAGTTCTCATTTTGCATTACTTTTCAGAATCCAGTTGACTGAGTGCCTATGTTTGTGAATGTGCCATAGGTATCTTGAATCTCACATGCAAGATTTGAGTAGAGTAGGTCACCTTAGAGTTAGGGATAGGAGCAAAGTCCCCTCCCTATCACCACCCCCAGCCATGTTGTACTTTACTCTCTCTTCTTTTTTCTTCTTCTTTTTTTTTATGCCTGCTGCTGGCTTTTGTTTTTTAGGCACATTGGCTTCTTCTTTTTGCTGTGCTTGCCTGTCTTCCACACAGGATGCATGACAAATGTGATAAGGAAGCAATCAGTTACTCTATTAACTGGGGCAGTAAAGCTACTAACTTCCCTCTTCAACAGATATCTTGTTGGAAACATTTGAATAAATTGCATAGTTCCTGACTGGGGAAGAAAGATGGAAGGAAACTGGTTGGAGTTTTGCCTGCATGCAAGAGGTTGAGCAGTAGTTGATGACTCTGAGTTTCAACCCTTACTCTAGGTCAGAGCCCTTTAATTTTTTTTTTCCAGTTTTCATGTTATTTCACTATTTAGATCTATACAAATATGCATGTGCTTTTGAATATTCGGATACAAGTGGATGCAGATGGGCTAGAAAATGGCTTGAATAGAACTGGTTGCTATTTGTGAGACCAATAATTCAAACCTAACCATAGGTATCCATACATCCCTAAGTTTGAATCCCCAAGGCATGGGAAGTTGACTCCCAGAAGACTGGCTTGAAAAACAATGTTTGGCATGCAGTTTAAAGCTTTGCCATGCTACATGACTGCCCTTACTGTCTTTTTTTGAGGATGAAAGCTTTCAATAATGTAATTCTCCTGCATTACACTAATGTGTAGGCGGCGGAAGCCCAGTGCAAATTGCACACTGCCCATATATACCTGGATCGTTAGGATCTGTGGGAGTGCCCCACCACTGAGTTCATGTGGAGATGCAGGAGAGGGTTATCCTAGCTGGTTACGGAATGCCCTTCCCTAGGAGGCCCAATGACCACTGACTTTGTCGTTATTGCAGCATCAAATTAAAATCCGATTGTTCACCTGATCATTCCACATACAGTGTATTCCAATGACTAAAATCCTGTTGCTCCACATAAGAAGTCACAAATAGAATAGGCCCATTAGAAATACTGGATGGATGGATGGATGGATGACTTAAAATACATGACTGAATGGCAGACTGCGATCATGGCTGCTAGTTTCAGCATCCCTCTTCATAGACACTCAATGCTGTTCATGCATTCACTTGTTACAGGGTAGAAATTAGACACACAAAGCTTGTACACTTTGAGTTGCAGATGTGTTGTATAGGTTATGAGCAGTGCCCATAAGTCAATGATGGGGGTTCCAAGCAGGGCTTCAGCATCATCCTTTTCTATGACCCTTCAAAGGACATACCAAGGGATAGCAGAAAAAGCCATTTGTTTTCAACAAAAAGTAAATAATATTCTCAAATTTCTCCACTTCTATTATTTGTGGAAGCTATTTTGATTTCTGTCATCTATTCTGGAATTTCAGTGGAATTTCTGGCAAAATAAGATAATTAAATTCTTCCAAAATGTAGCTGAACTTTATTTAGCAAAAGGATCAAGAATAAATTGAAGTTAGCTATGGCAGCAGGCTGTGCTTAGGGATGAGGAAAAAAGAATGAAAGACAGAGTTGTGCCAGCAAAAACTCATTCCAGAAGCTAGCAAAACTGTACATGCTGCAAGCCAGCATACAAGCAGAAGGTGGTCTCTGGATTCTTAATCCAGCCACACCCCTTGTATAACAAAGGGTCTGCTATCCAGATGTCCCCACCCTAACTTAATAATACACTAGTTGCAATGCCAAGGACAATGACCCTGTAATTCTGCAGTGCTGGAAACTACAGCAAATCAACTCAGTCTGTTTATAGGAATAGAATTATATTTCCATTAATAGAGTGGTCTGTATTCCAGCCTTGTTAAGATGCTGTATGGCATAACACTGCTGCGGGTATCACATTTTCATAATTCTTTAAAAATACTGCACTAGCAAAAATGGCAAACTAGCAGTGTTGGTTCCTATACAGTCGTGTCCAATCCTAAAAATGCAAGCCAGTGCAAGCCATATGAATTTGTCTATACCGATAATTGCCATGTATGTGCCCCTAGAAATACCTTCTATAAGACACCATCACCGTGCCAGGTTGAGAAGACGTACTATGCAAATTACCCCCTCATGTGAAGCTTTTCCACATGTATATAGGCTACCACATATAGTGATGTTTTAAAGATATTTCTGCATGCATGTAACCTAAAAACAGGAATCTATGGCCCAGCTTTTCTTGCCTCTATTGGTGCCTCTGTTTGTCTAGTTCTTGTCCGAAAACAAGGAAACTATCCTAGTTTTCCTGGGAGCACAAGGTAGTTTTTGGGAGGCAACTTCTATACAGCCTAATGGGTTGCGAGACTGCCCTTCCCAGGAAGCCTTGTGACTCCCAGGAAGCACCAGGGTAGTTTCCTTGTTATTGAAAGGAGAATCAGATGGATCGAGACACCTGTGGAGATTAGAAAAGCTGGCCTACAGACTTCTGTTGTTGGGTTCTATTCTGCAGAATACTGTCTGGGCAATTTTTGGCAAATTCTGGGGGCTGGAGTCTAAACCATCAAAAAGACCCATCCCTAGTAGCAGTTTCTTTAACTCTGATGTGTTAATATTTGATACCCTAACTATGATCTGGGATACCTTGTGCAGCATAGTAGATAGAGTGATGGACTAGGACTCAGGAGACCTGGGTTCAAATCCCCGATCAGCCATGGAAACTCACTGAGGGTGTGGAACTGGTAAAACCACTCCTTAAATATGTCACATACCTTGAAAGCCCTATTAGGGTCACTATGACTTGGCTCCAGTTTGATGGCACATAACAACAACAGCTATGATCTAATCAAATGATTGGGATTTCTTTTATAGTTAATTCTGTTGGGAAAAGCTCTGGAATATTTGCTGAAGGAGCCAGAAAAAAGATACAGTTACGTACCCTTTGAGGATAAAAATGAGTCAGAGTTTATTGTCTAGGGTAAGAATCCTATTAGGGAATGTGGAGTGTAGTTCTGTAAACAGAATGCTTCACCTGATTATACAAGCTTGGAGGGTGCCCCACTGAGAGGAACAGGCCTTTCAGCTTACACAAGGGAGTAGTGGATATCCCATTGTGGAATCACACATGAGCAACCACACATGAAAGGGACTGTTATGTGCATCGTACAGAAAATCATTACAGTACAAGCGTCAAGCGGCACTTTCACGAACCTAAGTCTGCAAATGAGGCATCTAGATCTAGATTGTTCCTATACATAGCGGAAGCACAACAGACAAATCCGTAAGGGTAGTCGCACAATTTCACAGCCCTCGGGTGACAGCTCCAGTGATCCCCACTAGAAGTGTTTGTGTAAGTAGTACAGAAGGGGATAATTCTGAAACAAATTCTCCTAGTTTGCTTCTCAGGCAAAAACAAAATGGCACATTCACCTCATAATGGAGGCTACTGAATTAGTGAATGTGAAACACAATATAGAAATACATTTGGCAAGCCATTCCTTGTTTCCTTGAAATGCATCAAACAATATAAACATAAAAACTGAATGAGGTTGAGCATTTTTTTAAAAATAATTTTTAAAAAATTTCTCACCCCACCCCTTAATTTTGTCAACAGGTTGACTGCTAAATTCACGGTCCTGCCATTTTTTATGGCATTCATATTTTACATGTGAGTGCTTGTGTGCAACTCTGTCATGAAAGCTGACCTTTGTAAGTTAAGGAGCAGATGCATGGTGCTTCAGGAAGTTCCCCAGCCCACCCTGTTGTGCTCAGGTTGGTTGGTTCCTCCTGATATGCAAATCACTGGAGTTTGTGCTGGTGTTTTGAGATTAAAAATGTTGAAGGCTGAACAAAAATACTTGATGTCAGTTGCTGTAGTAAAAGAAAGGAGCCCCAAAGCTGCAAGAGATAGACAGTGGAAGCTTCAATGAAAGCTAAGCTCTTTCCTGAAAATGTCAGGTGCTCAGCTTTGGAGAAGGCTCAATTTGACCTCAAGGGGCTCTTATTTATTCCCCTTCCACTCAACCAAGCAACTGTCCTTGAGAAGAGAAAGGTGGGGTAAAAATATTTTACATACATACATACATACATACATACATACATACATACATACATACATACATACATACATACATACATACATACATACATACATACATACTCAGGCATGGCAAGGAGGGAGTAGTGGATTGTTTAGTTGACTGACCATATTCTAGAATTTTCTTTTGTTTTTATTTATTGAAGACTGAGTCTTCATTGTATTTAGGATTTTGTGTGTGTGTGTGTGTGTGTGAGAGAGAGAGAGAGAGAGAGAGAGAGAGAGAGAGAGAGAGAGAGAGAGAGTGAGAATGTGCATAAGTACATGAATCTCCAGCTTCTCATTCTCTCTAAAAAGGAAGGAAAGAATCCCCTTTTCTTTTCTCCCTGAGGTTTCCCTCCAAAAAAAATCTCTCCAGAATCTCTCCATGAGACTACCTGGTTGTATTGCATACAAAAGAAAAATACTTTTTCTCTCCCCACCTCTTAAAAATCAGCTATAAAGATTATATTTGCTGGATATAGGTGCTCTCTTTTTCTGAGGGAGGAAGGGAGACAGTTTAGTCCTTAAGATTCACATTCCAGCTGCTGAGAGCAGGAGCTCATCCACTTTCTCTCACAGAAGCAGCTTCTGACTGAATCTACCTGTCTGCTCTTTTTTCTAGTCTTTCAGTCAGCCTCTTCTGTGTTACTGACACTAGATAGCCTGATATTTCTTAGGGTTGCTATGTATCACTTCCTTGCCCCCCACCCTTGTTGTGAGTGCCTATGTTCCAGACTGTGTGGATGCCAAACATTCAATGCTCTGATTTGGGTCAGGCTA